>OW964566.2:6250000-6875000 GCA_943138885.2 Tholera decimalis | reverse complement strand
CTTCAAAGCTTTTATGAGAGCTGTTGCCAACATACAACTGGAGTTTATATCGGAAAAATGGGAATTTCAGGATGCTTTACAAACACTACAGTCCCGTTGGTCAACTATCGACAACCTGCACTGGGAGATTGAGTGCGAACTTGATGGAGATAAGATCACGGTGTATGAAGAACGCTACACAAGATTTGAAGGTCAATATAACGACTTGAAGAAGGCTCTGAATACTAAGATGTGGTCTGGAGCGCATCGAGAGAAAACAACACCGAAGTTGGAGATACCAGTTTTTCAGGGAAAATATCAACAGTGGGTTTCATTCAAGGATCTTTTCACAGAAGCGATCCACAACAATTCATCCTTATCACATGCACAAAAGATGCAGTTTTTGAAAAGTAAAGTCCAAGGAGAAGCTGAGAGACTGATACATCACTTACAGATCAGCTCAGATAACTACTTGGTGTGTTGGGACATCCTTAATCACCGCTATAACAATAAGAGACTTATATTTACTTCCCACATAAACATGCTTCTCAATCTGCCGACTATGCAACAACAGTCACTGGCACAGTTGAAGAAAATGCATGACGTTACCATCGAATGTGTGCATGCTATTCAAAATCTGGATGTGGATGTCAGCAGCTGGGATCCAATACTAGTACATATACTGTCGCTGAAATTGGACCCAGAGACATTCTCAGATTATATTTAATCCCTGAAGAGCTCTCGAGAGCTACCTGTATTGAAAGATTTCTTAGACTACCTAGAAACGAAGTTTACGGCATTAGAAGTATCGCACCGAAAGCAAGATAGTGTTCAGAAATCAAGTGCCAACAAACAGCACGAATTATTGCATCTGAAGAAACAAAATGGCAATAACCTTAAAAATAATCAAGTGACTAGCAACAAGACTGTTAATAAAGCATTTCATGCTTCAACAAACAAAACGTGCTTATTATGCAAGGGCGAGCACGGCATATACAATTGTGCAAAATTTTTAGAAATGTCAAGTGAAGACAAAATTGACACAGTTAAAAAATTACAACTTTGCGTTAATTGTCTCAACATTCACGGAAATAGATGCAAATCATTCTATCGATGTCAAGAATGCAAATCGAGACATAATAGCCTACTTCATGACGCATGTATAAAAAATGAGAACAAGACTCAAACGGATTCTTCGCATGTTTCCCAAGATGATGATACTTCTGAGATTCTGCTGGCGACCGCAATATTAAAAGTTGAAGCAGCTGACGGGACCCAGTACAAACTGCGAGCTCTTATTGATCAAGGATCTCAAATATCTTTGATCACCGAAAATGCAGCCCAACTACTCGGAATAAAGCGCCGGAGATGCAAAGGAGTTATATTCGGAGTTGGCCAGAGAGAGAATAACTGCAAAGGGATGATAACCATCTCATGTAACTCAGTTTATAATGACTTTCTATTTGATACATCTGTCATCATTATGACAAACCTAACCAAGAATCTTTCAAACAAGAGCTTTGCCAAACCTTCATGTTCCTATATACATAATATCAATTTAGCGGATCCGGATTTCAACAAAAGTCGTCCTATAGATCTACTATTCGGAGCCGACATATACTCTCAAATCATGCTAGGAGGGATGATAAAGGGCAACGAGGTCACTCAGCCTATCGCGCAACAAACCTATTTAGGATGGCTGTTATGCGGCAAAGCCAGGACATTTCAATGCAACGTAGTATTGAACAATTTGGAAGACATGAAACAGTTTTGGGATACTGAAGATATTAGTGATGAAACTGATGTTACATCGGAAGATCGAGTTTGTATGGAGTACTATATCAACACGACACAACGCTTGGGAAATGGGAGATATGAAGTCAGGCTGCCAATGAAACAGGATGCAGAAAGCAAGTTGGGCTCGTCCAAACCGATGGCTATTGCGCAATTTAAAAGCTTGGAACGAAAGTTTGAAAAACATATTAGCTTAGCAAAAGCATATAAAGATTTTATGAATGAATATATTGACCTAGGTCATATGAAACAGTCAATCGGCAACATGATACCCGAGTGTTATTTGCCTCACCACGGCGTGCATCGCGCTGATTCAACAACAACCAAGTACAGAGTGGTATTTAACGCATCAGCTAAAACCTCTTTAGGAAGCAGCTTAAACGACCTTATGTACAGAGGGCCAAATCTTCAACAAGATCTGCAAACATTAATGATCAAATGGAGACAATACAAGTATGCTTATACAGCGGATATTGAGAAGATGTACCGTCAGATCTTGGTAGCTGATTGTGATCAACATCTTCAAGAAATTGTATGGCGAGAATCGCCAAAACAACCGCTGCGTGCATATCAGCTATCAACAGTTACATATGGCACCAAGGCCGCGCCATTCCTAGCCATGATGACTTTAAGAAGATTGGCGGAGGACGAACGCAGGCATTTTCCGGAAGCATCGAAAGTGGTGGAAGGATCATTTTACATGGATGATTTGGTCCACGGAACACATACAATTGAACAAGGACAGAAATTAATTTTTGATCTTGAAACACTGCTCAAAAGTGGCGGGTTTAACCTGAGAAAATGGTCAGCTAACAACACAGCTCTGTTGGAAAAAGTTTTAGACCAAAGTAATGATGAAAACATCATCTTCAACTTTAAAACTGAACAAACTTCTAAAACATTAGGTTTATGTTGAAATGCAAAAGAAGATAAATTCACCTTTCAGTGCGCCATTTCGGATGTGAAGAAAAAGCTCACAAAACGCAGCTTATTGGCCGAAATAGCAAAACTGTTTGACCCACTTGGTTGGCTAGCCCCTGTATCAACGAAATTGAAATTATTATTTCAAAAATTGTGGGAAGAGGACCTGCAATGGGACGATGAAGTGTCCCATAATATAAACAAAGAGTGGTGCAAGATACAGGCGGATATAACGGCAATAAACTCATGTGAGATACCTAGATGGCTCCTGAGTGACGGAAAACATATAATAGAACTCCATGGATTCAGTGACGCTTCTTTGGAAGCCTATGGGTGTGTTATCTACGCAAGGATACACTCATCGTCAAACATCATACTTGTCGCGGCGAAGTCAAAGATTGTAGCACACAGAAAAGTAACAACACTGCCTAGACTCGAATTAAATGGGGCATATCTTCTAGCCAAATTAATGCGTATAGTCAAGGAGGCCTTAGATGAACAGGAAATTCGAGTCTATGGCTGGACTGATTCAATGGTAGTTCTCGGATGGCTACAAGGTAATCCTTCACGATGGAAAGTATATGTGGAGAACAGAGTCCGTCAAATCAATGACGTAATACCGCATTCAAATTGGAGCTACGTAAAAACAAATGAAAACCCCGCGGACGCTGTGAGCAGAGGCCAATATTGGCAATTGAAAAATAATCAACTGTGGTGGCAGGGTCCCGGGTGGCTGGCATCGCTAGATACAAAGAATTTAGAAAAACAGATCTATTCAACAAATCAAGAACAGAAAACAATGATTAATAAACAAGCAAATGCAACTCAAATTGGCATAGAAACAACGAGCGTTGTAGAAAGATTGTTAAATAATCACAGCTCGATGAATCATGTTATTAGAATTACTGCATGGTTACTAAGAGCGCTGAATCCTAAGCATCGGCAATTACCAAAGTACCTTACGTTGCATGAACTAGATAAAGCGACCAAGGTAATTATTAAACAAATACAACAACACGTATTTGGCACAGATATTATTCATATCCGCAAACACGGCTGTGTGTCATCGAATAGCAAATTATTACCACTCAATCCGTACATTGATCAAGACGCTTTGCTACGAGTTGGAGGGAGATTAAAAAACGCTATGATCGGCGAAGAGATGAAGCACCCGCTTATCATTCCCTACAACAACCGTTTAACTCACCTTCTCATCGATCAAGCTCATCAAATGACGTTCCACGGTGGACCGCGACTCACTATGTCATTTCTTCGCCAAAAATACTGGATCATCGGGGGTATCAGAGCCACAAAGATGCAAGTAAGAAAATGCGTGACATGCCACAAGCTGAGTCCGATAAAACAACATCAACTGATAGGGGAAATTACCAACCGCCAGAACGAATCCTGGTCCACCGTTTTATCACACAGGAGTGGACTATACAGGATTTGTGGATATTAAGATGAACAAGGGAAGGGGTGCTAAGACAACAAAGGGCTACATTGCTGTCTTTATCTGCATGGTGACGAAGGCGGTACACATCGAATTGGTCTCCGATTTAACAAGCGCAGCATTTTTGGCAGCCCTGAATAGGATGGCAGCATGGAGAGGCGCCCCTGGGCATTTATATAGCGACAATGGAACAAACTTTGTCGGCGCGAATCGGCTACTTATGGAGCAATATGAGGAAATTGAAAGTACCTACACGCGTGAACAACTGCAAAAAGAAATCGCCGAAATGAAAATCCAATGGCATTTTAATGCACCTGCATGGCCATCGGCAGGAGGATTGTGGGAGCGAGCGGTAAGAAGCCTCAAACATCATTTAAAACGAGTGGTGGGCGAGCAAAAATTAACTTACGAAGAGTTCGCCACAATCCTATCTAAATTAGAAGCTTGCTTGAACTCAAGACCTTTGTGCTCTCTGAGTGAGAATGTAGAAGACTTAGAAGGTCTGACCCCTGCACATTTTTTGACCGGAAGGTCAGGTTTAACCGTCATCGAAACGAAAGAGGATGCCAGAACAAGATGGGAACTGACAAGAAAAATATTTGCCGAAATATGGAAAAAATGGAAAGCTGAATACTTGGGGCAACTGTTAACCAGGTCTAAGTGGCAGAAACCGCAGAAAAACATAGAGATCGGTGATATGGTGGTTATTCATGAGGATCATCTGCCAGCTGGGAAATGGCTCATGGGCAGAGTAGCTGACCTTCACCCGGGGGAGGACGAATATGTTCGTGTCGTTACCCTCAAGACAAAGAACGAGTATATGAAGAGGCCAGTTACGAAACTATCCATATTGCCAGTACACAATGGCAAGAATGCGGATCAAAATGCCAAAGAAACAGAAGAGCCGCAACCAGTAACAAACAAAAATCAGGCAAACTTGAAATCTATCAAGGAATGTAGAAAAGTCAATTTTATTGGACTAGTTATGGCATTGCTATATTTACTGAGCCCCGTTGCTGCAATCAAAACAACAAATACGGTCGAACTACAACAAGGCCTTTATTTTGATAAATTGTCGGACATGAAGATTATCCGCGACGAGTGGAAGATCATCGTTTACTATGACGTCAAGCCTTATTGGCATGGCATAGGAATATTCGATAAATTCAAAGATCACTTAGAAAATAGCTGCGATAAAATAAAACTGAAGTCACAATGCAACTTAATTTCACTACAGTTGAGTCACGCATTTACTGAACTTGAACTCTATAACAGTATGTTGCTGAATCCGCAAGGCCGGGGAAATATGAGAACCAAACGTGGACTTATCAACGGTGTCGGGTCTATCGCATGCGCCATGTTCGGAGTACTCGATGACGAATTCGCGGAACAATACCAACGAGACATTGAGCTGATCAAGCAAAATAAAAATCATCTGGTACTACTAGCGAAGAATCAGACATCTGTGATAGAAGCCCAGTACAATTTACTTCGGAGATCGGAAGAGACAATCGAAAAACAATATAAGTTGTTTAATCAGCATCTATTGAGACTTGACAAGTTGACAAGCGCCTTGAAGGAAGAATTGGAGTCCCAAGAACTATCCATTGAGTTTGCGATGTCAGCTATCTTTGCGGAAAACTTCTTGGAACATCTAAGAAACGTTCAAGAAGCTTTGTTGGATATCGTGACAAATATTTACAATGGAAAAATGAATTTACATCTCATTCCTCCAGAACAAATGCGGGATGAACTGAACACGATTTCTGGACACCTGTCTAAAGATTTGGCTCTGCCCATCACCAACATTCAATCTGAATTTTATCACTTGTATCCGCTGCTCCAAACAAAGGCTAAAATGACGGAACGATACCTCATTATTGAAATAAAGGTGCCATTGATCAGCAGAGATAATTACGAGATATATCAAGCGATTCCAGTACCGAAGAAGAGCGAGGAAAATATGGTCACCTTATTGCCCATATCGGAACTATTAGCCATTAACATTCAGAAGGACTCATACGTCACGATGACAGCTCCAGAGTTCCATCAATGCATGAAATATGACTCCATAATCCGGTTATGCCCGTTGCATACACCGATTTATCACATGAAGTCAGAAGAGAGCCTTTGCAAGAAAAAAAATTCACATAACTGTGAAACAAAAATTGATAGCTGCCAAGATATGTGGCTAGAATTGCATATCATAAACAGCTATTTATATTTTTGTTGTAAAGAATGCAAGATACGCATCATATGTGGGCATCAAGTATCAAAACAAATACTAAGCAAGGCCGGGGTCATCACACTCGCCGATGATTGCATAATCAGAAGTGAGGAGTTTACCATTTATTCGCAAAACCAACAAACAAATGTAATTCACGCCCAAGTCGACTCTATTCCTGCAGAAATTCCTCCAATAAACAACATCATTCACCTGCCTGTACCTGATTTGGGGAAGGACTTGAAGAATGAAAGTCTGACGACAGAACAAACAGACCAAAAGAAGTTATTGGATCTGGGAAGACAAATAGAGCAGCTGAAAGCCGCCACCTCAGAGAACATCTTATCTGACAAGATAACATATCACGATGTACACCAGTACATTGTGATCTATGCATTGGCAGCCGCGGCACTCCTAGTCACTTCAATTTATGCGTGTTGTCGAGTTCGCAAATTGCCTGTGAAGCACTTGATGCCTGAAGCGCCACCTGCACCCGACCCAGCTCCACGGAGGAGGTCTACAGCCAGCATCGTGGAAAACATTGCGTTTGACGTCAAAGACGACCACGGTAGAGCACAGTTATCGAGTACACACGCACTCAATAAAGCAACGTCGCCTATTGCGCGTTGTGACGCACTTATGGCATAACTTAGTTTTAAAGGCTTTTATTGTATTGCTATAATGTCTCTTATTTTTATATAATTTTGCATAATTATTGAGTTAGATTTTTTATATTGTATTATTTAATGATTTGTAAATTTATCATTTCGTGAGTGGGCAATATGTACGAGCATAGCTGTACATTGGCCTTGGCCGTTGTTTGTATGCTCTACTTACTTGTAAGTGCTTAGGTTAACATTTTGTACACGTAATAAAACTGTAATAAAATCAATAATATATTCAGTAGCGATTAAGTAGCAACAAGATCGAAGTTGAAATAAACCAACTGCAAAATCGTCTACTCATTTCAATCAAACCAAACACTGCTGGGACTTACAACCCCAGCATCCTCACTGTTGGGAGTTACAACCCCAACACAAATAATTTTCCATTCCATTTTAAAAGAACGCAATTCCCAGTATCGGTGTGTTATGCAATGACAATTAATAAGGCTCAAGGGCAGACTTTTCGTGTTGCTGGTTTATCTACTGATCTCGGTGTCAATTGTTTCTCGCATGGTCAGTTGTACGTCGCTCTTTCCCGGGTTAGCAGTTCTAGAAATCTTTATGTTCACGTGCCAGACGGGTCAACTTTCAACATAGTTTACCCAGAAGCTTTGCGCTAAAGTATTTTCGTTCTATAGGTACTACCGATACATTAACAATATTACCGATACATTAACTTAATAACACACAAGGAGTTACACGCTGACGGAGAGAACAATAATATTGTGCGGTTCGGCATTGCGATATTTTTCTACAATATTATAGATTGACATATTATATTTCCCTACTAAATTATGAAAGTTAATCTGTCTGTTACATCAAAATCACTGAACCGTGAGGAAGGACATAGGCTACTTTTTTTTTTACGAAAAACGACGGAAACGTGGACGAAGTCGCGGGCAACAGCTATCTATACTAATAATATAAGGCTGAAGAGTTTGTTTGTTTCTTTGAACGCGATAATCTCAGGAACTACTGGTTCGAATTGAAAAAATATTTTTTAAATAAATAGTAAATTTATAGAGAAAGGCTATAGGCTATATATCATTACGCTAAGGCCAATAGGAGCGGAGCGCCAATGAAGAATGCTTCAAAATCGGGGTTAAATTTAACGTTATCCCAAAGTAACTATTCCACGCGCACGAAGTCGCGGGCAAAAGCTAGTCTTCTATACTTATAATAAATCTGTAGAGAGGTCAATTCTGTACACCAAATATATTTACAAAATAACTAACAGAGGGTGATTAGGGATCGATACTGATGCCAAAAATGCAATCAGTAAAATTTTTGTCTGTCTGTCTGTCTGTCCGTCTGTCTGTCTGTCTGTCTGTCTGTCTGTCTGTATAACCGTTATAGAAACAAAAACTACTCGACGGATTTTAACGAAACTTGGTACAATTGTTTTTCATACTCCTGAGCTGGTTATAGTATACTTTTCATCACGCTACAATCAATAGAAGCAGAGCTGTGAAGGGAAATGTTGGGAAAACGGGAGAAATTACTCCATTTTTAAGCTTCCGTCGCGAGTGCCACCTTAATGGTTAAAGCTACACAGAAATCATTTATGACGGAAATGTTCTCCTTAAAATTATATAAAAAATATCCCACGACAGCATATATCTATCTTTTATGGTTGACTCACAATAACACGTGTAACTCCCGATAGCTTAGCAGTTCGAAGCTTTCTGATTATTATTCTGCTCCGAATTTTAAAACCACCACAACTTTGCAATGGAACTCGGCTAAAAGTAACCCAGTTGCAACAAAATATAATCGAGGCTCAAATTTTAACAGGTTGCGGTGCAGGAGAAACCGTCTTTATTCCCAGAATTCCCATAATACCAAATAATTTTCCACTCCCAATTTAAAAGAAAGCGGAAGCTTTGCGCTGAAGTATTTTCGTTCTATAGGTACTTAAGCCTCATGTGAACGGGATCTGAATAACATTACCAATACATTAACTTAATAACACACAAGGAGTTACACGCTGACGGAGTCGCGGGCACAGCTATTAACAATAATATTGTGCGGTTCGGTATTGCGATATTTATCAACAGTATTATAGATTGACATATTATATTTCCCTACTAAATTACGAAAGTTAATCTGTCTGTTACATCAAAATCACTGAACCGTGAGGAAGGACATGGGCTACTTTTTTTACGAAAAACGACGGAAACGTGGACGAAGTCGCGGGCAACAGCTATCTATACTAATAATATAAGGGTTGAAGAGTTTGTTTGTTTGTTTGAACGCGATAATCTCAGGAACTTCTGGTTCGAATTGAAAAATTATTTTTTAATTAAATAGTCAATTTATAGAGAAAGGCTATAGGCTATATATCATTACGCTAAGGCCAATAGGAGCGGAGCGCCAATGAAGAATGCTTCAAAATCGGTGTTAAATTTAACGTTAGCCCAAAGTAACTATTCCACGCGGACGAAGTCGCGGGCAAAAGCTAGTTAATAATAAAAAATTGGCCAAGTGCGAGTCAGACTCGCCCATGAAGGGCTCCGAAGTAACTATAACAATATAATATAATATGTTTATTTATTTGACAAAAAAAACCTTACAAATTTCGTAAAACTAGCTTATTTACATTTTTTACAACTACGCCAAATAACTTTGTTTTTCATAGTGTTTGTATGAATTACAAAGTTATATTTGCGGTTTTAGAAAATATGCTGTATCTCAAAAACTGCTGACTTAATCTCGTTCAAACCAATTTTGCTTGAAAATTTTATAGAAGTTAGAGGGGGGACACACATTTTACCACTTTGGAAGCGTATATCTTTTAAACGATTAACCTTATGAAAAAGTTTAGAAACATCAATGTCATTTTTAAAGACCTGTCTATAAATACCACACACGCATAGGTTTCATGAAAAAACAATATTTTCAGTTTCAGTTCCATGTATGGGGAGCCCCCCTTTATTTTAAATATTTTTTTTAAATTTTTTCTTAAAATCGGAAAGCGGTTCACATAATACATCTACCTACCAAGTTTCACATGTATAGTCTTAATAGTTTTGGAATAAAATAGCTGTGGCATACGGACGGACGGACTGACAGACAGACAGACAGACGGACAGATATGACGAAACTATAAGCGTTCCGTTTTTTGCCATTCGGCTACGGAACCCTAAAAAACACCTCTCGTTATTTCAATACTCATAACATTAAAATTGAACTGAAAGGAACATATAAAAACGTACTAAAGCGGTAAGTACAAGATGCGATGCACTCGTACCACATACGACCGCCTCATATGCCATGCATTATGAGATTGGATACTAACTTGCATGATATTACCTGAGATTGAACACATCTTAGAATTCATATCGATTTACGAATATTGAGAGTCTATTACTTGGTACTGTGAACGTTAAAGTATATAAATAAAAATATGTTATAGTACTGCTATTTTTTGGGGTTACTACTTACCTATTTGATTTTGGTTTGATGTCCCACTTATGGATTATGGAAGCCTTCTTAGTAATTCATCCCCTGCGTCTCATCTCCCAACTGCTACAAAATTATGATCATCAGAAAATTTACTGTGTCACCCAGGTTAATAGCACAAATAACAAGACACGTCCTTACTTACCCTTCTCACTAACGAACAATGATTCCTTTTTTTAAGGATGGGAAATCATACAATGGCTGCCTCCCGATACGGGAGAAGCGGGAAGCCTCCCGACACGGCCGTATCAGACTTTTACTGACTAAAACCCACCCGTGTTCCGTCATTTGCCCTTCGCGTTCCGAGGCCGCGGTAGCTCTTTCGATCGATTCCGCAACCCCAGCAGGCAACGGGCCCCTAGGCCTCGATAAAAACCATGATTCCCTCAGAGATTACTTTTTAAAAACATAAAGGAAATATACCTAATCTTTTGTCTACAATAAAAGGTACAACAGTTTTTCAGTCATTCGTATAGCAATCATGACGTGCAATTTTATCACGCAGTTCATTGCTCTGGATTTAGGTACATACGTAGTTCTCAATTCCCAATCAATCAATTCTAATAGCCCAATGGTTAAGGTGTCGGATTTGTGATCGAGAAGTCGCGGGTTCGAACCCCACCCATTGCACTATTGCCACGAACATACTCCAGACACAAGCATATTTAGATTAGTTGGACGGGTTAGCAAGATTGCAAGTTCTCTTTAAAAAACAAATAGAATACTAGATTCTGCCTGCGGCTCTGCTCGCGTAAAAGAAGTACCTAGCCTATGTCCTTTTCAATGGTCATCTACATCTGTATTAAATTTCGACAAATTCTGTTGAATGGTTTAGACGTAAAAGTGCAACGGACAGACAGAGTAAATTACAATATTAGTAGGTATCGAGAGGGATATCATGCACACGCAGATCACCTCAAGATATATGCAGACTCAAAACATTATAGAGAACAAAAAACGAAAACATTTTCGCAAGTATTTTACGAGTCGAGCACAGCGGGACTAGAGCATAGAGGGACTAACCCCTCGATATTGCATTAGTTTCTTGTTACAGTTTCTGATCACAGTTTGCATAGGTACACTTACGGCCAATGTAATATGTAAGGGATTCAGTCACTCTTTGCTAGATTTATTTCGAATCTTAAACGTAGAAGTTCTACGGTTCTTTTTCAAATAGAATTGTTTGTTTATTTAAAAATGTATTCCTAAAAAATAAGTTCTGATAATTGTTGTGACAAATGTTGGTGAGCCACATTTTTTGCTCCACAGTGTAAGATATAAAGTAAATATTAGATTATTAACTTTACTTACTCACTAAGAGCTTGTCATTTTCCAGATAAAAAGTAGCTTATAAAACTCATGCGTAGTGTAGCTTTTTTTCGCTAAAATATTTTAATGTTGTTCTTTCGCATTTGATACGGTCAGAGGCCAGAAAATCTGACAACAGTCTTGATAAGGAGCGTTACTCAGATACTGAGTTTTTTGAGTCAGATGGGCAGTGGTTCCGTCATACATACTGGTAGGTAGCTGCATGCGTTTAGACTGGAAGCAAAAAAAAAAAAAGCAGGCAGTTTATTGATTGAGTCTAACCAGTACATCGACCGATTACCACCTACAAACTTTCCTAATAGATATTTTATCGGCCCATCATCTATATACAACGTGTAATTTAAAGGGTATATACATACCGAGTGCACGGCTTCTTTGGATGATAACAAACGATATGGCAAGGGTTTTCTAATCCTATGTCTACATGTGTGGAGCATATTAGAAATTTCAATACTTTTATACCAGAGGCCGAATTTTTTCAAATTAAGAAGAACGAAGAGAATTATCGTTTTATTGGCAAGTGACGTGGAAAGTGATGACCCTCATAGTGCTGTGACACGTTTGTTATTACTGGTATTCAAGAAACATATGAAACCAATAATTTGGGGTCAATTCTGTGAGTCACTTATTTTGAGCTGAAACTTTGCATAGAGACTCCATACCAGATGTTGTCTTCAGTCCTTTTGGACAGATACCTATGGGGTTTCCGTTACACGTTGTATAATTAAAATTGAAGACGAGATGACGCAATGTTTTTATTTTTTGTTTTTTTATCTATATCATTGTTATTTTATTTTTTGACATTATTGGAGATTTTATTAGAATTTATTTTATTTTATTTGTATATGAATTTTAGAGAATGACATGAACACTAACATATTTTTTAAGACCTTTGTTACTAACATTATATGGTCAATGTTTTAAGTCTGAAATAAATGTATTCTCTTCTATTCTATTTAGTCCTTACAGTAATTTACACAAGATTATAACAAAAACATTTTTTAAATGTTATCCTCTGTCTTTCTGTACTTTGTCTGCGCTAAACTCTGGAACAACTGAACCGATTTAAATGGGTTTTTCCCTGGAAATATATAGCGTATTTTTGTTTATGTGCCGGGATTGTCAAGGATATACGCAGGAGAAACCGCACACGCGTACCAAGTCGCGAGGACGGATAGTTAAAAATAAATCTTACTTTCAAGATCATGTCCGATGTCTTCTAAAAGGTCACAAGAAAAAGGAAATCTAATTTTAGTTCAAGAGTTAAGTGCTCTAAATCTTTGCCCTATAACATAGTTTCCAATAGACGGGTGAGAACACAGGACACGTATCCTATACAGGAGAGTTGTTCCAAAAAGTGTGCTGGTAATCCATTTAGATCGTTATGTCGATTCGAAGGCACGTACAAACTTTGACGACAAGGTTGGAGCAGTGGTTGACAGATAGGCTGCTGCGCTGTTTATTGGGGGTTCGAATCTCGGAACTAATTTTTGTACATTCCCCATAGTTATGTTGTGTTGTAATATGTAAACATATCCATGATACATAGCAAGTTGCACTAGTGTGAAGCAGGTTTCAAAATATTGACGGACTTGGATTTGGTTTAAATATATGTTCTCTCGTCGGGATTTTCATGTAAATCTAAGCACGCAAATCCGAAGCTCTGTAGGTAATCTTTGGAATAAAAGGTAATTAATTACGAGATACATGCAGGCTTCTTTGAGGCTCATTGGCTTTAATTAATTACCGTAATCTACAAGGTACAAGTACTTACATACTTTTGTCTCTTGTCTTAATTAAGAGGAGGCTGCCTAAATTGTATGTAACTTTGCATTAATATTCTGAAACAATCACGCATACAATCAAAATGGAACTTTAGTATATGACTGATTGATGTCTAGACCAGTTGGAACATTTTCCTTTTTCCAATAGAAACATTTTCGCTCGATTCATTTTTTAATCGAAAACCATATCTTTTTTAAAGATTATTCAAATTTTAATCAAGATTACTCGGCTTTTATGTCTAAAATTAGTATTGACAGTAAGACAATATAGTTTATTATCTAAATATATGATATTTTTTTCTCTAGTCAATTATTACTTTAGTTATAAACGAAATAAGAATTGAGAGTTACGACATTTAGTTTCGAACCCGAACATGGTAAAAGAGCGCACGCGATATTCAACTTTATTACTGCTGCGTTAGCATTGAGCATACAACGACCTAACCGGGGTGCATGGGGGCGGTGCTTGCGTGAAAAATATTTTAGAGTGCCTGTACGTCGATTCTGTAAAATTCGAACAACAACTCGCATCTCACATAGCTATTCACTGTCACTTCGCTTACGGTTCAAAGTGACCTTGATTTTGCATTCTGTAAACAGCGTCGAAGTGACGGAGGAATTACCTTACCCGAATGTCACTTCTCACGTCATCTAATACTTTATCTGTCAAAATCTTTAGTTCAACTCGCTGACACGCTCGCAAGGGTAGCGCTAGTGTAAATTCGATATAATAATCGACTTTTTAGAATGCCAATCAATAAACTCACAGCGGATTCAGATTCGAAGTTTAGAATGAGGTCTTACAGAATAACACAGCTGGTCTTAATAAAATACTGAATGAAACACTGGGCATTTATATAATATACTAGTACTCACGCGGGGCTTCGCTCCCGTGGATTCTATCACGGTAAAAACATAACTCTCCTTTTTTGCAGTCGGGTAAAAAGTAGCCTATAACCTTCCTCAAGCTTCAAGCTACTTCCATACCAAATTTCATCCAAATCCACCCAGTACTTTCGAAGATTAGCGCGTTCAAGCAAACAAACAAACAAACAAACAAACAAACTTTTCCGCTTTATAATATTAGTATAGATAATATACTTTTTATTTCAGATCAAGGATCCATTAAAACTTGTTAGTATAAACTTAAAAAACTATGTTAGTTATTTAAACTTGTCCGTTTTTTAAACAAAGAATTACTTTTCAAAGTTGGTAGGAGCTGTCAATCAATTTTTTGAAAAAATATAAAACATTTATTAAACCCAAAAGCTAATTATTAAATAAAATTACAAGCAGTTAATACACTTGTCCATTACTTCGCACTACAGAGCACGGTAATATAATTGTTTCACCTATACAACCCAAGTTCGAATTTTATTTACGAGATATAAAAGATACAAGCATATTCACAACAACGTTTTTGTCTCGTTTTTGTTTTTGACTCTGTCAAAACTAAATTTATTTAATTATTTATTTTATTTTCGGAAGTCTGTAGACTAATAACATTATAATAACAATAATATGTTAAAACAAAGTTACACCGAAACCGCTCAATTATTTCCAAGCAACAATGTAGAATGACTAAACGTCTCGTACTGCTTGCGCAAGTTTTATTTAGTTTATAACTTTCTAATATCATATATCCGAACGCATCTCACATATTAGAATACAGATTCATATTAGACCGCGGTTTTTGAGCTGACCAACCATATTCCTTGGGGCTGTGGGAATCAAATATTAAAGCTATTAAAACGCATTTATACCGTGTTATCGGTTCTCAACTTCTTACCTATGAGGAGCTTTCGACTGTTCTCACTGAAATTGAGACAGAACTGTCTCAATTTCAGTGAAAATTCCAGACTGCTTTGTATCCTGAATGAGGATCCGTACCCAGAACCGCTTACTCCCGCTCATTTTATAATGGCTTCTCCGTTGACTTCGTTGCCTGTCATGAATGTTCCCGAAACGACGAAGTCTCTAACTTGCCGCAAAAAATTGCTTGACCAGATGATTTGTAGTTTCTGGAGGAGATGGCGCATAGAATATTTACATAATCTTCAAGTTAGACAAAAATGGTTGAATGCCGCAGACAATATTAAGATTGGTACAGTGGTTCTCATACATCAGGATGATGTCCCTCCTTTACGTTGGCCAATGGGTGTAATCACCGAAGTTTTTCCCGGCAAGGATGGGACAACCCGCGTTGCTATGGTGAAGACATGCAGTGGCTCTTTCAAGAGACCCGTTGTCAAACTATGTCCTTTACCTTCTCAATAACATCACCGCGTAATAACCCAAATTTAGCTGTAGTTAACATATTTATAATTTTTTTTTTCTTAGTACGCTTTAATATATTATTATATTTCTCTCCTTTTGAGAATATTACATATCCTCAAAGCCGGGCAGGATGCTTGCGCAAGTTTTATTTAGTTTATAACTTTCTAATATCATATATCCGAACGCATCTCACATATTAGAATACAGATTCATATTAGACCGCGGTTTTTGAGCTGACCAACCACATTCCTTCCTATCCAATTCCCACAAATGAGAGAGGAGATGTTCGCCGCACGCGCCGCTTATTGGCGTATTCAACGCCGGCCAATCACCGTACAGATACTGTGATTCAGAGTGGTATAATTACCCCCGCCATATTGTATCTATTCGTCTTCCTAAAAAATCCCGCCGTGAAGCTACCACGCGAATATCACCCCGCGTCTTGCTGAGATAATTAACCGCTAATATATCTATATATCTGAAAACTATCAACTATCCGTGTTGGCCAGACACAAGTGTGATAAATAAAGACCAAGGTGAAAGTGCAGCAACTAAGAACAAAGGGATTCAACCCACGTGCCATAACTCCATTCTCAAGCTAAACAGCTCAAGATATCCAAGTAAGTCCCTTTTTCCTACACCCTGGTCAGCTCATTACTGTATGGTCAATATTTCACCGCTAAAAATTATTTTCCCGCCACGGTCCTTCGAGAATCTTCCGCACCACGTACGTAAACATTTCTTCTGGAAGTACCCACAAACTTCATTTATTCATTCAAATAGATAGTAAGTAGTCTCTGTTAATTTCGGAGCAATGTGATCAACATACCTTACTATTTATATTAATTCTCATTTTAAGTGATATGTAAATTTCTTAATGAGTAAATAAATATCTTTGACCATAAAATGGTTGTTGAACTCATTCATACAAGATCCAGTAATCTAATCCATATATCTTTTAAGTGTTAATTCCTTCACATTATTACAATCCATCTAAATGAGTGTGCATGTGTGCGTGATTCAATTCGACTATTAATTTATTCCTCTTCTAAATACTGAAGTGCTGTCGAGAGAGAAAACACCCAAATACAAAAAAAAGACAAATTACTGTATTCCATTTTTTTAAATATTTATACTACCAACGTGAAAGAATAACTTAATTGTGCTTTCTTAACATAGGTCATTGACCCCCTCATGTCATTTGCCTTTATGTGTGTTCAGAGAAAAACCTCTTTTATTTTAGTAATATTCACATTGGCATTGCAGTATGTCTAAAATATTTTAATTTTTCTACATTTTAATAAGTTTTATATTACAACTGAATACGTTATAAGTACGAAAATTGGCATTCTACTTCTTTATTTGCAACTATCGCGCCAGATATTTATTTTTCAGACTAACTTTTTAACATTCTAATCTTATAACAATTATATCCAACATCAAGTATGTAGTAGCTGGGAAACACGATACCCTACAATGACTACCCGTTACGAAACCCAACTAACCGTAACGACCTATGGCTTAATTTTGAATGGTAAGTTTGTCACCAATCCGCGGACAGACCTCGGTGAGTGTTGCTTCACCTTGATGATCGACCCGTATGGCTGTTATTACTTACCCACGAGGTCCTCCACCATCTTCACATCAAGACAACCACGACCACTTTGTTCGTCGCCAATGCAGACGACCAATGTAGAAGAGGGTCTGTAGAGCTGCCCACACGTTGGCCGAGCGCAGGCGAGCGCAGGCGAGCGCCTTTGATTTGTGACCAAAAACCGACACCGATCCGAAGTGAGGCAAATGATCACGAGCAACGGCGAGCGAAGACAAGTTGCACCAAATGAGCTCTATACAAGTTGGCGCTGGCCTGCACTCGGCCAACTAGGCAAGTGACACCGAGAGATAGCAAAACAAGGCAAATATACCGTCTACATGTTGGTATTGGCCTTCACTCAACAACGCTCGGCCAACATGTATTGCAGGCTTTAGAAAAACTTAAAACGCAAGTGTCCTTTTGCGCAAGCGTCTCGTTGCTGTCAATAAGTTGGTCTTGTCATAGGATTACGCTAATCCGTCTCCATTTCGTGTGCTGACCCTACTCAAGGGTTCCGTTGACAAGATACCGAGGCCTACGGCAGATATACAGATTATCTAATCTGTGCCATTTGTCAGCTTCCGATTATAAATGCTCTTATTAAGATTAGGCTGAGTTTTTACTGCAATGTTCATTACATATATATCGACGCTAGAAAGGAAAATTATCCAAGCGACATCAGACTAACTTTACAGTAGAGCAGTTAAAAGTTTGAATTTTCAGAAAAAAAATCGTGTAAATTCTTGTAATGGTCCAAAAAGCCTAATTTTTAGAAATTTATTTGGATATTTTTTATCTACATTATAGTCTATTAAAAATAATACTTAGTTTTAAAGTTAGTGTCGCTTAGTAAATTTTTCCCTAAAAGTAGAAACGGGAAAAATTGACTAAACGACAAGCTTTGATTAAGGAAGGTACGGTAAAAATGTATATGTAAAAATATATATATTTTTTAGAATTTATATCAGAGTAAAAGTTGCCTTACCAAAATAAAAAACACGTGGAAGTTGAGGCAAAACAACCTAAATATTAATTTAATATATTTTTTTTTTATATTACCTCAATGCATGTAAGAAAAAAACCAAATAACTCAACATTACCTAAGCGCCTAACACTATATCGCCAGATACTGGAAAAAATAACTAAGTGGAGTAATTACCGTACGAACAGAAATGTCAAACTTGACCAAAGGCAAATTTAGCATTTCACAATTACGACAACCACCAAATTTTCAAAAATACTCGAAAATTTTGTCGTTTAGTAAGGAAAAAAAAGTGAACTCTCGCGAACTTCAAAATGTCGAAGCGACATCAAAAGTCGTCGTAGAAGGACGTGAGTAAGACCAAACGATGCAGAAAAATCAGGCGATTCCAACAATGTATATAACTCCAAATGGCCAAAAATGTCGCTTGGATAATTTTGCCTTTCCAGCGTCGATATGTATACATCTATAGCAAAAACTTCACTACATAGTATAATAAAGTCACTTCCCGCTGACTGTCTGTCCCTATGTATGCTTAGATCTGCGCAACGAATTTTGATGCGGGTTTTTTTAATACATAGAGTGATTCAAGAGGAAGGTTCACATGTATTTAACATGCATAATATAGTAAAGAAACAATGATAATTTTAGAGGTTTCTAATGTGATGTCGTACATAAACACATTTTTTTGCGTTTACATTGCAAACGCTGGCTGAACCCTACGAGACAGATCAAAATGATTTACTACAGTATTGTACACCTTAAAAAGGACTACAAAAAAGTTAATGATAATCCACAATAACCGTTTTTTATCCTTTACTTTTTACGAGAAATAATGGTTTATTTACGAAGCGATTTTAAGCAATACAGCATTAATCCTTATCCAATTAAGTACCTTAAATGCATTGTACATTTAATATAAATCAATATGGCTCTTCACAGCATGTAATTTAAATGAATATTTTCGAAGACATTTTTTTTTTTTTTTTTTTTCGATAGGGCCACTCGTAGTTTAGCTCGATAAGGCTAATATACTACTTAACCGGGCGATCCTGCGGTGACCTCTAAAATTTAAAGGCCCCCAGCCAGGGCTTACAAACTAGTTCGAAGACATTACAGATTTAAAATACAGGGACATAGCGGTTGCAGCATGTCCGTCACGTTATGTACTTCAAAATATTATTTTAAAAGTAAATTCTGATGGTTCGCAGTCAGAGAGTCAACCTAGACCACCAGATTTAAAAAAAAAAAAAAACCTGCTGTCTCACCCAGATGTGCTGTAATAGATAAGATACGAGACGGACACCCTTTAGATCGACCACATTAATTAGCTTTCTGTCCGACGAGATACGAGGCACATTGGCTCCCGTTACTAATATGATAAATTTAATATAATAAAATGTAAATATGTTACCCAATTACGTCAAAATGGTTGAACATATCTGGATTAAATTTAGCACAGAGATAGTTTAAGACTAAAATAGCTTACAAGCTAAATGTGTAAAACCCCACACGAACGAAGTCCCGAACTAAAGCTGGTTATTAATAACAAAAAAATTGGCTAAGTGCGAGTCAGACTCGCCCATGAAGGGCTCCGAAGTAACTATTACTATAACAATATAATATAATATGTTTAATTATTTGACAAAAAAAAACTTACAAATTTCGTAAAACTAGCTTATTTACATTTTTTAGAACTACGCCAAATAACTTTGTTTTTCATAGTGTTTGTATGAATTACAAAGTTATATTTGCGGTTTTAGAAAATATGCTGTATCTCAAAAACTGCTGACTTAATCTCATTCAAACCAATTTTGCTTGAAAATTTTATAGAAGTTAGAGGGGGGGACACACATTTTACCACTTTGGAAGCGTATATCTTTTAAACGATTAACCTTATGAAAAAGTTTAGAAACCTCAATGTCATTTTTAAAGACCTGTCTATAAATACCACACACGCATAGGTTTCATGAAAAAACAATATTTTCAGTTTCAGTTCCATGTATTCGGAGCCCCCCTTTATTTTAAATATTTTTTATATTTTTTCTTAAAATCAGAAAGCGGTTCACATAATACATCTACCTACCAAGTTTCACATGTATAGTCTTAATAGTTTTGGAATAAAATAGCTGTGACATACGGACGGACGGACTGACAGACAGACAGACAGACGGACAGATATGACGAAACTATAAGGGTTCCATTTTTTTCCATTCGGCTACGAAACCCTAAAAAACACCTCTCGTTATTTCAATACTCATAACATTATAAATGAACTGAAAGGAACATATAAGAACGTACTAAAGCGGATTAGTACAAGATGCGATGCACTCGTACCACATACGACCGCCTCATATGCCATGCATTATGAGATTAGATACTAACTTGCATGATATTACCTGAGATTGAACACATCTTAGAATTCATATCGATTTACGAATATTGAGAGTGTATTACTTGGTACTGTGAACGTTAAAGGTATCATTTTAATATCATTACCATTATATTTCATCTGTTTTAGTACTGCTATTTTTAGGGTTACTACTTACCTATTTGATATCCCACTTATGGTTATGGAAGCCTTCTAGTAATTCATCCCCTGCGTCTATGTCCCAACTGCTACGAAATTATGAGCATCAGAAAATTTACTGTGTCACTCAGATTAATGCCACAAACAACAAGATACATCCTTACTTACCCTTCTCACTAACGAACAATGATTCCTTTTTTTAAGGTTTGGAAATCATACAATGGCTGCCTCCCGATACGGGAGAAGCGGGAAGCCTCCCGACACGGCCGTATCAGACTTTTACTGACTAAAACCCACCCGTGTTCCGTCATTTGCCCTTCGCGTTCCGAGGCCGCGGTAGCTCTTTCGATCGATTCCGCAACCCCAGCAGGCAACGGGCCCCTAGGCCTCGATAAAAACCATGATTCCCTCAGAGATTACTTTTTAAAAACATAAAGGAAATATACCTAATCTTTTGTCTACAATAAAAGGTACTACAGTTTTTCAGTCATTCGTATAGCAATCATGACGTGCAATTTTATCACGCAGTTCATTGCCCTGGATTTAGGTACATACGTAGTTCTCAATTCCCAATCAATCAATTCTCAATAGCCCAATGGTTAAGGTGTCGGATTTGTGATCGAGAAGTCGCGGGTTCGAACCCCACCCATTGCACTATTGCCACGAACATACTCCAGACACAAGCATATTTAGATTAGTTGGACGGGTTAGCAAGATTGCAAGTTCTCTTTAAAAAACAAATAGAATACTAGATTCTGCCTGCGGCTCTGCTCGCGTAAAAGAAGTACCTAGCCTATGTCCTTTTCAATGGTCATCTACATCTGTATTAAATTTCGACAAATTCTGTTGAATGGTTTAGACGTAAAAGTGCAACGGACAGACAGAGTAAATTACAATATTAGTAGGTATCGAGAGGGATATCATGCACACGCAGATCACCTCAAGATATATGCAGACTCAAAACATTATAGAGAACAAAAAACGAAAACATTTTCGCAAGTATTTTACGAGTCGAGCACAGCGGGACTAGAGCATAGAGGGACTAACCCCTCGATATTGCATTAGTTTCTTGTTACAGTTTCTGATCACAGTTTGCATAGGTACACTTACGGCCAATGTAATATGTAAGGGATTCAGTCACTCTTTGCTAGATTTATTTCGAATCTTAAACGTAGAAGTTCTACGGTTCTTTTTCAAATAGAATTGTTTGTTTATTTAAAAATGTATTCCTAAAAAATAAGTTCTGATAATTGTTGTGACAAATGTTGGTGAGCCACATTTTTTGCTCCACAGTGTAAGATATAAAGTAAATATTAGATTATTAACTTTACTTACTCACTAAGAGCTTGTCATTTTCCAGATAAAAAGTAGCTTATAAAACTCATGCGTAGTGTAGCTTTTTTTCGCTAAAATCTATATTAATGTTGTTCTTTCGCATTTGATACGGTCAGAGGCCAGAAAATCTGACAACAGTCTTGATAAGGAGCGTTACTCAGATACTAAGTTTTTTGAGTCAGATGGGCAGTGGTTCCGTCATACATACTGGTAGGTAGCTGCATGCGTTTAGACTGGAAGCAAAAAAAAAAAAGCAGGCAGTTTATTGATTGAGTCTAACCAGTACATCGAACGATTACCACCTACAAACTTTCCTAATAGATATTTTATCGGCCCATCATCTATATACAACGTGTAATTTAAAGGGTATATACATACCGAGTGCACGACTTCTTTGGATGATAACAAACGATATGGCAAGGGTTTTCTAATCCTATGTCTACATGTGTGGAGCATATTAGAAATTTCAATACTTTTATACCAGAGGCCGAATTTTTTCAAATTAAGAAGAACGAAGAGAATTATCGTTTTATTGGCAAGTGACGTGGAAAGTGATGACCCTCATAGTGCTGTGACACGTTTGTTATTACTGGTATTCAAGAAACATATGAAACCAATAATTTGGGGTCAATTCTGTGAGTCACTTATTTTGAGCTGAAACTTTGCATAGAGACTCCATACCAGATGTTGTCTTCAGTCCTTTTGGACACCTATGGATTTCCGTTACACGTTGTATAATTAAAATTGAAGACGAGATGACGCAATGTTTTTATTTTTTGTTTTTTTATCTATATCATTGTTATTTTATTTTTTGACATTATTGGAGATTTTATTAGAATTTATTTTATTTTATTTGTATATGAATTTTAGAGAATCACATGAACACTAACATAGTTTTTAAGACCTTTGTTACTAACATTATATTATGGTCAATGTTTTAAGTCTGAAATAAATGTATTCTATTCTATTCTATTTAGTCCTTACAGTAATTTACACAAGATAATAACAAAAACATTTTTTAAATGTTATCCTCTGTCTTTCTGTACTTTGTCTGCGCTAAACTCTGGAACAACTGAACCGTTTTAAATGGGTTTTTCCCTGGAAAATATATAGCGTATTTTTGTTTATGTGCCGAGATTGCACGAGATCAAAATTTACGCAAGAGAAACCGCACACGCGAGCCAAGTCGCGAGGATGGCTAGTTAAAAAAAATCCTACTTTCAAGATCCCTGTCCGATGTCTTCCAAAAGGTCACAAGAAAAAAGGAATGTAATTTTAGTTCGAAAGTTAAGTGCTCTAAATCTTTGCCCTATAATAAATATAGTTTCCAATAGACGGGTGAGAACACAGGACACGTATTCTATACAGGAGAGTTGTTCCAAAAAGTGTGCTGGTAATCCATTTAGATCGTTATGTCGATTCGAAGGCACGCACAAACTTTGACGACAAGTTTGGAGCAGTGGTTGACCGATAGGCTGCTGCGCTGTTTATTGGGGGTTCGAATCTCGGAA
The DNA here is from genome assembly GCA_943138885.2 of Tholera decimalis. Classification (NCBI taxonomy): domain Eukaryota; kingdom Metazoa; phylum Arthropoda; class Insecta; order Lepidoptera; family Noctuidae; genus Tholera; species Tholera decimalis. The sequence goes on along the minus strand of OW964566.2, from coordinate 6,851,160 downwards.
CTAATTTTTGTATATTCCCCATAGTTATGTTGTGTTGTAATATGTAAACATATCCATGATACATAGCAAATTGCACTAGTGTGAAGCAGGTTTCAAAATATTGACGCACTATTGTGTGTCGACGAAGAATGCCAACCTTTCTTTTACATATAATTCAGATAAGGTTACATAAGTCAGAAGTGGATATGAGTAAATTTCCCGAAGGTATCCATTATCATCAACGGAGGATATATCCAGACTCAAGACTCAGCTGCAGTGTTCATGATTCTTTTGTCGATATCTTCTTAGAAATCCAGAAACTGAGCTGTAACGATTATTTTCCTCACCTTGCCTGACCTGGAGATTGAACTCGGGGCCTAATGCTTTAAGAAGCGCTTATCGCTAGACCAGCGAAGCAATCACCAAATATGATAGGGTATTTACCTCTGAACTTACAAATACTGAAACAAAAGGACTGACTTAACTATCTAGTGCTAGTGCCACACTACTTAACAGTGGCGTAGCTAGGCGTAGGTGAAGACGAGGCTGTTCGAGCCTGTGCCTAACAGGCTCTCGCACGCCAAGAGTCTTCGCGAGGCCTCGATGCGATGCTCAGAGCCTTAACCACAAATGACTAATAATAAAACCTTTTTTCCAAATCTATAATACTTTTCAATACTATCCCACCATGCATTTATATACTTCTTCTTATTAGTTAGAGGCTTGAAGCACGCTTACCTAAAAGTATTCACTCTTGACTTAAACGCAAGGAATTTCACTCCTTAGCTGTAGGTACAATTAAAGTATTTCCAAAACGTTTTTTACCGATGAGAGGGATATATTTTTTCAGGAACGAAAGAAACGGGGCCTCGCTGATGTCACTCTGCCCACGTCTATATAAGTCCACGCTATGCCACTGCAATTTAATACCCAGTTCGGTGAAGATTAGAGCATTTGATTCCTCACGTTTCATAAGTAGACGTGATTAAAGCAGACGACTCACATTACCTCTAATGGCCGCGATTTAAACATAATTATACCATAACAGTTTGAAAGGTTCGGTCGGAATCATCATGGCGTAGGATTAGACTAACTTTATAATTTTGATTAGATTGTATGATGGTACGGTTCGTAGGCCGTGGATTCAAACGCAAAATAATTTTGTAAACAATTAATGAATCTTATTGTATTTTAATAATCTAAGTATTGCTTTTATGAGTCCAAACATCCACTCCAACCTTTTGGCTTAGTTTTTTTTTTAATTAATAATAGGTTCGCGTTTGACCACCATCTCACCTGATGGTAAGTGATGATGTGGTCGAAGATGGAGCACGCTTACCTAAAAGTAACCTATTCACTCTTGACTTAAAGACTCCTAGGTTATAGCTATCGGGAAACACAGACTCCGGCAGGGAATTCCACTCCTTAGCCGTACGCACAATGAAGGTATTCCCAAAACATTTTGTGCGTATGGGTGGGATGTCCACCATGTAACGATGGCGCTTCGCCGTTTGTCTCGTAGTCCAAAGATGGAACGGGCTTGGCGGAATTAGACTGTGTAATTCCATCGCACACTCCCCGAAATGTAACCGATAGAAAACCGATAGACTTGCAACTCGTCGTCGATGTTCAAGGCTCTGGAGCTTTGACTCGACAAGTGCATCGTTGCCAATGAGTCTCTTGGCCCGCTTCTCGATAGACTCAAGCGCGTCCCGTTGGTATTTAGCAGAAAACACTACTTATAAGTCGATATTGTTAAATGTATGCATATTATATTGTATCTGTTTACTGTCCCATCAGCATCTAGTCTGGATGCAGCTGACTACTAGTATTTACATGAAAAATCTGCCTATCTTACCTCTACAACCCAATAGCTGTATAAGACTATATATATCCTTTAGCAACATTGATGTTAGACTTTCCGGCTTCTGTCTACCCATAACGACTGTCAAAGATGTACAAATGATAGCCGGGACCAACTGCTTAACATGCTTACCGAGGTTCAAAGAAATCTTGATATGTTACGATGGTCACCCTTCTACGAAACAACCTCGGCGAGCGTTGCTTAACCTTCAATATTAACTCGGGAAGCTGTTCTTATTTAGCTACGAACTCTTCGTTATTAAATATCTATGTACATCAGAACGTTCGGCCAGTTGAGGTAGGGAGCTGGCTGCTACTCCAGTTTTTACTGACGATTATGTGACGCATAAAGATGCCAGCCAAAGAATTTGTGACGGAACAGTTCGAAAGTTAGAAGTATTTATTTATGGCCAAACGACCTGATATCAGAACGTTCGGCCAACCTGAATCTCCATAACTGAGGACTACTGAAACTGTTACTGAATAAAGATTTAGCGACGATTTGCTGACAAACAACCACTGCTTTACTTTTACTCGTAATGCCACCGGTTAAAAGTAAAATGAATTTTAGTTCCTGGAACATCAAGAGGTTCGGCCAACGTGATCTCCATAACTGAGGACCTGAGAGAAACTGTTAATGATAAATAAATTAAATAAAACAAAAAAAAAACTTAAAATATGAGGTTTTATTTGTGCAAAGGAAGGAAAACATATGATAAGGACATCTGTATATTATTATGAACCGAAGACATGTGACATCAGGCAATCTGCAGTAGGATCGCGTCACCACGCGATCCTACTGCAGATCGCGTTACCCTCTATCTCTCACAGGGAGTAGGCCTGTGTACCTAATTAGTGTATGTGTATGCAATAAGAATCTTATAGGCTGATAATGATACATTTATCGCAGGCTTGTGTATTACGCCTATCAGATATACACCTATTTTACTACCAAAAAAATTTGAAATACCTGCTAGAAACGAATAAATACTCACCAAATTCTGTCTCACCGCGTCGACGGTATCACTATTCCTGTATAAAGGGTAAATCAACCTAGCCAAAGAAAATGACAGGGGCTTTGTTCCCATTGCATATTTAACATAATATACAAATAACACGTATCAAATTAGTGTTACCATTTTACCGCCCAAAAAGTTTTTAACGATTCGATATTAAACTGGCAACACCAACATGGGTAATCCAAGCAATAAACTTATTGAGGACGCGACAACGACGAAGTTACACAAACTGAGTTAGACCGGGAACAACGGATGAAACTATTTTACATTTTATATTTGATGCCTTGAGAAATCCTATAGATTGTTTTAGTAGTATATTAAAGTTTGTCTGGACTTGGGTTTCAGTGTTAATTTAGGGTTATAAAAGGAAAAGTGTGTTTTTGCAAATTGTCTGGAGCCACACGGCGTGTACTCTTGAGATCTGAGCCGTCCGTGGAGGTATTCAAACTGAAACAAGATGGAATGGCCTAATAATTACCATCCACACTTGGTCTATACAACGTGTAACGGAAACCCCATATCTATCCTAAAGGGCTGAAGACAACATCTGGTATGGAGTCTCTATGCAAAGTTTCAGTTCAAAATAAGTGACTCACAGAATTGACCCCAAATTAATCTATACTTATAATAAATCTGTAGAGAGGTCAATTCTGTACATGAAATATATTTACAAAATAACTATCAGGGGGTGATTAGGGATCGATACTGATGCCAAAAATGCAATCAGTAAAATTTTTGTCTGTCTGTCTGTCTGTCTGTCTGTCTGTCTGTATAACCGTTATAGAAACAAAAACTACTCGACGGATTTTAACGAAACTTGGTACAATTATTTTTCATACTCCTGAGCTGGTTATAGTATACTTTTCATCACGCTACAATCAATAGGAGCAGAGCAGTGAAGGGAAATGTTGGGAAAACGGGAGAAGTTACTCTATTTTTTAAGCATCCGTCGCGTGTGCAACCTTAATGGTTAAAAATTATATAAAAAATATCCCACGACAGCATATATCTATCTTTTATGGTTGACTCACAATAACACGTGTAACTCCCGATAGCTTAGCAGTTCGAAGCTTTCTGATTATTATTCTGCTCCGAAATTTAAAACCACCACAACTTTGCAATGGAACTAGGCTAAAAGTAACTCAGTTGCAACAAAATATAATCAAGGCTCAAATTTTAACAGGTTGCGGTCCAGGAGAAACCATCTTTTATTCCCAGAATTCCCATAATACCAAATAATTTTCCATTCCAATTTAAAAGAACACAATTCCCAGTATCGGTGTGTTATGCAATGACAATTAATAAGGCTCAAGGCCAGACTTTTCGTGTTGCCGGAGTAGATCTCGGTGTCAGTTGTTTCTCGCATGGTCAGTTTACGTCGCTCTTTCCCGGGTTAGCAGTTCTAGAAATCTTTATGTTCACGTGCCGGACGGGTCAACTTTCAACATAGTTTACCCGGAAGCTTTGCGCTGAAGTATTGTTGTTCTATAGGTACTTAAGCCTCATGTGAACGTGATCTAAACAATATTACCAATACATTAACTTAATAACACACAAGGAGTTACACGCTGACGGAGTCGCGGGCACAGCTGTTAACAATAATATTGTGCGGTTCGGTATTGCGATATTTTTCAACAGTATTATAGAATGACATAATTATATTTCCCTACTAAATTACGAAAGTTAATCTGTGTGTTACATCAAAATCACTGAACCGTGAGGAAGGACATAGGCTACTATTTTTTACGGAAAACGACGGAAACGTGGACGAAGTCGCGGGCAACATCTGTCTATGCTAATATATAAGGCTGAAGAGTTTGTTTGTTTGTTTGAACGCGATAATCTCAGGAACTACTGGTTCGAATTGAAAATTTTATTTTAATTAAATAGTCAATTTATAGAGAAAGGCTATATATAGGCTATATATCATTACGCTAAGGCCAATAGGAGCGGAGCACCAATGAAGAATGCTTCAAAATCGGGGTTAAATTTAACGTTAGCCCAAAGTAACTATTCCACGCGGACGAAGTCGCGGGTAAAATCTAGTGGTTTCATATGTTTCTTGAATACCAGTAATAACAAACGTGTCACAGCACTATGAGGGTCATCACTTTCCACGTCACTTGCCAATAAAACGATAATTCTCTTCGTTCTTCTTAATTTGAAAAATTCGGCCTCTGGTATCAATGTATTGAAATTTCTAATATGCTCCACACATGTAGACATAGGATTAGAAAACCCTTGCCATATCGTTTGTTATCATCCAAAGAAGCCGTGCACTCGGTATGTATATACTCTTTAAATTACACGTTGTATACCGTCTTCTCGTACTAAGCGCTTTTCTTCAACATTTATTGTGCGCACAGCCAGGGTGTGGAACTCTCTGCCGGCTTCTGTGTTCCCTGCCACATATGACCCGTCAGCCTTTAAAGCAAGAGTGAATAGTCATTTTCTGGGCTCGCTCGTCCGATCGTAGACCTCATCTTACACTTACCATCAGGTCTGATCGAGGTTAAGAGCGAGCTCATTCGTAATAAAAAAAAATACAAACATGACTCACGAGTCACGAGTCTGAACCAAGGCAGGCACATAATTTTGTGTTATTTTCATCAGCACTGCTCTCTAAACGGTGAAGGAAATCATCGTGAGGTAACCTGCATGTTCTAGGACCGAAAATCCAAGGACATACGACTTCCATCAACACGCACTGGACCAGTATGGTGGAATACGTCCCAACTAGGGCGTCCAATCCCGGTATACCGAGATCTCGGTATTGCGGGATCCCGCGTCATTTTCCAATCCCGCGTGATGCGGGATTACGGGCGCGGGATCCGCGGGATTTGCGGGACTGAAAAAAAAGCATACATACGACCTTTCGCTAGCGCGATCGCTCGGTGACTAAGACTGCTGGCGGCCGGCAGTGTTGCAAACAACGCGGGGGCCGATGTCGCCCGTTTTTCATAGCTTATGTAGCCTAATATAGCCGAATTTCAGTCAGTGGTAGCCTAAGTATGTAGCCTAAAATATCAGTAAAGTTATTTATTCAGTATTTGTTACTGTTTTTTGTGAAGAAAAAACGGTGTAATGATTGATCTCATACTAATAGTAATACGTAAATAAATGTGGAGATAGTTTTTTTTATTAAAAATAGTGTCGCGTTTGACCACCATCTCACTTGATGGTAAGTGATGATGTGGTCGAAGATGGAGCACGCTTACCTAAAAGTAGTTGATTAATTGATTGTTTTTTTTTTGTGATAAATAAACGGTGTAATTTGATTGATCTCATACTAGTAGTAATACTGGAATAAACGTGGAGTTGGTAGATTAATTCATAGCTTTTTTGTGATAAATAAACGGTTTAATTTGATTGATCTCATACTAATAGTAATACGTAAATAAACGTGGAGTTAGTTGATTAATTCATTTCAGTATGCGGGATCCCGCAAATACCGAGATCCCGCGGGATTGAAAATTCGTAGTCCCGCAAATACCGAGATTGAATTCAGGCTGCGGGATTGGACGCCCTAGTCCCAACAGAGAAAAAGTTATAGGCTCATTATGTTTATAAAACAAATACCAAAGTACTAACGTGAGGAAAGTTATCAAAGGAAGTTTGAATGTTAAACTTACCTTTAAAGTTTGTATTGCTATTCTCCGCCAAAAAGTATAACAACAAATATCATATTTACGTTCAAGTTTTCACAGTCAGTCCGCGATGTTTGCAGAATATCAAGTGACGTCATTGAATATACTGGCTGCAGAAATGGAGTGCGATTCGTTATACGTCAGATAAAACGTGTGGAGTGTGATGTAACTTAAAAATGCTTCAACAGAAACTGTGGATTTTTAACATGAACGCAACATGTTTGATTTGCCTTTTTCTCGAAGGGAAAGTAATCAAATAACTCTTCCCACTTTGAGTGGAATGGAACAGATTGTTGTACTTCTAATTGACTAAAAACCTACCCTGTTCTTTCGATTGCCCTTGAGCTCCGGGGCCGCGGTATCTCGTTAGACATTCCCGCAAACCCGGCAGGCATAGCCCTATCGGACCCTGTGGAATACAAAGCGCCGTTAATTCATAATCTTTGACATGCCACCAAACCTTTCAAGACTAGCAAATATGTGCTTAAAGAAAAGTTTTTTTCTAGCATATCGTAGTTTTGTAGTGAGCTTTTTAATTACCCAGAAGAGTTTTAAAAACTTTATTTGTTTAGCAAGGCTTTAGTTCACTGCTTAAGAAGAATGCACTCTGTTATATGTTTTACGAGCTGTTGAAATAAAGTTTAATCCTCCTAGTAGAACTTTTACAAAATTCATGCAAAGAACAAAAGTTAATGTAAGTTTATTTTGTGAAATACATGTTTCTTTAGTTTATTCTTTATGCAGCTCTCATAGAGAGAAGGCCAATGGCCCAACAATAGGAACGATATAGGCTGATTATGTGATGTAATGTAGGTACCTCGTCTGCCATGTTATCCCTTCACCATCCATAGTTGCCTGATTGCAAATGCCTAAGGCATTGAGTCCACTTTTGTACCTTTGTGTTTCATGAATGCATATTTAAATAAAAATTGCATATGGACGCATTCAGGGATCTTGCAAGTATGCTCTTGAATGGATTATGTTATATTAGGTTTTACTTCAAAGCTAGCTCCATTTTGCAAGAAGAAATATTAAACTTTAGATCAAACTAACTTAACAGCGTATTGTTCCAATATATCGACGGTTAAAAGGAAATAGGGTATAAGAGACAAAAAAAAGAAATGTTCAGGAGAGCCGTTAAAAGTATAGAATTTAAAGAAAAACTGATGTAAGTATTTTTATTAAAACATCGTGAAAACTAAAACAGTTTTTAATTTTCTAACCGGGAAATATGACAAAATAAAAGATTTGAACACAAGAAACAGTCGGCTTTCAAAACAATACCAGTCCAAAATGTCGCTTATACCCTATTTCCTTTTAACCGTCGATATTATTATTATTGCATATTCTGAATTCAAAAATAGATGATAAAATCAAACCATACGAAATACAGCTTGTTTATTTGAATCGGTTTTATTTGTTTTTTTTTCCTAATCAATAAAATATTGGGAACTCGATCTGCGAACAATTTATTGCTTTTTCACGCCCGAGAGTTCTTCTCTGCTACAACCATTATTTTGTCGTCCGAAACAATGAACTATTCAATTTAGAGCCTGCAGCATATGCGGAATGTTCTTTATTTGAAAGGGTCACAGAATTTGAATTTAGAAAATACCGATCCTTTTTAGGGTTCCGTAGTCAACAAGGAACCCTTATAGTTTCGCCATGACCGTCTGTCTGTCTGTCTGTCCGCGGTTTAGCTCAAAAACTATTGGTACTAGAAAGTTGTACTTTGGCATGAGTATACACGTTAATGACGCCAAAAAAGTGGTAAAATAAAATTTTGAAAAAAAAACAATTATTTAGGGTACCTCCCATACATGTAAAGTGGGATGATAATTTTTGTTTTTCGTTCTTCCCATAGTGTGGGATATCGTTGGATAGGTCTTTTAAAAATATTAGGGGTTTGGTAAGACCGTTTTTTGATTAAGTAAACCGTTCGTGACTTATCAAGCTTTAAAGTACCAATTTTCGTTAGAGTCAAGTGTCCACCCCCTCTATCAACTAAACGGTTATAGTTATAAATTCAAATGTCACGGCAGTAGTACCTATATATACCGAAATTTAAAGGAAAACTATCACACATAAGTGGGCTTTACAAGTTTACGAGTAATAGTCGACCAATTGTATTTGACTCGAAAATTTCGAACAACTCTATAGAAATGTCGATAGATGGCGCTAAGCGCCAGTTGTATCGTGCTAGCTTCTTGTGACGATTGAGTAGTGTAGCTCTGTGTCCGTATTTAAATTCAAAACACCGGCTATGACAAGTTTATACAAATCTCTAAAAAAAATTGAATCTTTCCGTACAAAATCGTCGGATCAGGTGAGGATTTGTATAGGAAGTCAAATTAGTTAGGTAGTCATGTTTGGTTTTTAGTTAGAGCATGGTACGAAACGATCAGTCAGCGAATACGACACGTACTTGGCTGTTATAAAAACTACGGAACCCTACACTGCGCGTGGCCCGACACGCACTTGACCGGTTTTTATTTAAAGATTTGAAATCAGTGTATATGTATATTTTCGGATAAAACGAAAATTCATGTTTAGTTAATGTTTCCTTTTATGTTCTATGAGATATGGTCAATTTACCCTCGGGATATGAAAATTAATATTTTGGTATTGGATCCTATTTTCTCTTACATATTTAGAGTAATTACGTTATTCAATGTGAATTATCCAGTGTATTGAAAAATCCGTCAAGTGCTCGGACTCGAATACCTACGAAGTGTTCCGTACCAAAACTAAAAACACCATCTTTTAATTTTATTATTTCTTGTTTATGATATGTTATGTTTTGTCTCCTTAGACAAAAGCCCTTGCTCAGACAAACAGACGGAGAGCGGAAGCTCAAAATTCCGTTGGTACTGAACCATATGAAATATAATTAATTGTATACATATTCTGTATATGCAAGTGTAGATAAGCAAAAGGGATTCCTCTATTGAATTTATAAAACAACACTGGAATTGGAGAGATAAAATCTTACTTATATATCACAAAAACACCCCACGCGTAAATTTGCGACAATTCTTGTATAAAGCGCTGTAAGATGTACCTACATAGCGATCGCTGTCGCCCCGATACCTCTGCTTAAATAAACTAATCTTTTTTCTAACAGCTAAAAAAGGTTGAAAATGTAACACTTCCCATTTTTCCGGTCACATTGTCACACACAATATATGTACCCTCGTAACTACCCCTGTGTTACGATAACGGACGTTATCTAAATTAACCGTGTGATGTCAGCATAGACCGGTCAGAGAGCGTATGTAATGCAATCAGTGCAAAAAAACCTATCTCTTCAGATAAAGGCCAATTTATTACCATGGTATCCTTGGTAATCTAAATCTATTTTTAACCGACTTCAAAAAAAGGAGGTTTACAATTCGTCTTGAACTTTTTTTTTTTTTTTTTTTTTTTTTTTATGTATGTTACCTCATAACTCGGAGACGGCTGGACCGATTTGAAAAATTCTTTTTGCGTTTGAATAGGTATAGTTTCTAGTTGGTCCCATTGTTACGAAATCAGGATCTGATGATGGGATCCTGGAGAAATCGAGGGAACTCTTCAAATATTATAGGCACACCTATAGCGTTTTGGGTATTTCTTATAGTACCTTGAGCAGTTGCTTCCGAAAAGTACCATTTGGGGAAGTTGAACTGATGATGAAGACCACAGATGGCCACTGAAACTCCTCAATAATAAGTATTTCGTGGATTGCGATTCCATTACTTGAGTAAAGATGTTAAACACTTTATGCTCGTCACAATACATATGGTGATGTAGAGTTGATGGTCAAGTACCAGGAGAACTCCTCAAAAATTAACGGCTATGCATCGGGAAAAGCAATATTTTGTAAAAGGTGATAAGTTATTAACATTATGGCTTTTGTAACTAGATAAATTACAAACCGACCCACTAAAAAGCGTGAAAAAAAATTTTTAGCAAAAAATAGAACCGACTTCCATATCAAAACACTACAAAGGCAAAAATAACTTTAATTTCGGAAGGCGGTGTCTTTAGTTTTGTATATATTTTCGTTTTTGACACCGCCTTCCGAAATTAAAGTTATTTTTGCCTTTGTAGTGTTTTGATATGGAAGTCGGTTCTATTTTTTGCTAAAAATTTTTTTTTCAAATGACTTTTTATGTTTATTATCTATATAAAATATTTTGTTTTAGAATTCGCTAGTTTATTGTCAAAACAATCCTAATAATATTATAATAAACTATTAATATTATAAATGCGAAATATTGTGAGGTGGTATGTATGTTTGTTGCTCTTTTACACAAAAACTACCGAACAGCTCACAATGAAATTTGGTAAGTAGATAGTTGACATCTTGGAATAACATATAGGCTACTTTTTATCCCGAAATTCCTACGGGATCGGGATTTACGTGGGAAACCCCTCCCACGCGAACGAAATAAAGGGCAGAAGCCAATATGTAATAAAAAGATTTGTGAGAAGTGTAACTAGTTTATGTGAATGATAAAGGAGAGAAATGCTCCTGTGTGAGTCTTTGTATAGTGTAGAGCTACTAGCCACTCTATAATTTGAATTTTATAAGTACGATTAGATCAGCCCACTATATACAGCTTATTATTATCCTAACAAAGGTTTTTACTCGTTCTACCTATCCAAAAGTATGATGTGTTAACCCCGTCACCAAAAAATTCAAATGTTGTGCCCTAAGCACAAACTTTGAAGAAAGAAAAAGCATGTTGCTAGCAACACAATCTCAAGCAAAAATTACCTTCTTAACCGTCTCTAGATTTTATCTAAATTGCCCGGCAAAGTTCGACCCAACAAGTTGTGAAGATTACCGATTAGGGGATATATGCTTGTGTATTCGTAATTGATATTTATTTTTAAAAAATTAGTTATGAATAACACTTTAATAGACCTTTTTTTTCGTAAATTTGTGACCGGTGTATCCTAGCTGACTATGCCGAGCAGGAACACCAAGACAAACACTGAGGTCAACGTCTCTTTTAAAGTCCATACTATCGATACTATTCAAATCATATGAGAGTCATATTGACGTCTAAAGTGGACGTTTGAGTATATCTGTCTACCTGTGTGGTGTCTACACAAGTGTCAGTGTGCCTGTCCTGAATAACAGAGCAAGCATTTATTTTCTCCTGTTGTGTCAAATCCATCCAAAGGTTGGCTGTAAAAGATCGCTTGTAGCGACAAGACCACCCATTTTAACACTCTTTGTAGTTTTTAAGTCCTCATTTAATTCTGTTATGGTGTACAATACAGAGTATATCGTCGCCTTAGAGTGAAAACCTCGGGAGTACATTTTTGTCCAATTTTTTTTATTGCGTTTCCAGAAAGCAATCCTAGCAACGCACATCCTGATCTCACTAATATGTTCATTCGATACTCAAAACGCTATCTATGAAAGTAAGTGAGAACCTCGTAAACACTCGCATCGCGTCGTCAGTTTCTGTTCTGTTCGATATTATGTATAACATTTTTCATATTATACATAATATCGATCAGTTCTGGATATAAAAACGGGTTAAATTTACATATAAATTAATAAAAAAAAACATAAAAGAAACCGTACAAAAATTTTATAGCACGCAGATTTTTCTTCCTCCTGAAAAGTTACTCCATTTTCACTTACGAGGTTTCACTCTAAGGTGTCAATATGTATCTATCTATCTCTTCACAAAACTTTTAGTTGTAACTTGTAGTTTTTGAGTCCTTCTGTAATTATTTTATGGTGTAAAATAAAGAGTATATCTAACATATCTATCTTAACTTGTAACATTAAGGTGTTCAATGGTTTCATAATTAATCTGCTGACCCCAGTATGATATTTTTTTTACTAATCCATGGATAGTAGGGTGTCCCGAAAAATTTTTTTTTCGCTTTTCGCTACTCAAGCCCCCTCAAAAGTTGCATTATTAGTTTTAGATTACCGTAAAAATAATAAAAAAAAACATTAAAAAATATCTTGAGGGTTCTACCGGCATTTTTTTTTATTTTTTTTATCACTTAAATAACCCTCCAGTCAATGTCGTGTATTCTATTTTATGTACATTATTCCCATTTTATTTTTTATTTCATTTATAGTGAAACCCTAAGTTATGATTTGCAGGCAACGACAGGATTTTTTCTGTTAGGAATTGGTTTTGAACAAACTCGCAAAATTCATGTTTTGACTTGTTTTTCTTAAATTCTCTACTTCTACTGTGAGGCAGTTCGTCTCATTTCTATTGCGGTTTTATTGCTGTAAGGTGTCGCTCTGCACTTCCTTGTGATAAAATACGTGTTTTTGTTATATATAATAATGGGTTCAAGATGAAGTGAGACTACTTGTGCTATTTTGGGATCATATAAAGAACAACAAAAGTGTATACTGTTACCCAGTTACTGGGTAGTGGAGGTCAGATAGGCAGTCGCTCCATGTAAAACACTAATACTCAGCTGCGTACAGTGAGACTGGAAGCAGACCCTATAGTTGAATATAGTTGGACAAAGACTAAGCAGGTGTGAAACATGGACATTCATGCGTGGGTTGTAATACAACGATATCATGTAACTAGGCCTTATAACGCTGGTTTGCAAGAATATCGACATAACTCGAAATGCTGTCCAATTTAACTTGATACTTGTGTGAAATAATCATTTAAGTATAACATCGTGAAATTGGCATTGTCTCTTAGACACAGTGCCAATTTTGCGACGACGTTCATCAGAAAGAAACAGTGTTATTATTCATTTGAGACAAAACACTATATTTTATTTGCATACAACATAGAATATACGATGTTATTATAAATATGGAATCGAACATGATTTGCTTAAAAATTAAGCATGCAAAGCTCCTCTGTGAGAGAGACTAGGCCTGAGTTTGACTCAAAGCCAGGTCCAGTCTCTGATGAACGTCGTCGCAAAATTGGCATTGTGTCTCAGTTCACGATGTTATACTTAAATTTATAATTATTTCACACAAGTATCTAGTTAAATGGGACAGCATTTCGAGTTATATCGATATTCTCGCAAACCTGCGATAATTGAACCACATACTATGCTTCGCAAAGCTAAGGTCGCCAAACATAGCAGTGTTCCAGTAATTACCTCCTCCAAAGGTTCTTATAGTCATAAAACTAATTTTTGCCAAAGCCTATTAGGGCTTTGCTTGTCTGACCAATTACGAGCCGAGAGCGAAGTGACGTTCACAAGATATTAAGGGTAGTAGACAATATACTCGTACATGTCTTAGGAAATGTACCCAACTAGTTACGCATATAGGATATCCTGTTAGTGAAGGATTCCTGTAATCTACACCGCCTTAGGGTAATTGAATGTAATTGGGATGAAGAGATACTAAGCACAGTTTGGACAGATGACGTAACGACTCATTGGGTCATAACTGTTGGTTTGTTGATGCTAACTAATCACAAAAAAAAATTAAGAACGCACTATGCATACACCTATAAAAAAAAATCAAAATTGCTGTCTGTGATGTCAAAAGAACGTGATACCTATCGTGTTTATTCAAGTGCTTACACATAGTTATTTACACGATACTTTAACACAAACAAACCTGTTTATTGGCTCTGTTTGTCTATCAGTTTATTCGGTCTTATCTCTGGAATAGCTGAAACGATTTTAATGAGAGTTTTACTGGAGTATAAAGGAGATTATAAGGCAACATGTAGGCTACATTTTGGCCCGGAACTCCTACTCACGATTCACGCGGGCCTCCCACGCAAACGAAGTCGCGGAGACAACTAGTATACCTAGATAAAGAAATAAACAAAGGCTTCCGTATTTCTTCTAGTCCAAAAAACAAAGAACGCAAATTTATACAAAATTTTATACTCCCAATTCTTATTATAGCCATTAACTTTGACAAACTGCCCAAATAATCCTTAGTCCCGGTAAAACAGTTGCCCGCCATTTTGGCTTTAACGCTGCATAAAGCCAATCCATCAAAATGTACTAAAATATTCGTTACATTATTCATACATTTGTACGGCGTGGAAGATAATCAAAACAAACAACTTCAAGAGTGCCTTGTTCGATCAATCTACATTTTTATTGGTGATTGGCAACATACTGGGAATAGCTCGGACGTCGTGGGTCGTTTAGTTACCGGCCAGTGTTGATGCAACTCAATATGAGAGGACTTTACGAGAAAAGGGTCGTCGTCCTTCGTTTCAATTTGAAATCCTTGACCGTTTGGATATTGAAACATTTACCGGGCGTTGGATTTGAATTGCGACGTCGAACTTTCGCAACGAATGTTTAGCGATGTATTCGAAAAAAGATCGCGATGCCTACAGCTCTTCGTTGGTGCAACCACGATTCTGGAATTCGATAAGGCCGATACCGTTGCAACTCGGTATTCTATTGCCTAGCCGTTTCAAATGTAATTAGCAGATATTGTTTTCTGAATTTGTTTGTTTTCTAAATTCAAACTTCCCATCTTCCCAGTTCATCATGTTGTGCTGGCGCTCCCGCTGCGGCTGCGGAAAACCTCAAGCGGCGTAAATATAGTTATCTCGGTGATAACTATATTTTCGAGCCTTTTGGGGTCGAAACTCTCGGACCATGGGGCCCGTGTGCTCACAGCCTTTTTAAAGAAATATCGAAAAGGCTCGTTGACGCTTCCCGCGACCCAAGGGCTGGCTATTTCTTTGGTCAACGGCTAAGCATTGCCATACAACGAGGCAATGCCACCAGTTTCTTAGGTACGTTGCCAGCCGACAGCGTTGAGGACGAATTTTTTGATGCTTTATTGTAGTTTGTATTTTAGTACATAATTTTGTATATTTGTTGTAATTAATTGTTTAAATATACCCTATCTTCCAATTCAAACACACGTTTTATATTTTGAAAGTCATAAAGTTTTTGGTAGTACCGCTAAACCCCAATTTATTGTTATGGTGTAACTTTCATTTATTTTTATTGTAAAGTGTCTAGTTTTACCCTACACCCAGCATTTATTAACCGACTTCAAAAAAAGGAGGAGGTTCTCAATTCGTCTTGAACTTCTTTTTTATGTATGTTACCTCATTACTCGCAGATGGCTGGACCGATCTGGAAAATTCTTTTTTTGTTTGAAAGGTTATACTTTCTAGTTGGTCCCATTGTCGTCACGTTTGGATCTGAAGATGGGATCATGGAGAAATCGAGGGAACTCTTCAAATATTATAGGCACACCTATAGCGTTTTGGGTATTTCTTATAGTACCTTGTGCAGTTGCTCTTGAAAAGCACCATTTGAGGAAGTGGAACTGATGATGAAGACCCCTGATGGCCACCGAAACTACTCAATAATAAGTTATTCGTGGATTGCGATTAGATGACCTGAATATAGTTGTTAAGAACTATATGCTCATCACAATGCATATGGTGAAGTAGAGCTGATGGTGATGTACCAGGAGAACTCCTCAAAAATTAACGGCTCTGCACCGGGAAAAGCAATATTTTGTAAAAGATGATAAGTAGTTGACATTTTGGCTTTTGTAAATAGATAAATTAGAAAAAATAAAACTATTTTTAAAAGATATTCAAAACTTTACAGGCGAATTATAAAACTAACGCAAAAAACACAAAATAATTATCACGTCAATACTGCCCAAAATAAATCAAAAGCTGCATGGCAAGTAATAAACAAATCGAAATATAATTTACCACAAGAGCCAATTTTATGTATTAATAATAAGAATTTGACATTTTCACACCCACTTGACATTGCTAATGAATTTAATAAATATTTTATTGAAGTTATTGAAAATAATATTCAATCAAATAATGTATCGAATAATAAGCAACACCTAAAGGACAATGTTTCATGTCAATCCTTATTTATGCTACCAGTCACCTGCGATGATATAATCAAAATTATTAACAGCCTCAAAAATACAAATACCGTTGGATTTGATAACATATCAACTAAGGTTATTAAAGAAGTTAAGGAGATAATAGCGCCGTTACTTTCGCATATAATAAATCTCTGTATTTCCGATGGCATATTTCCAACTCGTCTTAAAAAAGTAATAATTAAGCCCCTATTCAAAAAAGACGATAGAACTGAATTAAAAAATTATAGGCCAATTGCAAAAATTCCTATATTTTCAAAAATCATTGAGAAAGTGATCTATAACAGTATATATGCCTACTTTGAAAAATTTAAACTATTTTGCAATGAACAAAAGGGATTTCGGAAAAATATTAATATAAACATGGCGCTATTTGACCTACTATCAAGTGTCCTAACATCTGTCGATAAGAAAAACAGGGTCTGCGCTATCTACACAGATATGACTAAGGCATTTGATTTTGTGGATCATAAAATTTTGCTACAAAAACTATATAGAGCAGATAGAGGAAATATTCTTAAACTTATGGAATCTTACCTAAGTGATAGATTGCAATGCACAGAAATCACAAGAATATGTCCAGTAACTAAGTTGCAAAAAACATATACCTCGGCGGCAAGGATGATCAAATATGGAGTTCCTCAGGGTAGCGTATTAGGACCCCTGTTATTTTTAATATATATTAATGACCTGCCGAAAATAACAGGGCACGAAATGGTACTTTTTGCTGATGATAGCACGGTTATTATAAAATGCAACAATCCTAGTAATTACGAACTTGACATTAATGACACTCTCTCGAAAATAATTAATTGGCTTAAGGACAATAATCTTGTAATAAATCTAAATAAAACCAAAATTATGCATTTCCACCAACGGCTTGTAAATACTCCAGTTAATGTCACCTATAATCAGTCTAGAATTGAAGAGGCTAGCATTGCAAAATTTTTGGGTATCTCTATAGACTGCAAACTAACCTGGAAACCACATTTGGAAGAAGTTTGCAAACGATTAAGCAGATCAGCATATCTTCTATTTCAACTGTCAAAAAAAGTTAGCTCTGAAACACTCTTAACGGCTTATCATGGTTTGGTAGCTTCGATTTTGCGTTACGGTGTTGTTTTTTGGGGACAGTCAACAAACCGAGAACTTGTTTTTAAAATTCAAAAGAGATGCATCCGGTCGATGTTTGGTTTAAGAAGGACTGACAGTTGCATCCCGTATTTAAAAAAATATAATATTTTAACTTTTCCTGCTTTGTACATCTTGGAAACTTGTTTGTTTGTAAAAAATAATCCCCACTTATTTAAAAAAATGGCCACAGTCAAGAAATTACCCATACGTGCTCAATATATGAACACATTATGCCATGTTAAATGTAAAACTGCACTGATGAAGAAAAGTTTCTTTGGTATTGCTCCCCAAGTTTTTAATAAAGTTCCCGATGCAATTAAATGTATGCCATTACAAAAATTCAGAAACACTGTACAGAAGCTGCTACTAATTAATCATAATTTTGGAATTATTATTTTGTTATTATTTAATTTTATTTTATTATAATGCAATTGTAAGTTTTGACAATTCTAATCTCTGCTGACATTTTATTTTTTTATGACATTTAGACTATTTTAATTTAATTAATTTGACGATTGTAATATTGTTGACATTGCTTTATCTTTTTGTACTGTTTTATTTAACTTTTGTCAATTTTATTTGCTGACATTGTTTTTTTATTTTTATTTTATTTAATTTTGATCCTAGCATCACTATTTTGTATGCCTGTCGGCGGAACATAGGTTGGACCAAACACTATACACATATACATAAGATCATTGTACCCTGTGTTCACAAAATAAATGAATTTTGAATTTTTGAATTTTGAATTTGAATTTTGAAAACCAACCCACTAAAAAGCTTGAAAAAAAACTTTTTAGCAAAAAATAGAACCGGCTTCCATATAAAAACACTACAAAGGCAAAAATAACTTTAATTTCGGAAGGCTAAAAAGTTTTTTACTGACAAGAAGATTCTTTATTTTAATCTTAGGACATTTTGAATTATTTTTTTTTATTTTTCACTCCATTATTTTGAAAGTTAGAGGGGTTGACACACATTTTACCACTTTGGAATTCTCTATCTTTCAAGTGATCGACTTTGAGAGTTTATGGTTTTAAGAAACTCAACCTTTGTATCTATAGACTCCCCACACGTCCTATACGTGTTTAATTATAATAATTATTTTTATTTCATTTTCAGTTCCATGTATGGGAGCCCCCCTTAATTTTTTACTATACTTCTGTTTTAACACGATTACAAACACAAAATACATCTACCTATCAAGTTTCAAGTCTGTAGTCCAAATAGTTTCGGAGTAAAGTGGTTGTGTCATAATGGGCTGACAGACTGACAGACATATGACAAATTCATAAGAGTTCCAATTTTTGCCATTCGACTACGGAACTCTAAAAACCATCACCACAATATTAAATTACGATTCCCTTTCACAAGAAAATATTCATCAAAGACCCTTGTTGAAGACAAGTGTCAACAATTTAGGTCCCGAGGGTTTCCCGCCAAAATAAGGCAAATGGCCGTCAATGAGTGTGCTTGAGCTACGAGTGTGTAACTCAGGCCATTTGAAACGCGTCTAGGGATCTGTGGCTAATATTCATTAGTGAGACTTGTTTGCAAATATTTTCTTGAATGGATTGTGTTGTATTAGATTCTACTTCAAGCAAGATTAAATATTCAAACTTTAGATAAAACTTACTAATAACTGGCTGTGCCCGCCATTTTGTTTGCTTTCCCACGTTAATCCCGATGTGGGAATTCCGGGATAAAAGTAGACAATATTTTGACCTATTACCTCGTATATCCAGTGAAAGTCTCAGAGATTAGCTCGGGCAACAGATAAACAGACAGAAAAAAAAAAAAATATGTTTAGTTGTGTTTAGTTTCGTGTAAACTATAAGGACTTGTGAAAATACAGGTATTTTTAAGTCACAGAAAGCACTTCTTACACTGAACTTCACAATTTATTTATAAATTCTTTTAATATTGCATCCGCATAACATCACGCTAGTATTCCTCTAAAAGCGAGGCATAAGTTTACGAATGCTATATACCACAGCCTCGTCTATCAGGTACAAATAAATCAGCTGCTACTGAGGTATTTCTGGTGAAAAAACCCAAAAACTTTACCTAGCCCGAATGTCAAACGCAGAACTACATACTCATCAATAGACCAACGGCACAGTAATTCCTGATACTTTTATTTTCCGGTAATATTATGAAATGACTTCCCTTGCTGTAGATCAGACTTCTACTGATTAAAAACCCAACATATTACTTCAGTTGCCCTTGTTTTCCGGGGCTACGATATCTCGTTAGAACATGCCCGCAACCCTGATAAGTCAGTTTCTGACAATTTGAATGATTTAATGCCGGCGACGTTAAAATTTATTATTTCATAAGAAGTTACTTTTCACAGAAAGATGCCTTAGGGATAACCTTTAATATTCTTTGTCCTTAAAGATACACGTTTAAGATCTCAAGTATCCATCACAACAACTCTTACTTACATCCATAAATACTTGTCCTTTGCAATGATACTGTTCTTTACCATGAAAAGCATAAACATGTTCATTGAAACATGTGGCAGCAAGATAGTAAAATCGGTATTTTCTATAATAGGGAATATGCGTGTACTTTTTTATATTATATTAATAAAATATTTATTATCAAATAGTAAGAATATTATCTAATCGCTTACTAGAGTAAGAGATTAGCCGCGACCTATCCAACGATACCTCGAACTATGGGGTAGACGAGATAAAAAATAATCATCCCCTCTTTACACGTAGGGGGAGGTACGTAAATAAATGTTCTTTCATGATCTTATTTTACCACATTGTCGGCGTGATTAATATGTATATCTATGCCAACGCCTTTTAGTACCAATAGTTTGAGAACTGAGACGTGGACAGACGAACATGGTGAAACTATAAGGGTTCCTAGTCGACTACGGAACCCTAAAAAGGTTTGTGAGAGAGACAAATATATTCATTTAACATTGCTACAAGCGATTGGTTTTTAGATTAATTTCAATTCTGTTTTAAATGTTAGGAGGTACCTATTATGTTTATGTACATTTTATTTACTCTCTTCAGTTTCTACATGAACGAAATTTTAAACCTACAAATAAACAACGCCAAAATAATATCATATGCTGATGACACTGTCATAATTTTCAATGCTAAAACCTGAGAACAAGTGTTTCACCTTGATGAAATCGGACTATTAACTGTTTTCGAGGCTTTTGATGCAAATCTCCTGACTCTTAACATTAAAAACACTAAGTTTATAACCTTCTTCAAAACCATAGCTTCACGACCTCCACAGAATTGATCACTCAAATATCACACATGCTGCAAATATCATACACCACCGTTTACACACTCTACCTGTGCAACTATAGATCACACTCCTTCAATCAAATACCTCGGTATCACACTGGATGAAAACCTTTCATTCAAACCTCACATACACCTGCTGTCTGGTCACGTAAGGAAACTGATACACATCATGAAGACGTCACGTCACGTATTTATAATAATATTCTGGGGCCGATTAGAATAATTCCTAAAATGAAATTTTTTTTAAAGAATCTCCATGATCTGTTAGTAAACAAGTGCTTCTACTCTATAAAAAACTTCCTGTTAGACAAATCACTGCGCCAATACAATCTCCATCGGTCTTGATGCGTTCAGTGACCCACTGATATGTACCTATGATTTTTTGTTTTTTTTTATATGTAATTCTTATTAATAAGCAATTTGAAGTAATAATGTTTTAATGTAATTTAAGTTATTTTATAAGTATTGTATGCCCTATGGGCGAGACATAGCTGATCTATATTAATATGTAAGACCTATATCATACCTATGATCCACAATAAAATATTTGATTGATTGAAGAAAATACGTGACTGTACACCCACCGACATTCTACGTACAGTTTATTTCGGCCTATGTCAGTCAGTTCTTCAATACAGGATTTCTGTTTGGGTTGCATCTAGAAAAAGCACTTTTATAAAAATAAAAAGAGCTCAAAGAGCAGTTATAAAAGTAGCACTAAGAAAGCCTTTCCGCTACCCAACAGACCTAATCTATAAAGATTTCTCTGTCCTGAGAGTACGGCAGTTATTCCTACTAAACGCTGCACTACACATATACAACGTGTAACAAATCAAGCGCAATACCTCAGACATCCCAATTAGAATATTAAATTATAAGTCTAAAACAACATCCGTAATTAAATAAAATGAAACCAAACCTAGGCATTGTTATAAAATAGTTATCCTTACTAAATGCGAAACGTATGTGAGTCATACAATATCCTTACGCAGACGCATACACTCATGCAATGTCAGCGGCTGAGCGGATTTTAAGTTAAATGAAAGATTATTCCATCAAAATTTAAAACCTATGTTTTATAACAGAAATCGATTCAGAAGCCGTTCCTGAACCAACTACTTTTAGGAATTACGTTTATTCTGTATTTCTGTTACATGTTGTATTATACCCTCAAAAATATACACGATTATAAAAAATATGCTTCCAAACGTATCCTCAACATTCCCCTTCCCAAAAAAAATAGCCTCTTAGCCAGACGATGCCCTTTATTTACACATATACACACGTATAATAGAATCAGCAAAATCTGCGACATTAAAGACATGAATAATATTTCGAGCAAGAAAACTTTAATAAAATGGCTTGCCAAACTTACTTATAAAGAAACGGAAGAAATTTTAAATTAATTTAGACTTTAAACGAAACAGCGTCTTAACATTTACAATAAACACGCATACACAGAGAAAACTTACACACAACACACACATTACACTCTACATAGGCACACCTACTGTTCAGTCCTACAATCAGCCAGCACAACGATACTGGATGGCCGAACGGTCCACGGTACGTGGAGCTTAACGTTGCTCTTCAAACAAAGTTACACAATAGCCTCTTAGGCTTTATCAATAAATAGTTAAACACTGACCTGAGCTGTAGACTCCAAGCTTCGACCTTCCTAGGTCACGTCCAAAGTGTATGTATAAGTATGAGTAATTGAAAAGTGTGATGTAAGTCACTTGACTACTACTTACTAGTACTTGTTCTGGACGTTCACAAGGCGCCGGTCTCCAGATGGCGCGGTCCAGACAGCATCACAGCACAAACACTTATTTCCAGCAAATCCGCGTGCCATGCGGTGGCGACAAACCGGCGGTATGTCCAAAAATATCCCAGGGTTTTCGTCAATTCTGGATTACAATTTCAACCAATAGTTAATCACACCAATTTGTCCTTAATTAACTGAGATTCAACAGGATTTTCCAATTACCAACAATAAATCGATCTCAACAAAGCGGACATTTTTTCAACCGGAACCAAGATTATCTGTCAAGTCAAGTTATGTCAAGATCAAATTTCTTTATGTCAAAAAAGGTACGTTCGGAAACACATATCGGACCGAACATCTACCCCCCCCCGGACGGGCCTACCCGTCCGCTAATCAATTGGAAGTCTTGACAAGGTTGCAAATTTAACACAGCTTCAAGGCGGCAAAATACCGTAGCTAGTTCCTCAAAGGTGAGAACGGTGTCTCCCAACAATCTCCGCCAGCGTCCCTTTGCCGCTTTCACCGCGGCCTCAAAAATACCCCCCCAATGGGGGGCAGGCTGGCGGGTCAAACAACCAAGTGACCCCTCGGCGGGCCAAACTATTACCAATGTCAACCCGGCTCTCATTAAGGAAGGCGTATACCTCCTTCAAATAGTTACTTGTACCCTTGTAGTTCGTACCGCAATCAGACCTAATCAAAGAAGGTAACCCATGGCGAGACACAAATCTTTCCAAAGTCGCCACAAAGGCCTCTGTCGAGAGGGAGGTTACCAGCTCCAAGTGTACTGCCTTGGTTGACAGGCAGACAAACACACAAATAAGCCTTGACAATCTTACTATTTCGAATTGTAGACGTCTTCAACAAAAGGGGACCAGCAAAGTCCGTTCCGACGCCAGCAAAGGGCCTCGCCTCATTGACGCGATCAGCCGGCAAAACCCAAAATTCTCGCTGCAGAATGGCCAACAGCACATTACAACCGGCATGCGAGTTCTTAATGTGACGATCAGTCACCAACAATTGAACCAAGTGGCCCTCCTTGGGCAACAAAAGGGGGTGACGGGCCCCATAAGGAAGGCTAGAGCGCCTCAACCGTCCTCCAACACGCAAAAGACCCGTCCTATCCAAGAAGGGATTCAGCTCACTAACAGCTCCCGACAACTTAACCCTATCAGAGTTCAAGACCTCGATCTCCTTCTCAAAGTGTGCGGCCTGCACAGAGCGGACCCAAAGGAGGAGTGACTCCTGTCGCTCTTGAGGAGAGAGAACTGGTGACAGGCGCTTGTCCCCTGGATTCCTAGAATTATGGCCAAAACGCCTGATCCACGAGGTAACGTTCAACAATTTGTCGAGGGAGCTATATCGATTCATCAACAAATCAAGATCAAACGGAGAGTCCCTTGTCCCAACAGCGAACACCTCAAGTCCGGGCAAAGGATCCGACATCAAGACTAGCGTTCGAGGCCAATCGTCCTCGGGGCGAGTCAGCCAGTCCGGTCCCCATCAAAGGGGGTGAGCAATCAAGTGAGGGGCCATGCACCCGCGTAAGGCTACGTCGCCTGGGTTCAGGTCACCAGGCACGTGCCTCCAAATCAAAGGCGTTTCAGAAACTTGAATCTGCGACACTCGGTTCGCAACAAAGACCTCCAAAGAGTGGACGGACGTCTTCAACCAACACAAAACAATTTGACTGTCCGCCCAGGCGTAAGAAGCCCGAATGACAACAGTTCCACCCAAGGTGCGCGCAACGTGGCTTAAGAGACGCATAAGAAGCACCGCAGGAAGTGCAGATACAAATTAGAGCCAGTCTTCCAACAGGGTTTCCCGAAGTGGCTCGTCCCAACCAAGTTCAGTTATAACAAGGGCAGGAGCACCAATTTTAGGGTAAAGACAACTCACAAGGGTGATTTCAAACCAGGTCCTTCCCTCAACAGTGGTGACAGCCGTTTCGCCAATTCCCAAATCTTGCCTGAAAGGTCGTTCACCTTCAGGTCAACCTGTCCCGCTAACCAAGACGACAAAAGGCAACCCTGGGCTCCCGTGTTCAAAATGGCACGGACCACAATCGAGTCACCCAAGGGTCCCCAGACCTTGACCGAGGCCGTTGGCAACAAAACCGTCTTGATCGGGGGGGTCTTTTAGCGGGGCAGGCGTCAATCTCTAAGCGATGCCTGGGCGGCGACCGATCGCCGCATCCAGGCTGCTGATCGTTCACGACGAGGCCAACAATTAAAATATTCGTCCGCGCGGTGTCCCGAGCCGCTCGCCATCACTGGAGGGGCACATCCCACCGGATGCCCGAATCGCGGAGGGCGCGACTCCAACCGGGGACGTTCCGCCAACGGAGGGGAAAGGCAGTGGCGCCGACCCGGACACTGCTGCCTAGCAGCCAATGCGCGTTCTCCCTGACGAGGGGAGACCAAATGGCGCTCGCGGGGCTCCCGTTCAACTTGCGCGGGGGTTGGAGTGCGGCGTACAGAATTGCGGGTCTCAGCCCGGTGCTCGTCTCCGGGGTACCCCCCCTGCGCGAACCCCCCTCAGAAGCTGGTCTGCTGGAGCGGTTCGCGTTGGCGCACAAAATCTCCAAGTGGGACCCTTCACAAATTCTACACGGGCGGGGGCGGGGCAGTCCCGATGGAAGTGGGCCCCCAAGCACGAGAAACACAAACGGCGTGCGTTGACAATGCGACGGCGGGCACTTACGTGCAAATTCAAAAAGGCCGGGCAACGCGCCATGACATGCCCCGTTGCCTTACAAAAGTCACAATGATGCGGACTCCGGGCGCCAGCAAAACGGGGGGTGGGGCGAACATCAACAGGCCCCCTAGCCCGAGGACTCCGGGCGCCAGCAAAACGGGGGGCGGGGCGATCATCAACAGGCCCCCTAGCCAGCAAAACGGGGGGCGGGGCGAACATCAACAGGCCCCCGAGCCCTAGTCCGTCCCTGGTCTCTAGGCCGAGAAGGTAGTGGGGGTGACCCCGTGGCGCCACGAGTGTTATCCGAAAACCGACACTCGTCTTCCAAAAATTTGAGGAGGTCGTCAAAGGGGGGAAGATGGGTGTCACTATCCCCACCATTACGGTTACAAATTAAATAATTGTAATTATAGAATTAAGAAAATCATTGTAACAATGAAAAATTAATCAATTCTTATTCTTGCAAAATTCGTTACATAAAAATTTATAAATATTCGTCATGCGTATTCTTTATAAGCTGGGCTAATATCATTGAATGTTTAAAGGACGACGAATAGTTTTATTTCGATATTATTATCGAATTACACGATAAATAATAAATTCCACTAAGATCGTTCCATCTTCGGACTACAAGACAAACGGTGATGCACCATCGTTATATGGTGGACATCCCACCCATACGCACTAAACGTTTTGGGAATACCTTCATTGTGCGTACGACTAAGCAGTTGAATTCCCTGACGGAGTCTATGTTTCCCGATAGCTATACCTGGGGGTCTTTAAGTCAAGAGTGAATTGGTTACTTTTAGGTAAGCGTGCTCCATCTTCGACCACATCATCACTTACCATCAGGTGAGATGGTGGTCAAACGCGAGCCTATTATCAATAAAAAAATTATTAAATTTGTGATGTGAAATTTATGTATCGAAAGAAAAAAGCTCGAGTTTTGTTTTGTGTCGATAATAATATTGCCAAACAAACATTAATCATCATATAATATTGGACATATAAAGAAATTGCCGGTCACTTCAGCTTTGAAAAGACAAATTCTACTCTCTGACTGCGACATACACAGACAGGCGTGGGCGTAATAATCTCTACCCACATTACACTTAATACAACAATGTTCAAAATGTCCAGAGTAACTAGACATGCGGCGAAAATATAACTTAAAACAATTGTATTGGATTTGACATAATTTTGACATTCACCTCAACTAGCAGCGCCGGCTTAAAGTTCCAAGATATACTGGTCATATCGATTTCCATTTCTCCTTTCTGTTGTTACTTGATTTATCATTTATATAATTACGTTTTCATGCTTACGTCAGATATTTATTGAATCAGTATTGAATACTTTTGTTGAACAACTGGATATACTTAATTAGTTTTACGTGAATACACACTGTTTTCTGAAAAAACTTACTTGTCTAAATATTCGGTAGAGGTTTTAATAACCTTAAGGGGAAAACCATCTTATTATGATCCATAACTTCCTCTCTAGGGGGAGTGTCAGACTTCTACTGACTAAAATCCACTCTGTTCCTTCATTCGCCCTTGTGTTCCGCGGCCGCAGAATCTCGTTAGCCCGATTTAACATGTGCTCGAGATTTCGTTATCGTTGATATTATCTAGGCAGTCTTTTCCGCGTACATACCGATCTCGTGGAAATGTAGTCTATGTTGCTCTACAAGCTTTTCTGTCTTCCAGTGAAAGTCCCATTAAAATCGGATCTGTCTTTCCAGAAATCAGCCCAAACAAACAGATAGACAGCAAACAATAAAAAAGTTTTTTTGTGTTTAGTGTCGAGTAACCTTCTCATCTATAAGCACTTGAGATAACAAAATTATTTTGATTTCACAAACAGACACTTCAAGTTTATTTATATGAATGTAGAAGATTATACTTTTTAGATCGTTTACTATACTTTTGACTGATAGCTATAGGCTTGTATCATTTAGTTACTGGAAAAATAAGTTTTATTAAAATACTATCTTAAAACTTTAACAATATTACATAAGGCATGTACAGCAACTGGCTGTCGAAGTAGCCAATAATGGCCCATTGTGTACGTTAAAAAGCCAACAATCTCAACTGGGTATAGAAACTACATATAGTCAACCATAGCCTTTGTCTCCCCAGCAACGGTTTAATATCGCTCGCTAAGTGAAATTGCATTCAGCGCTTTTTCCCCAACGATTATGGACAAAAGCAAAACTGTCGTTTCGATACAACTTTAAAGGGGGTTTTCACTTTCCGATAGTATTGCTTATAATATTACTTCTAGGTTCTGAAAAAGTTTATATTCTACCTCAGATTTGCTATGCTTCATTTAAAATATGACTATATACAAAATGCATTTGAACTTGCCAGTGAAAACTTACTTCATAACCTTTCTTCTCCAAAAAAAAAGAAGGACTTGTAAATGAGTTATTTGTAATGGATTTACAAATTAAATATCTGTAGTGACTTGGTATATGAGCATCATATTATATCAACGCACCTCCGAGATGTAAGCAGTTTGCTCTTCAGGGGGCTTAGTATGAGTTTGCGATACTATTATCGTTTTCGAAAACTTTAGCTTTGTCTCTTTCACACTCACCTACAAGTTTTGGTGCATGTGAAAGAAATAAAGCGATAGTTTTCGAAAACGATAAAAGTATTTCAAACTCGTACTAAGCCCACTGGTCTCAACTCGACTGGATACTGCTGGCTACTGCGCCGTCCGTTCCCTCGCGCGCTAACTCATGGTGTTGCATCAGAGTGAATGACAAACCATAGACCATAGACGACTGGTGAGTTTGATAGATGACATTGATACATGACATATCCGGTCCTGCATTTGATGGTCTATCATTCTACACGTGATATTGGCAAAATTGTGGTGGCTCCTCTACAGAGGTCACTTAACAAGAGTTGTAGTAGTTGACATATCCGGTCGTCATTCACTCTCAGAATTATATATTACTAGCTTCCGCCCGCGACTTCGTCCCCGTGGAAAAAAAAATCCCCCGATTTTGAAACATTCTTCATTACTGCTCCGCTCCCATTGGTGTTAGCGTGATGATATATAGCCTATAGCCTTCCTCGATAAATGGGCTATCTAACACTGAAAGAATTTTTCAAATCAGAACGGTAGTTCCTGAGATTAGCGCGTTCAAGCAAACAAACAAACAAACAAACAAACAAACAAACAAACAAACTCTTCAGCTTTATAATATTATTATAGTATAGATATCGAATAATTGAGTATATTATATCCTTTATTTTTTACTATTTGACAACTAAAAACGAAACATCGACGGGAAAATCATCAAATGACTACTCCAGCTCTGCGTGGGGTGAAAGGGGCACTAACTACTTGCTAACGCATTTTGTTTCTAAACAAACTAAACAGCACCAATTGACGACATCACGTCGGGGCTGGCTATGGCTGAAAAGCTGCGCTGTGTCATTGTGTCTTATAGTGACACAGCATTATGCTAAGCGATAACCGCTTTGCACATATCTGACGGATATTTTCCCTCTATTTTGCAATATATTTGTATTTTGTTTTGTAATTTTCTTATGCCTCATGCGACAGCGAAAATTTATTTACTTTCAACTTTAAATAAAAATAAAGAGACGCGTGTGTAAAGCCCTCAACAGTGTAATATCGTAGAGCGATTAATATCGAACAGAACCACTGTGGAACAACTCCGCTTTTCTAAATGGTTATTTTAGTTCACTAACTTTTCCACGACTAAAAAACGAGTATTTAATGACTTGACTTTTAAGTAGGGTTCATTATTTTGGAAAGCGATTTGTAAATATAAAAAAAACAATCGTCACATAAACATAACTGATATATATATAAGACACTTTTTTTTTTAACGAATTTTTTTTATAAAAAAGTGTCTTATAAAATTCCATCAGTTATGTTTGTGGGATGTGTTTTCGCAGAAGACAATCAACGCCCTGCGTGTACAGAGTGGTTGTATTCTAAACCCATAGATCACTACAATATTGTACATATGCATTGACATATATATTACTGCGTAAGGATTGGGCGGACCGCATGTTACAATGACGCCTCGAACTTGGTCCCAAAGTGGTCTTCCCTTTATCGAAGTGAACTAGAACGCAATCGGCTATCTTTGGGAGCGGTCGTAAGTTTTACAAGCAAAAATGCTGAGTTGTGTCGTGAAAGGTTGCGTGAAATACGACAAAAAGCACAATAAAAAAATGATAACATTTCATATCAGCGGTAAGTTAAAAATATGTCATTAAATCAACTTCCAACATTATTTAAAACAATTTTCTTTCTTATTTGTCTCAACTTTTGGCAAAGATGACGCGAATCCGCATAAAAGTGCGACATAACTTTGCAGCGGCGCGGCGCGCTTTATAGCCGATGAAGTGAAAAGATTTAATAATATTATTATAAGATTAAATTATGTACAATATTATTTTTATTGTTTGTTAAAAGCTAATTAATATGTATTTTTATGTATAACAAATATAAATTTTCAAAATAAAAGGTTCTTTTTTATTTCTTTGTACCTCGAAAATTACCACACCCCGCTCTTACAAGGTTAAGTCTAGGAGCAGACCACGCCGATTGACATCTTAGTTATAATAGATGGCGGTAGTGTGTTTTGTAGGGCGACCACGTCCGTCAAATGTTCTGACGACCGTATCTTTATTATTTAAATCAATGTACATATGTGTGTATTAAGAAAAACTAGTATATAATCTGTTATATTGTGAATAAGTTAGATTTGATTTTTATATTTTACATTACCCCATTGCGATAATTGCGAATCATCGCAATGCTAAATCTAAATTAAATGAACTCGGTAACTGAACCCTGAAGTCCCTGAAGTCAAGGGTCAATAGGTTATTTCTAGGTAAGCATGCTTCATCTTTGACCACTTCATCGCTTACCACCAGCCACCAGGTGATTAAAACTCAAAACGGGGGAAAAATCATCGAATCTCACTCCTTTCGTGATCTGGGAGAGTGGAAGGGATTACCATGCTCCTAATGGCTAAAAGCTCTCTGTTCTTTCTTCAGTTGTCCTTGCGTTCTCATGCCGCGGTATCTCATTAGAACAAAGTCCCGCAAAGACGTGCCCCTCAATCTATTAATATTTTAGTATATCTATCATTTTTATTTGTCACAGAGTAGTCGAATGTAAGAATAACTAAAAATCCCAAATTTAAGTTGACTACGATTTGTGAATAATAAATAAAATTGATAGATCAGAGAGAATGCGTTTGCGGATACTCATCTATCCTTGTTACACTAAATGGACGTAGTTATGCAAACTAGAACCAACCCACACATCGAGTGAAAATTGAATAACATATTAGTTAGATATCCAACGATGTTTTGTATCTCCTCAGAAAAGATCCTGGCCAATATACCAAGCAATTGTCATAATATGAACAGCCGCCTAAGGTACCAACCCGAGTTAGAGTCACTTTTTAAAAGCTAAACGGACTCATGTGGCATGGTACTTGTAGATCTTTACCATTTTTATTACGCAAAATAGAACCAAGCTACATGGTTCTCACTAGAAAATGAAAAGACAAATTATATTTGTGTTTCTTTTTTCTTTGAAGAGAACCTTGTGGTTTGGTTCTTTTTCGTGTATCAAATAAATTAGTTTGAAAATAATCAAGATGCTTAGTTCCATATAGTAATTACATTTTGTAAAATCAGAAGTAAAAAATTAACTAAGAAGCTTGGGTTTGTTTTGCCTTTGACAAAGTAAAATGTTTGTTATGAATAGTAAAATCTACCTGTGTCAGTAATACGTAATAATGATTACTTACGTATCTACAATCATGCTTTGCCTTTGTTTATTGAGAAACTATTCTACCGTTACTTACAAAGTTTAATCTTCGCACAAAACCTCTAAAAAAAGATGCATGCAACAAATGCGACTACTATTCTAGTATAAAGTTACAAGCCTCTGAAGAAGAAAAGACGCTGGTGGAAGATGCTCACAGAGAACACTTATAAAAATCAAAAGCATTACAACAGCAATTGAAAATGATGTGTTGATATGCAATTGGCTAAAGAAGATTAATACACTGAAACAATCACATTCGACCTGCAAAAAACCCTACCCCTTCCGCGTATACCAACTAACGTTGCATTTTATAAAAGACAGCTTTAGATTTACAATTTAGGAATCCACTCAGAAAGCGACGAACAGGCCCATTGTAACGTTTGGGTGGAAGGTGAAGTGGGTAGGGGATCTCAGGAAGAAGGTTCCTGTCTTATTAAACATGTAACGGAAAAACTTGGCAATGACGGCGTGAAGAACTTTGTTTTATTGATAATAGGCTCGCGTTTGACCACCATCTTACCTGATGGTAAGTGTGGTCGAAGATGGAGCAAGCTTACCTAAAAGTAACCTATTCACTCTTGACTTAAAGACCCCTAGGTTATAGCTATCGGGAAATACAGACTCCGGCAGGGAATTCCACTCCTTAGCCGTACGCACAATGAAGGTATTCCCAAAACGTTTAGTGCGTATAGGTGGGATTTCCACCATGTAACGATGGCGCATCGCCGTTTGTCTTGTAGTCCGATGATGGAACGGGCTTGGCGGAATTAGATTGTGTAATTCCATCGCACACCGAAATGTAACCGATAGAAAACCGATAGACTAGCAACTCGTCGTCGATGTTCAAGACTCTGGAGCTTTGATTCGACCAGTGTATCGTTGCCAATGAGTCTTTTGGCCCGTTTCTCAATTGACTCAAGCGCATCCAGCTAGTACTTGGCAGATCCATCCCAAAGATGAGAGCAGTACTCCATACACGACCGAACCTGGGATTGAACAGAACTGAAAACTTAATACTTTGGAGTGACTCTTGTGGTGGTCAAAACCAAAATATTAAACTAACATTGATGCTGAAATCTTTATTACACGATCATCCAACACTTGAAACAATCAGGCTACGCTTTTTGGAATCCGGTCAGTTTTCTGCCAAATGATACTGATTTTGGCCGAATCGATTATGCTCTAAAATTACAGAAAAGATTATACATGCTAGAGGACTATATGCGGATAAAGCAGACATGCAGAAAAAAACCACTGCAAGTTTACATAATGAAAGCAGAAGTTTTTTTGTCCAGTGCTAACCTAGAAAAAAAACCAACAGAAAGAAAGCTACTGATGGATCGAAAGTGTCATGGCTGCTTACAAAAGAGATAATGATCAAAAAAGAAAATGAGTTTTCGATTTTTATGCGACCAAACCTAGATGATGTACATGTAGAAGTAAATTTAAAGAAAAATTTACGGGAAAATACAACCCAATTAACTAAAGAACTGATGAACCCGCTTTGGCCTAACGGAAAACCCATTCCCGAACCAAAGCTGAATGATTTGAAAAGTTTGATGCATCTCATACCGAACGATGCCCAAGAATTCTACAAAAAATTTACGGCAGATTCAACCGTCGAAGATGGCATAGGTTTTCTGGTGTAATTGATTTTGAAGTAGAAGTTGAAGATGATGATTAGGTATTACCTAATTACCATCTTCTACTTCTTCTATGTGATGAACAATGATTTGCTTGTGTAAGTAAGTACACACTTGTTCATCACTTCAACAGTTGAATCTCCCGCTATTTTTTATGTTTGTATCCTTCGTTTAGTAATATTCTTTAAAATGTTGTTCAAGTCAAAATAAAAATGTTATTAAAATATAAAGTATCTGAAAGTTATTTAATTTTCTATCTATTTGTAAACCTTAAACGTTTTGCTACAAAGAACCAACCCACAAAACAGTAGTTTTGCAATAAGGAACCATCAGGTTTTTGATCATAAACATATACTAAACAATAAAAAACATATAATTATTTAGTTTTCCTATGTCTTCGTTAATAAAGTATGTAACATTGTAAAGTTATTTATCACAAATAACTTACACATTTGTTTCTATACACCTTTTTAACAAAAACGTAATAATCTCGAAAATTACTTTTTGTGGGTTGGTTCTAGTTTGCATAACTACGTCCAAATGTCATTGTACTAGATCGTGAAAATTCAATATGGCGCGTGTTTCGAGTGATATCACAACAACAAACGAGGATAGTGCTGTCTCTCTTTATCATTTATAGATGCACATAACTGCGTCAACGATATTTTTTTACATGATTTTGAAAAATGTGATTATTGTCACGAGCCGTCTGTTTTAATACGTAACGCAAAAACCTTATATCCCTTTTTACAAAAAAGCAGACAGAGTATGAAAATAAAAATTTAGGTGATAAAGAGCATCAAGTAAATATTTTTATATTAAGTTTGAATCTTAAAATCAATTACGGTCGAATTTCGTCTACCAAGCGACCGCCAATTAAAATAAAACTTTTTAAATATGAGTTTTTATTCATTTTAATGTTACTGCTTTACACTGAAAACCAGTGAAATATACCTAAGCATATAACTTTATTATGAAATAAAAAATATATACGACATTATGACGACATTACATTAATATTTTCACATAATAATAGATTTAAAATTCTACAATAATATAAAATATATTTACGATACCATTTCTAGGAATGGCAAGTTTTTGTGTTCCCAATTTTAACAAAGATCGAGGACAATCAAGATAATTAAAAAACGGAAACCTACATAGATTCGGAAACAAAATTATATTGTATCAATCTTCCAAATAGTATCAATTGTATTTCCTCCCTTTATTTCCTCTCAAATTTAATTGGATCGAGAACATAATAGACGGAATGGTATTTTCAGTACAATACACTACTGGTTCCCTGAAATTAATATTAGGCTCCCCAAATGTATTCATCAGTGAAGATCGTTTATCACGGGTTCATTGTATCTATTCATGGAATCAGAGGTCGATGATACACGCTTTATGTTCTTGAACGGGTTCAGTCAGTTGAGACTGGCCATCTCTTATCTGCCATTAGCTTGATCCTTCTTAAGGTTTCGTACCTACAAAGGTAAAAATGGAACCCTTATAGGTTTACTTTGTGGTCTGTCTGTCTGTCCGTCTATGTGTCTGACCATTAGTCTCTCTGTCAAAACCCTGTATATCGGTAACGCGTAGAGATATTGAGTTGTAATTAAAATCATGTTCCTACTCAGGGGCCATACCATGACGTGTTAAAACGTGAGTCGTTCGAGCGAGAAAGAGGGATGGAGCTATATAGCGTGCATAACTTCATCCCTCTTTCTCGCTCGAACGACTCACGTTTTAACCCTTTTACTGGTGGTGGCAATATTTATGCCACCGACTTTTTTTTTTCTCATACGGCAATACTACTACTACTAAAAAAACTACCAATTCTGCGTGATAAGGCATTACATTACAGATTAAAAAAAAATAAAACATTTAGCACATTTCACATTTGTCATTTTTTGTCAGTTAGTGTTTTAAATGTTTTCGTAAGTTGGCGATCTGTATATAAATCCAAGAAAATCTTCATATTGCAATGTGGCCACGGTAAGATTTTATACTTATTGTTTAGTAAATGGTATTCTAATTATGTTTTACTGTACATTTTCAAACAATAATTACTAATTGTTCTCAAAATTGGCTCCGTACATGGTGGCAACATATTTGCCATTACCAGCTTTTTTTTGGATTAGTATAGAAATGTATAACAAACCTATACTTTTCACATTTTCTTAGACAATGAGTAAGCGAAGACAAGTATTGGCAGACCAGCAAATAGAAGAAGAGCTTGAAAATCTATTTGGTATACCAGATGGCTCTATATCTGAAGATGATGAAGAAGTGACAGATACCGAGTGCGTAAAAAATTCAGACATGCTTTCTGTATTATTAGGTGAAGATGTTCTGATTAGCTCAGCAGCGGAGCGTCCCGGCGAGAGTCCCGGCTTAGTAAAGTCACCTCAACCTTCTACGTCTAGAGCGGAAGTTCATAATTCTCCATTGGAAACTCCAAGATTTCATTCACCTATATCTGAAGACGGAGAAATCTCAAACCTTTCAGACTTTTCTTCTTCATCAGATGATGAATCAGATGCCGATGAGGTCCAATTGAAAAAGCAATCTTAGCAACAAAGTCCCAACTTGGAAAACTTCGATTGTCCACCTTTACATTGTACCAAAAATCTACCAAACAGGACAAGGCCAGTTACATATTTTGAGCTATTTTTTGATAACGAAGTAATGGATAATATAATAATACAGACAAACAGATATGCAGAACAACAAAACGCAAGAAACTGGACATCTATAACTGTACCCAAATTGAAGGCATTTCTTGGAATCATAATGCAGATGGGTATTCATGTACTTCCTACAATTGAGGACTATTGGTCAAGTGATCCACTATTACATGTAGTAGAAATAGCTGAAACTATGACATTGCAAAGGTTCCAAAAGATATTGAAATTCTTGCATATCAATGGGGTCGGTTTAGCCTGAAACATGCCAATGAAACCCGTGGAATGAGGATATAAAGTATGGTGCAGAGCTGACAGTAATACAGCGTATCTATATCAATTCCAAGTATACACAGGCAAGACTGATACTGCAGAGACAGGACTGGGAAGTAATGTTGTAAAATCATTATGCGAGCCCTTATTGAGAAATAATTATTCTGGTCATGTGGCTTTTGATAACTTCTTTTCAAGTTTTGAACTAATACAAGAATTATATGAACAAGGTGTCTACAGTACGGCAACAATTCGAAGTGACCGCGTCGATTTACCTCTTTTGGTAAAGAAACCAAAAAAGACGAAACAGAGAAGAAGATCAGAGGATAGCCGAAGCTTCTAATAGGGCAAGTACAAAGCTCACAAAAAAAGAAAAAAAGAAAATGGAAGTAGAGGGTCAAGAAGAATGTAGGATTTGCTGTTTGGAAAGATACCAAACAAGTGAATGTTTTAAGCACAGCATTCCATCCTTAAGAAAAGACAAATTGTAATAGGACTCAAAAAGATGGCTCAAAAAAGTCTATCAAATGCCCATTAGTAATACCCAAATATATGAAACGTATGGGTGGTGTCGATCATTTTGACCAAAAAAGAACATCATATAATAATAAGAGGTCTAAAATAGAATGTGAATGGAGTAAAGTGGCACTATGTATACACCTCTGTTTTAAATTATTTCACCAATTGCCAGAAAATCAATGAAGGTGACCAGAGCCCAGACTGGTGCTGGCAAGGATATTGCCACCATGTTTTTTTCTTATCCTAAACATGTTTATTTTTTTTTCTTGAACACATATTATTAAACTACCCACAATGATTCCATAAAAAGAGATTTAATTTTATAACATATCAAAATGCTTCTACCAGTTAAAGGGTTAACACGTCATGGTATGACCCCAGGTCTATAGAGCCTGTTGCACTCGCAATTTTTCACGCAGTCTGATACGGCTGGTAAGATTTGGTTGTTAAGTATGTTATCAGTGTAAACATTTGTGGACCAAATAAATAAATGAAATAAAAAAATGTGTATTATTTCCAACCTCCCAATTAAACTCGTCGATCTGCTAATACTCTGCAGGGCCATCCATAAATTACATCACACGTTAAGGGGAAGGGAGGGAGTCGACGAAATGTGACATTGTGTGACAAGGGGGTGGGAGGGGTCCTAAATTTCGTGACGACACATTTCAAAATCTATTATAATCTAAGTGTTAAAACACGAACTTTAAACTATTACTTTACGGATACCTTAAAAACATACTTACAACTACATATGTGTAAATAGTAATAGTTTTGTGACCACACGCTCTACTAGTGTTACGCGTAGTATTGCCAGACGTCCCGTATTTCACGGGACGTCCCATATTTCAGGCATAAATTCAAATGTCGCCGGGACCGACTCTGTCCCGTATATCAAATGGAATCCATACAAGGCGATTTTTTACAATTTTACAATAATATCCTAAGCTTTAGTACAACGGAACGATTTCTCAGAGAGTAACATCCTCTCTAAGGTGCTGTTTATAAACTTTAATCGCCAGTAAATTACAACCATTTCCAAGAAGCTGCGGAACGTTTAAGGATGAGATGAGTTGAATATGGATTACTTATACGAAGAATTTCAGATGATTAAAAAAAGCCTGGATATTGCTGCTACATCTTCTACTGACAAAACAATAGGTGCGATTGAAAAGTGGAAGAAAGTCTTAAAATGTTTTTTTTTTTCAGTTTGTTGCTTTGTAGAAGGAGTTTTTCACAAATGGTGTTAAAGTGGACTGATGTACGAAATAAGTGTACCCCCAGTGTGTACCTCAGTCAAACGACAACCCCTGATGACTGCACCATATGATAAGACTGCAAAGACGCACCACTTCCAAAAAAACTACCAAATACAGCTCATGCCGGAGCCCGAGGACTACTCAGGGCCTAAGGAGCTTAGGATTTACACTGACGGCTCAAAGACAAACACTGGAACTGGAGTTGGAGTTTTCTCCAACGATCTCAACATAAATATATCCAGACCGCTGAGGAAGCTCAACACCGTCTACCAGGCGGAATGTGTGGGCATTATTCAGGCGATCCATGCCATAGAAGCCAGGAAAGTAAAGGGTAGTCACATCCGCATACTTTCCGACAGTGCCTCAGTACTTCAATCCCTAGAGAAAAAATATATCACGTCCAAGCTCATACTAGAATGTCACAATGCGCTGCAACGCTCAGCGGTCGAGAACCGCAACACTGTGACACCGCAATGGATAAAGGGGCACAACGGATCACTCGGCAATGATGCGGCGGACGGACTGGCCAGGAGGGGGTCCGACACGATGGTTTTCGGACCCGAGCCCATCGTGCCGCTCCCCTTCACCCAGCTGCGCACATGGCTTAAAGAACACACACACGACCAAGCCCAGAAATGGTGGTCCTCTGCACCAGGCTGCAGGCAGTCCAAAGAGGCGATGCCAAACTTAGATAATAAACTAACCAGGCGCCTCCTACACCTGGACAGAAGAAGCCTGCGAATGGTGGCGGGGTGCTCACTGAACAAACACTATCACACAATAGGTATAACAGACAGTCCCCTGTGCAGGGCATGCATGGGGACGGAGGACCACGGTAGGACACGTGCTCCTAGAGTGCACGGAAATCACCGAAATACGGAAACGAACCCTCGGGTCATTAAATTCCCTTACAGATATCCTGAATAGACCGAAAGACCTGATCTGCTTCTGGAGGGAGGTTGGCTGGATGGAGTGACGGCCGACATGGCTCACGCACAATGGTCTCGTGCAGAGACTAAGTGCGGAAACCTAACTACAGAAGAAGAAGAAGAAGTGTACCCCCAACTTAATAAAAAGCGAATTAATGACCATATTTAACTATGATTATAATAGATTATTTTTAATATATCAAATCTATCAGAAATACGTTAAAACATGCGAGTAGTAAATAATTTGTTTTTTATTTATCCCAGAAAAAAATATAAGTCCCGTATTTTTTTGTCGATTTAAACATTTGTCTCTCACAGGCTGAAAAAAAATCTGGCAACCTTATTACGCGCCAGCCGCCTAGGCGCCCTCTGATAAATGCCGCCAAACGTATTGCGCCTAGTGGTGATTTCTTTGTTTTTATTTCATTTGACCACTGACTTTCGCAGATGTAACGTCGTTCTTGGTTCTGCTATTTTGTGAATTTTAACTTACGAAACAAGTTTAATCATGTAATGTCAGCATAAACTGAAAACTACTGTTATTGTACGGCTTCTCTCGGACAGTATCTTTAGTTAATATAATTCTATTAATATTTTTTTCGTATTTGATTTGATGTTAATTTTATTAAAAAATAATTTAAATGGAAATAAAATAAATTTTCATTCAATAATTTCTAAATGTTTGCAAAATATCTGACGTCACACTAGGGAGGGGGGAGTCTCACAAATGTGACCAGCTGTGACAAGGAGGGGGGAGGGGCAACAAAACCATGAAATTCGTGTGACGTAATTTATGGATGACCCCCGAGTGTTAAGCAGTTACAATAACAATAACATCTTCAGGATGTTGTTACGAAATCCTTTTGTCAGTCTCTGTCATCCGGAATGTTTGTGGAGGCGAACTGATGACTTTCATGCAATCCCTTCAGATAATTGTACGTGTGGATTAGCCAATTCTCTACAAATGGATGCGCATTAGGGTATTTTTCAATAAAATATTATATGTAGTCTGCCACATGTACTACACAAAAATATTGGACACGATTTTTTTCACGTAATTAAAAAATAAACACAATACAGTGTGTTGAAATTTCATGGGATGTGAAGCCGTATTTACTTTTATCACTATGTGACGTCAGCAGCCCCCGCTCCTGAACTTTAAAGCTTTTAGTCGTTGTAGTTTTACATTGCTCAACGAAAACAATACGTGTACAATACACACTGTGGCTAGAATTCACATTACTAGCAATCCTGTTCACCCCTCCTACTAAGCTAAATATGCTAGTGTCTGGAGTGGGTTCATGGCAATAGGTGCTCGAACCCGCGACCTCTCGATCACAAGTCCGGCAACTTAAACATTAAGCTATTAACGCTTAAACTGAAAATAATACTTTAAAAAAATTATATGCAAAAAATAGAACCGATTTCCATATCAAAATACTACAAAGCCAAAAATAACTTTAATTTCGGAAGTCGGTGTTATTGGTTTTGGATTTTCTTTTCTTTTTAATTTTTTGCAAATAATTTTTTTTCACGCTTTTTAGTGGGTCGGTTTGTAATTTATCTAGTTATAAAAGCCATAATATCAACAACTTATCACCTTTTACAAAATATTGCTTTTCCCGATGCATTGCCGTTAATTTTTGAGGAGTTCTCCTGGTACTTGACCATCAGCTCTACATCACCATATGTATTGTAACGAGCGTGAGAGTGATTAACATCAGTACTCAAGTAATCGAATCGCAACCCACGAAATACTTATTATTGAGGAGTTTCAGTGGCCATCTGTGGTCTTCATCATCAGTTCAACTTCCCCAAATGGTACTTTTCGGAACCAACTGCTCAAGGTACTATAAGAAATACCCAAAACACTATCTATAGGTGTGCCTATAATATTTGAAGAGTTCCCTCGATTTCTCCAGGATCCCATCATCAGATCCTAATTTCGTAACAATGTGACCAACTAGAAAGTATACCCATTCAAACGCAAAAAAAAAATTTCAAATCGGTCTAGTCGTCTCCGAGTTATGAGGTAACATACATAAAAAAAAAAATTCAATACGAATTGATAACCTGCTTTTTTTGAAGTCGGTTAATAAACACTTAATATTCATTTACTGATTTTATATAATGTTTTGTTCACTTTAATCTTCCTGGTATTTTAAATCTCCTCCGCTCTCCACAATCAAAACCAGCGTGTCATTATCAATCTTAGCAATAGATCGACGGCACCTGTTACAATCACTTTATTAGCGCAATCCCGCATGATTGATTAGAGGAAGCTCGACAAGTTTCTACGAAACCACACCTCCCACTAATTACTGTAGTTAGGAGCTTGCCTTGAGACTTTAACTATCGAGTAAGATAAGGAGTAAGACACGGTTTTACTCCCATAATAAAATAAGCAAAATCATATTTTTCTATATCATACTCTTGGTAGAATAGTCGTGGTCGTCAATTCAAGGGTAGTGACTTACGGGGTTGCGGGATCGTTCTAACGAGATACCGTGGCCACGGAATGCAAGGGTAACTAATGAATAAGGGTGGGTTTTTACTCAGTAGAAGTTTGAAACTCGCTTCCGTTCCGCCCAAAGCGGGTGAAGGAAGGCAGAATTCTGTGATGACTATCCGCCCCAAAAGAAGAGTGCTGGTGACCTTGTGATATAGATGGATAGATATTTTAGTGTACACCATAACCGAAAACAAATAAGGACTTAACAACTAAAAAGGGTGATACAATGAGCGGTCTTATCGCTAAACGCGATTGTTGCAAAATAGCAGTACCGCAATACTAATCCCCGATCTATCTCATCGTAAACATATGGGTAAAATCAACGCAAACGCAGTTGTGAATTAATAGTTTCGTATCAAAAGACAATTCACTACACGCTAGCTTAACCTATACACGATAGACTAACATACAGGGGACCATGAAATGAGCGTACAAACTTCAGCATTTAATACATCCAGCCGGGGTGGTAGGAATGTATTTACGAGATACTGTGGCCTCGGA
This sequence comes from Tholera decimalis, assembly GCA_943138885.2. Classification (NCBI taxonomy): domain Eukaryota; kingdom Metazoa; phylum Arthropoda; class Insecta; order Lepidoptera; family Noctuidae; genus Tholera; species Tholera decimalis. The sequence goes on along the minus strand of OW964566.2, from coordinate 6,809,755 downwards.
ACGCAAGTGCAATTGATGAAATAGGGTAGGTTTTCGTCAGTGTTAGCTCGACACTCTTTCCCTCTCCACTCTCTCTCCTCCCAGAGCGGGACAAGTCAATATTGTCGATTTTCCCACCGAAGAAAAGTCTTACATACATAAACTAGAATACCAGCACTTTAAACTCCACAGACATTCAACCGACTTCAATATTTATTCTCCTATATGTTTTCCAATGCAGTTATTTTCTGAAAAATATTTGGTCACAGATGGTTTGAAGTGTTCTATCGGAAATCGCATTCCAAATAGCTGTCAATGGCAGACTGGCACGTAACACAAGATTCAATGCAAACAGTGACCACATTCATCGAAACATGAAAAGAAAAACTATTTACAGTCACAAAAACGACATGTATACAAATCAAAATCTTATTTTTTGTGTGCCTATTTTTTTCTTTTGTGCAATTACTAACATAGTTGTAAGGTAAAATAATATTTTATAGCAACGGCAGAATTAAACGTAAGAATAGATAAAAACAAATAAACTAGTTTTATTCTTCTTTGTCGCTTCGCTCTTGGCAGAGTGGTCGTGGTGACGTAGAGGCGTCCGCGTTGATGGCAGGGGCGGACACAGCTCTCCGAACGATCTCCCACCATCTCTCCCTGTTGTCAGAGTGAATAAATGAGTAGGAGGTACTTAAATCACGAACAATGATTGATTAGAGATTAATATTTAACGAAAGAAGACAAAATCAGAAACAGTCCCGATGTACGTCATAGCCGTGGCAACAATGACATTATACTGTGCGATGGATTTACCCACAGCGCATAAAAACATAAAATATGAAGACACTACACAGAGACACGAAAATATGCCGATGAAAAACCTTAATTTTACAACTTACTTTTATTTATTACGTAGGGACAGTACTAAATAAACACATACCACGTTTCGTCTACTCGATCGCCATTAAATTTCCCTCCCAGGTCATCTGCCTACCCTAATTTCACTTACAAGCACTTTTACGCTGCGCGCTTTAAAGCCAGATTTCCCCAATATACTGGAATACGGCCAACACATCGTGTCCCCGTTTCATATCATATTTTTGCTTTGGGAGTATCAGAACAGAATTCGTTTCAGCGTTGTTGTCGAAAGTGAAATCTTATGCTCATGTTTTAGATTTTAGAGGTGTAAGCTTATGTGTACCAAGAGTTTGTTGGCAATACAACATGCTGACTTGCTTTAGATTTTGATGTTTATCAATCTGTAACTAATTACAATAAATGTGTTAAATTTTTAATATGAAGAACTTGTTTCTTTATATTCCTGAATTCTATCGTATCTCATAAAAAGTAATATTTTGGTAGTTGCAATTTTAACGAAATGTTTATTTTATTGCCGACAAAGTAGCAATTAATTTTAAATAATTATTCTAACCGAGAACCCTATGGGTTATACAAGCTTTTTCTATTTTTTCATTTCATTCTTTCTATTCTCACAGTCCGTGTAAATTTTGAAAATTATGTAATAGGAACGTTGTACCTAGATAAGACAAATATAGTTTCTGCTCAGGTCACAATATACCCTCGAGTCCAATTCCATCTAAATCGGTCACCCATTGAAGCGTACTCTAACTTTTATATTAAGTAGAATGAATCGAAAAATGGTAGTTTCTGGCCGTGTCCAATCACTTGACATAATCCCTTTTCATCTATAACTACGCCCACGGGTGAAGGTAGCCCATTTCCGTCCGCGGAAGGCCTTTCAGAGCCTATAGAACGATTTTTTTCTTTGTGTCTCGATTCTACGTAGAACTACTTATTGCGTAGCTGCTACGAGTACATACATATCGTAGCAGGTGCTACGAGATTATATAGCCGCTACGCAGACAGAACTACGAGACGCAAAACGAATTGCTCAAAATCCTATTTTGTACAGTACTGCAATATTTTAAACTGTATATTTCTTGAGTATAAAATATCCCTGAAAAGAACATTGAAGTGCCATTAAAGTACTCTTACTCGTAAAATATGTTCACCTGTATATTTTAATATAATTCGTACATATTTTAAACGTTATTTATATTCATGTTTTCACGAAAACTTTAGAATCTAGTTCCTTGAAAATCGCATTTTAGTATGCAGTAATAGGGCTCTATAGCTTTATGGCGTGCTGGGGTTGTGGGCATGTTCAACGAGATACCAAAGCACCGGATCGCAAAAGGGACAGGGTGGCTTTTATTCAGTAAATGTCTGAAATAACAGCCACTCAAAAAAAAATGCAATAATATTATTCTATCAAACTGATTGTTAAGATTTGGCAAACAATATTACCAAAGGATATCATACTATTATAGTATCGTATTATTATCATATTGTGTACCTACGCGACTTCATTTAGTTCAGCTGCATCAACTAAGATTTTACGACTTCTAGTAAGTCGTAAAATTTAAGCAGACTTATAAACCTTGGTAACTTAATTAATAAACAAACAAATTGCAGCAGCTCAAATTAATTTGAAACAAAACTTAAAGGGTTCAAAGCCTGGCTTGACTCGTGAGGTTCAAAATAATAAACTTTTAAGGTGCGAAGGTACAATCGTGTTGTAAATGCGTTGGATAAAATGTCAATTAATGTCTAAAGTTGCAGCCTGACCGGAAGCTGTTGAGTACGTGTGTTTTACAGGGCATGGACGGGGCCCGACGGGGTCATTGCCTACCAGGGTTGCGGAAATGTTCTTATGAGACTCCGTGGCCTTTTTTTTAAATGATGGGAAATCAACCAAAGACTCTCTCCCGGTGTGGGCGAAGTGGGAGGGGGTGTCAGACTTTTTCTGACTAAAACCCATCCGTGTTCCGAGACCGCGGTAACTCTTTCAAACAATTCTTGTGGGCCCCGACAATTTTGCTGACACTCTTTGAGGCGCGCGTGGAACACGACGCGCCGTCCACACCGTCCACGTGGGCCTGATTTCAGTCGGGCGGTGAGCTTACAGACTATGCAACTGAATTCCCGTAATTCACATAGAGCAGCTTTAAACCATATATTAAACACTGAGTAAACCTGCATATGTTATATCAACAGTGTACTTAATGCCCTGCAAAATAAGCTTAGTTAATTGTATAGAATAGAATACATTTATTTCAGACTTAATAAATTGACCATATAATGTTTGTAACAAAGGTCTTAAAAATTATGTTAGTGTTCATGTCATTCTCTAAATTCACATACAAATAAAATAAAATCCAATAATGTAAACAAATTAATAACAATAATATAAATAAGAACTATAATAAAAACAATGCGTCATCTCGTCACGTGAAGCCGAATTAGCCTCCCTAGTACTGCAGACTCCGGCCTTTCTGATATGATCTTCAGAATTCCGTTGGTGCTCCCTCGGATCCTACATATCAAAGATGCTGTATTTTAATTAACTATAAAGTCTTCTATCACTATGGTTTGTATGACCGAAATAAAAAGTTATACTTAGTTACCAATGCTAAAAACTAGTCTCTGGAACAGCTGAACCGATCAAAATGAAACTTTCATTGGAAGATAGATGAGTTTAATTAGAACATATAGGCTACTTTAATCTTGGAATACCTATGGGATCGAAATTTACGCGGCGAAAACCGTGTATACATACAAATTAATTAATTTCCATGCTTTATCAAATATATCTTATACATAGCTTTTACCAAAAGCAAAATAGACACCACATAAACCATTACTTCATCAACCCTGTTTAATTTAAGTCATACAATATATTACCCGACGAAAACTTACCTTCGTAAATCACGATAGAAGCCGAACTTTGCCGAAAGAAATTGCCGATTGAACGGTCTTTCCCCTGCCCTATAAACTGTGTAAACAAGCCCACTACTATAACCAAAATTTTTATGGAAGCCAGCGGTTTTCTTTTAATATTTTTAATGGTGCTTCAAGTTTTATTAATCGGTAGATACGTTAGGGCCAGGTTTATATTTGGTTATATTGACCAACCTTAGTATAGAGCAATACTAGCTAAATAAATAAATAAAAAGTTTATTTTCCACCACAATAATTTTTACAATTAATTAGGTACTAATTATTATGTTACAATATTCGCTTATATTACAATATTCAAAGGGTGGACTCGAGCCTAAACTAGGAAAACCCTGTATTTCAGGACTCCAGGTCACTCGCCTACGGAACAGATTTTTATCGTGTCTAATCAGACCAAAAGGGTGGACGGGGATTGACTTTGTATGCCTGTATGTGTGGGTGTGTGTGTGTATGTGTGCATGCGTGTATTTGTGTGCGTGTTTGTGGGTGTGATTTATATGAACACGTGCGTGTGTGGGTGTGATTTATATGAACACGTGCGTGTGTGGGTGTATGCATGTATGTGCACGTATGAGTGGATGTCTGAGGGTTTATGTGTACTGCTTATTTAACTATGGTTATGAGAAACTCGGTGTCAATGTAATTTAAGTTTAATAGGTAAGTTTTTATCATCCTTTCACATACCATGAGAGTTTCGGGATATATTTTTAAAAGCGAGTTAATTTTGTTGTACAGGTAAGGCGCTAGACGATTCTCTTCTAAAGAAGGCTGTGTGATGTGCGACAGAACTGTACTTTACCTGCCTGTGTTTACGGAGTGTAGTGTACAAGGCAAATAACTGCCTTACCGCCAGAATTTGGGATTCTCTATAGAGCGTGTGTTATTCTTCTTTTTCGTCTAGCTCAATTGTTAAGTTGCTGTAAGTTGTGGGTAGGAAAACAATGTGAAAATTTTCTTAGCTTTCTTAAATTCATATGATTAATCTTAAAATTATGAAAAATATATTTTTGAAACCAAATCCATCCACAAGTCCTTTCATTTACCGTGTCAATACATATGTATAATAACAGTTTAAAAATACATGAATTTAATAACATTTAATCTTATTTACGTTACGCGTGTTTGGGTGACAGAATTCAAATGTGAACTTAATTTCAACGGTGTCAATCTCGTCAATTCGGAGCAAATGGCTTGTGACAGACGGAGAGACAGACGAGTGTTCCTATGAGGGTTCGTCATCTCATAGGGCAGTTCGGAACCCTTATATTAAGTATTATAATGTACCTACACAGGCACTTCTTTGGTAAGAATACTATTCATCTAGCTTGATCCGATTTGTCATAGTTTTTAATGGGTTAACTTTCTTAATGATACTCGAAAGGTTCGCTGCCTTGCTATTCTCGCACTTGAGGCCTTTACATAAAAAAATAATAATTACGGGGAGTGTGCGATGGAATTGCACAATGTAATTCCACTAAGATCGTTCCATCTTCGGACTACAAGACAAATGGCGATGCCCCATCATTACATGGTGGACATCTCACCCATACGCTCAAAACGTTTTGAGAATACCTTCATTGTGCGTACAGCTAAGGAGTGGAATTCTCTGCTGGAGTCTGTGTTTCCTGATAGCTATAACCTGGGAGTCTTTAAGTCAAGAGTGAATAGGTTACCATCAGGTGAGCTGGTGGTCAAACGCAATCCTATGAACAATGAAAAAGGTTTCAAACTTTTGTTTAATTTAAAACAGTCAACAACTTTACAATTTGGCAGTAATATACACCTACTAAAATAAGATATAAAGAGAATTAATTCAAATTAGTTTTCTGGTAGATCAAAAAAAAGAAATCGATTGCCCTAAGAATTATTAAAACCAGTCCACGAAATTCGCCTCTATAATACCAAATAGGTACAAAAATATTTACATAGAATCTTAAACACATTAGCCTCCTTTTCTTCCCGCAGTCGGGTAAAAGGAATTCACTGCACTGCACACTTGGTATTCTCCCACCGAATCTTACCATTTTAGATTGAACTGAAAGGCACCGTTGGGTGCGTGTATGTATGTTTGTGTGTGCAATGTGGAGTGTATAGGGGAGAGTGAGTAGGTGGGTGCTTACGTGCTTGGTTTCAGATTCATGTTTAAGATTAGTTGTTTGTGTTCGTAATTTGTTGAATGCAAACATGCAAATATAATGCATATATTCTTTAAAACTCAGTGGGAAAGCGAATCGTAGTCCTATCACGTATAAAAATATCATGTTATATATTTGACAAAAATACAAGGCAGTAAATTTACCTCGCTTTTAGGCAAAATCCATAAAACCGAAGCAACATCCTTGTTCAATAAATTACAAAGTCCCAATTTTATATCGATATAAAGTAGGTAACGTAAGACATTTTATGAATATCGAAACCATCAATAAACCATTACTTGAAGCAAGGGGAAAGAATGAAAAATACAAGCTTTCCTCATAAACCTTCGGGTTTACGACAAGGTACAAATCACTGCTAGCTCATGTTTCTGGCAAAAATAAAGCCGTGTTTTCACAGGGCAAGATTTGGTATAGATTAGTTATCGATAATCCGCAGTATATGTTAACCTACCATATGTAAAACTTGTATTATATTCTCTTTGACCATAAGCTCCATAGACAAGTGATATTCCGTCAGTGGCGTATGTCATAACGTCAAAATTTTATGGAATTGACAATGGATATAAAACATAGCCTTTACTTGGTCCGGCTTTTGATATCTTTTAAAAGTGCAGTAATTATAAGATAATTATAAGAGTAATTATAAGAGAGCTTTTTGTGATTTTGTGTATTCATTAATGTTAAAGTTACCTATAAGTAATTGTTTATTATACTTGTGTTTCCTATTTTATTTTTATTATATTTATGTAATCAAATATTATAAATAAATAAGAAAGTCACGTGATTTATCGTGATCAATCCAATACATATCTACATTATAGCAATACCATACACACAATATATTGAAAATACCATTTTCTGATAGAACTTAGTCTTAAATATAGCTATAAATTATCCAAATGTAGGAAATTAGAGTTGCATTTGAAACCTAGTCAGCGACAGCATTGCAAATGCGCAAGCTCCTTAACAATAATAGCTTTGGGTATAAGATGTCGTAAGTAGCAATGGGTTGTAATTACCATTGAACGGAACACAATGGCCGCTTGTGGTGTGGTAATGAACGAATCTGAAAGCTTAGTGAAGAGGCCGTTATTTTAGTAGTTTTTTTTTACTATTTTAAGTTCATCTTCCATTCTAACTGTAACACTATCGTGTTACCCAGCAGTGCTTGGCAGGACTGGTGTTAGATTTTCTAGCTTATGAATATGCGTAACGACTGTTTAGAATGTATAAATAACGGGATAAACAGCTTAACATGTAGGAAATAGTTTTTGTATATAAAGTTCGTCGCCCACGGACTGAATTCGGTGAGGTAGTTTTGACAGCTGAGCAATGTAGAGACAATTATTCCCTGGTGAGTCCATGACTTAAGATTCAGTAATCCAATGTCAAGAAAATAAAGCGGTTTGTAATAAAACTACAAATCTAAATAACGTTGAACAAGACCTTGGAGTAATAAATTGTTGTAGGTTCGACTAGGCTTCGGTCGTAATTAAGTTGATCCTACTTTATGACTTTTATAGCTTTTGCACTGCTCATAAAATAAATTATAAAAGGTTGTAACCATGCCAAAAAAAGAACTTAATGACGCAAAAGCTGCGCTCAATCAACTATTCTATAATTTTGTAGTGTACAAAACCTGATTTTTTTTTCGTTCTGTTAATAGGCTCGCGTCTGACCAAAATCTCACCTAATGGTAAGAGATGATAATTATTGTGGTCGAAGATGAAACACGTTTACCTAGAAGTAATATATTCACTTTTGACTTAAATATTCCCAGGTTATAGCTATCAGGAAACACAGACGCTAGGGAAATCCACTCTTTAGCCGTACGCACAAAGAAAATATTTCCAAAACGTTTAGTGCGTGTATGTAATCTGAACAATAAATAAGTGAAAAGAAGTATGTTTATCAAACCCACGGTTAATCATTAGGTGGTTAAGTTTGATTAAGGTAATTCGACCTGATTTAAGCACTGAACGCTTTGATTGCGCGTACTGCTAAAGAGTAGAATTACCTGCCGGAGTTTGTGTTGTATAATAGCACCTTTGCGGGGGGATCATCTAATGACTCCGCACGCTCTTTATAGAGGGTCAGTCAGAGAGGAGAGGGAGAGGGAGTGTCAGACTTCTATTGATTAAAACGTTTGGAGGCCACGGTAACTCGCTAGAACATTCCTGCAACCGTGGCAGGCAGTGCCTGGGTTGCCTACCACGGCGGCTAGGGTGTGTGGCAGAGAGTTGTCAACCTCTCACGCGTTCAGCCTCCTCCGTCGCTAGCATGACTGAGGGAGGCGACTGCATCCATCTCCACGCTATGGTTTGGACTAGGGCCGGGTGCTAGGGGACACCGCCACCGCGCCGCCATCGCCGCGCCGGTCAACTTGATAACCTAGGAATCGTAATCCAAAAGTGGAACTTCTAAGCGAGAATCAGGAAAATATCGCAGGTAAATATGTTTAATTATCAAATAAGGTGTAATAAAGTAATACATTTCTTGCTTATTTTAATGAAACACTATACTATATAAAAATATTTCACTTCCGACCCTTTTTGGAAAACACTTTCAAATTTAAAAAAATCCGTTCCGGTTCTGAAGCGAGTTCCCCGCGGCGCCAAACCTCTAGTTGCTCAACACCTGGCTAGTTGCGTTCGCCAAGCTGTCCGGGAGAACTCACAAAGCGCCTGGGAACAACTGCTTACCTTCCCCTACAAAGTTCTTCACGTGAAAAAGAATCCGGCCACAAAAAAGACTTTAACAGCTCAAATTAAAGAAAATTGTAATGTTTCGGCTCCAAGTTTTGATTTCGATTCTCCCTCTCTTAGAATTACCTCTTCACGAGGTATATCCCATTTGGTAGAAACGAAGTTAGGGGACGGTGATATTAGCGGAGCTGCCAGGATTCTCTTCAGCAGCGATGTGGTGGCACCTTGTTCTTCAGAGACTCTCGAAGCTCTGAAGACCAAACACCCTGCCCCAGCGTATGATCTTGCTTTTTCCGACCCTCCTGATCCTGATATTCACTCCCTCACCATAGGTCGAGAGGTAATCACAGCCGTTAGCTCGTTCCGGAGTGGCTCCGCTGGCGGTCTCGACGGCCTGAGTCCGCAGCACCTGAAGGACCTCATTTGTTCAGGCGCCGGGGTAGCTGGTGAGTCGCTCTTGAGGGAGCTGACGGCTCTAGTTAACCTTATGCTCTCCGGCAAGGTAAACGAATCTGTCATCGATATTCTGTATGGCGCCAATTTATGTGCGCTACGCAAGAAAGATGGCGGCATTCGTCCCATTGCCGTGGGAACCACCTACCGCCGTATGGCAGCCAAGATTTGCTGTAAATTTTATGGTGAGGCTGTTTCGGAAAAATTTCAGCCCCTGCAACTTGGTTACGGTTCCAAAGGGGGCTGTGAGGCTGCCGTACACGCTTTGTCGACATACCTAAATTCTGGGAAAAGCGAGGCCATTCTGAAGGTTGACATAAAGAACGCCTTCAATTCAGTTAACAGGGACACTTTGTTGGCTGAGACTAAAAAAGAATTACCCCAAATTTATAGTTTCCTTTGGCAATGCTATAGAAATCCATCCAAATTATTGTTTCGAGACAATCTATTAGAATCAGCTGTTGGCTGTCAACAAGGTGACCCTCTCGGGCCAGTGATTTTCAGTTTAGCTATTCACCCAATAATTCGAAAGCTAAATTCTAAATTCAATGTTTGGTATCTTGACGACGGAACCTTGGGAGGTGATGTAGAAAATATTTTAGCAGACCTAAATTTCTTAAAAAATGAACTACATTCTATTGGCCTTGACCTCAACCTTTCAAAATGTGAATTATTTTTAACAGATAACACTGACAGACTACTGACTCTCTCTAAATTTAACGAAATAGCTCCTGGAATTCAAATTATTGAGAAAAGTTCTCTCCGTCTCCTTGGTTCTCCAATCTTTGATACTTCCTTTCCCGACTTTATTGCAGAACAAATTAATAAATTCAATGACGTTTCGGAAAGATTGCTCCAAATCAATATGCACTCGGCCATCACTATAATTCGTTTCTGCTGTTTCGGCCCTAAATTAACATACTCTCTTCGTGCTTCCCATTTGTGGAAGCACAATCAACTTTTAGTTCAAATGGATCAAATTATCAGACGAACTTTGTCCTTAATTCTGAATGTGGCTTTGGATGACCGAGCTTGGGCCCAAGCCTCTCTTCCCATCCGCATGGGAGGGCTCGGAATCCGCAAAATTTCTAGTATTAGTTTACCGGCTTTCATTTCCTCGGTCCACAGCACTGAGAAATTAATCAGGAATATCCTGGCTTCCACACTGATTGATTTCAATGTGCCGTGCTTCACTGAGGCTATTGATGCCTGGAATCTCGCTTGTCCGAATTCTGACCTACCTGTTATACCATCTTCCCAGAGGCGGTGGGACGAGCCGCGCTGCAGAGTAGTTCTGAATAATTTACTAACCACGTCTGCTACTTCTGCTGAGTGTGCTCGTCTGCTGGCTGTGGGAAAGTGGGAATCAGGTCTTTGGTTACATGCTCTACCGTCCTCAAATCTTGGCACTTTGTTCGATGACACCACTTTCCGCATCGCTGTTTCACTACGCCTAGGAGCCCCTTGTTGTTCCCCTCATCGCTGTAATTGTGGGGAAGCGGTCAACAGCCTCGGGCACCATGGTCTCTCTTGCAGCCGTAGTGCGGGTCGTTTTGCACGACATGCCAACTTAAATGACATTATCCGACGAGCCCTTGTCACCGTCGGCGTTCCAGCCGTATTGGCACCCATTGGACTGGCGCGTGACGATGGCAAGAGACCGGACGGCATGTCATTGTTTCCTTGGAAGATGGGTAGGCCTTTAGTGTGGGACGCAACTTGTGTCGATACTGTCGCGCCATCCCATCTTCCCAGTTCATCATGTTGTGCTGGCGCTCCCGCTGCGGCTGCGGAAAACCTCAAGCGGCGTAAATATAGTCATCTCGGTGATAACTATATTTTCGAGCCGTTTGGGGTCGAAACTCTCGGACCATGGGGCCCGTGTGCTCACAGCCTTTTTAAAGAAATATCGAAAAGGCTCGTTGACGCTTCCCGCGACCCAAGGGCTGGCTATTTCTTTGGTCAACGGCTAAGCATTGCCATACAACGAGGCAATGCCGCCAGTATCTTAGGTACGTTGCCAGCCGACAGCGTTGAGGATGAATTTTTTGATGCTTTATTGTAGTTTGTATTTTAGTACATAATTTTGTATATTTGTTGTAATTAATTGTTTAAATATATCCTTTATTACAAACACTATACTTAAAAAAAAATACAAAAATACTTATGAGACCATACGCAACAATTGTTTTAAAGGATCGAAAAACAGTTACTGCAGAGTGGTACACTAATAATTGTTTGCCACTTGTCTTGGAAAAGTTCGGAAGAAACGACCTCGCAGTAGGATCCTCCTTCACCACGACAATGCCTTGTCGCACACTCTAAGCAAACAATCAAATACTTGGTGACGTCAGACGTGGAATTACTGGGTCACCCGCCCTATAGCCCCGACCTCCTACCTTGCGCCTTTTATTTATATTAGAAAAGAAAAGAAATACTTCGAGGAAAACGGTTTATGGGCGCCGAGGAAGCCGTGACTGCGTTTCAAAATGCCGTCGAAGAGACCCCTAAGTACGAGTGGGTAAAGTGCTTTTCTCAGTGGCTCCATCGAATGCAGCGATGTATTAATGTAAATGGACACTATTTTGAAAAGATATAATAAAACTAATAACTTGCTAATTTGTTCAGTTTTTGATTTTCTAAGAACTTTCTGTGTCAACCTCGTATATGTAAACAGATGTCGTAAAAATCCTAATCATTTTCAATAAACCCGTGATTGAACTGTGCACGTTTCTGCGCCCATGACGCATTGACACATGTATGACGCTAATAATGAAAGTGGCAACTGACAAGTCACGATGCGGTGGTTTGGATATGGAACGTGTAGAAAAATATGTAGGTTAAATAAAAATATATAGGTACCATTACCTATTAGGAAGTATAGTTAATTTCTTTTTCCAAAGCTAAATCATACTTGCGTTCTGAAACCATTTGTAGACCAAGAACTTAGATTATGGTATAAATCTGGTATAAATATTGACATACAGTATTTAAACTAGGAATGGAATAAATCGTCGTTATCGCTTACACTCATATGCACATGCGTTAACACAGATTCTAAGGTCCGTATTACAGAACGTTCCTCAAGTCCAGTTTGAGCTTAATTCGCCCGATCTCAGTTTAAATACAGAATCTGCACTTGAGCATTGGTCTTATTCCAGAAAGGTAATAAAACTACACTCAGATTCAAATCGAGCCTCAAGCAGAGAATATCTAATTGTCTATGCATCAGTCTGTTTTCGTTTACGTTTTATTTTCTTCGCCTCCGCTGTTCCGATCTACGAATGATCGTGAATAATTCAATTTACTTTAATACCAAATTTTTAAGAATAAAAAATATGTATTGCACGGTTTCACCATAGAAATTATTTTTTAAGAATTTGTAAAAGCAAATTCTTGAAGGTAAAAGGCGTTAAGGCAATATTTTCTAACATATAAAAATATAGCAAGAGTAACTTGTTCGTGGAACGGAGTGGATCCTAAATAATGTCTGTGACAGTATTGTTTTGAATTGCTCATTAATCATATAATAAGTAATATTCAAATAAATAATGGTTTGGGAACAACGATCAATAAAAATATTAAAAGGAAACAAAGTTATGGTTAAAACAAAGCAGAAATGCATATGTTTTACCAAATCTTGGTCAATAGATGGCAGTATTACAAATTGTCAAAAATCTTCATCTTGTGAAAATCTATACCATTTCATAAAATAATTTACGTAAAACTGTTATTTGTAACCAATTAGCAAAATAAAATGTGATTTCATCATCATTCGCCAAAAATTACCATTTTTATATCAAATAATAAACTGAAAAGCAAATAGTTACCCTATCTCATTCAAACCAATTTTCGTTGAAAGTTTTCATTAAGATCTACAGCATATATTTTTTTTAGGTTTTTCACTCTATGATTATAAAAGTTACAGGGACTCATTTTACTACTTTGAAAGCGTATATCTTTTAAACGACTGACATTAAGAAAAATGGTTTTAGAATCCACAATTTCAATTTAGACACCTGTCTATAAACACCACACACGGTTATAGGTTTTATGAAAAAAATATTTTTAGTTTCAGTTCCGTGTATGGGGAGACAAAAATAAAAAATATTAAGGGGTGGCCTTAATATTACATATTTTTTAATTTTTGTCTAAAAATTGGAAAGCGGTTTACAAAATACACCTACCTACCAAGTTTCACATGTGTACTCCTTACCTATAGTTTCGGAATAAAATGGCTGTGACATACGGCCGGACAGACAGACAAGCGTGCTCCATCTTCGACCACATCATCACTTACCATCAGGTGAGATGGTGGTCAAACACGAGCCTATTACCAATAAAAAAAAGACATGACGAAACTAAAAGGGTTCGCTTTTTGCCCTTCGGCTACGAAACCCTTAAAACAACAAGTAAGAAAACCTACATCAACAATCTAAACTTATTTACATAGCTAAAGAACCAGCTTTTCTGGTGCTAACAACAAAAAATATGAATAAACGTTATTCATATTTTTCACTCATTTGCTCTTTTTTTCATTTGCATTTGACTAACTACAAAACAAAAGTAAAAAAAAAAAAACAAACCAAAAAGCGCATCCTGCATCATGTTCCATTTTTAAACCTGAAATCCCGCCACTCTTTGAAACTATAAGCTCCTTCAAACATTCTCTTTGACAAAAATGTCGGTGCGCGTACCAGCAAATGACGTCATAGAAAAAGTCATCCAAAGCTCTTTTAATTAAGAAAGCTCTGGCACACTACCTCTTACGATCCTCATTAGCCAATAATTAATTTCCGGCTGGCTTTGATTAATGTACCAGGCTTTCAGACCATTAAGGTACTTGTGGTGGTACGTAACAAGAAGTTACGTAAGTCATCGTAGCTGAAGGACTAGAACTTGGTTACATTTTTAATTACATCATATAAAAAAATAAGCCTTTATTGCTGTTCAAACTTAACAAATTGAATCTTAAAACTATTATCTTTCTTATTTCTAACTCTAATGTATTTTATATTTATTGGCGGTCGGCATTCTTATTAATTAACAACAGCTTGTCCTTCGACAAAGGCCTCCTCTAAAAACTTCCATGTCTCTATTTCTCTGGCTCATTCTCTCTCAGACACTGCAACTATAAATAAACAATAGCAAATAGATACCGGCGATCGGAAACAACAAACAAATAAGAAGGAAAAAATCAAAACAACAGAAACCAAATTACATCCTTCCTACTAATATTATAAATGCGAAAGTTTGTGAGGATGGATGGATGTTTGTTACTCTTTCACGCAAAAACTACTGAACGGGTCTGAATGAAATTTGGTCAGTAGATAGTTGACATTCTGGAATAACACATAGGCTACTTTTTATCCCAAAATTCCCACGGGATCGGGATTTGCACGGGAAAACCTTCCCACGCGTACGAAGTCGCGGGCAGAAGCTAGTCATATATATAGGCACAAACGATCTGAAAAAAGAAAATTTTTGCAAACAATAGAACTGGCTACCATATCAAAACACTACAAAGCCAAAAATAACTTTAATTTCGGTGGTCGGTGTTATTGGTTTTGGATTTTCTTTTTTTTTCACACCGCCTTCCGAAATTAAAGTTATTTTTGGCTTTGTAGTGTTTTGATATGGAAGTCGGTTCTAGACATGTGCAATGTTATTACACATGTTATTGAAATAGTAACATAGCAGCGAGCGATTCGATGTTGTCCGCGTGTCATTATGATGATTCATAACTACATGAAAGAAATGAAATATTTGCATTGCAATTCGAAATAAAAGGACAGTTGAGTATTTACCCACGACCGTACAACGGGTGGTGGTGTCAAGGAAATATAAACCCTTTGTAATAAAAATAGAGTTCTAAATAACATACTAAGTGACCTGACCGGGCGAAAAATACGAAATCGCACGCGCCTCCGGACTTCCGATATAAACCGAACATTGCCGATGCGATGCGTTCGGGAGGGCTCGGTTCGAGCGAGTCTGCGAGTCATGTCGCGAGCTACTGCGCTGCTACCGCGCGCGTGATGTTTAGTGTGATGGTGTCATGCTTATTTTAGTCGAGTAATGTGTGATGTTACAGTACGCGCTCGGGTGATATTACGCGTGATGCATCACTCGCATTACTTACACATGTCTAGTCGGTTCCATTTATTGCGAAAAATATTTTTTCATACTTTTTAGTGCTTTGTAATTTATCTAGTTACAAAAGCCATAATGTCAACAACTTATCACCTTTTACAAAATATTGCTTTTCCCGATGCATAGCCGTTAATTTTTGAGGAGTTCTCCTGGTACTTCACCATCAGCTCTACATCACCATATGTATTGTGACGAGCATAAAGTGCTTAACATCCCAACTCAAGTAATCGAATCGCAATCCACGAAATACTTATTATTGAGTAGTTTCAGTGGCCATCTGTGGCCTTCATCATCAGTTCAACTTCCCCAAATGGTACTTTTCGAAAGCAACTGCTCAAGGTACTACAAGAAATACCCAAAACGCTATAGGTGTGCCTATAATATTTGAAGAGTTCCCTCGATTTCTCCAGGATCCCATCATCAGATCCTGATTTCGTAACAATGGTACCAATTAGAAAATATATCCTTTCAAACGCAAAAATAATTTTCTAAATCGGTCCAGCCGTCTCGGAGTTATGAGGAAACATACATTTAAAAAAATGTTCAAGACGAATTGAGAACCTCCTCCTTTTTTGAAGTCGGTTAAAAATAGGTGTTGGTTTGAAAGTATTCTGTGTGATAGCAACTTAATTAGTATATTAAGCATTATTGTTGAGTATGAAGTTGTGAGTTCGGTCTGCCACAGCTTGTGTGAGTGTTACTGTGTTTTATCTTGAATTTATAAAATAATATAATTTTAAGTGG
Source organism: Tholera decimalis (assembly GCA_943138885.2). NCBI lineage: Eukaryota > Metazoa > Arthropoda > Insecta > Lepidoptera > Noctuidae > Tholera > Tholera decimalis. The sequence continues at coordinate 6,793,740 of OW964566.2, read as the reverse complement.
CGTCACTTTTATTCTAAGAGTGCGATATCCTATACCGATATCATTAAGGAAACAGTACTAAACAGAAATCTGGAGAAAAATAAAGCAACGTTGATACATAAATAAAACCTTATCAGTTTATGACCACATAATCACAAAAGGCTTCCCACGCAAACGAAGTCGCAGGCAGAAGCTAGTGTAGCGTGGTAGTCGATTAAACTAGAATCGATTACCACACTCATCCCTAATGTCTATGGTTTCACTGAGTGACAACACTTATGCGGTGCCGGCTATAAATTCTAATCCCCGGTCTGCTGAGTTCTTTTTACACCGCCTACTACTACAAGTAACTAATATTGAAACCCCTCTGTGCCCAAGGGTAAGTGCTCAAACGTATCTGCCATTTTTTCTCCATCTTGCCAATCGCAATCCTCTTATTTCGCCATAATCTGCAGCGTTTGTAAATTTATATAATTGCCCGGTTGTCAAGATGGCTTCCGTCTAGAACATGACTGTGCTATTTCATTGTCATCTGTTTTCCACTAGTGATTCTAAATTTGTGAAGCGTCCGCAGGTCGCAGCATTCCTTTCCTGCTGTGTCATAGCAGCTACGAGCTTAAACGCCTTGCCACGCGGTTACCTTCTATATTGTTGGACGCGGCATGCGCACGCTTATCTTTAACCTTTGTGAACCGCCACGATGGTGAGTTTCCCTTCGTTTCCCTGAAGCTGTTCCTTGGGCTTACGGCTGGGAGACGCACGCATCGCTGGCGCTCACGAATCCTGGCACCACGCTTACGGAAGCACCCTTCGTATTGATTCCAGGGTTTTTTTTTTACTGCCTTCATCTCTAATATCAACTACCTCAACGTCTGCCACGCGACGGGTGTCACCGCTGCCTCCGCGTATAACCGCTAGAGAGACGCCCTGTCGCGTGGTCTGCCTGCATAACCTCTGCGCCTGCCACGTGCGAGTTGGGTGTCAACGCTGCCTCCGCGGCTAACCGCAGGAGAGACATCCTCTCGCGTGGCCTGCCCTGCATAACCTCTGCGTCTGACACGTGGTCGCTGCCGGCTTCGGGGTCGGCCCGCCGGTCTGCGTGCGTCGCGGCCTAAGCCCAGGGCAGTACCTTCCACAAACCTACAACCAGTGGAGGAACACCTTGGTGAACTGAATCCACCCCTCTACCGAATAAATGCTGTAAACTTCTTTTTTTAATTCTACCACCTGAACCCCCAACGCCACACTAGTATGTATTATTATAATTTGACAAGCGTGCAAAGCCTGGGGAAGGCACTAGTAATACATAAACAAATAGCAAGCGCCAAGAAAATCAATGAAATAAAGCTATCAACCTAATCAAACCTTTATTTACTTCCAAAGTCAATAACAAACTCGCCGTTTTTCCGTAACATTAAACCTCGGCCTGATGGAAATTTATTGCTATCGTTATTACACGTAATTGTGCTACTCTTTACACGCGCATTAAATTCGATGAAGCATATTTATATCACCTGAATTTGAGCTCAAGTTGTATAAGAATGAATGCGAAGATGAGGAATAAAGCGTCAATAATCTAAAGGCTAAGGTCGGACTTGTGATCGAGAGATCGCGGGTTCGAACCCCACCCAATACACTGTTGCCGTGAACCCACTCCAGACACACGCATATTTAGCTTAGTTGGAGGGGTTAACAGGTTTGTTAATAATGTGAATTCTATCCAAATTGCTAGTAATCTTTAAAAAAAAAAGGTAAAAATCCGGGAAAAGACGCCCTGGAAGAGTACATTCCCATATGGTTTCGATAGTTTTCTAGGTACATAGTACTCAAAAGTGCGTGTATGCTCAAATGGTAGGACGGAATTGGGGCTAAAATGTTAGTTGCATACTCTTGTCTGTTTACAAGGTAACTGCTAGGGATTGGCAGCTCATTGAGAACAGTTTACCTTCGATTTCAGATCGAATTATTCACTGAATGACAATAATAATAATCCGAATATAGGAAATTGAATAGTTGTTTAATGTTATCTGTGGCAAAATCTGGAATGGTAAACCCTCGTGTGTGAAAAACGAAAAAAATTCCACGAGTGTGAAATACATTGCATGTTGAATCTAATCGTAGTGCGATAAGAGCCAGTTTTCTAGGAAGTGTATTGTAAACGTCGTTTGATACACGTGGACATTTGTTACTGCAGTACTCGGCTCCATAACCCCCTCGCCTTGCGGCTCGGGCTCGGGCGCAACTCCGCCTCGGCCGTAATAACAAAGTTTCTCCACTACTTTTTGTTCTACGGCAGAGCAAAGGCCTGCCCTTTGTCCTTGCAAACCTCTCTGTCCTGAGCAATTTCGGACCATGTTTGCCCCGCGAATATGATCATGATCATGATTGTAATACATTAGTACATGACATGTAAACGTTATCGACGCAAAAATTATACGACAGTAAAAATTATATGGAACGATGTTACTTAGTTCTGCGTACATCTTTTCATTCTGCGTGCCTAATCCATTATTCCCCATTCGTTTATGTAGGTATATCTGCCTCGTTACACGAGTGTAAAACTCAATGAAGCAGATTTTTATCTTCTGAATTCCTGTTCAAATTGCTCAAGAAAAACATGTCAGCTTAATAAATTAAAACATAATGGTACAACCTATTAGTCTCAGTCGAGAAAATAAATTGTAGGTCCCTCTATAATTTTTGTACACATACGAAGCTTGTGCAGCTTCTTGCAACCGCCTTGCAGGACTTGTGTGCGAGGGAACACAGGGTGGTTTTAGTCAGAGTCTGACAGACCTCTTAGCTCACCCCAGGTCGAAAGACATCCAAGACGATTTCCACATCGAGGCAAAACAAAGTTCAGTGCAGTTTTTTCTGTGTCAAAAATTATTCTGTGGTGCAGTTGAGTTGTGATAACCACAAAAGTTTGCTGTGGTTACGTGGTCACTAGTATGATGTGGGTAGATTGTAGTTTGTATTTGCAAACTGACAGATAGAGTGAACAGACAGAAGCGAACGTTGTATTTGCGAGGTGGCCGGTCGCTAGCATGCCTTGTCGCCGATGATTACGTGGTTGCGATATGGTGGATATCGCCACACGATTGGACATGGCGACAAAATATGGTCGTTGTGTAAACTAATTATTTTCAAAATAATACTTAAGAAAAATATCTACTGTTAATTCTGCTAGAAACCTGATGTTTATTCTCGCATGAAGTATGCAACGAAATATATGCACATGCAGAAATGATGCAATAAACCATACCATATGCAAGCAAACCACACTCGACATGTGTATCGCCCCACCACGGAGCATCATCAGGAGATGTTGACTCGTGGACTGCTACGCCTCGAACATTGTGTTTTTAGCGGAATTAACGCAAGATATGAAACTAATGCCTGATTACATTCTTATAATCATTTTGTGGTGTAATTGACACACAACTTATGAATCTAGCCTTATTCTCTTATATAGAGGTGGATATAAATTTAGGTTTTTACCATAAACGTATCAAGTGTTTTATACGAAAGATTTGAGTTCAGTTTGTCAAGAATTCTCTGTTGACATGTATTATTTCTTTAATTTATTGCCAGGCATGGCCGTAAGTAAAAGAAAGTACATAAATAACTCAACTAAAGTAATGCAATTACATTTTTTTTCTGTTTTCTTGCTACTAGAATAAATTCCCGCAGTGCTAAAAGATAAGTCTGTAATTAATTCAGTGTGGCCAACTGCCAAAAATCTTCCAGACGCACGAAACTGGGACTTGTAACTAGGGGAGGATCTTTGACTTATTGTTTTTGTTGATAATAATACACTGTAAATGTAAAAAGCAAATGTAAGCGATGATGTGGTCTACTATGAAGCACTCTTGTGCCAAGTGCGAGTAAGACTCACCCATGAAGGGTTCCGAAGTAACTACTCAAAATAACTGTGTTTTTCGTAATGTTTAGTTAATTTAATTTATTTCTATTCATAAGTTTTATTTTCAGTTTTAGAAAATGTCCTATATCTCAAAAACTGCTGACTCTATCTCGCTCATGTCATACCAATTTTCGTTGAAAGTTTTCATTCATTCTAATAATTTCTAAAATGTTCATAAATGTTTGCGGAAAATAGGGTTGAGGACTCCTATGCAGTTATAAGAAAAGCACAAGCCTCCTTTATGAGCCGAATACATGTTCTGACAATGGAATATTAAGAGATTACGAGGTAAATTACTTCTTCGCATATGGCAATTAATATTCCAGATACAATTTTAATAATGAGTTAATTAACGAATTTTGATATATATTTCTTATTATTATATTTTTTCTTTATTTTATGTAATTTTAATAACAATAATATTTTGTAATGTTTTTATAATGATTTATTGTTATGTAATTTATTGATTTTTATATGGGATGTTTTCCTGAATTAAATGATTCTATTCTATTCTATTCTATGAAGATCTTCAGCATATTATTTTTGTTATTTTACTCTATTATTATAAGAGTTAGAGGGGGCATGGGAAACACATTTGACTACTTTGGATGTACATATCTTTTAAACGATTGCCTTTAAGAAAAAATTGTTTTAGAGGCGTCAATATCATTTTAAAGACCTGCACCATAGGTCTGATGAATAAAAATATTTTTTGCTTCAGTTCCGTGTAGCTCCCTTTTTATATTTTTTTAATTTTTGTATAATAATCGGAAAGCGGTTTATATAATACATCTACCTATCAAGTTTCACATGTGTAGTCTTAATAGTTTCGGAATAAAACGGCTGTGACATACGGACGGACAGTCATACACACAGACGTAACGAATCTATAAGGTTTCCGTTTGTTGCCAATCGGCCACGGTACCCCTAAAACACGTGAAATTATACCTAGGAATTGTACTACAGGAAATCTATCCAGGGTATGTTCTTTGCCTTTGTGAAGTTACGTATTTGGTAAGGGGTACTTCATCAACTAAGTTTCTACTGATTAAAAACCATCTAAAAACCCCTTTTAGATGGTTTTTATGATGGGTTTTTAGATGGCTCCTTCAGTTCCCCTGGCATTCCAGGGCCGCAGTATCACGGTAGTCATTCCCGCGACCAAGATTTATGTATATCTACACACAAAATTATCAATTAATTAAATTATAATTTTGTACTTATTACATCTACAACGTGTAACGGAAACCCCATATCTATCCAAAATGACTGAAGACAACATCTGGTATGGAGTCTCTATGCAAAGTTTCAGCTCAAAATAAGTGACTCACAGAATTGACTCCAAATGATTGGTTTCATATGTTTCTTGAATACCAATAATAACAAACGTGTCACAGACTCACAGCACTATGAGGGTCATAACTTTCCACGTCACTTGCCAATAAAACGATAATTCTCTTCGTTCTTCTTAATTTGAAAAATTCGGTGGCTGATATCAATGTATTGAAATTTCTAATAAGTTCCACACATGTAGACATAGGATTACAAAACCCTTGCTATATCGTTTGTTATCATCCAAAGAAGCCGTGCACTCGGTATGTAGGTATATACCCTTTAAATTACGCGTTGTATAAAGGGACATACAAAATAACTTAAGTTAGATACTTATGGATTAAATACAGATTAAAAATCATCAAATAGAACTATTTCTCCCAGAAATAATAATATCTATTTAGAAAAAACATATAGTTCGATTATTTGATGAATAAGCATATTTCTGTACCTTCTTACTAAAGCAGGACGAAATCTACTTGTTTTCTATAACAACAGTCATAGAAGATACGCAAAACTGGATCAGGTTTTTGTAAATTCATTTGAGTGACAAACGGATCTACGAGCCACAACTTACTATTACAAGAAACGGAGAGTGTAAACAAAGGTGAGCTAATATTAAAGCTTGCACAATTTTTCGTGAATGAAGAATACATAACACACAACAATGTGTTTTTTTAACCCAAAGGTTGACTGGTAGAGAATGCCTTGTTGCATAAGTCCGCCCATGTAACACAATTGTACATAAAGTTTAAATAAATCATCTTTATTTATTTTCTCTCAAGAAGGTACAATTTTGGTTTATAGAATATAGGTCTCAGCAAGATTTAGACTTAAGTGAGAGCTGGAGCCTGCACTGAGTTCGGACCTGTATGACAGACCTCCAGGCTCACACCCTTAAAAACTGTTAATACAACAACAGCCTGCATATAAAACAAGTTTAATATTCTCTGTGCTTTGTGTTTTAAGTTAGTGCTTATAGTTATTTTTTTATTATTATTATTTATTTTTATGATAATAGGATCGCGTTTGACCACCATCTCACCTGATGGTAAGTGATGATGTGGTCGAAGATGGAGCACGCCTACCTAGAAGTAACCTAGAAGTTACCCACGATACTAAAATATAAACAAGCTTTTTTGAAATCTTTTTATCGGTATATCTGTCTGTTTAACTTTCTGTTTTTCCGGGCTAATCTCCGGCTTGGCTAGACGGATTAAATGTGACTTTCACTGAGAGATAGAGGAAGTTATAGGGCAACTTTTAGCTTTCGATACTAGAATTCCCATGAGATCGAGATTCACGAGAGAAAACCCTCGAACACGAACGAAGTCGCGGGCACAGCTAGTCTTAATTAAATTGTGATAACGGTAAGACAGGTAAGAGGGTCGTTCACGAAGATTATAATAATAGAATAGAATAGAATAGAATCTTTTTATTTCGGACCACAAAAATCCATAAAATGTTAGTAACTTATACCTAATAACTTATTATCTAGTGTTAGTACCCATTACCCTCCGCACAAACTGCTTCATAATAGGAGAGGACACACTCTCACTCACCGTTCTCAGGATGCTGTTACGACTGTCCCTTAGCCTAGGCCTGAGGAGAGCCTTAGAAGTGAAGCCGTCTTAGGGGCCGTCCATTAATCACGTGATGTTTATTTTGCATTTTTTTAACCCCCCCTCCCCCTTGGTGATACATGATGAGGTTTAAGGTGGGTAACCTTAAACCTCATCATGTATCACCAAGGGGGAGGTTCCGCTCCCCCCTATATTACGTGTATTTTTTCGTATGTATGAATTACCAAAAAATTAAACCGACTCCCAAAAAACACTGCAAAGTGAAAAATAACTTTAATTTCGGAAGTCGGTGTCTTTAGTTTTGTATTTTCGTTTTTGGCACCGACTTCCGAAATTAAAGTTATTTTTCACTTTGCAGTGTTTTTTGGGAGTCGGTTTAATTTTTTGGTAAAAAGTTTTTATTTCACTCTTTTTAGTTGGTCTATTTTTAATTTACCTAGTTACAAGATCCTAAATGTCAACTACTTATAACCTTTTACAAAATATTGCTTTCCCCAATGCTGAGCCGTTAATTGTTGAGGAGTTCTCCTGGTACTTCACCATCAGCTCTACATCACCATATGCATTGTGACGAGCATAAAGTGCTTAACATCCGTATTCAAGTAATCGAATCGCAATCCACTCAATACTTATTATTGAGTAGTTTCGGCGGCCATCTGTGGTCTTCATCATCAGTTCCACTTCCTCAAATGGTACTTTTGGAGAGCAACTGCACAAGTTACTATAATAAATACCCAGAACGTCATAGGTGTGCCTATAATATTTGAAGAGTTCCCTCGATTTCTCCAGGATCCCATCATCAGATCTTGACGTTTATGAAAATGGGACCAATTTTGAAGTATACCCTTTCAATCAAAAAAATAATTTTCCAAATCGGTTCAGCCGTCTTCGAGTAATCGATGATCATAAATAAAAAAAAATAAAAAATATTCGCGTCGAATTGATAACCTGCTCTTTTTGTCGTCGGTTGAAAAATAAAAACATGTAACGCCGCTTTTCAGTTGAGTATCGCTCTCTTGCCGAAAAAATAAATACACGTGATATACTACTTTACCCCCCCCCCCCTCCCCCTTTGTGATATTTCGTGATTTTTTTATGGACCACCCTCCCCCTTTCGAGCCTCACGTGATTAATGGACAGCCCCTTACGTATAATCACTTGAAACGCGTCCGTACGAGCTTGTGCAAACATTTCTGAGGCGCTACAGTAACGAGGCAGTCGCAAGAGCATCCTGAAAGCATTATTATACTGGACGCGGAGCACATCTAGTGATCTTTTAGCGTAACTGACCCATAGATTGCCCGTGTACAGACTCTGGCAATGAGCCTTAAAAAGAGTAATTTTCACTAGGTCTGTACACCGCGCAAACCTACGGGCCAGCATATTGCTCCGGACCGCTAGAGCCCTCCGCTCCCTCTCAATGTCTGCATCGTCTCTAAGGTCGTCAGCAAGAAAATGCCCTAAATATTTAAAAGATGGTACCCTTTTAATTACTGACCCATTTATCAGCAGCAATGTAACACATGTATACAAAAGCTTATTTGCAGGGACACGGAACATCACCGAAACCCATTATCCTAGCCTTACACTAGTTTGGCCATCTGCCCCTTGGCCAAACTAGTGAGGTTTATGACCCGTAACGACAGTCAACGATGTTCAAATGTCAGTGGTGGCCAAAGGCTTAACATGCTTTCCGAGGCGCGGGGTATCACACCGCCAACTTCGAGCACAACGAAACTCCAGGCTACTACTGAGAATTTTTTACAGAAAAACCCAATAGCACTTTTTGTTCGCAGAAGAATCGAACCCGATATCTCATGCTCAGCAGTCGCGCTTGCTATCACTAAACCAACGAGGCAGTCCAGAACCCGAAAATATCAAACTTAACTCCTGTAAGGGTGCGTTTCCACCAAAGATGTGCGATGGAAATGTGTCGTGCGAGGACGTCTAGCTGTGCTGTGAAAATGTGTGGGCGTTTCCACCAAAGCTGTGCGATGAAAATGTGCCTACGAGGATTTGTAGCGGAGCTGTGAAAATGCGCATTAATGTGTGGTGCGAGGATGCGCAAACCTCGCAAAACATCCTTCTCAACACACATTCCTCGCAACACATCCCTCGCAACACATCTCTCGCACACATCCCTCGCACACATCCCTCGCTTGTTTTGTATGCGCAAAAATCTAGCTCCGCTGAGCCGTTTCCACCAGAGCTGTGCTGACCGAGGCGAGGTAAATGAAGCGATTCTATTGGTTCTTTACAAACACATCCCTCGCTACGCATCCTCGCACATCTCTAGTGGAAACGCAGCCTTATACTTGCCAACGAGTGTGTAAGTCAAATAATACGAGTACTATTCGGAATGGCGGAAATGTCGGGAATGTAATATTACAAAGACTAGCGTCTGTTAGACACATTGCTTTGTAGGCACACTACCCCGCATTATTATGCTGAGTTATGAAGTAAATAAATTAGTTGAAACTGCTACAAACATGACTTCAGCGACCATTACTTACGTCCTACTTTGACTAAGAAAGATTTGTGACTAGTGTTTTTTAGACTTAAAGGCTGTGTCTGCCACTTGCACTGTGATTTAGTACATACTAGCTGAGACCTTCGGCTCCACACGCGTTTTATTTATTTATTCGTTTGCGACTGAGAAGTGAGAACTATCACTGCTGGAGTGATTCTGGAGAATGCTTAAATTTCGCCGCACCTCAACCAGAAGTAAAAACACCAGAAGTAGAAATGTTTGGTTTTAGTAGATCGCGGAAGCCCACGTTTCATTCAATCATCAGGCGAAGAGCTGCGTCAATTTTAAGCAGGATGCGGGGGAGCACCAACTGTATCCTGAAAATATTAATTGATAAAATGTATTATAAATTTATAATTGACTAGCTTTTGCCCGCGGCTTCGCCTGCGTTATATTACACTTTGTCAATAATTCTTTTTGCCAATCGGTACACCTTTTTGGATGGGCAAAAAACGCATATAAATTAAAAAAAAACCTTTACCTGTTCATCCATCCCCAAAAACAGACAGACAGTATTTAAAATTTACCTTTTTAAAACCAAAAACGTAGTTTACAATACATTTTTGTAACTGCGTGTCTGGTTTTCCCTTCCTTGGCTAAAACATGTAAATTTTGTGGGCTTGATACTCGTGAGCACGCCACATACAGTTGCCCATGGGAAAAGCAGTGTTTTTCTAAATGTACACCCGCGAATTTCAGTGTCTGTCCTTGAGCTTTGTTTTGGGGAAATTGGAGTCTTTTAAACTGGGATGGCAAATCGGTCGGGATTATGAGAATGTCATAATTATTGGTTACACAACATTGCGTCCAAGGTACATATTTGTAGTCGCGTGCCATTACAGAGCCTGCGTCAACAGGACTGGGACACCCTGTCAATTCCAGAGAGTTGAGAAACTCTACAGGGTACGACATCACAATAAAAGTAGATACCTGTTATCAAAGCTAAAACAGCCTATTAATATCTGTCTAGGTAAACTGTCGCAAAAAAAATAACGATTCCAACTTTACCAACCTCAACATATTATTTATTTAGGATCTCCGACAAAACATATACCTACACAGATTATACATATCAAATACATATAGAGGTTATATAAATTAAGTATTTTGTTCGTGTAATTTTTCACTTATAAGACCATAGCATGCACGATAAAATTAACAACTAAGCTAACAAATTAATCAAAATTAAAAAGAAAACTATACGGACAAATTAGATATTAATAAAAGATTAGTAATTACATAAAAATACATGAGCAACAACGATAATGACCTTATAAACATAAATATAAAAAATTGGCGAAGTGCGAGCCAGACTCGCCCATGAAAGGTTCCATAGTAACTACGCAAAATAGCTTTTCAGCTTCAGCTTCAGATTCACCTTCAGCTACAGTTTCAGCTTCAGCATTAGTTTTAGTTTCAGCTTCAGCTTCAGCTTCAGTTTCAGTTTCAGCTTCAGTTTCAGCTTCAGTTTCAGCTTCAGCTTTAGTTTTAGTTTCAGCTACAGTTTCAGCTTCAGCTTCAGTTTTAGATTCAGCTTCAGCTACAGTTGCAGTTTTAGCTTTAGGATCAGTTTAAGTTTCAGCTTCAGCTACAGTTTCAGTTTCAGCTTCAGCATCAGTTTTAGTTTAGCTTCAGCTACAGTTTCAGCTTCAGTATCAGCTTCAGCTTCAACTACAGTTTTAGTTTCAGTTTCAGCTTCAGTTTTAGTTTCACCTTCAACTACAGTTTCAGTTTCAGCTTCAGCATTAGTTTTAGTTTCAGCTTTAGCTACAGTTTCAGTTTCAGCTTTAGTTTAAGTTTCAGCTTCAGCTACAGTTTCAGTTTCAGCTTCAGCATCAGTTTTAGTTTAGCTTCAGCTATAGTTTCAGCTTCAGTTTCAGCTTCAGCTTCATTTTTAGTTTCAGCTTCAACTACAGTTTTAGTTTCAGCTTCAGTTTTAGTTTCACCTTCAGCTACAGTTTCAGTTTCAGCTTTAGCTTTAGTTTCAGCTTTAGCTACAGTTTCAGTTTCAGCTTCAGTTTCAGCTTCAGCTTCAGCTTCAGTTTCAGTTTTAGCTTCAGCTACAGTTTCAGCTTCAGTTTCAGTTTCAACTTCAGTTTCAGCTTCATTTTAAGTTTCAGCTTCAACTACAGTTTCAGTTTCAGCTTCAGCTTCAGTTTAGATTTAGCTTCAGCTACAGTTTCAGTTTCAGCTTAAGTTTCAGTTTCAGCTTCAATTTCAATTTCAGGCTGGCGCTTTCTCTTCTTTTTTCCAACACCCTTTTTACATCCTTTAGGGATGATTTCCAGGACAAAAACTATCCTACGTCCTTCCCAGGGTTCTAAGCTATTCCCATGCCAAATTTCATGTAAATCGGTTCAGCGGTTTAGGCGTGAAAAGGTAACAGACAGACAGACAGAGTTACTTTCGCATTTATAATATTAGTATGGATAGTGTATACTGTATGTATTAAAGTATGGATAGCTTTTGCCCGCGACTTCGTTCGCGTGGGATGTTTTTTTATATAATTTATTTTGTAATTTTCCCCCAGAATAAATGAATTGTATATACTAACACAGTTTTAAGTCGTCTGTAACTAACTCTATGGTGTACTTGGCTGGAAAAATGGTAAATTATTATATATAACATAGTTAATAGGAGTCTGATAGATCCCTCCGCTTGCTCCTAGGCAAGTAGTAATAGTTTTTAAGTCCTTATTTACACCATACACCATTCTGTACACCATAGTACAATATTGAGTATATCTATCTATCTATCTAGGCGAAAAACATTGATGAGGGTTTCTACCCGTACAATAAACATGATTTAGTTAGTTATGCTTGAAACGTGAATGACTTCTATGAACTCCTTTAACAGCGTTGTAGTCCTGTTAGTTGCTGTTGCTGCAATTTTTATTGCGACCGTATATATTTATGCACTCTCAATCTCATGCGTATAATTTTATATACTAGTGCGAGTCCACTGGTGCCCTTGACCATGATATAAAATACCTCCGATGCATATTATAGCATTATAATAGAAACATTGTAAAAATCGACTATTTTTTAAACCGTTTTGTTCCTCTCCATAGGAAAATACCAATTCGCCTTTAGACGTTTTATGAGTGTCCATGTATGCCTATGTGAAATAAAATATTCACATTCAGAAGAAGACCACCTTCGATACACAAATTTAAACAAACAAGTATTTTGTTGTCTGTTGAGTTTTAGTGTTATTGTGTCAATTAATCGGGCTTTTAAATTCAACCAACTGAATAACTCGCGCCTGTACGCCTGTCCAGGTATTTGGTTATATTTTCAGGTATTTGGTTTTATCACAAGCACTTCAGACAATTGGCAATGGCAAAAGGGCACTCACGGAATTAAGAACCGTTGAAAGTAAAATATTCTGGTAAATTCCCAGCGGTCTGAATCGTCATTCATACACATTCCAATTACCGCGAAAATTTTATGAAATTGTATCGCAATGTAATTTATGTATTTCTTATTAAAAATAAGTAAATTTATTAACAATTGAAACAAGTGTAGCTAGTATCGGTATATCTGGTTCATGGGTTTAAAACAACGAGGCTTGGAGATTTTTGGGCAACGTAGCCCTAAGTATAGTCAAGAAAAATTACATAACACGACGCTTGTATTCCCCGAAAGCAAAGGTAAGGCATTACACTCTTTCATCAGGAAGTTCCCTGTCACATAATGATGACCCGTCAGTCCTTAAAGCAAGAGTGACCATGCATCTTCTCAGCTCGCTCGTTCCATCGTAAACCTCATCTTACACTTACCATCAGGTGTAACCGGGGACAAGAAGAGCGGGCTCATTTGTAATAAAAAAAAGAGAAAAAAAGGAATTGCTATGTCCTTAATAAGAGACGAACCTAAATCGGAAATAATTCGAGACACCAAGCTGCTTCTGACAAGTACCAAATGGACCATGCTCCATCCGGGGATCCAGCCCAAGACCTGAAACTCGGTAGAAGAGATCGCCTGCTTGTCCAACAAGGCAGCGTCAATGTGGCGAACCTAGAATAATGTCTTTGGTTCTCACTTTTTAAAAGAGAATCTAGAGTTGTAGTCTATGGTTACACATATTATGCTTGAAAATTGCTAAGTGTATTGTTCTCGCTAGTATGCTAACATTCTGATTTATTTATACCAACATATTCAATGTTTCATATTATACGAAACTAACTTAAAACCTCGGAATATCTATACTAATATTATAAAGCGGAAAAGTTTGTTTGTTTGTTTGTTTGCTTGAACGCGCTAATCTTCGAAAGCACTGGGTAGATTTGTATGCAATTTGGTATGGAAGTAGCTTGAAGGTTGAGAAAGGTTTACGCGACTGCAAAAAAGGAGAGTTATGTTTTTACCGTGATAGAATCCACGGGAGCGAAGCCCCGCGTGAGTACTAGTAATTCATATAGTTAACTGAGCGCAATTATATAAAAAATAATAAAGTTTCAAGGCATCATGAAGAGTTTCTTATATTATAGTTTTGTAAAGGAAGGTACTTGTCAATTAGGTACTTACCGATTTAGTTTTGTAACAGCAGCTTGCGTCCCGTGGTCCCAACGCGGCGCAGTTTTTCACTATGTAATTTACTAGCTGTTCCACAAAGTTACATGAGGATTACTTTGTTAAATTACTGCAGTGCAATTTTACAAATGGATCTCTGCAAAGTAAAACTTGGCTTTAAACCACTTCATGAGCTTTACTGCAACGTATTTAAACTGCACACTAAAATATTCTGGGATAAGTTCCAGAAGATTTTAAATCGATAAGTAGGAAGATTTTAAAGGAACATCCGTATTAATAAAAATCAATATGTGTATGTTTGTCCTATATGCGTTCTTAAAATCAGACGATCAGATTGTGATGAAACTTTGGCAGAGTGTTTAGAGGAGGCGCGAGAGGGTTTCTGGAACAAAAAATCTAGTGATTATGACTAGAAACTACTATTTTACGTGGCATTGCAACACATGCCATGTACAGCTCGTGATTCATAAAATGTAATTCGTAATACGAATATCTTATTACTCAGTTAAAGGTTGTAAGATCTTCAATGGATTTCAACACCATCGTTGTATCATCATATTTCGTTCATGATGAAATCGACATAAAGTCCCGCGTTCACAAAAGAGGAGCTTCCTCTAAACTGACGTGTGTTTTGTCTGGTGGGCAACTGCCCGGTGTCGGTGAATCAATCGCTATGACCAGGCAGCAATCTTTGCCTGAAAAACGGGACACGGCTAAGTGATTATGGGTACGCGCCTGCTGAAAAACAGCACGCGCACCCATTTGAGACAATGTTTTCTGTAGACGCGACACGTACAGCACTTCAGCGTTATGTCCCCGCCAGTTGATACCTAGCTAGTTACCAAGAAAATCCTAGTGGAGTGACGAAGATGCTAATAGCTGTCCTTAGAACTTAAAACGAGATATTTACCATATAAGTGACCATGTTAGCTTTAAAACTTATATGCTAATAGCTGCTTGATCATTACTGTTGGGCTGTTCAAATCGAGTGGAGACCTACGAATGCGCGTTGTAGGATTTGTTCGTACGTAGTGGCCAAAGATTCTATCTAACGATTAACCTATTTACCCAGTGAGATGATAACAATAAGGTAATGAAAACTCTAGTGTAAAACTCACGTTGTCTGACTCTTAAACTACGCAGACGAGACAGTTTCATAAATCCAAATTCCAACTTTTTATCATAAGTAAGTCTTGAAGCGAAAAATCTGCACCGTTATTCGCGCGCCATTTCTTTGTAAGTTAGAAATTATGCAGACATGCTATCTACGACCTATTATACGACAACATGAATATGTATGCGCCGAGAAGTCTTTTAGGGTTCCTTATTGAATTTGAAACCGTGCACTTTTATGTCAAAGGTGTAGTTAGCTTAGCTCATTTGACAAATGAGAGCAGTTACATGACTTTAATTCAGGTATGAGAAATAGGTAAAAGAAATAACAATATATTGTTATGTATTATGATAATTACCTATGTTACGTTAGTTTATTTTCCGTATGACCTGTTTGAAGTCATTTACCTGATATATATTTTCTACTTACATGATTTTTACGATCATGCCATGTTGTCTCTTCGCCACATATCGACCCTCCCAAGCAATAACTCGGTAATCGAAAAATCAAAATTTTACAGGAGAAAAGATTTACTGATTTTATCAAATATCTTTTCAACGAGTAGGACTATTGAAGTCATTGTTATATTAAATGAAAGCTATTTTTACGTGGAATATTACTGTGATGTTAAAATGAAATTCCTTTTATTAACAACCTGGTAATTTATGAAAATAAATAATACTTAAAAAATACATAAAATAATACAGTAATAGTACTAACGGGGTTATTGCAGTAATTTTATTACATAAAATATTTCGTAACATTATATTATGGACATTTACGGTCTTAACTTAATATTACGTACAATAATGAGACAATAACAATCTTAAATAACATTGTTATTGTGTATTACGGAATACATATATTAAAATGAATTCAACAAAAACTACGTACTCACGTTTACCAAAAACTTAATGAAAATAATTTACGCCAATAACCCGGTAAACGCAACTTACCAAAATAAAATATTTTTTTTTTTTTCATGTAGTTCTATAACAGGTTATTTGCCGATATATATTTCTGTCTAAATTCCCAACAATAAACCCGTGTGTCACAATATGTTTGTAAATATCATTAGGAAAAATTTGAAAAAAATTGCTAAGGTGTATTCTAGTCCATAGATGCCTAATTTGACATAACAGCATAAAACCCATAATAGCACATTACCGAGTTATTGCTTGGGAGAGTCGATATGCTTAACTGGTAGAGAATGCCTAAGGCAATAAGTCCGCCTTATTAACTTTTGTGTTGCATAAAGTCTTAGATAATTAAAAACCTACAAAATGGAATATTTATATACTACCTAGCTGTTGAAAAACCTTGTAATCTCAAATATAAATAATTAGCCTTTGCCCGGGACTTCGTTCACGTGGGAGGTTTTCTCGCGTAATTCCTGATCCCCTGAGAATTCCGGGATAAAAACTATCCTATGTCCTTTCCAGGGTCCTAAACTATTCCCATGCCAAACATCTAAATCGGTTTAGCGGTTTAGGCGTGAAAAGGTAACATACAGACAGACAGAGTTACTTTCGCATTTATAATATTAAGTATATATATTACTAGCTTTTGCCCGCGGCTTCGCCCGCGTTAATTTAGACTTTGTCAATAATTCTTGTTGCCAATCGGTACATCTTTTTGGGTGGTTAAAAAACGCATATATGTTAGATAACTATATATGTGCGCGTTAGTTTACCTATATATTTATGTCTTTGAGATACCTACTTACGTATGTGTCTACTATTAATCTGCAAGTATAGACTAATACCTAGATATAATATACAAAGTACATAAAAGAGTAAGTACCTATCAACCTAAAAAATAGAAATGATTTGTATATTAACTTGATTGGTTAAATGTAAACGACACGGTTAGCTTAACAGTTAACTGGTGCATGATGTGGGTTCGACCCCAGCCCTAAACAAAGATTTGTATAGCCTATATGTAATAAATAAATAAATAATTATTTATTGAAAAAACAGATTTCGTACAACATAGCATAGTGATTGGAGCCTCCTTTTAGACAAATAATGTCTGTATTAGGAGACTCCGCTCTTCCATAACTAAAAATAAACATTATAGGTAGTGTTTAGATACAATTAAGAATAATACTATTAAACACTGTAAAAGGTACTTAAAAGAAATTTAAAAAAAAAATATGGAAATTTGTGAACGTGTGTGTTTAAGTTGTGATGTGTGTCTGTGTGTCTTTGAGTAGTGGTGTAGCGTTGTGTGTATATGTCGTGCGTGTGTGTGCATGTTTGTATGTGTGAGAGAGGGGAGGGGAGAGGGTGTACGTGTATACATGCAATTGGTAGTGTCAGTGTGAATGTTGGAGAAGTTTCTCAGTCTCACTGTAGGTAAGAGTTTTCACCCATTCTGTTAACATTTTTTTACCATCGTAATTATTTCTTGGGTATATATAAATGTGTTTGTTGATTATATTATATAGGTGAGCTGACCTTTTACGGAGTTGCATACTGGCAAACATGGTCCTTGTTTGTCGTATTTTCAGGATTATATCTTTACGCCTTTTTAATTGTATACTTGTATCATAAGTCAGTGATTTATGTTGTCTTAATACTATTTGAGTAATATATAGCTTTCTGACCGACAGCAAGTCACTTATTTGGTATAGCTTCTCAGTACAGTACCTTTTCGGTTTAAAGTACATGCATTTGATAAGGGCGCGTTGAGTACGCTCCACAGCCAACATCTTTGTTTTTGTTGCACCCCCCCAGACTGAGATGTAATAAATTATCACTGACTGGGCAAGCGCAACATATTATGTTAAGTTTTGGAGATTTTTACAGCGGCCAGCAGGACTAAAAACTTTCTTAGGGATCGCATGTCTGAGAGTCTGAAATATCCAAGATAATTTCCTAATTCTATTTGCGATTTGGTCAAGGTGAGGATGCCAGGATAGTCTCTGATCAACTATAACACCTAAGTATTTAGTATGGGGTACTTTATTTATAGTTAAGCAGCTGCAGTCCGAGCTATCGCCAACGTTACACAAATGGACCTTCAAATTAAAGTCAACACTAGGCTGAGCGCGGTTGCTTACGCTGAAGCATATGTAGTTGGTTTTTGAAATGTTCAGTGTAAGCAAGTTTTGTCTCAGCCAAGTTGAAACCTGAGTTAGACCAGAAGTTGAATAGTTTAAAAAAATGTTTCGAGTGGTTCTTGAATACGCGAATAAATTGGTTTACATCCGTAAGGGATGACTTCCGGGATAAAAACTATCCTATTTCTTTTCCAGGACTATCTCCATACCAAATTTCATCTAAATCGGTTTAGCGATCTATGTGTATTGTGTGTGGGGGGAGCGGGGACATTATTAATTCCCTATACGAAATTCCAACACCCTCTTAACATCCTTTAGGGATGATTTCCGGGATAAAAACTATCTTGTTTTCCCAGGGTCCTAAACTATTCCCTTACCAATTTTAAAAATCAAATTTAATTAATTTAATTTACTTTTTGCCAGCGGCTGTGTCCGCGTGTAATTCGAAAACTATCCCACGGGAACGGGAAAATCCTATGTCCTTCCCAGGGTCCTAAACTATTCCCATGCCAAATTCAGCTCAATCGGTTCAGCGGTTTAGGCGTGAAAAGGTAACAGACAGACAGAGTTACTTTCATGGAAATACAAAGTGAGTTATAAAAACGGGGAGACTTTCCTATCCACACTTTCCCGATCTTTTTTGGCTGATCTCTTGGCATGGCTGTACAAAAATTCACTAGTGCGGGCGGGCATGGCTACAAGAAAGTTACACATTGATGTAGCCTGCATACTGTCTGGTCTGACATCACTTCCCTACCACACCGTTATAAATTAATTCATGGCCTACGGAACCCTACATTTTCTTTTACCTTAATAACTGATCTCATATTTAAAAGAAAGTCTGAGGTCCAATTAAAAACTGCAACTAACTTATATTAGTTATTCTCCGAGTTCTCTATCGCCTGCATTTTTTACACTTATTATAACGGTAGAAGTATAAAATAGACTCTCTTCAATGCGTCTTTCGATATATTTTTATAAGCTCAGTCTGGCCGTGTCGGTAACCATAACTTGGTTTAAAAACCAACGAATATTTTAGTTTATATTCAATTCGAAGACGACATTGCGTAATGAGAACGAATATATTTTATAGAAATAAACAAATATGAATAAAAAGGCTGCTTTATTCAGTTTTTCAAAATCACCTGAATTTATAATTTTCGTATGTAGTACGAAACACAGCCACTGAAAAATAATGCTGTTATTTAAAGTATTCATGATGGTGCGACCGGCGCGGCGGCTTTAACAGGTAAGGGGTCATCTGGTCCTATCAAGCCATCAGCGATCATTCTCTGCCTCCTGGCCTCATCCCGAGCTTTTTTCTCAGCTTCCTTCCTCTCCTGCTCTTCTTTCTCTTCTATTGCCTTCTTCACGGCCATCTCAGCTAAAGTCTTCTGGTCAAACTTGAAGAAATTGACTGGTTCTTTGAAGAATCTTGTATCCCTATTATTCATGTTCTCAACAAACTTAAGGATACAAAACTTCCCAGTTTCTGGATCGTACGTTTTATCTCTCGTAGCCAATCTTATCCAATCCACGAACTCGATGTCGGTGAGTGGTTCACCCCACGTCATCAGCTCTGTACGTAACAGCTCCAAGTCTACGAAGCCGGTATTCTCGTCGTCGTGACCCAAAGCTGCCATCGCCTGGGTTATCGCTAACTCGAAGTCATCCCCCATATTCATTTTAGCTTCTATCATTTGATACCATTCGTGAAGCTCTACGGTGTCCACGAGATCGTCTTCGAGAAACATTTCAAACAGTTTGTTTACTTCAGCAGTTTTCGGATTGAGTCCAATTTGCCTCAACATCATTGGGATGTCTTTTATAGGCACCTGTGTAAAAATAAAAAGAAACATGTTAATTCAAATGGACTCAGGTCAAAGAGTCTAAGTATACTCTCTCGTCCGTTTATGGCAATATTCAAAACAATTTTTAATGTTTGTTAGTAATGGATTATTTATAAACATAAAAACATTTGAACCGATTTAAAAAAAAATTTTTACCAATACAAAGCCACTTTGTCAGCAAAGAACATGTGTTACTTTAATTTCGTAATAGAGCCCTTTGACGCGAGCGAAGCCACGGCTGAAGCTAGTGTGGAGTGGAGAGAAAAGCTCTTTGTAGTAAACTATAAGCTATCATAATAGGTACTAAATGTGAATAAGAATAAATATATTAAACATCAGTTACAGTAAATTAACCCTACAAGTATATTGTTGTGTATAAAGAAACATGCTTAGTGATTTAGGATATTAATGTAAATATGTATCCAAAAATCATACTAATAAAATTAATTGAATTGAATTGAATGGTCCCCAAACCATCTTGGAGACCGGAGTTGCGTTAACCAAATTAAGAATATTTCAATCAAAAGTATCTAGCATGACATTGGTCAAATCGTACAAAAAACCATTATCTACCTTGTCAATGTTGTCTTCGTCGTGCAGTTTATATATCTCTTTATATTTGGTAATCTCTTCATTGGTGAAACATTTCGGTGGAAGTGGTATTTTCTTCAGCTTTGGTATTTCTGTTCCCGCCACCGGTTTCACAGGGGTTTTTTGAGGGGATTTTGGTTTTTCTTTTGATTTTTTCGCGGGCATAGTTACTAAGAAATAACGGAAGATTTGAGAGAACTTCTTAACTCTGGTATGCTAAATAATATTGAATCAGTTAGCTGAATCATTCGTTATCCTTGAACTGTTGATTGTGGTACTATGATGGTA
This sequence comes from Tholera decimalis, assembly GCA_943138885.2. Taxonomy (NCBI): domain Eukaryota; kingdom Metazoa; phylum Arthropoda; class Insecta; order Lepidoptera; family Noctuidae; genus Tholera; species Tholera decimalis. The sequence continues at coordinate 6,772,949 of OW964566.2, read as the reverse complement.
TCTATTATAGCTAACGAGAATTTTTATACTAGATGGGAGATCATTGGGTGCATCGTAGACGGCGGTAGGCAAGACCGGAACACTGTCCTAAAAATACTACAAAATGTCATAAAAAAAACTTCATTTTGATTTATTTGACAGTTAATTTTTTCAGAGAAAAGCTTACTCTATACTTATAGATAGGTAAAGATAACAAGTTCGTACGCTTTGTGATTTTCGGTCCATATGGTCATAGATTGTATTCAGTTAAGCTGAAGAAAGAATTCAGAAATCAACAAATATGTTGGAGAAAACAAAGTATGATTCAGTATAAATGATTTTTCAATTCATGCCAAACTTTTATTTATAGCTTCGCTTACTAGATCTCTCCTGATGGTAAGCGATAGATGGCTTCTTCAATGACATGGGCTAGCCCACAAAGATGTCTGATTATTTTCAAAGTTCACGATTAGTCTTTTGACCAATAAAACAACTTAATGTAATTATTTCTTTATTTTAAATTTAATATTCTTTTTAAATTTAATATTCTTTTTTGTTCCAAATTCAGTTCTATTTTATAGTCTATAATTATGTACTTTTCTGTCTAATGTTATAAAATTTTAATTAATATATAAGTGATGTGCACCCCTATAAGTGACAAATTCACTCTAGACCTTAAGTTTGATTGTTACAGTACCTCATAAAATGTATTAGTGAATAAGTCGTTGGAGTGCCTTAAATAAATAAATAAATAAATTAGCAATATTTTGCAAATGAACCAGCTGTCACACACAGCGAACGCATAACTAACGACCAACAGATTGGATTTCCACCACCACTGGCCCTAATTTAGAACATTGAAGCTAAATAGCAATTTAAGCTCAGCACCCATAGATACAATCAGATTAGGGCCCGCGATCAAACCGCCATTGTGGACCGAAGGACGGAACCACCCATCCGAAAATAGGGCTGTCCTTTATTCAGTGTTATCAAAACCTTTAATAAAAAGGTACTGTGATGGAGCGATCGCCCTGTGTTTGTTCACACGCCCTTTTCTCGTAAGCGATGACTCCCAAATTGCTTTGATCCCTGGAACATGCAAAACAGTATCAAATTGGTCCGGTCTCTGTAACTTTTGAATAGCAAAGTAAGTAGATACAGTATTTTTGACAGATTCTAACTACTGTAAAAAAATTTGCCTGAAATGATAAGTTCCCTCAATTTTACGAGGACACAGGACGGTTTAGAAAAGTGCATTTTAACTCTAGGAAACCTTGCCTAACTCATAGCTAGAAATAGCTATAATTCTAGATAAGCAGTACTTTATGACATAATAACGCTCATGTAAAATGTAGATATCGATAGTTTCAGGAGCAGTCACCAAAACAATACATGAGTGCCGTAAAGAAGCATATTCCAGGCAAGAATGGCGGCGGGTGATAGCGCGGGTCGCTCAACAACTCAACAAGCACTCAACTCAAAGATACCACATGAAGACCATGACCAAGATTGAACCGATTAAGAAGAAGTTTCAGGAACGATCACGATCAAGTTGATCATCATAATTTAAATATCGTATGTGTATATCTGAAAATTATATTTTACCCACGTATGGTGGCAGAATCTAAACAGTCCCTGTCCCACCCACATGAAATAAATCATTACAAGGTGGAACGCTGCACTGATTCCTGTAATTTGCTTCCCCTTTAATTTCTTATTGGCCAGAGGGCGTAATAAACCCTTCCCAAATTGCTATGTTAGTTATTATTCTCTATCGGCAACCATTCGCAGAGACATACTTTCAAGATAAAGCCACAAATAAAACAACGATGACCACGGTTCGCACTATATTGCATTTTATAAATATAAAAGCTGTTAGTGCCATTCCATAAAGTTAAAAGCAATTTTAATGAAACTGTGTTGCGTTGGTACCGCCACGTTTTATGTTGAAGACGTATTTGTGGAGTTTGAGACTTACATTTCGTTTGATGATGCCCTACTTCAATGTTTCATAATCATAACCGATATTTTTAAGCTGGTACTAAAACGTAAAAAAATCTTATAACTCTAAGTATAAAGTACCAGCAATAAATCAAACCTTTTAAACACACGTCTTTGGAATTTTTCAATATAATATAGACTGATAGGTAAAATATATCTGTAGTGACATAGTACCTGTCACGCATTTACCATACCTTCGAACGATTACCAAATACCTCCGACCAGTACCTTTACCTTCATCCCAAATAATTACCAGTTTACCACTCAACACTGAACCAATTACCATACCACGTTTTTGACATTCCGAAAAGAAACAGAGAAAGCGATCATCTTGAAAAAGACGTTGGTTTGTAAAGAAACAGGATAACAGCACGAGCACAGCACGGCGTCATCACAACGCCGTACTCGCCGGCCATATCGCTTCGAAAGAAGCGGTTTGTTTGCAAGCATGCAATCAGGCAGAGCAAGCGTAGCACCAGTTCCCTCCGCACCTTCATATCGCATACGTAGATGGACACGCGGCGCTGACGACACACGGCGGGAAAACTCTTGAACAGCAGACATCTTCACTCGACGGCAGCCCACGAAGAAAAGGACCGCGTCCGTTTTTTTTTTTTGTGAGTGGCATCTCGCAGGTCAACCTCTGAGGTTGTCGGCTGCTTAACCGGGCTTGCCTGTGGTTGCCTTAATTAATAAATTAATTAAAGCCTCCAGCCAGGGCTTATTAAAAACTTACAAACTAGGCGACTACACGCTAAGGGCACCCCCTGTGGGGTACGGACCTCGGCTTAGGGCGTCGCAGGGGGAGGGCAGCTAGGGACAGGCTGGATCATATCATTATTATTATTAACCCCTCGAGTGTCGCATGTTGAATTTCCTTATGATTTTTGGGTAGGACTTCAGAAAAAATGATAAATCGGCAATTTATGGCCATTATCATGGTATATATTATACCTTCCTGGATTCGTTATGAGTTTATCTAACTATTTATATCATTCAATAAGCAAATCAAACTGACCTTATCTAGCAGTGATGTGATATGTTTACACTTTTATAATTTTCACTGACATCCGAAAAAAAAATTTAAAAAAAAATTGTCCAACACATTTATTTTAATTTTTAATTTTTATTTTATTTTAACACATATTATTCCAAAAAATTAATAAAAAACTATTATAAAAAGTAATAAAAACTATTTGATAACACAACGAAAAAGTCTGCGGCGTCACAACAAAAACCACAGATGCATATTGTAAATTCTTTTTCGTTCATTTTAGCGGTGTATGCAGAACGTATTGCTACTTGCAACACAACCACAGATATTTATCGACCAATCCTGACCAAGCCCTTAAGTGTAACTGTCCGACTTAAGACATTTGGAGCATTTTTTTCTTATGTCGCACTGTGTAACATAAGACACGCGAGAGGTTAATAAGGGAATTTAAAGCTACTGGCTCAGCGTCGCGGGCTGGCTCTGGCAAGGGTCGGGGTGGACTATTACGGGGACGTCGCGGCGGGCCTCGGCGGCGAGGACGGAAAGACGGTCGATTTTTGTTTTTGTAAACTGTGCTGGTTTCCTTACGGCTCTCTTGGAGCAGGGTGAGTGCGTCATCGGGAGTGACTAGGGTATGCCTTGGTCGGCTTCGGTCGGTATGATCTTAGAAATACGCGAGGGTTCGTATTGGGCGGCCGATACGATAAGGGGATTCCTATGTTGGATTGCAGTATCAAAGAAACGCTTGGAGACACGTTTCATGAACTGCTGGATGGTGGGCATCTTGAGGTCTACGTGAAGAAGCTCATTTCGAACATAAAGGGGGCTCCCGTGACTACGGAGGAATCGGTTTTGAAGGGTCTGCATCTTATGGGGGAGGTAGGGCTTTGCGTGTGCGAAAACAACGCAGGCGTAGGTCATGATGGGTCGGATGACCGCGGTGAAAATACGCAGCTTGCACTTGAGTGATAACTTGCTGCGGGAGCTAAGAATGAAGTGGAGCCTACCTAGAGCGAAAGCGGCGCGCGAACGTGCCTGCTTTATGTGCTCAGCGAAGGAAAGGTGTTTATCGAGGACCACGCCTAAGTATTTGGCTTGCTTTTCCCAGGGGATCGGCTTGCCGTACATGGTAATCGGACGGGGGGAGGGTGGGTTTATCCGCGGTTTAGAAAAGAGGACTGCCTGGCTTTTGTCTGGATTGACTTCGATTCTCCATTTCCGGAACCACTTGGCCAGAGTGTTTGCGGAAGTTTGGAGAGTGCGAGCGATGGCATTGGGTTTAAGACCGGTATAATAGATAGCCGTATCGTCGGCAAATAGGGCTAGCTGAGTATTTTTATGCTTGGGGATATCGCTAGTGAATAGCGTGAAAACGAGGGGGGATAGTACGGAGCCTTGAGGAACTCCTGCGCGAATGGGATGGGGGGAGGAAAGCTCCCCCTCAATTCGGTAACGAAAGGTGCGATTCGATAAAAAGTGTCGTAGGATGAGCACGATTAAGCCATTGTGCCAGACTTTGTCGAACGCTTTCGCTATGTCGAAGAATAAGGCTCCCGTTATTGCGCCCCGTTGGAAGCCGGCGCTGACGTGTTCTATGATGCGGTGGACTTGTTGGATACATGAGTGTTCGGTTCTAAATCCAAACTGCTCATTGGGTATAAGACTCTTTGCTTCGGCAAAATCTTTGAGCCGCTTATATATAAGCCTTTCATAGATTTTACCGAGGACGTTGAGTAAGCTAATGGGACGGTAGCTAGACGGGTCAGACTTGGGCTTGCCTGGTTTGGGAATACCTATGACGGTGGCCTGTTTTCAGGTTGCGGGGAACATATTATTGCTCAATGCGCCATTGAAGATGGCAGTCATTAGCACTATAAGCTGGGCGGGGAAAAGTTTGAAAACCCTATTGGTGATGCCGTCGGAGCCAGGGGCTTTTCGCGGTTGGAGACTTTTAATGATATCCTGGACCTCATCAGGAGTGATGGGGGCCAATGGATTATCGGGATCTTCGACGGGCGGAAGGGAAGTTCTACGTTCGACTTCGGCGTTCACCATATCGAGGTGGGCTTGGTCTACTGGTTGAGAGCTGGGAGAACACTGGGACTCTAGGCTGTCGGCTAGGCATTCTGCTTTTTCAGAGTTATCGAAGGCGACACTATTATCGGGACGAATGAGAGGAGGCATTGTGGCCTCTTCAGTGGATCGTAACTTCCTCTGAAGCTGCCAGAAGGCAAGATGGGTGGGCTCAAGTTCGCTCAGCATCTTGTCCCAGCTCGCATTACGCTGCTCGGCAATGCGTTTCCTTACAGCATGCTATAAGTTGTTGAAATTTTGGAGATTTCTCTTCCGCGGGGGACCTATTTAAAGCCTAACTGGCCTAACTCCCCGGATGGATGGGTCCGGGGATGTGTAACCCTCCCAGTCGGGTAGAGACTGGGAGGTGAGTACCTAATGGTGAGCCCTAAGCTTGTAACCGGTCGCCAGTCTTATTGTGCGAACCGGGCCCTATTGGGTCTAGTGCGAAGGGGTAGACACACCCAACCGACACTAGGTGTGTAGCTGAAAGGGAAACTCAGTAACTAGGTTTGACTAGGAGATCCCCCAAGGCCAAAACCTAGCACTCGACTCCAATTGACTGCTTCACCCTGAAGGGGATCAGCGGGTGCGTCGGGTCAGCACCCCCTTGGTATTGTTGACACCGTGAGGTTTCCAACCAAGGACCACGAAACTGTGGTTTTACCCTGAAGGGGCCAAACCAAATTGTTTTTGACGATACTCTGTTATAGAAACAGGATATCCTTCACCGCCTCGAAAAAGGCGGATCCGGACCAGGCGTCGTAGTCGGCGACTACGAGTGACGTCACGGCGGGCGTGACGAAGCGTAGCGATGACTCAGGCACGGAACGATCGAGAGCGCGAAACCGTCTGGGCAGTCGCTGCGCCCCGTTAGGGGCGCGGCGAGCGGTCACGGAGCTTAGCCCGACTCCCGCGGGAGCCTGCCGTGTTCCGTAAACACGGAACCGTCGTTGTGTTGCCGGTTTCGGCGTAGTTGGTCGGGTGTGCGTTGAAAGCGCCTGTTCAAATGTGAACGGCAAACGCACACCCGCGTGATTAATTGCTATTGTGTAACTATAGGCGCGCCGCGACGCCGATTTTCGGCGTCGTTTCTTTACGACACCCCGGCGGTCTGACCCCGCCAGGTGAAACCCCTATACAGGGGAAGCCCAGCGGGAGCCGACCAGCGACGAGAGTGCCGACTCAGGCGCACCTATAGTGAATGCGGGGCTCCCGTCCGTCCCGCTTCCAGATCTAGCCGGTTACGTTTCAAACCGCAGAGCCGAGTATGTATGTGTGAGCGGCATTGTATTGTGTGGCGCCGCTCAGTGCGTCTGCACCGAATAGCATGCGCTGCTATCCAGTGCTAGTTATGTATAGCGCATGTAGAGTCATGAATGTGTGTTTTTAGTACGTAACGTGCCTATATTAACTTAGAACACGTTACGTACCGGGTGAAGTGTAGTTATGAATAGTATTACTGTTTGAGTCGCGTGTAACGTGGGGCGACTTACCCAGGAGTCAAATCCGGGAGGATGCGGCTGCGACGTCTGTCGGGAGCAGATCTCTGGGCAGCCTCCTCGCGTCTGGCGGGCGCGCGTGCAGTGGCGCCAGGTGCTTGACATGGGGCCAAGCAGAGGCGTTGGCACGCGCGAACATCGCCTTCGCGAGGCGCTGCACGAACTCATCCAGGCCCTCAATCCCGAGGTCCCGCCTGATGACGTCGTTCCTCACATAGCGAGGGGCACCTACTACCAACCGCAGCGCAGCGTTTTACTGCGCGCGGAGCGGCCTGCGGGTCGTCTCACTAGTGAGGACGAACCAGGCGGGGGCGGCGTATGTCAGCAGGGGGCGTAAGTACGCTTTGTACACGCCCAGCTTGACACGCGCCGGGAGGCGGGACGATAGCACTGGATAGAGCAGTGAGCGGGCTACCTTGGTCTGCGCCGCGACTTGCTTGGCGTGCGGCCGCATCGAGAGCCGACGATCGATGGTGACGCCAGCGAGAGCACGAAGCGGTACGACCGTCGCGGGCGAGCGTCGGAAGCGGAATGAGGACCGCGTCCGTTTTTTTTTTTTTGTGAGTGGCATCTCGCAGGTCAACCTCTGAGGTTGTCGGCTGCTTAACCGGGCTTGCCTGTGGTTGCCTTAATTAATAAATTAATTAAAGCCTCCAGTCAGGGCTTATTAAAAACTTACAAACTAGGCGACTACGCGCTAAGGGCACCCCCTGTGGGGTACGGACCTCGGCTTAGGGCGTCGCAGGGGGAGGGCAGCTAGGGACAGGCTGGATCATATCATTATTATTATTAATAAGGGAATTTAAAGCTACTGGCTCAGCGTTGCGGGCTGGCTCTGGCAAGGGTCGGGGCGGACTATTACGGGGACGTCGCGGCGGGCCTCGGCGGCGAGGACGGAAAGACGGTCGATTTTTGTTTTTGTAAACTGTGCTGGCTTCCTTACGGCTCTCTTGGAGCAGGGTGAGTGCGTCATCGGGAGTGACTAGGGTATGCCTTGGTCGGCGAATCTTAGAGATACGCGAGGGTTCGTATTGGGCGGCGGATACGATAAGGGGATTCCTATGTTGGATTGCAGTATCAAAGAAACGCTTGGAGACACGTTTCATGAACTGCTGTATGGTGGGCATCTTGAGGTCTACGTGAAGAAGCTCATTTCGAACATAAAAGGGGGCTCCCGTGACTCTACGGAGGAATCGGTTTTGAAGGGTCTGCATCTTATGGGGGAGGTAGGGCTTTGCGTGTGCGAAAACAACGCAGGCGTAGGTCATGATGGGTCGGATGACCGCGGTGAAAATACGCAGCTTGCACTTGAGTGATAACTTGCTGCGGGAGCTAAGAATGAAGTGGAGCCTACCTAGAGCGAAAGCGGCGCGCGGACGTGCCTGCTTTATGTGCTCAGCGAAGGAAAGGTGTTTATCGAGGACCACGCCTAAGTATTTGGCTTGCTTTTCCCAGGGGATCGGCTTGCCGTACATGGTAATCGGACGGGGAGGACCACGTCCGCGCCCCACTCCGATATATATAGGTCCGCGACGATCTAGTGCCGCGGGCAAGAATGCGTTCCGCGCCCCGCGCGCGTCTCGCCCGGCGGCGCTTCGCCATTGGTCGAGAGCTTAGAAACTGTGTTTGTCATGCCTAGATAGAATCTTAGCAAATATATATATAAGCAGGTGTTTCGTCAATAAATTATTCAGTATTGATTAAAAAAGTTTTATTACCTTCGAATGGATACCTAGTAATCCCAACACATCCTTCCAAATATCTATAGCTAGGGAGCTATAGATATATTTTACCTTACCTTACCTTTGTTAGGGTATAGGGATACCCTAACAAAGAATACCCTTTTTTAGAAAGCCCCATATGCTCACTGGCTGCATAAGCGCGTCTCTAGTTAAATAGCATTAGTTCCTCAATGAACAGGGATCAATCTCTCTCTTTAGATGTCGCGTGTGAGATCGCGTGCGACATGGCGCGTTAGTGTTAGTTAAATTATGATACCTATCAAAGGTAACCAATTGCATTACGATTTACCGTTACCTGTACCGAGAGATGTTCAGTGCCGGGTTAACCCATAAGCAAATGAAGCAAATGAAGTTTAGGACATCACGTCTTGACTTGTGTAAAGAGCATAAACTTGATAAGTTTACCAATAAACAATCCAAGTTTTCGTCTTCCACCTTCGAGCTCTTTCATCAGGTATGTGAATGGTACCAAATACCAGGTAATGGTTTCTGATGTTAGGTAAAGTAAATACCCATTATGTGTGTAGGATACTTAACAACGCTTTTTATATAACTGATCTTGCCTGAACAGATCATAAATATTGTAACTAGCTGAGAATCATCTCGATCATGACAACTTTAAAAAAAAATGGAGCTACGATGTCGTACTCAACTACTCACTCATACTCAGGCACACACATACCTACTCAGCACCAGCAGTCACACAGACCACAGATGGGATCCCACTTTTTACTTGTATTAGTTTACTTGTGGTTATGAGAGATGTGAGTCCATGGCGTGGATTGCTTAGGGCATCAAGTAGATAATCTTAGTCCGGCACTGGAGATGTTCACTTGCTAATACTTACTTTATTCTTTGCTTACTGACAAGGCAACCGCAAGGCTCCAGTATCACCTCGTCGACCGGTCCAGTGCTTCACTTCAATCGCATAGAACATAAGGGCCGTAATCTTATAGTTTGATGAAATATTCTATATTAATTCTGTGCCTTGTACTCATGACAAACGTACTTTGATTAAGGTTTTGATTAATTTTATATTCATGCAAAAACTAAACGGAGCTTAAAGTTTCGTCTAAAAATATATAGTTCAATTTTCTAAAGTCCATAAAAAATCGAAGCTTTATTAGATTCGCTTCTATCATAATAAAACTATGATTCACCTAATAAAATATTTTCTTTTTATTTTCTTTTCATTTTTTTTAAAAGATGTGCCCAGAATATTTGCAGCAATGCTACGGTGAATAGCAATTCTTATTCTTTGGGAAGAAAACTATTCAGCTCTCTGGTGACATGAATTAATTCTTATCCATTAAAAATAATAAAATTGAAAACTAGCAAATAAACATATTTTTAAACGTAGTGTATCTCTTAGGTATTTCTGTTCAGTTTCAGAACGTGTAAGGAACTGACGCCAATTTTGACAGTTGACTAATGAATCCTCGCTACAGTAGCTCTACGTTGTAACATTAAAATAAAACTGCAAATATTTCTTATAATTCTTCAAAGAAGTTTTGTTTATTTATTAAAACCAAGATGGTAGCGCGGGTGGCTGGCGTTTTCGACGAAAAGTTGACGGAAGCCATTGCAAATTCGAAGATTTTGGTCGTAGGGGCCGGCGGTATAGGTTGTGAAATATTGAAGAATCTCGTGCTTACCGGCTTTCCTAACATTGAAATTGTGGGTGATTCGTTTGTTTTACGATGAGACTGATAATTTTGGGAGATGCAAGTCATAATTCATATGTTTGTTTTTTTAGATTGACCTTGATACGATCGACGTAAGCAATCTGAATCGTCAGTTTCTGTTTCACAAAGAACATGTTGGGAAGTCTAAGGCTCAGGTGGCTAAGGACAGCGCCCTCAGCTTCAACCCTAACGTCAATATCGTAGCACATCACGACAGCGTTATCAGGTAAGTCTGATTTGCGCCATGAAATGAAAAAATAAAACTATAAACAATCACGATGCGTAGTGTCATTTATTGTAACATAGCTGCTAAAGGTCATTGACTGCATTCTAGTAAATATTACGGCATTGTGCATTTTTCGCAAATTATGCATAAATTAAAGTTTTTCCTTAACTGATTTGTTGAGTTCAGACACACAAAATATCATTACAGCAATGAATTCTTCTGAAAGCACTATTCACACTATTAATAAGAATATTAATCTGATCAATATCTTTTCTATAATTTCAGCAATGATTATGGTGTCAGCTACTTCAAACAGTTCCAGATTGTGATGAATGCGTTAGACAACCGGGTAGCACGTAACCATGTGAACAGGATGTGTCTCGCTGCCAATGTGCCTCTGATTGAGACTGGCACTGCTGGATATGCTGGACAGGTAAAAATATGATTTTCAAAGTTACATCTCTTCCTCTCAGATCGTCACCTTATTACTGAGGATTGGATTGCTGCTTTGATGATGGTCCTCCATCAGTCCCTGGCTATCGCCCGCCCTCATGCCAGATGAAATTACTTTGAGGCTAATGCATTTTTAACTTGGTCAATGTTAAATATTTTTTTTAAATATTCTTAAATAAAGCCATTCATTCTAATGTGGAAAATATAAACACAGTATATGTACTGTACAGAAACAGTTGGTAATCCAATTGGTTGGATAATAATGGATCCACATCAGCAACAGGTGCAATTAATGAAGTTTAAATATATTATCATATTTATTTTCTCCTTCTGTGTCAAATCCATCCAAAGGTTGTCTGTAAAAGATTGCTTTTAGCGATAAGACCGCCCCTTGTATCCAGAGCCGGATTAACCCTGTCAGAGGCCCTAAGGCAATGGCATTCTCGGGGCCCCTTTTCTTTCTTTGACTGACCAAATCGTGTGTGAACTGAGGAAACGCACATTAAGGGCTGTGGTTTTTAATATATATGTTTACGTATTCCCAGATTTGCTCTAAAATTGTTTTATTTCCACTACTAAATATAACGATTTGTACTTTGTGAAATAACAGTGAGGTCCCTAAGTTCACACGCACATCAAATTCTCGTTCGAAGAAACATGTTTTCTTGGTGCGTGCACTGGGCCTGGGCCCTTAGTGGATGCGGGGCCCCTAGGCAGTTGCCTACTCCGCCTAATGGTTAATCCGGCCCTGCTTGTATCACCCTTTTTAATTGTTAAGTCTATAATTTTATTTTACTATTATGGTGTACAATAAAGAATATATCTATCTATCTTCCCCCAAATCAGAATAAATAAATGGCCGTAAGTAAGCCTGCACCTGCACTTTATCCACATAATATAAACATTAACAACAAACGAAAATTTTATTAGCTTATTTTAAATATATTTTGACTAACTTTACAGGGCAGTGAAGACCCTGCTATGATCAGTTTTAGTTAAAGATGAGCATTCATTATCATCCATTACCTATTAAATTACTTGGGTGTTCAATGAACAACTATAAATCTGGTTGTTTAGTGTCAATTAGATGTCTATTAATGGTATGGTATTATTAATTACACTACTTTGTTATTTTGATTTAAGGTGGAGCTCATCAAAAAAGGCTTGACCCAGTGCTACGAATGCCAGCCAAAAGCCCCACAAAAGACATTCCCCGGCTGCACAATTCGTAACACTCCATCTGAACCTATCCACTGTATCGTTTGGGCGAAGCATCTCTTCAATCAGCTATTCGGCGAAGAAGACCCTGATCAGGATGTCAGCCCGGACACAGCAGACCCTGAGGCAGCAGGAGAAGCTGGTGCATCAGCATTATCGTCAGAAGGAAACACAGCAGGCAACATAGAACGGAAGAGTACTCGGACATGGGCAGCCGAAACTAACTATGAACCTGAGAAGCTTTTCAGCAAGTTGTTTGGTGATGACATTCGTTATTTGCTGTCTATGGAGAATCTTTGGAAGAAACGCAGGCCTCCCACCCCTTTGGTTTGGGACAACTTGCCCGGTAAAGATAATGCACCTGCACAGCATTCTGGACTACCTGATCAAAGGACTTGGTCGGTTCATGAATGTGCTCAGGTAAAGTTATATTTCTTTTTTTTATGCTATACTAAAACTGTTTTGAACTGTGCCAATTTGGAAAACCACAGAATTACAAAGAAAGATATATTTGAATATGTAGGTAAGTTTAGTAGTTTCCCATATTGAAAAATGATTATCCTATCTGGTCCATCAATAAAATACAAATATGGTAGGTATTTAGTGCCTTTTCGAATCAATAAAAATTGTCAAAAGGGAGTGAGGACTACTGATGACAATTGTTGCTAGAAGTACGAAAATGTGATGTCTCGTGAAAATTCAACTCAGTCTATCTTAATCTTTCTTATCTTAATTTTTTAATTACTGGAAAAAAGAAAAATAATATGTGTCCAAAATTTATTCTAATCTAAGTGACAGAAGAAATTTTAAGATAGTACCCTATCACTGATTCTTACTGCAGTAATGTGGCATGGCCTAGGACCAAAATTTCGGAGAAGTGATACGTCCTCTGCGTGTTTACAGCCCATTTCGCCTCACAGAGCGGAACCCTGTGTCCTAGCAGTGGGAACTTGATAGGCTGAATTATATACCCTTTATTTCAGGCAACTAGGTCTATACAAAACAATAACCATCAGGCGAGATCGAGTCCAAGAGTGGGCTCATACGTAATAAAAAAAACAAATACAAAATCTCATAAATAAACAGAATATAAACACTTACAAAAACTACTTAAATATTACTACTGCAGTAATGTAACATAATACCTCCTTGGCTATAAGCTACCTCAAATTTGAACAGGGTTATTCCCAACTATCCTCCTTTCGATTACACTACTATAGGTGACAAATGGGATTTTTACTAAATATATTTCCGTTTGTCACCAATGGTTGCAATGAACATACCATCATGCCAGTTTTCCTAAAAGTAATTGTGTTGATCTATGACTCAATAGAGGGAAAGGCATCATTAATTATTTTCCCAAAAATAAAAAGTGCGAGTCGGATTACCTGACCGAGAGTTTCATAATATGCTCTAATAAAAACAATCTATTCTGTTTTACACAAATAACAACTTGCTGTAAATATTTTTCAATGAGATTTGTCCAAAACGGAGTAGAATACTGTTGGTCGACTTCAAAACAAATTGGAGCTACTTTTTAATAATAATAAGCCATTTATTCAACAGTATGTGGTAGTACAATTTCCTTAATATCTAAGCTAAATAAAATCTAGGTTGTCTTCTGTTGATTGCCATTCGGCAAAGGCCTCCTCCAACCTTTTCCACTCGTTTCTGTCCTTGGCAACACGGCTCCAGGTCACACCTGCAAATTTGGCCAGGTCGTCCTCCCATCTTTGACGGGGTCTTCCCCTTTTTCTTATGCTATTCCTGGGGTACCACTCTGTGACCTTCTTGCTCCACTTCTCCTTCCCTCTACTCATATGCCCAGCCCATTTCCATTTTTGTATCCTGACATTTGTTGCTATGTCCCGAACCTTTGTGTTTTTCCTAATGTCTTCCAACCTGACTCGATCTTTTTTCTTTATTCCCATCATGCTTCGCTCCATCGAGTTCTGGCATATGTTTAGTTTCTTGCTGTTCAATTTAGTGGGGGCCCATGTTTGACTTCCGTACATCAATACAGGGAGAATGCATGTATTGAATACTTTGGATTTAATTGATATGTGCAGTTCTTTATCCTTCATTATTTCTTTCATGCTCCAATATCTTTTCCATCCGTTTGCTATTCTTCTGTTTATTTCCCTTTCAATATTGTCTGAGGGTGAGATAATTTGGCCTAGATAGATGTATTCATCCACATATTCTATCTCACTTTGGCCAACCCTGATGGTTTCATTCTTAGGTCCATTGGTCATTACTTTAGTTTTCTTCATGTTCATTTTTAATCCTACCGTGTGACTTTCTAATGCCAGGTCATTTGCCATGACATTCAGTTCTTGTGGAGTTTTTGCGAAGAGAACTATATCATCTGCAAATCTTAAATTTGTTAACCAGGTTCCATTAATATTGATTCCATATCCTTCCCAATTTAGTCTTCTAAATATCATTTCAAGGACTGCAGAAAAAAGTTTTGGGGATAGCGGGTCGCCCTGTCGCACGCCCTTTTGTATGCTAAATGGTTCTCCTTTCTTTTCCAACTGTATGCATGCTGTACTTTTCTTGTATATCTTCCTCAGTATCCTTATGTACTTGCTTTCGATACCTTGTTCTTTTAGGGCCTCCCATATCTTATAGCTACTTTTTAACTGACTTCAAAAAAGAAGGATGTTCTCAATTTGTCTGTATTTTTTTCTTTTTTTATTTCTTCCACCTCAGTTTTTAGACTTGTTTTCCATTTCCAGGTGTTTGCCGCAAGCTGCAATGCTCTCCAGAAGGATCTGAAGGGTCGCCCCGAAGGTGACCATTTAGTCTGGGACAAAGACGAGAAGAGCGCTATGGACTTCGTGACAGCGTGTGCTAACATACGTGCTCACATCTTTAACATACCACTCAAGTCTCGGTTTGAAATCAAATGTGAGTACCACAACAGTTTCTTTTGGAGTTTTACCATCAGAACTACTTTGGAAGGTCAGATAGGAAGTTGCTCCATGTAAAGCTGTAATACTCAGCTGCATCCAGTTAAACTACATGATGACCACAAAATAGTTGGGAAAAGATGATTATCAGAACTACTATAAGAGTAGTGGTGGCAGTTAGTGTTTATGGGCCCGACTTGCTCGTGAGTTCGAACCCTTTCCAGTATATTTCATTGTGAAATTTCATCATCACCACCACTGCTCTCCAATCACTGAATAAAATAAACTGTTGATAAACTAATACATATAATAATTATTATTATATCTTTATTTTATGTATCTCTCAAAAATTACATGTTGAAATATGTTTCTAACAAAAAAATTCAATAAAAAAAATTTGAAAATATAAAAATTGGCAGTCCACTGGTATCAGGAGCAGGGTTCAAGCTACGGCTGGTTAGGTCTCCAGAGAAAGGAACCTCACAATACGAGCTGTATCAAGGAGTACTGCCTTCTGTATCAGGCCTGATACAGAAGATCAAGATAAAGATCCAGCTGTTCAACGCCAGCTTCGACAGATGGTCGTCGAAGCTTTTAGCTATCAGCCCATTGACTGATATGACAATCAGCACAATGAAAGTCGAGTCCACATTCCACATGTCATTCATGTGTTATATGTTTCTCTTTCTCAACTTCCACGAGATTCTCGTCATGTGGGATGGTAACATCGATTATCATTGTGCGGCGCACTAATCGGTCTATCACCACTATGTCAGCAACAATTGTCCTATTAGTGATGAAGACCGATCCCAGTACAACGTGACATGGTCATTTTCGAGAACTGAGTCGGGAAAATACTTGTAATACGTTTCCTCAGAATCGACGAGTTTCTATTTAAAAGCAAGTTGCTGGTAGATAATTCTGGCTACTTAATTGTGTCTGTGCAAGTGCTCGCCGTTAGCCAGACGAGAACAACCGGAGACAATATATCTGATGGACTCACCAGGACGGTGGCATGCCCAACACACGTCAATCGTCCCGTCCTTTGTCTCCGGTAATTATTCGTCAAGATAACTTCATCCATAATTGCACAGACAAAACCTTCAGTTTCCCTAAAGAGATCTCCAAAGCGTAGCCAGGCAACGGAAGCCGTGAAGTCTACATCGACCCATAAAAAGCCCGAAAATGATTATTATATTTATTAGTTTATCTATAGTATAATGTATTTTATTTGTATGGACCAAGTTGCCTGCAATAATGACTAACAAACCATGTTCTTCCCTCACAGCGATGGCCGGCAACATAATCCCAGCCATAGCCACAGCCAACGCCATCGTGGCCGGGCTGGCGGTACTTCGCGCACAAGCGGTGCTTCGCGGGGAGATCGACAGTTGCACCAGCGTGTACTTGCGGCCCAAGGTCAACCATCGCGGACAGCTGTTTGTGCCGGAGAAGTGTAAGCACTTATCTATACAATAGTTTACTAATCTATACTAATACTAGCTTGTGCCAGCGGCTTCGCCCGCGTGGGAAGTGTTTCCCGTGTAAATCCCGATCCCGTGGGAATTTCGCAAAATCCTTTCTTAGCGGATGCCTACGTCATAACATCTACCTGCATGCCAAATTTCAGCTCGATCCGTCCAGTGGTTTGAGCTGTGCGTTGATAGATCACTATGTCAGTCAGGCCTTTGAGTTATATATATTTAGATTATAAAGCGGAAAAGTTTGTTTGTTCACGCGCTAATTCAAAATTTTTAAAAGCACTGGGTAAATTTGGGTGAAATTTGGTATAGATGTAGCGACATCTATCTCGCAACAAACAAACTAATGATGAAATCCTGTATCGCGCAAGCAAAGTTTACCGCACAACTAGCCTGCTTACTAATCACCCGATCACAAACATCGGGCAGATGCCCACCAGACAATAACACCTGCCTGGTCGAAGGATCCTCGCTTTTCAATGGGATTGCGGGACTTTACACCCTGTTCCGCATATCCGCAAATAGAAGTAGCTTAAAGCTTGAGAAGCTGGATTGTAAAAAGGATATATTTCCAAGTAGTGAGTGGGCGGAGATTAATTAAACGAGTGTCGACGCTTGTTTATCACTGTCTTAGGGAGACGCTCACACATTAACGCCGTACGAACTATATGTGAGTGCGCATACATAACAAAAAGGAAGCGGGTTATGTTTTGATCGTGATAAAGTGCGCGGGAGCGAAGCCCCGCGCGACTGGTAGTATATAATATCAACACGACGCGCAAATATACAACGTGTAACTTAAAGGATATATACATATCAAGTGCACAGCTTCTTTGGATGATAACAAATAATATGGCAAGGGTTTTGTAATCCTATGTCTACATGTATGGAACTTAGGGAGCGTTCAAGTATTACGTAACGCAATTTTTGAATATTTTTTGACCCCCTCTCCTCCCCTTGTAACGCACCGTAACGTTTTTCTGTACCCCCCCCTCCCCCTCTCTAAACGTTACGTAACACTCAAGTGACCATTTTTACCCTAAAGTCGCAAAAAGTTATCTTATAGTTTGTATCCTTGGTATACTTTCAATTGCCTTTGCGATAATAATGCTAAATAAAACAAGAGATTTTTAATCCGCAACACCTGCGTATTTTATTTATTTTTTTATAAATTTTTTGTTTTACACACAATTGTTTTTGTCCTTCATTCTCCTATTTTAGCCTTTTTAACTCTCAAAATAAAATAACATTTTTATTTTAACCCTTGGCATTGCAAACTTATGCTTACATGTGTAAAATAACTAAGCATTGTTGCTTTCTTCTTCGTGGCCTTCACCTTCAACTCTCGTATAAAATTACAAGACAATTACAAGAGGTGAGTCGCAAATTATTTGCTTCTGCCAGTTCCCTAAGACGGTTGCGTAACTTTCTGCCAACTGCCACTAAAATTGCGCTAGCACAGTCTCTTTTACACCCCATCCTAGACTACGCTGATGTCACTTATCTTGATCTCACAGAGGCACAACTTGATAAACTTGAACGACTTCAAAATTTTTGCATAAGATTTATATTTGGTTTGCGCAAATATGATCACGTATCCGAATTTCGTAAGAAACTCAAGTGGCTTCCTATACGTCTTCGCCGGAACTTACACATCTTGTCTCTGTGTGGCTTCCTATACGTCTTCGCCGGAACTTACACATCTTGTCTCTGCTCTACAGTATTCTGTTCAATCCTAAGACCCCCTCTTATCTTAAAGAACGTTTTAAGTTCCTCCATGACACACATGCCAAATTTCTGAGGTCATCGGAAAACTTGAGGCTTGAGGTACCGAGTCACTCCACCAATTTCTTTGGTAAGTCGTTCGCAGCTCAAGCAGTACGACTGTGGAATACTCTTCCCGTGTCAGTAAGACAAGCACAAACCCTTCCTTCTTTCAAAAATATGATAAAAGATCTCTATCTCTCTCTTTAATTTGTTACTATTTTTTAGACATGGGCGTTTTTGGTTTTGAACGCAAACTGATATTTATCTGATTTCAGATTTCAAAATCGATTTCAAAATCTGATTTTAGAAATCCGATTTAGCCTATCGATCTAGCCTCGCCAATTCGCTTGCGTACTTAGATTTCGTTGGAATCAGATAGAGATTGCGCGATTTTCTTCATGCTTAGCAGAAAAGTTTTATTTAAGATTACGCGTAAAACTTTTCCAGCGCATTTAAAAATCGGTATTTTTACAATAATGTCTGTTTTTTTTTATATTCTTGTTATATATTTTTTATTTTTTTTTCAAACCTTGTTGGATCCAGATTTGCGTTTAAAAACGCAAGTATAGCAATATATACAATTCACTAAATAATTATTATTGTCTATTATCTTTAGTCTAAAAACGACACCACTAAATAAATACGTAGGTAGGTACCTAATAAAAAATCCGAAAACCGAAATCTAAATCACAAAATTCGCGCTATCCTTTTCACTCCGCTATGTTACGCTAAGTTAGAAAGAGAGAAAGCGAATTTCTAACGAAATCCAACCAAACGCAAACTGGCAAGTTTGCGTTTGGATTTCGATTGCGTCGATTCGTTTGGTGGTAGATCGTTTGCGTTTGGTTCGGCTAGGTAGATTTTAAAATCAGATCTTTAAGTTTGAGAAATCGATACGAAACGATTTGTGTTTGAAATCTGATTTTGAATTCGTTTTGATATATCGGACGCATGCCTACTATTTTTTTATAAAACTCAGCTTTGTTCTTTTCATGTATATATATGAATATGTGTATTGAGTATGTAGGTTGTTACTTATTTATTGTATATAAGTGAATAGACATGGACATAGACATGGACATGGACATGGACTACCCGCGTATTTATTTTCTCCTGCTGTGTCAAGTCCATCCAAAGGTTATCTGTAAAAGATCGCTTTTAGCGATAAGACCGCCCATTGTAACACCCATTGTAGTTTTTGAAGTCCTTATTTAATTCTGTTATGGTGTACAATAAAGAGTATATTATCTATCTTCATTTTTTAGTTTTTCTTTAGCCGTTTTCCAAATTGCGTTGGCATTTTTGGACACAGTTGCGCTGGCAAGTCAGCATGAGAGCCTTTATAGGCCAAGAACAGCTGATGATACAAATCTCCCTCTTTTGAGGACATTACAGTATGAGCACTATGAACTCACTTTAATAACACCGACTACAGCAATGTGCTTCTGCATAAACACTAACGAATACTGACAACGAAAACAACATTAAATGACGTACAATACAATCTAGAGATTCCCCGTGAAATATAAACGAAAAGGTTTGCCAAATTGCGAGAACAAATTAAAAATGACGACCAGTGGGCTTAGTACGAGTTTGAAATACTTTTATCGTTTTCGAAAACTATCGCTTTGTTTCTTTCACATGCACCAAACTTGTAGGTGAATGTGAAAGAGACAAAGCTAAAGTTTTCGAAAACGATAATAGTATCGCAAACTCATACTAAGCCCCCTGACTATACAATCGAGGGATTCCCAGTAAAACGTAAATGAAAAGGGTTGCCAATTTGGGAGGTTTAATTCCCTAATTTTTTATTTAAAAAAAAAAAACAATGTTATGTAACATGTTGTAAGAAAGACTCCCGCCCCTGTAACGCATCGTAACGTTTTACGAGACCCCCATCCCCCCAAATTGCGTTACGTAATACTTGAACGCCCCCTTATTAGAAATTTCAATACATTGATACCAGAGACCGAATTTTTCAAATTAAGAAGAACGAAGAGAATTATCGTGTTATTGCCAAGTCACGTGGAAAGTTTTTTTTTTTTTCTCCTTTGGCAACTGAGCCGGTGTCGACTATTCTGCCAGTGTCATGTTATGACGGCAGCGAGGGTAGGCCGTCGAACTTTGTACTTTGTGGTAGCTGTTAGTTCAGCTGCAAGGACGAACACATGAGTTAAACTTATAGTCTATATACAAGCTACGATGTAATATACTATATATATATTATAAAACACAAACTATTATCTACACAATAACTATACACATATTACGCACTAATTACATTTGAATCTCATTATCTGGTATAAATTTAGATAGGAGGTTAATTAATTTAGGAGAAAAGTGGGTAAGAAGGGTATGGAAGCTGGTTGGGAGAGGATTATTGCATTTGGGAAGTTTTTGGTATAAATCAAAGGATCTATTGTTTATGGAGCAGGAGAAGAAAATGTGATCGAGGGTACCCTCAGCAAGGCCGCACTCGCACAGGGAGCTGTCACGGACATTTATTTTATGCAAGAATACTGGGCTACAACAATGTCCGAGTCTAAGTCTGCAGAGTGACGAAACAGTTTTCTTCGACTATTTAAGTAATTTAAAAAACCAAGGTTTCCTCTGAATTTCAGGCTGTATAGCGGCATAGTACTTACCTTTGGTTTTTGAGGTAGGCTTCCATGTTTCCGCCCACAAGTGAAATAACTTAGGTCTGGCACCATTCTGCAAATCGTAGTTTTGTGCTATGTAGTGCTTTCGATCAGCCGGATTCGATGTGGCATACTTTGCTAACGAATCAGCGCACTCATTGCCAACAATACCCGAGTGGCCGGGGATCCAGGCTATCTCGATGTCTAAGCCGCTTTGGGAGCAATCAAATAACAAGTTCTTAATATCTATAATGATTTGACTATTAATTTTGCTGTAAAGTTGATTTTGTTTTAAGGCCTGGATACTACTACGCGAATCTGAAAAAATTACTGATCTTGTTATTTGATGGGACTTTATATAGTGTATGGCTTCTAAAATACCAATACACTCCCCTGTAAATACTGATGCTTCTGGTGGACATTTAAATAATAAAGCAATTTTAGAATTTTGAAAATAAACAGCAACCCCTGTGGATTCGGTATCAGATAGTTTTGAAGCATCAGTGAAAAATAAATTCCATCCTTCCCAATACCGCTTAACAGCGGACTCAAAGTCATCTCTAGGCTTTTGGGAGTTCTTTGATATGCCCAGTCCCAAAACGGCTTTAGGTTCGAAATTAATCGTTTCATATGCGGTGGTGAAGACTGGGAGAGTTGAGTATTGACAAACTGGCGCGGAGAGTTGTTTAAGCTCTCTATACCTATTTATCAATAGAGGAATTGTTTTATTATTCCAATAGGGAGAGGTATTAAATGATAGGTCGATTTGTTCTAAAATTGGGAGTAAAGGATGGGATGAAAGTGAAAATGCTTTAGTAAGGAAGCAATCTGCTAGGTATTGTCTCCTAAGGTGAAGAGGAGGTTCTGCACATTCTACTTGAAGCGCATTTATGGGAGTGGATTTCATGGCCCCAATGACAATTCTTAGACATTTTGACTGAATACTAATTAATTTCTTAAGCGCTTCTTTGTTGCAGGGCTCTAACAAAACGCTGCAGTAATCTATAGCACTTCTGGTCAATGCGTTATAGATCAGTTTAAGGGTGTAGGGGTGAGCTCCCCACCACACCCCAGCCAAGGCCTTGAGAACCGATATAGATTTTTCGCATTTTTTTACCACACTGTTAACGTGATCAACTCCAGTCAGCCTTGAGTCTAAGGTTACTCCCAGAAACCTAGCGTTATTCTTAACTGGGATGCTTTGTCCATCAATATTTATATCAATTGGGGGTACAGAACGCTTGCGGGTAAAGATGACCGCTGTACTCTTTGGCGCACTTAATGACAGACCATGATCAAGAAACCATTGGTTTAGAGAGGACAGAGAGACATTCATTGAAAGAGCGGCATCCTGAATGGAACTGCCGCAGACCAACAAAGCAATATCGTCAGCATACTGAAGGATTTTGCAGTTGAAGTTAAGAGATGAGGGCAAGGTAGCTGTATAAA
Source organism: Tholera decimalis (assembly GCA_943138885.2). Taxonomy (NCBI): domain Eukaryota; kingdom Metazoa; phylum Arthropoda; class Insecta; order Lepidoptera; family Noctuidae; genus Tholera; species Tholera decimalis. Next base: position 6,750,825 of record OW964566.2, on the reverse strand, counting down.
TATTGTATAATGGGGGACTAAGAACAGATCCTTGAGGTAATCCTCTCCAGACAGTTCTTTGTTCGAAGTCAGCCCCAGGGATTCTTAATTTAATTGTGCGGTTGGAAAATATGCTACCAATAATGCGAGAAATCCTGCCCGGGATTCTCAGCTCGTGCAGCTTGTGCCTGAGATTGGGGAGGAGGACTGAATCATAGGCAGCTGATATATCCAGGAAGACAGCAACCACAGACTCATTCCTGCTGAGGGCCAGTCGGACCTCTGACGTGAGTATACCCACACTGTCAGCCGTGCCCAGACCTTTCCTAAAGCCGAACCGAGTCGCTGGGAGCAGTCTCCTGTTTTCAACCAACCACACTAACCGATTTTTTATTAAATGTTCCAAAAGTTTTAAGAGTATGGACGATAAAGCGATGGGTCTGTATGAGCAATGGTCATTAGGATCTTTGCCTGGTTTTAATAATGGAATAACAACTTGAACCTTCCACTCTGTGGGAATGAAGCCGGATGTAAAGCAGAAATTAGCCAAATCCAGGTAGTATTCGTGGGTTCTTGGACCCGCTTTAGAAATAAAGGAGTAGGTGAATCCATCCACTCCTGGGGCAGAGTCTCTTACATGGGATAGCACGGTTTTTAGTTCGTCCAAGCTAAACGGTTTGTTCATAGGGTCGTCAGTGTTGTCTACATCTTCAATGCCAACACTAGCGTCTTCCTTAGTTGGAACATAAGCTGGAGCGATTTTAGAGAAAAACCGGTATCCTAGTTCCTCCGTGATATTATTTGAAGAGATGGGTGCTAAGCTGCTCCTAAAGTGTTTAACTTTACGCCAGACTAACGAAACCGGAGTGGATAGACTCAGCGAACTACAAAATTTTGTCCAACCTTCGCGTTTCTTTCTTTTAAAGAATTTTCTGGACTTAGCTAATATCTGCTTGAAAGCAATGAGGTTGTCCAGGTTCATATCGTTGTTAACTGTCTTCTCAGCCTCATTCCTGGCCCTGACCATGTTAGTGCATTCCCTATCCCACCATGTGGGGGAAGGAAGTTTACCGGAGTGGGATTTTTTGGAAGGGAGGCAGTCATCTGCTGTGGAAGAGATAGTGGAAGAAAAGGATAAAAAACACTCATGGGCATTATCCTCATTCACTTTTGGCAGGGCTGATATTCTCAAATCTAAAATTTTGGAATACAGATCCCAATCTGCTCCATTAAGTTGGTGTTTTAACCCTTCGAATCACGGCAGGCCGCCGGCGGCCAGCTTAAGTTGACCTCTAAAATTATTTTTCCTTTTTTCGATTTTAGAGGTCAACTTAAGCTGGTTTTTGTGGCCGCCGGCGGCCTTCCGTGATTCGAAGAGTTAAAAGAGGAGGGGAAACTTTGATGGGAGTATTTTTGGAAGGGAATTCAATTATGATAGGATAGTGATCACTTCCATAGGTCATATCCAAGCGACGCCAAATGAGGAGACTAGATATATTGGGTGAACAGAATGTCAAGTCAACACAGCTATTATTCTGCCCTGGAGCAGAACTGCGTGTAGGACTACCATCGTTAATGATACAAAGATTCAGGTCATCCAGTATATCCAGTAAGCCTATGCCAAAGCTATCACAAGTATCTGATCCCCAACGATAGTGGTGACAATTAAAATCCCCCATGACCAATATTGGTCCGCTTATACTGCATAACAAATTTTTAATAACAGAAAGATATTCAATTTTTGGATGCGTAATATAGAAAGAAAAAATATTTATATCCTCAGCCTTAATAGCAACAACATTTATGTTATCACCAACAAAGGTTAGAGGAATCTGGGAGAATGAAACCTTGCTATTGATGAGTAAGGCACATCCTCCATATCCATCAGGTCTGTCATTACGTACACTGCCAAAACATGGTAGCCTGAAATTACTTCCAGACAAAAGCCATGTCTCAGCAATGCCGCAGACTGATGGTTTAAATTTATTTATTAAAAAAGAGAGATCAGACTTTCTGGGGTTAATGCTTCTCACGTTCCATTGAAGGAATGTCAGGGGATGCAACATCCTGAATGTAGTTTAAAATCGATGTCAGTTTCAAGGCAACGTGGTCAGGTATAGTTTGGGTTGGACTTGCTAGTATAGACATTAAAATGCTAGTAATTAGCTCTAAAATGTTTTTTGAATTGTCAGAGTGGTTATAGCCTGGCATTGGTTGTGCAATATCTATTGAATAGGCACAGCCATTGCCAACTGGGGAGAAGGAATAGTTTTGGGTAAGTTCTTGGTGGGCTTGCTTATTATAGCTAGGTGAAAGGGGGGTGCGGGGTTTAGGCTTTTGGAAGACCGTTTGACGGTATGATTTTTGAGTAGGATGTATTGGGCTAGTTGACTGGGATATGGGGTACTTATTTGTTTTTATGTTTTTATGGGTTGAAGATTTGGAGACATCAGCATATGATCTGGAAACAGGTGGGAAAACACGGCTTGCCTCCACATATGAGATTGACTTCTCCGCCATAAGAGCTTTGATGCTTTTTTGTCGGCCTAATTCAGGACAGGAACTATAATTTGCAAAGTGGTTACCAGTACACGAAACACAAAAGCTCAATTCAGGGGTGACTTCACATCCATCACCTGGATGATCTTCACCACACTTATAACACCTCGGTTTCGAGCGACAGAGAGTGCGGGTATGGCCATATCGACAACAATGGATGTTACCATTATGTGTTCATAATGGTAGGGTATGTGTATCTCTCAACCGGCAGAGCAGAGTAGAAGCAGTACACCCGTTTGGGAAGAACTTGACCGTCAAATGTTAGGACAACAGTTTGTGTAGGCCTCCACTCTGTCACACCAGAAGAGGACACCCTACGGCTCATCCTTCTAGTCTTTATGACAGCCCCACACCCTTCTGGAACCTGGATGTTCTTAATTATTTCATCCTCAGACCATTCGACCGGTATATCCCTAACAATACCCATTCTTGTAATGTTATATTGTGGAATGCTGGCAATGTAGCTATGCTGGGTAAGAATTTTGTTGTGGAGGAAACTGTTGGCGTCTTGATGCGACTTAAACTCAACCGAAACGCGATTTCTGCCTATACGTTTGATCCCATCGAGACGTATGTTATTCACGTTATTCATCGTCAAAAACATACCAAACTTAACGGGTTGTAGCACAGTACCTGATGTCTGTTCATCTTTCAATGACACGTGAACAATATACGGTGAACTATCTCTCACTGTGTATGAATGTCTGCTGTCTGAAAATTATAGTTAAAAATACACAAATAAAAGGACAATTACAACTAACTACAAACCTTAAACCTTTAAAACACACACAAAGAACAGTTTCGATCTGGATTCACACTAAAAAAAAACACCAAAATCGAAAAAATTCTTATCACTGATAAAAGCACGTGTTAAGCCTTCACCACTACCAACAAAAGTCCACGTGGAAAGTTATTAACCCTCGTAGTGCTGTGACAGGTCTGTTATGATTGTCATTCAAGAAACATATGAAACCGATAATTTGGTATAAATTTTTTGAGTCACTTATTTTGAGCTGAAACTGTGCATAGAGTCTCCATACCAGATGTTGTCTTCAGCCCTTGTGAATAGATATAGGATTTCCGTTACACGTGTATATATTTTAAAGTGAACTAGCAATGTGGGTAGAATTCACATTACTAGCAATCTTGTTAACCCCTCCGACTAAGCTAAATATGCTTGTGTCTACTACAAACATGGCAATAGTGTAATGGGTGGGGTTCAAACCCGCGACCTGTCGATCACAAGTCCGACGCCTTAGCCATTAAGCATCAAGAGCCTAAAAATAAAGTTAAATATATTCTAACATGTAAGAATTTTGAAGAAGATGAGCTCTGCTTACGGGTCCTAGTTGCGAGTAGCAGGTCGTGGCCCGTAGGTTAGCACCATAGATAAAATAAATAACTAGATATGGTCAACAGACGAAATTATATCGGAACCGTGTGTCTCCAGTTAGGCGCTGGGCGGGGCAACAACTACACATGCAGTTTAATAAAATCAATAGATACGCACTGGCGCACACACCCGCATTTCTTAAATCAGAACGTACTATACAATCAATAATAAACCTTATTCCGTCAAACACAGCGTGTATTTACCATGCACCGTAGAACTTACCCACACAAAAACATCGGTCGCTATCGTTGTGCTGTGCAAAAGCAATTTATTTTACATATACGCTAGTGATTGACTAAATCGGAAAGTTATCGATTCTTCCATTTATTATTGTACATTTTTTTTTGGGCACCTGAAAATGAACCAAATAAAAAATGGCATGTCCAGAAAATATTATAATAACAATAAACATATTATTAAGAACATAACATTACATAATTATTATTAAGTACTACCTACTAAGTATTAAGGGCTACCCTGGCGTTTTCGACTTAAATCTTAATATTTAATTATCATAGTGATAGGTCAAATAGAAGTTGATGTTAACTTACATTACGCTCTTGATCGAAACATACCAGCCGTATAGGTTGTATAGAATCCTGATAAGTTGAATGACTGATTTTATGAATGCCCTAAAACATGAGAATAGCTTTCAGTAATAAAATAAAATTTAACGCACTTCTGCAAAAATCAGTTGTACTCTTAATTTTGGAATTGTCCATTCAAAAAGCCTGCGACTTTTCTTTAGTGGCTGGAACATTTCTGCGCTGAAGTGAACCGAGTATTTATGGTGCTATTTTTTGTAGGGTACCAGTTAGGTGGCATGCCTTTATCAATCCATTACTTTTTTATATTACAATCTTTTGGGAAGCTGAAAAGTACGAAAACCACTTATTTATAATTTACATACATCCTAAGCTACTTCTAAACGTCACCATATAATAAGCATCGCAATAGTTACGTAACACACTATAAATCAAGATCTGAATGATTTTGACGTATATTGCTAATCCATTGCTTCATATGTTCGAAATATTGGTCTGCTCAACAACGTAAATACCACAGTGAGTGTTGTTGATTTAGCAAAATGAAACCGATTCCTACTGTAAGTGTGTTACGCAATTACCCCGCAGGTAATAGTTTAGTAGGTTATAATTATTGTTACTTATTATGTATGTATATTTTCTATGGGCCTTAGAAGCCTGAAATAAATAAATAAATAAATAATAGGTTTTTGTTATAAGAAAAATCGTAGTTAGTAGAGAAATTGTTAAATTTATGAAAACAAACACATCCATGCATAACAAATAAATAGCATGAATATATTGACTTATTTTAAGCTAAATTCACAAATATATTATCTGAACCATGCCGATTATTATAACGCATTCGAAGCTTCAACAGAAGTAAAATATAAAAACCATAAAAAAATAAAGAAACAGCAACATAGGATAAGGCATAACATACGATAATTCTAAACCGAAAAACACCACCGATTATTAACCTAAAATTAAAGTAATTTACTTTACGAATATTGGTTACGCATTTCTCTACTACTCTGTAAAAAAAAAATCAAAATAAGTAAAAAAACATTATTTACATCGATCTGACAACCGGGCTAAAACGGTTGACAGATTGAAAAATAAACTATTGTAGCGATGGCGACGTCGGAACTCCTTACGCATGCTGCGGGCGTAAAATAAATTGTTTATTTTTTTTTTACTTTTTTTGTACACTTCACTTTTCAACGTATTTTTATTTCTGTCATCTCATGTAAAATAAAAGTTAAACATATTTTCTTAGAGGTTTCCGTATGATATATATGTAAAAAGTTTTTATTTCACTCTTTTTAGTTGGTCGATTTTTAATTTACCTAGTTACAAGAGCCTAAATGTCAACTACTTATATTAATTTACAAAATATTGCTTTTCCCAATGTTGGGCTATTATTTGTTGAGGAGTTTTCCTGGTAGTTCACCATCAGCTTCACTTCACCATATGCATTATGACGAGCATATTGTGCTTAATAACCACATTCAAGTAATGGAAGCGGAACACATGAACTACTTATTATTCCTACTTATATATTGAGTAGTTCTAGTGGCCATCGGTGGTCTTCATCATCAGGTCTACTTCACAAATGGTGCTTTTCGAATGCATCTACACAAATTACTATAAAAATACTCAAATCACTGTAGGTGGGCCTATAATTTTTGAAGAGTTCCCTCGATTTCTCCAGGATCCCATCAGCAGATCCTGACTTGGTGACAATGGGACCAATTTCAAAGTATACCCTTTCAAACAAAAAAAGAATTTTCCAAATCGGTTCAGCCGTCTCCGAGTAATCGGTGACCATACATAAAAAAATAATAATAATATACGCGTCGAATTGATAACCTCCTCCTTTTTTGTCGTCGGTTGAAAAACCCCTAAACTATAATAGCAATATTTCATTCGTCAATCGACATTGCTGTCGATAGCCTACGTTAGTGGATCTGCACAAGCACATCACTAATTCGTCGCAAGAAGTGGCGGCCTCACTACGCGATGAATCCGCGTAATACAGTTTCGTATGTTATTTTTACATTGCTTGTCCAGTTACTTAGTGACGAACTCAGGTAGTGGTTAAGGAGCAATGTATTTATAGCAAAAGTAGTACAGTCGTTCTGATATTTGAAAACAAAAATAACATAGTAAAACCTAGAAATATTTTACGATTTATTGTTTTTCATGATTTTAAAGACAAATATTGTAAAATACTTGTACTTACATATGGTAAGTGATTCCATGATTCACATAGTTTTGATTTTGGCTTCGGTTTTTACAAGATACCACAGAACAACCGTCGAAAGTGCACTAGTTCGCGGAGACGGCCACTTGCCTGTGACATGAACCCTGTGGCCATGTCGCGCGGACACCGATACGCCCCCTTACCACTTCTCCTATATTTTTTATTTCTGTGGTTAGCACCCTGTCACGCAAATTGTAAGTTATTATCAACGCCACTGCTCTCAAATCGGTAAAGAAAAACATTGCTAACAAAACGGCATGTCCTAGGACCAAAAATTCGAAGACATGCGACATCCACCACCCCACACTAAAAGCCCGCATGGGGGATTAAGGCCCATTTCCTCTCATAGAGAGAATGCCTGTGTCCCAGCTGTAGGAACTTAATAGCTGAATTATTTTTATTATTACTAGCGACCCGGCCCGGCTTCGCTCGGGTAATAAAGTTTATATTTGCTTGTATATGATTTTGCTTAATCAATTTCTCGTCCGGTAATTTGCCACACTCATATTATATCGGCGATAATTCATAAGATATTCATTTTACTGATATAGTGTAAAAAGCAATTTTGATCTACATTAAATCCTCAACATATCTGACGTATTTTATTGGATAAGGAATAATACCGTACTGTTAAAAAAAGATTCGTAAATAACCCATCATTTTAATGTAATTTGTAAAAGAAAAAATAAATTATTGTGGGTTATTCTTGAGAGATAGACATATGCCATCGCGGACTTTTTTGTAGATCTATAAATGAGAAACAATCCCGCCACACATTGTATTTTTATAACTCTAAAGATTTTGGCAGCGTTTTTGATTAAAGCTCCCGATAGGCTTAATTCTTTCCGATATGTTGAAGTAATATCGTCGTATTTCATTCAATCTACACAAAACCTTAACTTATAATACTCTAAAACCTTCCTCAGGAATCACTCTATCTATTAAAAAAAAAACCCGCATCAAAATCCGTTGCGGAGTTTTTAAGATTTATACATAGGGACAGACAGACAGTGAAGCGACTTTGTTTTCAACCGACGACAAAAAGAGGAGGTTATCAATTCGACGCGTATATTTTTTTTTTTTAATGTATGATCAATGATCATCGAGTACTCGAAGACGACAAGAATTTTCCAAATCGGTTCCGATTTGGAAAATTCTTTTTTTGTTCGAATGGGTATACTTCGAAATTGGTACCATTATCACCAAAGTCAGGATCTGATGATGGGATCCTGGAGAAATCGAGGGAACTCTTCAAATATTATAGGCACACCTACGGCGTTTTGGGTATTTCTTATAGTAACTTGTGCAGTTGCTCTCAAAAAGTACCATTTCGGGAAGTGGAACTGATGATGAAGACCACAGATGGCCGCCGAAACTACTCAATAATAAGTATTGAGTGGATTGCGATTCGATTACTTGAATATGGATGTTAAGCACTTTATGCTCGTCACAATGCATATGGTGATGTAGAGCTGATGGTGAAGTACCAGGAGAACTCCTCAACAATTAACGGCCCAGCATTGGGAAAAGCAATATTTTGTAAAAGGTTATAAGTAGTTGACATTTAGGCTCTTGTAACTAGGTAAATTAAAAATCATCCAACTAAAAAGAGTGAAATAAAAACTTTTTACCAAAAAATTAAACCGACTCCCAAAAAACACTGCAAAGTGAAAAATAACTTTAATTTCGGAAGTCGGTGCCAAAAACGAAAAAACAAAACTAAAGACACCGACTACCGAAATTAAAGTTATTTTTCACTTTGCAGTGTTTTTTGGGAGTCGGTTTAATTTTTTGGTAAAAAGTTTTTATATACAATGTAATGATAAGAATTTAGAGAAGTTTTTGTAATTATTGTTATTATTAGAATTATGAAAAGTACTATAGTAGTAACTATAAATTAATATTTATTTAATGGTACGTGTTACCAACACTAAAAAGTAAAATTGTCGTATTTATTATTTAACACAGTCATATTAATAACAGGATATTTTACGTAATAACTTTTCATAAAGCTAACAATATTTAATATTCGGTTCTTTGTAGATGATACACCGACCTCATATTAGTTATCACATAATGCTGATAAAGTTATAACAGAATTGCCTATTCGGGCAAAATATTTTTTTAAGCAACACAGAAAAACTGTCAGATACAGGATATTATTTATAATTATTTTTTTTTTTACCTTTACAGTGCTAACTCCACCCAATCCAAAATGCTACGTGTGCGCGCCAAAACCAGAAGTAGGCCTCGCGTGCAACTTAAAACAACTCACCCTCAAAGATCTCACCTCCGCCTTCAAGGAGGGACTCAACATGCAGGCGCCCGACGCCACAGTCGAGGGCAAAGGCCTAGTCGTGCTGTCTTCAGAACCCGGTGAAACAGACCACAACAACGACAAGACTTTAGAAGAAATAGGCCTGAACGATGGCTGTGCGCTGTTAGTCGACGACTTCTTGCAAAATTACGAAGTCAGAGTCCGATTACAGCAGGAAGACGAGGAAAAGTCTTGGAGACTTGTTACTGATTCTGACGCACCAATGCCAGCTCCGAAGGAGGAAGAAAAACCGGCTAATGGTTCAAATGGTAGCGACCCTACACCTGGTCCTTCTACCTCTAGGACCCGACAGGACAGTGACAGTGATATGGAGATCATTGAAGAAGATGACGATGAGCCCGCAGTCAAACCACCGAAGCGCAGGCGCACAGAAATGAGCGACGAAGTCGTAAACCTCTGTTAACGTAGCCTTTCAAATTTGATGCGCATCCAACTATCCATAAGTTACTGGTCGCAAAAGTTACACGTTTCTACTATTAAAAGAATAAATATTTAAATACAATTTTTTTATAGAAATATTAAGGCGTTTTGCCTGTTTAATAGCAATATATTGAGGCATGTTCATGTTGTATTGAGTCATGTAATTAAAGAGATTGCGCTACATAGTATTCAAACTCGTCGAGAGGAATAATTATAAGAACAATTCATTAAACTATAAGAGTTATGTAACTTTTCTAGTACTCTGTCTCATTAATAAATTAATTAAGATAAGAAATTTGGAGATTGCAGCTTTTTTATTTCCTCTTATACCTACCTACAAATCTAGTTGATATTTAGGTTTCTCAGTAATTTCTTTGTTTTAATCACAATCAAGTGTTTCGCATTGCAATGACCTCTCCCAGATCCACGCAAAGACTATGTACCTACTAATTATGAAAGATGAATGGACCGTACCACCACAAAAACTATCATTATAAATTCTTTAATACCATACTCGGCTACAATATTCTACGTCATCCCGGCTTGTTCTCAATGTTGCCCACCGAGAGAGTGATTTCCCCTCATTTCACATGCTGATTGCCCCGTTAATAGCGATGCGGTCGACTCATTCCCACGGACACATTACGCGGCCAGTGTTCATTGTAATTCGTAAATGGAAAGCGACTCATATCCTGATTAAATCCTTTGTCTTTTAGAGAGCACTTTTTAATAGAAACCCTGACTAATGCATCTCAGTAGATGATAAGATGAAATAAAAAGTCAAAACAAAATTGACCCTTGACCAACAACACTATCTTGGGTCACGGAGACGATTATTCGATATAGGCTACTGAGATATTCGCCAAATACTTCCTTCCTATATTTATATAATTATATTTCTGCGTATTTATAAATCTTACTAATATGATAGATTTGAAAGTTTGTGAGGATAGATGTATGTATGTTTGTTACACTTTCACGCAATAACTACTGAACGGATCTGAATGAAATTTGGTAAGTAAATAGTTGACATCCTGGTATAACACATAGGCTACTTTTTATCCCGGAATTCCCACGGGATAGGGATTTACGCGGGGAAACCCTCGAACCTGCGAACAATGTCGCGATGTGTCAGAAGCTAGTAAGTACTATATGTATAACCTATGTGAGGACTAGGTACGCGAGCAAGGGCAATTAACATAGGCCTATTATTTATGTATTCATAATCACAATAGGTGCGAAAACAATGCAACAATAGTATGTTGATAGCTTATTGTCTAATTGATGAATAATAAATAGCCCACCGGTCTAGATAGAATCATCACGCCTTTGCTTTAGCGGAGTGGGCAGAGAGATAGGTATAATATAAATGCTCTCGCAATTAGTTCTTATATATAAAACTAGTATTTGCGTGTTGCGCGAGGTGCAAGCACCTCGCGTGCTTGTTCACTTGAAAAAAAGGGTGGGGGATGGGGGAGGGTTGCACAATTATTTCGACTAAAGCATTACCCTCTAAATGAATATGAAAAAAAAAAATGTTTCAAGTCTCTTAATTTCCGAGATCCGCCTAAAGGGGGTGAGAAGGGGGGCGACTTTGAAAAATGGTTTTTACTTTACCGAGCCTCCTCTATACGAATCCGTAAAAAAAGAGAATACGGGTCTCGTAGTTTCCGAGATACGATAGGGAGGGGTGAAAAGGGGAGGTTTGGCACTTTTCCCGTAGGTTTGAGAGTTACTTGTTTACGAATCTGTCAAAATATACCCACCTCCCCATCCACCATCTGGGAGAACAATTATGTCAATGAGTCAGTCAGTGAGTGAGTGGTAATTTAGCTTTATATAATATGACTAGTATTTGCGTGTTGCGCGAGGTGAAAGCACATCGCGTGCTTGTTCGATTAAAAAAAAAGGGGGGGGTTGCACAATTATTTCGACTAAAGCATTGCCCCTCTAAATGAATCTGAAAAAAAAAATGTGCCAAGTCTCTTAATTTCCGAGATCCGCCTAAAGGGGGTGAGAAGAGGGGCAAGGGGGGCAACTTTGAAAAATGGTTTTTACTTTACCGAGCTTCCTCTATACGAATCCGTAAAAAAAAAATACGGGTCTCGTAATTTCCGAGATACGATAGGAAGGGGTGTAAAGGGGAAGCTTGGCACTTTTCCTGTAGGATTGAGACTTACTTGTTTACGAATCTGTCAAAATATACCCACCTCCCCATCCACCATCTGGGAGAACGATTATGTCAATGAGTGAGTGAGTGAGTGGTAATTTAGCTTTATATTTAGCTTTATATAATATGACTAGTATTTGCGTGTTGCGCGAGGTGCAAGCACCTCGCGTGCTTGTGAAAAAAAAAATGGGGGCGTGTTTGCACAATTATTTCGACTAAAGCATTGCCCCTCTAAAGGAATCTGAAAAAAAATGTTCCAAGTCTCTTAATTTCCGAGATCCGCCTAAAGGGGGTGAGAAGGGGGGCTACTTTGAAAAATGGTTTTTACTTTACCGAGCCTCCTCTATACGAATCCGTAAAAAAAATAATAAAAAAATATGGGTCTCGTAGTTTCCGAGATACGATAGGGAGGGGTGAAAAGGGGAGGTTTGGCACTTTTCCCGTAGGATTGAGACTTACTTGTTTACGAATCTGTCAAAATATACCCACCTCCCCATCCACCATCTGGGAGAACAATTATGTCAATGAGTCGGTGGTAATTTAGCTTTATATAGTATAACTAGTATTTGCGTGTTGCGCGAGGTGCAAGCACCTCGCGTGCTTGTGACAAAAAAAAAAAAAGGGGTGGGGGGGGTGATGGAGGGGGGGTTGCACAATTATTTCGACTAAAGCATTGCCCCTCTAAATGAATCTGAAAAAAAAAATGTTCCAAGTCTCTTAATTTCCGAGATCCGGCTAAAGGGGGTGAGAAAGGGGGTGGGGGGGGCGACTTTGATAAATGGTTTTTACTTTACCGAGCCTCCTCTATACGAATCCGTAAAAAAAAAATACGGGTCTCGTAGTTTCCGAGATACGATAGGGAGGGGGGAAAAGGGGAGGTTTGGCACTTTTCCCGTAGGTTTCAGAGTTACTTGTTTACGAATCTGTCAAAATATACCCACCTCCCCATCCACCATCTGGGAGAACAATTATGTCAATGAGTCAGTCAGTGAGTGAGTGGTAATTTAGCTTTATATAGTATAACTAGTATTTGCGCTTGTGAAAAAAAAAAAAAGGGTGGGGGAGATGGGGGGGTTTAGTATTTGCGTGTTGCGCGAGGTTCAAGCACCTCGCGTGCTTGTGAAAAACAAAAAAAAAAAAAAAAGAGGGAAGGGCGATGGGGGGGGGTTTAGTATTTGCGTGTTGCGCGAGATGCAAGCACCTCGCGTGCTTGTGAAAAAAAAAAAAAAAAAAGGGGGGGGTGATGGGGGGTTTAGCATTTGCTTGTTGCGCGAGGTGCAAGCACCTCACGTGCTTGTGAAAAAAAAAATGGGTGGGAGATTGGGGGGGTTTAGTATTTGCGTGTTGCGCGAGGTGCAAGCACCTTGCGTGTTTGTGAAAAAAAAAAATGGGGGGGGTTGCAGAAGTATTTTGACTAAAGCATTGCCCCTCTAAATGAATCTGAAAAAAAAAATGTTCCAAGTCTCTTAATTTCCGAGATCCCGTCTAAAGGGGGTGAGAAGGGGGGTGGGGGGGGGCGACTGTGATAAATGGTTTTTACTTTACAGAGCCTCCTCTATACGAATCTGTAAAAATCAAAAAATACCAGTCTCGTAGTTTCCGAGATACGATAAGGATGGGTGAAAAGGGGAGGTTTGCCACTTTTCCCGTAGGTTTGAGAGTTACTTGTTTACGAATCTGTCAAAATATACACCTCCCCATCCACCATCTGGGAGAACAATTATGTCAATGAGTCAGTGAGTGGTAATCTAGCTTTATATAGTATAACTAGTATTTGCGTGTTGCGCGAGGTGCAAGCACCTCGCGTGCTTGTGAAAAAAAAAAAAGTGGGGGGCGGTGATGGGGGGAGATGGGGGGTTTAGTATTTGCGTGTTGCGCGAGATGCAAGCACCTCGCGTGCTAGCGAAATCAAAAAAAAAAAAAAAAGGTGGGGTGATGGAGGGGGGTTGCAAAAGTATTTTGACTAAAGCATTGCCCCTCTAAATGAATCTGAAAAAAAAATGTTCCAAGTCTCTTAATTTTCGAGATCCGCCTAAAGGGGGTGGGGGGGGGGTGACTTTGATAAATGGTTTTTACTTTACCGAGCCTCCTCTGTACGAATCCGTATTTTAAAAAAAATACGGGTCTCGTAGTTTCTGAGATACGATAGGGAGGGGGGAAAGGGGAGGTTTGGCACTTTTCCCGTAGGTTTCAGAGTTACTTGTTTACGAATCTGTCAAAATATACCCACCGCCCCATCCACCATCTGGGAGAACAATTATGTCAGTGAGTCAGTCAGTCAGTGGTAATTTAGCTTTATATAGTATGACTAGTATTTGCGTGTTGCGCGAGGTGCACATGCTTGTGAAAAAAAAAAAATGGGGGGGGGGCTGATGGGGGGAGATGGGGGGCGTTTAGTATTTCCGTGTTGCGCGAGGTGCAAGCACCTCGCGTGCTAGTGAAAAAGAGATTGGGGGCGTTTAGTATTTGCGTGTTGCGCGAGGTGCAAGCACATCGCGTGCTTGTGAAAAAAAAAAAAAAAGGGGGGGGGGTTGCAGAAGTATTTTGACTAAAGCATTGCCCCTCTAAATGAATCTGAAAAAAAAAATGTTCCAAGTCTCTTAGATTCCGAGATCCGCCTAAAGGGGGGGAGAAGGGGGGCGGGGGGGGACTTTGAAAAATGGTTTTTACTTTACCGAGCCTCCTCTATACGAATCCGTAAAAAAAAAAATACGGGTCTCGTAGTTTCCGAGATACGATAGGGGGGGGGAGAAGGGGGTGAAAAGGGGAGGTTTGGCACTTTTCCCGTAGGTTTGAGAGTTACTTGTTTACGAATCTGTCAAAATATACCCACCTCCCCATCCACCATCTGGGAGAACAATTATGTCAATGAGTCAGTCAGTCAGTCAGTGAGTGAGTGAGTGGTAATTTAGCTTTATATAATATAATAACTAGTATTTGCGTGTTGCGCGAGGTGCAAGCACCTCGCGTGCTTGTGAAAAAAAAAAGGGGGGGAAATGGGGGTTAGTATTTGCGTGTTGCGCGAGGTGCAAGCACCTCGCGTGCTTGTGAAAAAAAAAAATAAGGGAGGGGGGTGATGGGGGGGTTTAGTATTTGCGTGTTGCGCGAGGTGCAAGCACGTCGCGTGCTTGTAAAAAAAAAAAAAAAGGGTGGGGGTGATGGGGGGGTTTAGTATTTGCGTGTTGCGCGAGGTGCAAGCACCTCGCGTGCATGTGAAAAAAAAAAAAAACAAAAGGGGGGGGGTGATGGGGGGGGTTGCAGAAGTACTTTGACTAAAGCATTGCCCCTCTAAATGAATCTGAAAACAAAAATGTTCCAAGTCTCTTAATTTCCGAGATCCGCCTAAAGGGGGTGAGAAGGGGGGCGGGGGGGGGACTTTAAAAAATGGCTTTTACTTTACCGAGCCTCCTCTACACGAATCCGTAAAAAAAAAATACGGGTCTCGTAGTTTCCGAGATACGATAGGGAGGGGGGAAAAGGGGAGGTTTGGCACTTTTCCCGTAGGTTTCAGAGTTACTTGTTTACGAATCTGTCAAAATATACCCACCTCCCCATCCACCATCTGGGAGAACAATTATGTCAATGAGTCAGTCAGTGAGTGAGTCAGTGAGTGGTAATCTAGCTTTATATAATATAACTAGTAGGTATTTGCGCGTTGCGCGAGGTGCAAGAACCTCGCGTGCTTGTGAAAAAAAAAAAGTGGGGTTGGGTGATGGGGGGAGATGGGGGGGGTTTAGTATTTGCGTGTTGCGCGAGGTGCAAGCACCTCGCGTGCTTGTGAAAAAAAAAAAAAAAGGGGGGGGTGATGGGGGGGGAGTTGCAGAAGTATTTTGACTAAAGCATTGCCCCTCTAAATGAATCTGAAAAAAAAAATGTTTCAAGTCTCTTAGATTCCGAGATCCGCCTAAAGGGGGGGGAGAAGGGGGGCGGGGGGGGACTTTGAAAAATGGTTTTTACTTTACCGAGTCTCCTCTATACGAATCCGTAAAAAAAAAAATACGGGTCTCGTAGTTTCCGAGATACGATAGGGGGGGGGGAGAAGGGGGGTGAAAAGGGGAGGTTTGGCACTTTTCCCGTAGGTTTGAGAGTTACTTGTTTACGAATCTGTCAAAATATACCCACCTCCCCATCCACCATCTGGGAGAACAATTATGTCAATGAGTCAGTGAGTGAGTCAGTGGTAATTTAGCTTTATATAGTATAACTAGTATTTGCGTGTTGCGCGAGGTGCAAGCACCTCGCGTGCTTGTGAAAAAAAAAGGGGAGGGTGATGGGGGGGGGGTCAGTATTTGCGTGTTGCGCGAGGTGCAAGCACCTCGCGTGCTTGTGAAAAAAAATATAAAAAAATTATGGGGGGGGTGATGGGGGGAGTTTAGTATTTGCGTGGTGCGCGAGATGCAAGTACCTCGCGTGCTTGTGAAAAAAAAAATGGGGGGTGTGATGGGGGGTTTAGTATTTGCGTGTTGCGCGAGGTGCAAGCACCTCGCGTGCTTGTGAAAAAAAAAAAGTGGGGGGGCGGGGGTGATGGGGGGGGTTTAGTATTTGCGTGTTGCGCGAGGTGCAAGCACCTCGCGTGCTTGTGAAAAAAAAAAAATGGGGGGGGGTTGCAGAAGTATTTTGACTAAAGCATTGCCCCTCTAAATGAATCTGAAAAAAAAATGTTACAAGTCTCTTAGATTCCGAGATCCGCTCTAAAGGGGGGGAGAAGGGGGGCGGGGGGGGGGGGACTTTGAAAAATGGTTTTTACTTTACCGAGCCTCCTCTATACGAATCCGTAAAAAGAAAAAAATACGGGTCTCGTAGTTTCCGAGATACGATAGGGGGGGGAAAAGGGGAGGTTTGGCACTTTTCCCGTAGGTCAGTCAGTCAGTGAGTGGTAATTTAACTTTATATAGTATAACTAATATTTGCGTGTTGCGCGAGGTGCAAGCACCTCGCGTGCTTGTGAAAAAAAAAAAGAAAAAGGTGGGGGGAGATGGGGGGGTTTAGTATTTGCGTGTTGCGCGAGGTGCAAGCACCTCGCGTGCTTGTGAAAAAAGAAATTGGTATTTGCGTGTTGCGCGAGGTGCAAGCACCTCGCGAGCTTGTGAAAAAAAAAAAAAAAAAAAAAGAGGGGGGGGGTGATGGGGGGGGTTGCACAAGTATTTCGACTAAAGCATTGCCCCTCTAAATGAATCTGAAAAAAAAATGTTCCAAGTCTCTTAGATTCCGAGATCCGCCCAAAGGGGGGAGAAGGGGGGCGGGGGGGGGACTTTGAAAAATGGTTTTTACTTTACCGAGCCTCCTCTATACGAATCCGTAAAAAGAAAAAAATACGGGTCTCGTAGTTTCCGAGATACGATAGGGGGGGGGGGGGGGAAAAGGGGAGGTTTGGCACTTTTCCCGTAGGTTTGAGAGTTACTTGTTTACGAATCTGTCAAAATATACCCACCTCCCCATCCACCATCTGGGAGAACAATTATGTCAATGAGTGAGTCAGTCAGTCAGTCAGTCAGTGAGTGGTAATTTAGCTTTATATAATATAATAACTAGTATTTGCGTGTTGCGCGAGGTGCAAGCACCTCGCGTGCTTGTGAAAAAAACTAAAGCATTGCCCCTCTAAATCAAGTATTTGCGTGTTGCGCGAGGTGCAAGCACCTCGCGTGCTTGTGAAAAAAAAAAGTGGGGGGGGGGTGATGGGGGGAGATGGAGGGGTTCAGTATTTGCGTGTTGCGCGAGGTGCAAGCACCTCGCATGCTTGTGAAAAAAAAAAAAAAAAGGGGGGGGAGGGTGATGGGGGGGGGGGTTGCAGAAGTATTTTGACTAACGCATTGCGCCTCTAAATGAATCTGAAAAAAAAAATGTTCCAAGTCTCTTAGATTCCGAGATCCGCCTAGAGGGGGGGAGAAGGGGGGCGGGGGGGGGGACTTTGAAAAATGGTTTTTACTTTACCGAGCCTCCTCTATACGAATCCGTAAAAAGAAAAAAATACGGGTCTCGTAGTTTCCGAGATACGATAGGGGGGGGGAAAAGGGGAGGTTTGGCACTTTTCCCGTAGGTTTGAGAGTTACTTGTTTACGAATCTGTCAAAATATACCCACCTCCCCATCCACCATCTGGGAGAACAATTATGTCAATGAGTCAGTCAGTCAGTGAGTGAGTGAGTGAGTGGTAATCTAGCTTTATATATTTAGCTTTATATTATATTATTATTATAAATAATAATAATATAATATAATAAAAATAATTTATTATCAGGCTTCTAAAGCCCATAGAGTTAGTCTAACAAACTACTTTTGCTGCTTTTGCTTTTAGATGCGATTTTCCTGCACATGATTGCAGCTTATCTAATCATCCCAGACGCACTATAATGAGGAAGCCTCAACAGCGTCCTGAAAGCATTATTGTATTGAATTCGAAGTTTTTTGGGTATGGTTAGCACACAGGTTGCTGGTGTAAAACGTTTGAGAGAATGCTTTAAAAAGGGTAACTATAACTGGTATTGCTTGCTTATTGGTTTAATTGGTATTGCTTTTGACCGTAGAGCCGAAGTAGAAAAGTAGGTATAATAGGTACTATATACATCCACATCTATGAAGTGTTACCTACCGGGCTTCTTACGGTATTAAAATAATAATCATAAGTATTATCATAACATAACTTAAACATGAGCTATGTAGCAACCGAAACTACTCATCAGAACCACCGTTGTAATTGGTTCCAGTCAATTAATAACAAATCGTACCTACCTACTATAATGTATTTTCCTTAATTAAGGACAGTAAAATCTGTTCGCCGAGAGTCTATTTTCTAAACTCACAAGTAAACCGATCCGCCGAATACGCAAGCACATTTCTTTATTTACAAATAGTAATAAATAAAGTAGATCCTATGCATTTTATATACATATATCTTCACGACTTTTCTAGTTCATGTTTATAGCGAGTTGTCCTAAATTTAGAATGTATAGAGCGAATAATATGTGGACTGTGGGATGCGGGCTCAATAAAAAGCTTACTGTACGTACAGCCGGCCGAATTTACTTCTAATAGTTCTTGAAACCGGTAACTCCCAAAGAAACAGCATCTTCATTAGTGTATCAATTTGCTGTTTGTTTATATAAGTTAACTTGATCGTAAACGCATCGACAATATAACATGTAGGTACATAGGTACGCTTCTTATTTGCGAATCGATGCTCAAATACTTTCAGATCAATAGTCAAATATTTGCTATAAAAAAAAACATGTGTGCAATTCACACGTGGTAGAAGTGAAACCTTCAAAAATTTTGGCTTTTTTTTTGTTACGAATTTATGTCTGTCTCTTTTTAACCGACTTCAAAAAAAGGAGGTTTACAATTCGTCTTGAACTTTTTTTTATGTATGTTACCTTATAACTCGGAGACGGCTGGACCGATTTGAAAAATTCTTTTTGCGTTTGAATGGGTATACTTTCTAGTTGGTCCCATTGTTACGAAATCAGGATCTGATGATGGGATCCAGTAGAAATCGAGGGAACTCTTCAAATATTATAGGCACACCTATAGCGTTTTGGGTATTTCTTATAGTACCTTGAGCAGTTGCTTCCGAAAAGTACCATTTGGGGAAGTTGAACTGATGATGAAGACCACAGATGGCCACTGAAACTTCTCAATAATAAGTATTTCGTGGGTTGCGATTCGATTACTTGAGTACGGATGTTAAACACTTTATGCTCGTCACAATACATATGGTGATGTAGAGCTAATGGTCAAATACCATAACTCCTCAAAAATTAACGGCTATGCACAGGGAAAAGCAATATTTTGTAAAAGGTGATAAGTTGTTGACATTATGGCTTTTGTAACTAGATAAATTACAAACCAACCCACTAAAAAGCGTGAAATAAAATTTTCAAATAACAACGATGCTAAAGAAGTTTTCACTTCAAAAACAACAACGTACGCATTTTGATATGAGCGTAGGTAAAGTGTATAGAAGTCCATCGTAATAGGGCTAACTCGATCAACGTGCTACTGCCTAATTTAATTAAGTAATAAAAAAAGAATCACGTAAAATTCACGTTTATTATAAATAAAGGCTTATCTTATCTTATCTTAATATTACAATTAAGAGGTATTATATAAAGGTGTATTATTGATCAGCACCTGCTAAATCTTAGGCGGATATTATGCGGCCAAAAATTGGATTACATTCATCATCATAATGATACATTGCAAGACACCATTTAAAAAAATAAAAATTTACTCAATGGGTACTTCTAAAAGAAAACAGTAAGTACTAAAATTTTAAAATAAATGCAGTTTTATCTTACTTTTAGAATTAACTTTACAAAACTAAGTATGTAAGAAGTACCACAATGACATACTAACAAAACACAACAGTATAAAAGAGTCATGTTTCAGAAAAACAGCCCCATTTATAAAAAACAATATGTACCATATTCCTTGTTTAAATACTGATCAGCAGATTTAATTTCCTTCATTAAAATGTGATAAAGAATCTTCTGATCAGTATTAACTCAGCATATTATAGAGCTAGATTTTTTTATGAACAGATGTGTGAATACAGTGAATTTATAGACAGTTTTAATATAGGTACCACATTTATCAACTATCATTTATATTAGTACACACAATGCACTGTATGTTATAATCTAGTAAGGCTGACCAAATCTTAACATAACACATTGAAAAGTAACACTAAATATTGCTACTGACATTATATGCTAAAATATCTTTAGAGTACCAAAATGCATGATATTTTTTTTTACAATTATTAATGTAAGTAGTTTATTTTGGCTGGACAGTATGAATTCAATATAAAAGGGTGAAATACAAAACTGAGTTCTTACAAACAGGTTAAGAATGTATTGTTGGCTGACAATGCAAATAAACATCTGTAATATCAACAAAGATGACATACATACACAAGGTGATAAACAATCCCTTGCCATGAGAAAAAAAAGAACATACATAGATAGATAGATATATTCTTTATTGTACATACATCATAACAGTAAAACAATTAGAACTTTACAACTAAAAAGGGTGATACAATGGGTGGTCTTATCGCTAAAAGCGATCTTTTACAGACAACATACATACAGGAAAACCCATAAACATCCTTCATGGATGATTTAACTTGTACAATATCATTGGTGGGATGCATGGTGCGATTATGTATTAATGTTAAGAGCAAATACCTGTTGCACATTGAAAACATTATTTTATAATTAAAAATAGGACAATAAAGTAGCATAATTTTCCTTAAGCACTGGTACACAAACATATTTCATTGAAATTTTTCCCATAACGGGAACCAATTTCCTTAAAGCCTAAGCTTGCATTCATGATTTTTTATAATAAATAAGTTATATACTAACCCTCCGTTACATAAACACTCAAGATCCATTTTAATAATCATATGCTATTTCGCTAATGTTTATGTACATGGGGGTACAGATTCTAATTAATGTTTAAAGCTATTTTATTTCTGGTAGCATCCCAAATTCAACAAGGAAACGTTCCACATCTGTAGCATAGAAATCATTACCAAGCTCTGCGGCTAGTTGTACGAAGTTGCCAATAATTTGGCCTCCCTTGTACACTAGTATTGCTGGTACACCATCAACACGGAAATGACGACTCAGACCTGTGATGTCTACCGCTATACGGCAGAACTTAGTTGTTGGGTAATCAGTTGCTAAAATATTCAGACAGCCGTCCATTGTCTCACAAGCTTTCGTGCTATGGTTGTAAATATGAATGATTACCGTGACTTTAGGATCTTCTTTGTCAATAGCATTCAGGAACTCTTCCCGGCTGTTCAGGGTTGTGAGCACACCAAACTTAGGTACCTTACTTAGCTGACTCATCAGCTCCTCCATGCGTTGTTTCTGGTATTGCATGAGGAACTCTTCATCCATAAGTTCTGTTAATTCATCTTCGAGTTCTTCTCTTTGCTTGTCTTGAGCCGCTTCGCGATCAGGTTTGACTGTAAGTGTAAGCTTCTTCGCTAAAGCGATACGTTCTTTGGCGAGCTCTGCTCGATTTTCTGCCTCCAATTGCTTAAACCTTCGCCAATCTTCTAACACTCCTTTCGGGCCAGTGTTGCTGGCTTGGCCAGTCCAGTTATTAACGGGCGGTAGCTCAGCATTCGATGGCACCTCTGCTTTGGCAATTTCTCCTTCTTCGTCTCCACTTTTATCATCATCAGAATCACCCTCGCCTTCATCTTCACTGCTACTACAATAATTTTGCAATTTTTCTCCCAATATTTTATCTTCCAGAGTAGCCATGGTTATTCAGTTACTATATCTCACAATAGATGATTCACAGTAATAAAATCGGAATGTATACAAGTAAAACAATAAAAAAATCTAATTTGAACACACATCAAGCTCTACTCAAGTCTCAACTCAACTGCTAACTAGTGATGAGCGTTGAAGCAACCGTTGATCTTCTGACAATGTGTTAACGTTAACTGTATATAAATCAACTAGTTGAATTCGTCAAAGACGTTTATGAATTTAACTCGCGCGTCTCGTTCAATAAACGAGAACACAAACGCAACGAGCTGAGCAACTTAAAAAACTTACGTTGAATATAACGTCATAGATTGCGAGAGACGGGCATATCATACAATTTGAACTCGTAACGGATGAAAGAGTTGACATTTTCGATCAAATGATCGCAAGTACCACAAATTAGGCTTGTTCATACTCGGTCACTGACAGGAGCGCTCCGAACTAGTACAATTGTTCAAATGTACTAGTTCGGTCTTCTAGTACTATTAGTTCATTTTAGTTCATCGATTATTAAGACGTCAGACGTGATGGAATACCTGCATATTTGATTTTCCTTCATACTTTGCAGGCTTAGGACTATCATTTTAATTATGATACATTTTAAATAATTTGAATATTATTTAAATAAGTAATATTGAATGAATTATTAAAATGGCGTATTTAAAAATAAAATATTTACAGTGATCTTCATTTTTATATACATATTTTCTTTTTTACAATCCACACGAAACAAAACCAAGCATAAGCAACATAAACTTGAACTTATATTGTTGAACCAATAACATTGAGTAACTTCACTTAACAAAGTTAAAATAACAAATAAAAACATCGAAAACAATTACTATCAAAGAGCCATAGAACGTCCGGGCCATAGATTATGCACATAAATGACCGGACACAGTTTCTCGTTCTCCAGGTCATCGTAGTTCGTACATCACTTATTAGTTCAGCCGTTCTTGCTCGGCTCTCGCGATTGGATGTCGCTAGGATTGGTGATTAGTTCACTGTACTAGATGTACTAGATGACCGATTTGAGCGACAGAAACAGAATAGTTCGTTCTAGTTCACATGACGGAATTGCGTCCTAATAGTTCATAGTACATGTACTACACAAGCCTACCACAAATCAAGGAACGCCGCTTGCAAAGGCCATAAAGGAGGTAGACATATACCTATCCGATAAGTTATTATCTCGAAAGGACCAACAGGAAATTTGAATTGCCCACTAGAATGGTGGAAATAACATCAATAAGTTTACCCTAATCTGAAGAAAATATTGGTGAAGCACTGTAACATAGTGGCCACGTCCGTTCCTTGTGAACGGATGTTCTAAAAAACTGGTCTTATCAACCAAAGATGTATAAGGCTGACCACCAGCAAAGTTGAGCAAATCATGTTTCTTAATGTTGAAGGTATAAAATTGTTCTCTTACCAAAATGTTGTAAGGGTGGGATCCTTTATGCAAATAAAGTCCTTCATTCAATCATTACACAGCTTTTATTTCATTCTAAAAGTCTTTATAAAATGCTCAGTAGATTCATTACATGTTTTGTAAAACTGCTCTAAAAATAACTAAAATATATGATCAACCATTTCAAACTTTACTTTACTGATGCAACTGAACTACTACGACTTCCGACTGAAAATATTTTCTCACTTGACTTTTCTTTTCATCTATCTTGTCACATACAAAAAACCTTCCTAACAACATTAGGTTTTAAAGACCATAGACTTTAAAACCTGCCAGTAATCCATAGACATAAAATTCCATAAAATCAATATTACAACACTTAACTTAAATTTACCTCAGGACCATTTCAAGGGGTATGAATTAAATGTAAAATAAAACAAATTAACGAATGACATAAAATCATCAAAATATTAAAAAAAAAAGCAAACAAAAAATATAAAAAACAAAACTATAAAAAAGAATATTGTAAATAATAATTGATTTGTGTACATAGAATCAGATTATCTTATAAATACGCCCGAGTAGAATTTGGTTTATAGCTATTTGTATTCTATTCAGTCAGTCCTAAGCCTGAAGAGAAAGTATGAAGGGAAGGTTATCTTAGTAGAACCATCAATAAAACGTTTTCAAATCCATAAATTGAACCAAATTGTTTCTAAAATTAAACGCGCAATCGTTGAATAAAAACCGTTCAATGAATAAACGGTTTACGTTGCAAGTCGACATTAGTAGTACGTTAACTCGTTGACGAATTTAACTATTTCATTATCCAGTTGACAAACGTAAATCAACGTTAACGTTTCGTTAACGGAAAAACCGTTAATGAACCATCACTACTACTAACGTGTGTTATTTTCCCTCAAAAGTCATAAATGACTTTGACTCAACCCCTCAGACGTCAAAAACTACAAAATATCAACTATAATACACGACACTGGCAGAATAGTCGACAACGGCTCAGTTGCCAAAGAAGAGAGAAAAAAAAAAAACTATAATACGATAGGAATTACCAAGCATAAAATTGTGTGCTAAAATACTTGGTGCCAGGGAAGTACAAAAAAAATGAAAGCGTTCCAGTCTTGAAATCGTGTCATGTTGAACAATTTTTACTGAATGAATGACAAATGATGACAAACGTCAACTACAAAAAATTCCTTCGTATTTTTCTGACTTATCGTAGTTATCTGTGTATTTTTCTAAAACGTGGGTTCGTCGTGGGTTTGTTTACGTAGGTAGATATTATGTGAAAATAACAAAGAAGTGATATTAAAACAAACAAAACGTGAAGATGAGTGAGTCTCTATGTATTTATTTATATTATCAAGTTGTATCGCAATATTACTATTAACTTTACTGTAATTTTAACTTTCATTACCTTCTAGGTCAAATATTACAAAAACTGCGGGATGTAGATCCGTCGGACAGTGATGCGGTGAAAGAGGCGATTACCTCATTCTTTCAAAGTTTGCTGAAACACACGGTAGACAGCAGCAACATATGGCTTCGAGCATTAGAAAATGTGGTAACCCGGTAATATAACCTATAAATTATTGTAGTGCTATTATGTATTTTTAGAGAGCTGAACAGGTTAAGTATTATTCTAGCCTCACCCCATAAGCATCCCCTTTTTCAGAACCCTTAACCATGCACAGATCTTTTTTTGATAAACCGAAAACTTATTGACTTACTAATTCTTTCTGCTAGGAGTTAGCCAAGGCACATTATGATAGTTGCATGAAGGCATACACTTCAGTTCAAACATGTTTTTAAGTTGTTTATAGGCTTGCATTTGACCACCATCTGATGGTAAGCAATGATGTGGTTGAAAATGAAGCAAGCTTACCTAGAAGTAACCTATTCACTCTTGACATAAATACCCCCAGGTTATAACTATCTGATAAGACAGACTCTGGCAGGAAATTCCACTCTAGCTTTACCTACAATTACTTAAAGTATTCCGGAAACATTGATTCAGTAATTCAGTTTTTCCTCTGATGCAAAAAGAAGTTTTGATTCTGTTCTATCTTATTTATTATTTTGATTTATTGTAGGTTCCCAAGGTATTGTTCACAGCACCGGCCAACCATAGAGAACTACATAGCTCACTTCTTGGAATCAAGTAATTATTACAATGTTATTGTGGCAGCAAAATGTGCACATGGTTTGCAACAAGTAAGTAATTATTTTGCAGCAAGTATAGGTAAACAAAGCTTCTCATATATTTAAGGAATTTTTGTAAGGAAAGAGTGTAAATAAACTTAATTTTGCTGTCACATGATGAATAAGAAAATTAGGAAAGTAAACACAAAAGTAATTGAAACCAGAGGGAAAATATGAATCACATAGACACATATGTAATGCATATTTTCTCTCTAGTTTACACAGTGTTATGCCTCGTGATAATGCCATTATTCAGCATAATGCTGTGCCACCATATGAGACAATGAGATAGATTGGTTTTCAGCTATGGCCAGCACTGACGTAATAGCGTCAACCATTGCTGTATAGTATGTTACATTGAAGCTATGTTCCCTACCATTTATGACCTATCAGCCTTTAAAGCAAGACTGAGCATCATCGACCGTGCATCTTTTGTGCCCACATATTCCATCATAGACCTCATCAATTGATTACAATCAGTCTCATCATAAATTAGAAAAAAAAACTCAAAAACCGTTTTTCAGATTATAATAGAATTCTTTTCTTACAGATTCGTCCCTCTCAAGACAAAACAGCTAGTCCTAAAAACTGCTGGAGGGAGCAGATGGCCATACTATGCAACACCGCACATACACTTATTGAGGCCATTTTCTCTAAGACTGTGAATATTTACAAAACCAACCAAAGTACTAAGGTAAGGTTTAGCTTTAATCTATGTATACTAAAGCTAGCTTCTGCCCTCGACTTCGTTCGCGTGGCAGGGATTTCCCGCGTAAATCCCGATCGCCTGGAAATTCCGCGATAAAAAACCTATGTGTTATTCCAGGATGTCAACTATTTACTTACTGAATTTCATTCAGATCCGTTCAGTAATTTTTGTGTGAAAGATTAACAAACATCCGAATGAAATGCGAAAGTTAGTGACGATGTTTGTATAAACATCCTCACTGACTTTCGCATTTCATTAAATTAGTAAGAAGTAAGATTGTGCAAATTGAAATGGAAGGATTTAGAAATCACTCCAAAATAGCTGAATGTAGCTGCACAGTGATAGCTTAGATACTTTTATCCCTGGAAAACTATTCAAAATTTTGTTGTGAATGTGCAACAGGTAGTTTCAAAGTAGTTTTCCTGAAAGAGTTACCGAGTAATCAATGTAATGCCATGATCCACCATTACTAAAACTGCAAAACATACTCAACTTTTGATCATTTTAGTTTGTTTCGCTTCGGCTTAGAAGGACAGACTAGTATAGCAATATATCTACATATATCTATACTAATGTTATAAAGCGGATAAGTTTGTTTGTTTAAACGCGCTAATCTTCGAAAGTACTGGGTGGATTTTGATGAAATTTGGTATGGAAGTAGCTTGAAGTTTGGTTATAGGCTTTTTACCCGACTGCAAAAAAGGAGCTTATGTTTTTATTCTGATGAAGTCCACGGGAGCGAAGACCCGCGTGACTGCCAGTATTACTCTAAATAGTTGACTCTGATTTTTAATTTGACTGATTTACGGTTTTATTTGCAATGCGATGGCACATTACATATATAGTATTAACACACAGCACTTAATCTAAGAACAAATGGGAGATATCCCCACTGTCACATGCAGACATGTTTACACGAACAGCCGGCATAATTATTTTTTATTTTTTTGGTCTACCAACAATTGCTAACACTAATTTCTATTACAAAACACATACATTTTAAATTTAATACAGTGCAACAATTACTTATAGGTAAACACCACTTGAACAAAAAATAATTATTAAAAAATAATTCAATAGTCAGCTACGGGTACAATTTACGAGCAAACTAACTACTTACATGTAAATATACTTATGCTACTATATACTAAACATTTTTTATCATATACCTGTATTATAATCTTTTTTCCATTCTTTTTCAGAAAAAAAAAGCTGAGCTCTTAGCTAACAGTCCACTTACAAAAGCATTGTATAACATATTGCATGTGAAGAAACATGGGTCTAGCAGTGAAGACAAAAACTTGGTGCTGTGTAATAAATTGAGAAATGTATTCGTCTTCATTCAGGCTATGCTTGTGTAAGTAGATTTATTTATTAGTATGGTAAACAAAAGAGTAGGACCATGAATGTAAAAACAGTAAAAAATTGTAAATAGTTTATTCAGGAACTTATTGTTCACAAGACTAGATACAACAAGTCAAACGATGTTAGCTGCAGAAGTATAAACTATAGCGCAGCTAACAACACTCTTCTCCGGATTCAGGAAATATGATACTCCATGCAAAAAGTTAATAAACAAATAATTTAAAGAGAAAAAAAGACTTGATAAAAATAAACAATAAAAGACATAATGAAATTGAGCTGTATTTTAGTAGTAGTAGTGTAGGGTGAATGGATGTGTGGGTGAGTGTAAATGAGGTGTGCAAGGAGTGTTTGTGCATGTGTGTTGTGAGGTTTTGTTGGGCTGTATGATGAATGATTTACACTTCCATGAGCTTCTCAGTTTCAGTATAATTTTGTTATTTTAACCAAGAATCTACTTTGATTTTGCTTTTGGTTAATGGGTAGATGTGTAAGCTATTGTTCAATTTGTTGTATATTGTTGCATAGGTTCATATTAAAGATTTGAATTGAATAAATAATGAGCTGAGAGCTTTTGAAAAAATAACTTTAAGGAGATGTCAGATACTTGATTATTTGTGTCTTATTTGTCTCAAGCACTTGTTATTCTTCTTTCATTATTTTAAAGACGGTATAGCATATTAGCATAATTTCTTGTTTGAATGCGCTAATCTCTGAAAGTACTGGGTGGATTTGGATGAAATTTGGTATGAAAGTAGTTTGAAGCTTGAGTAGGGGCTAGTGATGGTAGATAGTAATAATATACTGTGAATGTTTCACACCCAGCATCCTCATCAAATGATATAAAACTGCTTGCTGTCTAAATCAGTTTATCGCTCCTGAACATTCTTCTAAACCACGCAAAGATTTTTGATACAGTTTTTCTAAATACCTCTTGGCATGCTGGTGTCAGATTTTTTTGCAAGTTTTTGACTACCTTAAAGGCAAATACATGAACAAATGATATACAAAATGGAATGATAATACAGGGTTAATGGTAAAACACCGAAAACCTTTCAGGATTATGTTACTAACATCATAATCAACAACTTTTGTTCTATGACTTTTAAAAATTCGTCATATTTTAGTTCCCAGATTTTCAAACAAAAATAAAAATATTTAAATTGAACGCCCTAAATGTTACGAAGTCAATGCGAAGCAAAAGAAAGCGATTTATACTATCGCATTTTTTGCTTCGCATAGACTTTTAAAAAGTCATAGAACAAAAATTGTTGATTATGATGTTAGTAACATAGTCCTGAGAGGTTTTCGGTGTTTTACAATTAACCCTGTATAGATTTTTATAAGAAGTCCAGCATGATACAGTATGACATGTATTCACGCACCATGGATATGACATACCCTCGAACATCGTCTCGTTACCCACCCATCTGTACTGTCATATATTTTTGACACAATTAAGCGTCAAAAGCCTGGTAGTTAAGGTGTCTGACTTGTGATCGAGTGGTCGCCGCTTCGAACCTTATTACACTGTATGTGTAATAAGGTTCCTAACCTAACCTAACCAATGTTCGGAGTTAGGGTGAGATAAAGATATACTTATATTAAGATTTGACGGAAACCCCATATCTATCCAAAAGGACTGAAGACAACATCTGGTATGGAGTCTCTATGCAAAGTTTCAGCTCAAAATAAGTGACTCACATAATTGACCCCAAATTATTGGTTTCATATGTTTCTTGAATACCAGTAATAACAAACGTGTCACAGCACTATGAGGGTCATCACTTTCCACGTCACTGGCCAATAACACGATAATTCTCTTTGTTCTTCTTAATTTGAAAAATTCGGTCTCCGGTATCAATGTATTGAAATTTCCAATAAGCTCCACACATGTAGACATAAGATTACAAAACCCTTGCTATATCGTTTGTTATCATCCACAGAAGCCGTGCACTCGGTATGTATATACCCTTTAAATTACACGTTGTATAGATTGCTATATTTAAGTAATACAAATGGGATAAAAATTAAAACTATTTTTTTTTTCACAACTTTCACTCAACTCCATCTAGTCCCAAACTAAGCAGAGCTTGTGGTATGAGTACCAGACAACTGATAAACATACATATATATATTTCTAAATACATACATATTATAGATAAATTACACCTAGACAAAGAACAAATGATCGTGCTCATCACACAAACATTTGTCCTGGGTGGGAATCGAACCCACGACCTTGCGCATAGCAGTCAGGGCCACTGACCACTATACCAACAGATTGAGTTGCGCCCGATATGCTATCAGAAAGCGTACACTAAGCTTATTACACTTTTGCAGAAAACCCACTCCAAACAAGCATATTTAGCTAAGTTAGAGAGGTTAACAAGGTTGCTAGTAATGTGATTTCTACCCACATTGCCAGTTCCCTTTTTGATAAAAACACATATAATCCACAGGGAGGTGTACCCAGTAGCGAAGCCAGTGCAACCACAATTGATCATAGAAGTGATAGTGCAGGCCCTCAGTGTATCAAGTAGTGTTAACACGGATTCTGCTGAAGCTGCCACAGTGAAGACTCAAGCGCTGAGGAGTTTAGATGCCATGATATTATGGTAAGTTCAGCAAACAGTTTCTTTAAAAATGCTCTTTAAAAAAATATATAATTAAGCTTCTACCCGCGACTAAGTTCGTGTTGGAGGGTTTTCTCGCATAAATCCCGATCCTATTACCCTATTAACCTTGAGTCTGTTATGATGTCCAATCCTTCAGGCTTTAATTCTCTTTTTTTTTAAAAGCAGCCTATGTTTGACCCTGAGACTTCGGTGTTGCGGCTTGCGTAAAAGCGTGCAGTGGTACCCAATTGATAAGGCGCGTCGTGAATCTTCGTTCGCGCCGAAAAGAAAGTATGGCCCCGAAGATTAACGAAACAATGCTTAAAACTTACAATCAACCTTAAATCACTACTATAAGGTTCATAATACACTGCAGCTGTTAGTTCCGTCACACTCACGCGTCGCGCGCTATAATGGCGGCAGCTGCCGACCAATAGCGGTAAAGGAAAAGATCTTAGTTGGGTACTACTGTAACAGACAGACAGACTTTCGCATTTATAATATTAGTATTAACGTGACAATGTTTTGTCTTACAGCTTGGGGCCAAATCTCATTCCATTCTCGGGACTAGTGTTCCGATCAGTGATGCAGACGCTAAAATGGAGCTCAGAGAATCCTAGTGAAGAGTCAAGGTAATATGAATCTTATATTACTCTGCTCGAAAGTTGCTGACTCTCATCTCATCATCCATGAGCATAATGAGCTTATAACGTTCCAGCTGGGACTTCTCTTATTAGAAGCTATGAGTCGTGTGTCTGTCTTCTGAATGTCTTCAGATTTTTCGGGCCTAAGACATGCTGATTTTTTAATCTTTGCGGTTTAAAAGTGTATCTATCAACGACTCCCGTATAATTTTCGTTAAAAGATGTTTGCGTGGGCGGTTTTTCCCGCGCAAATCCTGATCTCGTGAGAATTCCGAGATAAAAATTAACACGGGATAAAAATATACGCTATTCCAGGATTTCACCTATCAACATACCAAATGTCTTTCAGATACGTTTATTAGTTTTTTCGTGAAACAGTAACAAACATCTTTCTCCTCACAAACTTTCGCATCTATACTAATATTATAAAGCGGAAAAGTTTGTTTGTTTGTTTGTTTGTTTGCTTGAACGCGCTAATCTTCGAAAGTACTGGGTGGATTTGGATGAAATTTGGTATGGAAGTAGCTTGAAGCCTGAGGAAGGTTATAGGCTACTTTTTACGCGACTGCAAAAAAGGAGAGTTATGTTTTTACCGTAATAGAATCCACGGGAGCGAAGCCCCGCGTGAGTACTAGTTAATAATAAGTAAAATAGTAAGTAAGAAGTACAATTCCAATGTTTAGTAATATGTCATTTAAAACGTTTCAGAAAAGTCCGCATCACCGCTTACAACAGTCTGTCGAAATGGCTGAGCATGCTAAACGTGCACCGCTTGTCCAACGAAGGCAGAGGACGCTCCTGGGAAGACGAGCTTACCAAACACATAGTGGAAGACATCACTCCAGCGAAGAAGATTGTGCAACTCATTGTGAGTATCATTTATTTATAAATGGGCAGACTTAATGCAACAAGGCATTCTCTACCAGTCAACCTTTGGGTTAAATATATAAAATATACAGGGTTAATTGTAAAACACCAAAAACCTTCACCAGATTTTCATATATTTTTTTTAAATTGAACGCCCTAAACGCATGTAGCGTCTATGTAAAGCAAAAGAAAGCGATAGTATAAATTGCTTTCTTTTGCTTCGCATTGAGTTCGTAACATTTAGGGCGTTCAATTTAAATATTTTTATTTTTGTATGAAAATCTGGTGAACTGAAATATGACGAATTCTTAAAAGTCATAGAACAAAAGTTGTTGATTATGATGTTAGTAACATAGTCCTGAGAGGTTTTCAGTGTTTTACATTTAACCCTGTATATTCTAATTACAATAATTATTATTATTTTATGATCTTTCGGACTAAAAGAACTCATAATAATGATATTTATGGCGAAAACCAAACTAAGAATGACAGGCTTTTAAGTAATGGTTTCTCATTTTACGCTTAAAACAGAATTTAGACTCGGCCTTCTTGATGTCAAGGGGTAGCATGTCCCAGAGTTTAATGGTAGAAATAGCATAGGAATTAGGCATAAACCCGATTCGTTGAGAAGGAATGTGAAGAAGTAAGTTTTTGGATGCGCGAAGGTTAAGGCTATGAGAACTGCCTAACACTTTAAAATTTTGTTTTAAGTAATCAGGAGCACAAGGATCGTTCAAAATAGTGAAGAGAAAACGTTTTGGGAATAGTTTCCTTTATGTGTACAGCTAAGGAGTGAAATTCTCTGCCGGAGTCTGTATTTCCTGATAGCTATTACCTGGGAGTCTTTAATTCAAGAGTGAAAAGGTTGCTTCTAGGCAAGCTTGCTTCATCTTCGACCATATCTCAGTTAGCTCTTTTGCTCGGAAGTGTGAAGACGTGTTGCCAGTCGCGCTGTGTTTTGTGTGAAGTGATTGACTATCAGTGTTGTGATTGGCTTATGTCCATATTTTCGATTCCTTGTTGCTCTTGCGGTGACTTTGCCTAAGGTCTACGCCCAGTGGGTGGAGTCTGAGAGGGATAGACGATTTTTGTGAGTCCGTACCTCGAATTACATTCGAAAACTTTTCAAAAATCTTCTAAAAGTTTTTGCGGCTGCCCGGTAGCGAACTCGGACCTTCGCCGTTTGGGGCGAAGTGTGTTTGCACTCGACCGTATATACAGTTGCTATCTCTTGCGAAATATCAGTATATTTTTATTCGCCTGCATCGCTTGCATATTTTGGCTTTACTTTTGACTAGTTGCTATTTACACAAATAACCAACATGCCTCGCATGATGCGCTCGCCTCCGCAATGTTCACCCAGCAACTGTGCGCTTTTGGAAACGCGATCGGAACCAAATCTCTCTCCGGCATCTCAATCCAGCGCCCGTGAATTGAGCAACATTACTACAAGACCTAGTAACAAACGTTTTCGAGAGGATGACAGCTTTACAGAACCGGACAAGTTTGAAGAATTGAAAAATATGCTGTTGTCGTGGAAAACCGACCAAGATATTATTCTCAATAAATTAGTAACTGAAGTTTCTGAGCTTAAACAACAGAACCTTAGTATCCAAAAAACCAATCTAGAGATCGAGAAAACTATTCAATTCTTCAATAATAGTTATGAAGACATGAGAAACCGTCTTGAGAGTTTGGAAAAGGAATGCAAGGGTTACGAAAAGCGCTTAAACGAGGTGGTCAGCATCAGTAACCAACAAACGATTACTAAACTTGAGGCAAAGATCGACTCGATGGAACAACATGCACGACTATGTAACATCGAAATCTGTAACGTGCCCGAAAAACGAACTGAAAACTTGTTTGCAATTGCAGAGGCAATAGGCAATTCAGTAAAATGTTCACTGTCACAAAATGACATTATCACTATTCACCGTGTCCCGCATGCACATCAAAACGATAACAAGCCCAAGAATATTATAGTAAAATTTAAATCGCTATTGATTCGTGACAACTTATTGAGCGCCTATCGTAAAAGTAAGAGCATTAAGACCGACCAAATAGGAATCTCAGGCACTTCGTCAACAATTTATTTAAATGAACACCTCACGTTAAAAAATAAAGCTTTATTTCGTGAAGCCAGAAAGTTCGCCAATAAATATAGTTATAAATACGTTTGGGTACGAAATGCTACGATACTTGTGCGCAAGCAAGATGGAACTTCTTCATTCGCAATACGTTCTGATGCTGATCTCAGCAAAATTGTTAGTAGTCAGAAGACTCCTACTGATACTACAGAACCTTAAATATGCTGGTTGTTTTTGGACGAATGGTTTTGTAACGTATCTTTGCCTGTTGTTCTCACCTGTTGCAAATGTATTAATCCGCGGCTATATATTAAGATTTTACTTTTGTTTAATGATTTTTATATTATCATATTGTATATATTGTGAAACTTTCTATCTAATGTTAGTAAGCGATTTTATAGTTTCTATAAATATATACTCGTATTTACAAAGGATAAAACAGTACTGTATCAAGGTTCTATTGTGTTTATGTTTGTAAGGTTCACTACTTCATAATAATTATAGTAAGTACATCGTCTCAGTGTATAAAAATGTCAAATGTTATACAGATTTATTGTTTCATATTTTCCAATGGCTGCAAATAATATCGTGATATATTACCAGAACTGTAGAGGGATCCGTACAAAGTTACATACGCTTTACATGAACATATTATCGTGCTCGTATGACGTTATTGTGTTGACGGAAACTTGGCTTATTCCTACCATCCTGGACAGTGAATTTATTGACAACCGATACACCGTCTTCAGATTCGATCGTGACCGTCTAGCGACTAAGAAACGCGAGGGGGGAGGCATTCTTGTGGCTGTCCTTCGGGAACTTCGTCCTTCTAAGATATCGACACACATTTTCCACCCAGAGGTAGAACATATTGCGGTACAGTTGCCTTCATCACGACAAAACACACGCCACATTATTTGTGCCGCATATATACCACCGCGAACACATGAGGCCGCATATTCACAGTATTTCGATATGCTACAAGACTTGGCTAATGACTCTACTTGTGACTCATATTTCTTTCTTGGAGATTTTAATATCCCAGGTATCGAATGGTCAGACCAAGGTGGCCATGCTCATGTATCAAGCTCGGTTGGGCGTAGCTTGTTAAATTTTATGGAATTTGTTAATGGCACTCAATATAACACCACCAAAAACAAATTAGGACGAATACTGGATTTAGTTATTTCTAACGTGGATTGCCAGACAATATCTTGTAATATTCTTCTAGAACCTGACATGCACCATCCTCCGTTCTCCATATTAACTACTCTGGGTATGCAATTTGCTTCCATGAAACCTCGCTCGGTCCAGAGACATAATTTTCATAAAGCTAATTTCGAGGAAATAAAACTTGAACTAGGTAAAGTTAACTGGGATAAGGCTCTCTCTCACCTCTCTTCAGAGGAAGCTGTCAATGCTTTCTATGAAAAATTATACGGCATTATTAGATTGCATGTTCCGTTATCTCGCATTAAAAATGGAAAGTATCCAGTATGGTTTTCCCCATCCTTGATACGTATTTTAAAGAATAAAGAACGTGCATGGATCAAATGGAAGAATTATAATAATATCTCCGACTACTTAACCTTTTCCAAATATCGCAATCTGTTTCATCATGAATCTGCTAGATGTTATCGAAACTACATGGAATCTGTTGAGAATAACATCCCCAAAAACATTAAGTACTTCTGGTCTTATATATCAGCTCGAAAATGCAAGGCTAAACTACCTGCCAGCATGTATTTCAAGGATATTACCTCCGATGACCCCAAAAATATCTGCAACTTATTCTCAACCTACTTCTGTTCCGTCTACGAACCTTCTTCTTTTAATCCAAATACATGGCAACCACCTACTACCTGCAGTGAAAATTTAATATGTATATCAGACATTTACTTGACTGAAGATGTTATAAGTACGTCATTAAAGTTGCTTGATCCTTCTAAAGGAGCTGGACCGGATGGATTGCCACCTAGTTTCTTCACAAGATTGTATGAAATCCTCTGTACTCCCCTGCAAATAATATTTAATAAATGCCTACGAGAAGGTGTTTTTCCGGCAGTTTGGAAAAATGCCTTTATTACTCCAGTCTATAAAAGTGGAGACAAAAACAATGTAGAGAATTACCGCCCCATCTCAATACTTTCCACCTTGTCCAAGGTCTTCGAGAGACTGGTACATGAATCAATATATTCTCGTCTTCACCGCCATATTATCCCGGAACAACATGGATTTGTAAAACGTCGTTCCACCACAACAAATCTTATGGTTTTCACTAACTATTTATTCGAAAATATGGATCAACGATTACAAGTAGACGCTGTATACACAGACTTTCAGAAGGCTTTCGACAAGGTGGATCATAAATTACTCATGGATAAAATAGCCTATAACGGTATACGCGGAAACTTATTGCGTTGGTTTATGTCATATATTTTTAACAGAACCCAGAAAGTCGTTGTTAATGGTTATGAATCTGACACTGTAATTGTAACGTCTGGAGTTCCACAAGGTTCCATCTTAGGTCCTCTTCTCTATGTCATATTCATAAACGATATTAAACAATGTTTCGTTAACTCTCGGTTTCTAATGTACGCAGATGACATCAAAATCTATAAACCTTGCAAAACGATAGAGGATTGTCAACTTCTTCAAGATGATCTAGACAGGTTACATACTTACTGCATTGTTAATAAGCTCATTCTTAGCCTTCCAAAATGCCACACTATCTCTTTTACTAAGAACAAAAAGAAACACATATATACCTATTTCATTGACAACGTTCCCCTAAATACTGTTCGTTCAGTACGTGATTTGGGAGTAATACTTGATTCCTGTCTACACTTTGACTTACACTATGATACAGTAGTAAATAAAGCTTTTCAAATGTTCGGTTTCGTCATGAGATCGTCCCGTGACTTTGTGCGTCCCTCTACCTTCTTAATGCTATACAAAACATTGATTAGATCACAATTAGAATATGCTTCACCTATCTGGAATCCTTTGTACAAAAAGTACGGTGCTGGCTTAGAAATAGTACAGAAAAAGTTTTTGCGTTCTATGAACTACAGGTGTTATCACTCTAAAGTTCCCTACACACATTTATTAAATAAATATCATGTTTTAAGTCTAGAGTACAGACGATTGCTTCTGTCAGTAATGATGTTGCATGGTTTGTGCAACAACAGATTTGACTGCACAGATTTAACAAATAAATTATGTTATACAGTACCCAGAACTGTTATCCAGCGCGGAGTGCGCGTGCCTCGTCTGTTTCATACAGAGTCCTGTAAAACTAATGCCGGAGTGCGCGTGCCTCTGCGTCGTATTGTGGACATATATAACTCGCACTTCACACGGCTTGATATATTTTGTCTATCTAATAAGCAATTTAAAGTAGAAGCTTGTAAACTCTTGTCTGAGATTTAACTATTTAATTTAATAATATGTTAATCAGTTACGGATTTGTTAGATAATGTTATTTTAACTATTTCGTTTTTAGCTATAATGTGTCATTGTAACTTTCATTTCTTTTGTTAACCTGTGGACAATGGTGTGGGTTGCATAATTGTTTAATTAGTTATACGAATTTTAGTTAATATGTTTTTATTATGTAACTGTTATTTGTCCCTAAATAAATAAATAAATAAATAAATATCATCGCTTAGCATGCAAATAAAAAAGAGCATGCAGCGGGATCTCCTTTGACAGATGGAAACCATTTAAGCTGAGAACGGAAGGAAGAAATGTGATCATATTTACGAAGGCTAAAAATGAAACGGATACAGTTGTTAGGAAGTCGATCCAGTTTGTTAAGAAGTTCTTGGGATAGATCAGAGTAGCAAACATCAGCATAATCAATAACAGGAAGCACAAACGATTGAACCAAAGTGGTTTTAGTGCTAGAAGGAAGACAACGCTTGAATCTATAGAGAGATCGCAGTGTAAATGTTACTCTCTGGCTAACCTGTGCAATCTGCTTATCCCAACTTAACCTGTCGTCAATGTATAAGCTCAGGTCTTTAACGTGTGGCGAAAGTGGAATGACGGTATTGTTGAAGCTAAGCGGGAGTATTTGGCTAGAGTCCAATTTTCGTAGCGCATGTGAACTGCCGATCAGGATAGCCTGGCATTTACTGACGTTGACCATAACACCAAAGCTGCATGACCAATCGCTGATAGCTAATAGATCAGCATTCAGCAATGAGATACAGTTGTCCAAGTTGTCAATGTCAGCTTGTACGTAGAGCTGTAGGTTATCAGCACACAGATGGTAAGAGCATTTGAGGATAGTGGTAATAGAATTCATGAAAAGAGAAAATAAGAGTGGAGAGAGTATACCGCCTTGTGGAACGCTAGTTTTCAGGGCGCACCACTCAGAAAAACTGATCAGCACGAACCGCTAGCTGGTGACCACGAATATCCGATGAGAACCAATCCCGTGCCAATAGGATCTGATGAACAAGGATGCTGAAATAAACAAGGTTACTGGAAAAACAAGAACAGAACAAAAATAAAAGCCGTAGTCACACGTCACGTTATTAATTGTTTTGTTACGGTTGATATCCTATATAACGTGTGACTATGGCTTTTATTTTTGTTCTGTTCTTGTTTTTCCAGTAACCTTGTTTATTTCAGCATCCTGAAAATCTTGTTTTGATCCTTTTTAGCATCGATTTTTTTGTCGTAGTCGGGTTTTAGTTTTTTTACTTTTTATTATTTAAACTATTTTGGTGTTAAATCACTGTGCTTCTATACTATTTACTTTATTTTTTATAAGTTCAAGTGAAGCCCTTTCAAATGATACCAAACACGGTATATCTATCTTACTTTTATTTTTTACACATGGCTTTTTGACCGCTAGAGGGCGCCACGTTAAATTTAAGCAATATTTATGGTAAGTTTAAGTGAAGCCCTTTCAAATGATACCAAACACGGTGTATCTATCTTATTTTTATTTTTTTACACATGATTTTTTGTCCACTAGAGGGCGCCACTTTAAAATTTAAGCAATGTTTTGGAAATGTGCATGTGACGCCCTTTCAAATGATATCAAACACGATGTGTTTATCTTATTTTTATTTTTTAACACAACACTTTTTGGGCCCTAGAGGGCGCCACATTGG
This sequence comes from Tholera decimalis, assembly GCA_943138885.2. Lineage (NCBI taxonomy): Eukaryota > Metazoa > Arthropoda > Insecta > Lepidoptera > Noctuidae > Tholera > Tholera decimalis. Next base: position 6,711,841 of record OW964566.2, on the reverse strand, counting down.
GTTTTGTGACACGTCACGTAGCCTATGTTCAGCAGACGGTCAAGACGGTTCTAACGATACCTCATTTGTCGAGTTTTGATAAGCAGCTTTGGAGCTATGAGGGAACAGATGAACATACACACATACATATATACATACATACATACATAGCCTGTCAAAATCATAACCCTCCTTTGGCTTTGCCGTAGTCGGGTAAAAAAACGTACCTTCTTCTTTTTATAAATATTTTAGTTTATTACAGTAAAATCAGAATTGTATGTTCCTACAAATTCGCTAAATGATGAATATTGTGATTAAAACCAGGGTGGAAGACGCTGTCGACTGTAACACAGTTAATACTAGCACAGTCGACAACGTGACCTCTTACCATTTTGCTAAAATAAATTTTGCTAATAAATTAATTGCCTTATATAAGTTCAGACTAAGAGTAATTAATATATAAACTACTAGTACTCACGCGGGGCTTCGCTCCCGTGGATTCTATCACGATAAAAACATAACTCTCCTTTTTTGCAGTCGGGTAAAAAGTAGCCTATAACCTTCCTCAAGCTTCAAGCTACTTCCATACCAAATTTCATCCAAATCCACCCAGTACTTTCGAAGATTAGCGCGTTCAAGCAAACAAACAAACAAACAAACTTTTCCGCTTTATAATATTAGTATAGATAAATGGAGACATCCCAATTTGTGTCAGAATAGCCAGGAGAATGTCGTGATCAACGGTATTGAAAGCATTGGAGAAATCAATTAAAATTAACACTAACCTAACGTCTTCTGTAACTTTAAGTAAAGCTGTGGCTGTGCTGTGGCCAGGTCGAAAATCTGATTGGAAAGGGGATAACAGACCAAACACAAAGGAAGATATATCATCATCTGGTTTTTTTTTTAAATGACCTCATTCAAGGTTAAGCAATGCTTGTCGAGGTCGATCTGTGGAAGGGTGACCATGATAACATATCGCGATCCCTCCGTGCCTCGAAAAACACGTTAAACCCTTGGTCCCAGCTGTCATCTATACTAATATTATAAAGAGGTAAAATTTGTAAGTTTGTATGTATGGGGTAATCTCTGAAACTACCGAACCGATTTTGAAAATTCTTTCGCTTATATGTAGCTGTATTATCCCTGAGTGCTATAGGCTATAAATTATCTTTATATCATGCATATTAGCCGAGCTATTATAATCTTTGTCAAGCAAGTCGGGGACGGGATCCCGTGGAATATTTTCGACTTCTACGCGGACGAAGTCGCGGGCAGAAGCTAGTATGTACATATTTGACAGACGTTACGGGAATTCAGAAAATCTGACCATGGCTATCGTGTTACCCAGCTACTGTATTGTAGAAGTCATAAAGGCAGTTGCTCCATTTAAAACACTAGTGGTCAGCACCATACGGTAGACTATAGCCTATGGAACGGTTAGACTGGATTCCAACATGATTGAAAAAAGGCTAAGCAGATGTTGATGACCTCATTCTGTCGCGTTCCTTCATTTCATTCTTCATTTTCATTCATTTGAGTCCCCTTTTTAAATTTAGATTATTTTATGAATATTTTTTTATTCTAATTTTGTTTTTAATTATTTATTTCGTATTCTATTCTTTCGTTTTTAATAATTTTAATTAATAATATTTGGATTTTAATGTTATATAATATTAATGAATATTTGAATTGCTTATCTAGACGGCATATATTGTTTATATTTTCATTGATAATATGCGGATAATGCAGTGGGCTGCAATATTGTTTACACAGTGAATGATTTATTCATATGCATTTACTTTATATTGTAGCTAATTATTGTCCCTTAAATAAATTAATAAATTCTTGATCAAAGGCCTCGACCATTTTCTCGATGGTTTGCCTCTTCACACTATTTCCCGAGGAAGGTATCCAAGGCGTCCTGCCATCTACGCCTCGGTCTGCCACGACCTTGGCTAGCTGTGTTGGGTCATTTCAGGCCCACAGCTGTGACGGCATCCAAGTTAATTCTTTAATCCCCTCCAAATCCTTGACAAGCAGATCATTATAAAACAAAAAAATACTATAAAAAACTAAATGTAAGGCGACCGGCGGTCGTTGACCGAGAACATGCCTATTTTATAAATTACTAGCTGACTTTTTATTTGTTTTTCATATTTTCTTGCCTTTAAACTTTCTCTGGAATTCAACAAATATTTTTAACCAATCAAAATTAGCCAAGTCGTTTATATAGATAGATACATTTCATTACCGCTTATACCAAAAGCTGTATTTTTTGTTGTCTACAACAAAGCTTGTTTTTAAACGTTTCAGAAAATTCCTTATTCCTTTACAGATGAGCAACCAATACACCAAGAACTTGAGTAAAAAAGCAAAGAGGAAGCTTGCCAATCAGACGCTCCAACAAAGTGCCATCGCTAGTCATATGCCGGGCGAGAAGAATAAGACCAATGTGTGAGTATACATACACACACGGATTTTTCTATTGATTTGTTCGCGTTTGACCACTATCTCACCTGACAGTAAGCGATGATATGGTCGAAGATGAAGCACGCTTATCTAGAAGTAATCTATTCTCTATTGACTTAAAGACCCCCAGTGTTTAGCTATACACAGATATGTTCACATCCTATACCCTACTCTTTTTACAAGCTTTAAGTTTACGAACGAAAAAAGGCAAGTTCCCTTGTTCGTTCGTTTGTTAGTATGTCCGGCCCAAATCTTGCAAATTAATTTAAAATTCAATTCAATTCAATTTATTTATGTCGGATAATTCCATATTTGTTTGTTAGTAACATGTGAACTTACAAGCTAGTGTTAGTAATAGACTATTAACAACTTATATCTAAAATAAAGTTTAAAAAAATAAAGTTTAAAAAAAAAGAAGCAATTATCGTCAACCGATTAAGATGAAATTTTTCATAAACGTTTACTTTGAATGACAATGCATGGTTAGCTATGTTACGTCACTTTAAATCCAATATGGCGAACGTCACAAGATGGCGGACTTTTTACAAATGAAAGGGTTTGTTGAGAAGAATACAATAAAAAGCTTGCATTTCAAGAATATTTTTTTGTTCAGTTGTTTTGTTTTCTATCAAGTCAGGAAAGCTACTCTGTGCATTATAACTACAATTTTATGAGCAATTTAATAATGGTCATTTTTATTATTATCAGGTCCGAGGAATCAAATGATGAAATCGCAAACGCAGCTTTAGACTGTGCTGAGACATTCCTTACTGTCTGTGGAATATTTTTGAAACCAACTACACACAAGGTATGTCTCATTAATTAATGCTGTAGGCAGAGCCGGATTAACCATTAGACGGAGTAGGCAACTGCCTAGGGGCCCCGCATCAACTAGGGGCCCAGGCCCAGTATACGCACCAAGAAAAAATGTTTCTTCGAACGAGAATTTGATGTGCGTGTGAACTTAGGGACCCCACTGTTATCTCACAAAATACAAATCGTTAGATTTTGTAGTAGAATTAAAACAATTTTAGAACAAATCTGGGAATAAGTAAACAAATATATTAAAAACCACAGCCCTTAATGTGTGTTTCCTCAGTTCACAAACGATTTGGTCAGTCAACATCAAACAAACTATTTAATATGGAATCTGGACATTAAAACTAAACTAAATTTTACTGTAATACTAAATTGACAAGAAGAAGGAATTTTGACCGAGAATGATTTTAAATTTATATAATTTCTAAATTTTTTTAACTTTGTTATTGCCTATTTTAGTTAATCTTTTGATTATTTGTCTATTCTAATCACCTATATGAAATATTTGTACGCCGATACTGACGGCTAAACATGATGGTCTCAAACATAATAATATCTTGCATGCTTTTGTAGCCCTGGCTGGGGGCCTTTAATTTATTAGAGGTCACCACAGGAAAGACCGGTTAAGTAGTACATTAGCCTTAGAGAGCTAAACTACGAGTGGCCCTACCTAAAAAAAAAAAAAAAAGCATTCTTTTGTATGTATACCATATTTAAACAAATAAAGATATCTCTCTCTCTCTCAAAGTAAGAAAAGGGGCCCCGAGAATGCCATTGCCTTAGGGCCTCTGACAGGGTTAATCCGGCTCTGGCTGTAGGTAATATGAGTATTAGTAGATCCAACATTATATTACTAGTGTTTTACATGAAGCGACTGCCATTCTGTCCTTTGTGGAGGTCCTATCGATCCACCAACTGACCTCGGCAAGCGTCGCTTAACCTTGAAGAGGTGTAGCTATTATTATTTAGCCACGAACTCCTTCGTTAGTAGACCTAAATACAAATAAAATAAAGTAAAACTATTGATTGGAAAACTCTTTGAAATGTTGAGAGTTGTGACCGTTTAGGGCGTTCAATTTAAATATTTTCTTATTTTTGTATGAAAATCTGATGAACTAAAATATGACGAATTTTTAAAAGTCATAGAACAAAAGTCGTTGATTATGATGTAAGTAACATAGTCCTGAGAGGTTTTCGGTGTTTTACAAATAACCCTGTATAAGTAAATTATAAGATGTATAATAAATAAATAAACAAAAATATGCATTCCATCCAACCCACAGACATTCCAAGAGCGTCTAGTCCGTGAATGCTTCAACCTGCAATCCTACAGCGTGGTGCGATCTCTGCGACTCGTGCGCACGTTGGACGCGGCTCGCAAGACCACGCCCACAACAGTACCGCCGCCTGCGCAGTACTGCGTGCAACTGTACAGCACTTTGGTTAATAGCCAATGTGATGAGGTGAGATACTCATCAATACCAGGTTTGGAGAATCTTTGTTGCTTGCATGATATATATGTATATATTTTTTTTATTGATAATAGGTTCGCGTTTGACCACCATCTCACCTGATGGTAAGTGATGATGTGGTCGAAGATGGAGCACGCTTACCTAAAAGTAACCTATTCACTCTTAAGAGCCCTAGGTTATAGCTATCGGGAAACACAGACTCCGGTAGGGAATTCCACTTCTTAGCCATACACACAATGAAAGTATTCCCAAAACCATGTAACGATAACGCATCGCCGTTTTTCTTGTAGTCCGATGATGGAACGGGCTTGACGGAATTAAATTGTGTAATTCCATCGCACACTCCCCGAAATGTAACCGATAAAAAACCGATAGACTAGCAACTTGTCGTCGATGTTCAAGGCTCTGAAGCTTTGATTCGACCAGTGTATCGTTGCCAATGAGTTTTTAGGATTTCGTATCTCCAAAGGAAAGTTTAAACCCTTATATGATCACTTCGTAGTCCGTCTGTCCGTTAATTTTGAACGGGACGGCAAGATATAAAACCGAAAGTTATATCAAATCCTCGGGGGTCTACGGCCTCTTTCTTATTAGTGTAAAAAAGATAAAGCTTTTAAGTTCCCTTAATATAATATATAATTAATATAGTTCACCTAGAAACATGAAATTTTGTAAGAAGGAATGTCTAACAGCACATTCAAAGGAAAAATCTTTGATCCATAAGTATGTAGTTCGTTTGGTACTATTGTACTTATTTATAATTAGATAAGTTTGTACGGAACTAGGTATGCGTGTCCAACTCGCAAATGACCGGTTTTTTGTTAACGTTCTGTTGACATCATTGAACAAAAAACTTTTACAATCGTCATTTGGGTAATAAGTTAGACAATCCGTCAAATTATAAGTTCTTTATCTGTAATTTGACAGATTGTTTAACTTACTCAGCCTGTCTTTGACTTCTATATTTTAATTACTAAGCATACTCGAAACTGAAAAATTTAGCATTAAGACAATATCTTTTAACTACTTCACACCGGAACAGCTGCTCAATCTGTATCAAGCCCAGGTTCGGTCGTGTATTGAGTACTGATCTCATCTTGGGGATGGATCTGCCAAATACAACTGGACGCGCTTGAGTCTATTGAGAAACGGGCCAAGCCGAAAGACTCATTGGCAACGATGCACTGGCCGAGTCAAAGCTCCAGAGCCTTGAATACCGACGACGAGTTGCAAGTCTATCGGTTTTCTATCGGTTACATTTCGGGGAGTGTGCGATGGAATTACACAATCTAATTTCGCCAAGCCCGTTCCATCATCGGACTACAAGACAAACGGCGATGCGCCATCGTTACATGGTGGACATCCCACCCATACGCACTAAACATTTTGGGAATACTTTCATTGTGCGTACGGCTAAGGAGTCGCCGTTCCCTGTGGAGTCTGTTTCCCGATAGCTATAACCTAGGGGTCTTTAAGTCAAGAGTGAATAGGTTATTTTAGGTAAGCGTGCTCCATCTTCGACCACATCATCACTTACCATCAGGTGAGATGGTGGTCAAACGCGAAACAATTATCAATAAAAAAAATATTATTGTAGTTTTCGCCGCGACAAAAGTTTTTTTTTTGCAAAAAATTTAGTCAGTGATAACGTAGCATTCTACTGGTAAAAGAATGTTTAATACCGGATATGTAGTTTCCAAGATTACTTCCTATATACAAGCTCTCTTGCAAACATTATTCCTTTATAATATTAGTATAAACCTGGCAAGCATAATTATGTAAATGTTTTCCCAACTGCAGAAGTATTGCTACATCATTCGATTTTTTCTAACCCTTATTTGTTTTACTAAACTCTCAGATAAGGAAGTTCTGTTCCCAAGCACTGCTGGACATACGACTGCAACTGCACTGTTCCCCGCCATCTATAAACTTCGCGCTAGACGCACAACCCGACACTAACGCAGACAAAAACAAGAAGAAGGAACTATCTCAGGAGAATAGACAGAAATTAAGGTGAATATCCTAATAATTTAAACGTCAATAGCCTATTCTGTCCCCATATAGAATCACTCACCTCACGATTGCGCAGGTTGATCTTTAAGTCCCTTCGTCACGTTGCTGATACCAATGTGCTTAAACTCGTATATTTGACTCTGTGCCAATCGATTATACAATATTGCATAGTTACTTGGGGTGGTTCAGCAAAAACTCATATGTTGAAATTGGAACGTGCTCAAAGAGCTCTTCTAAAAGTTTGGTGGCGTTTACCTTACCAATTTCCTACCACCGATCTCTATGAAACGTGTGTGGTTCTCTCTGTACGTAAATTGTTTATTCTTAACCTTGTATTAATCACACACTCTATCCATCCCAACTTAGCTTCCAACGTCGCAAACATGTTGTCTGCCTCTCCATCCGCACTAAACGTCGTTCAACCCAACGTAATATCCCTTTCCTCAGCAGCTACGTTTACAACAATTTTAAACACCTACCCTATGCGCAAATTTAAATGTAAAAGAACGGTCACAAATTGGCTCCTTAAATTAGATTATGCAGAGACTGAAAATATCCTAAATATTTTGAAACTATTTTCGATCAGAATCTTTATACACTCAACTCATATATCGCGTCTTTTCACTTTATTACTTTTTTTACTTTATTAATCACACACACACACACACACACACACGCGGACACCTGTAGGTACTCACACTCAATGCGTGAGGACTTATATTACGCTCACAAATACACAACACTGTTCAAAACACAAAAAGCATGCTTACTTATATTATTTTTTTTCTGTATCAGTTTTAATTTACCTCCTCTCAGTACTTGAAGCTGTTATATTTGTATTTGTATTACCTAAATGCATTAAATTAACAATTTTTAAAGAGTATGAGGCTGGAGATCTGTAATACAGATCCCGAACCCAGATACAGACTCCAGCTCTCACTAAGGTCTATCTGATAGGTAGGTGTCTGATAGGTATCTATAGGTATCTTGCTGTAACTTATATTTTGTATACCTATGTTGTACCTTTTTAAGAGAAATAAATAAAGACTCGGAGCTTTAATCAACTCCAACCACTATTGTGAACCCACTCCAAGCACTGGCATGTTTAGCTTTGGAGGTATAAATAAGATTGCTAGTAATGTGATTTCTACCCGTATTGCAAATTCTCTTAAAAAAAATATTTTCTAGAATGTTTGACAAATTCGATTTTTATTTATTGTATTTGTTGGTAAAACAAACATATTTACAAAAAGCACATTAAATTAAATTAATATATCGTATTTATGTATCCCCAACGTTATTAAATTCAATAAAATTGTAGCACAATACACATACACGTTATTTAAAACAGAAACAAATAATATTTAATTAAAAAGCATTTAATCATTATAGTTCATGCTTATACCAATCCGAGTCATCAATTGCACTGGTCAATACAAATTTTGCTGAACCTAAAACAATTATCACTTTACACAAATTTTCTCTTCTAAGATCACTCCATTAATTATATCGCTATCTAAAAAGTCTTGTTCTTTTTACAGTATGCGGGATTTGACTACCGAAGACAGCGTTGGACCGTCAGCTGAAGGACTGGATATAACATCCCCTGATGACGAAGACGATGAGCCGGCAAATAAAATTCCGCGTTTAGTTTACCCTGAAGACGAAGAAAAAATCAGTATAAGCAGTGACTCCGAAGTATCCGTAGTTATTCCCGACGGCTCAGATGACGAGGTTCAAGAAGTTAATGAAGAAAGCCATGATATAGATGTGGACGACCTTGAATTGCAACCACAACCAGAAACAGGAACTAAAGAATCCAGTCTTAAAACTAGCGACGATAGTAAAGAAACCACAGAGAACATAGTAACAGTAGAAGACTCTGTAGATACTATAGATTCAAATCAAAAGAGCAGGAAAAGAAAAATTAGCCAAGAAGACGAAGAGGCAAGCGAAAAACCGTCTATCTACGAAGCTAAAACACAAATTCCCCTAAACGCATCAACGGATACTATAGAAGGTGATAGAAGCCCAATTTCAATGGAGATAGCGTACGATGCGTCCAACACGGAGGGAAAAGTAGTGGTATTAGAAAAATTGGACGATGATAATCTACCTAGCACAAATGAAACGGACGACGTGCAAATAACTTGCGGACAAGCCGTAGTGGTGTCCCAAGAAGAACCGGCAAAAGATACCTTTGAAGTTGGCATAGAAATTTCTACCATAAATACTAAAGACGAAGTAGATGAAACAAAAGAAAATGGTGACAACATAGCAGCTAATGAAAATAATATCGAAGTGAAAATTACAAGCAAAGAAATCAGTGTCGAAGATATGTTAGCTGATTTCGTAGACGAAGTTAATGAAGAGCCTAGTTTAGTAGCATAAGCCTGTAATTGAATAATGTTATAAGAGTACATTTCTGTATTCGTTTCATAATTAATAAAATTAAAGATTAATTTTGCTATTTCTTTTGAATACGAGGTTTTCATTGGGATTTCAGAACTCATTAAACATAGTGTATTACATACTCTTTGCTCATTCCTGCAAAATAAATGAAATGAAATGAGGAAAAGAACCAACGGATTTGAGTAGAGCTGGCAAGCATTTGTCAACAGTCGTGTAGTTCAACCTGGTTCAACCTGGCCATGGCTTCTGTAGAGTGTAGTGTAAGAAAAACGAACGCGTGAGGGATGACAACTTTCTTCCGCGCGCGCCTCAACGAGCAGTCGGCAGCATTGATGGGGCCCGATAGCGCTACTGCCGTACGAGGTTGCGGGAATGTTCTAACGAGATACCGCGCCCTGAAACGTAAGAATAACTGAAGGAGCAGCAAGGGCGGATCCAGGGTGGGGGGGTCATGACCCCCCCCTGGGCTGGGTCCAGGACCTAGGTGGACAGCTAATTAAAATTTTTAAACATTTTTAAAAATATGCAGGGAGGTGTTCTATGCCCCATAATAATGTAGTTTCTTTTCTCGATAATTGTTTTATGAAGAAGGCAATTTTTCAAGATGATTAACCTAGAATAATTGGAAAAGAAGCCTACGGCATTACATATTTTGTTATCTTACGCTTCATAAATATGTCCTAGAAGTTCAATACCAGTATCAGTTGAACACCAAGTTAGTAAGGTTTTGGCGTAGTGGGGGAGTGGTTATAAGTACCTGTAGAATACCTTCACTCTGATTCCTGACAAAACCCTTAACTATAGTTACTTTACTCTTTGGCCTGTATCAAAAGGCTCTTATCCGTATTATTATTATCAGCAAGCAATAGCAGAAATATTACATTTCTCATGACATCACTTGTTTGACGCTGTCACTGACTGTCAGTGCCTAATTTGACAACATTTTGACATTCTGATTCATGTGTTTTTGTTATTAAAACACACGAGACCCTCGGGATAATTATACTTTTAGCAAACATTCTATTTCCAAAATGGTTATAGCAATTGGGTTCGAAGGCAGTGCTAACAAAATTGGCATCGGTATTGTCAGAGATGGAGAAATACTATCCAATTGTAGAAGAACTTACGTGACACCGGCTGGCGAAGGTTATTTTAAATCCCTATCACTATTATTTGCTAGAAAACATGATATTTAAGTTACCTGCTTCTGCTCAAGGTTTCGCTTGCTTCCGAACATCAAAATACGTTAAGTGCTTTAAACGTGAAATAGTAACAAACCGTCAGACAAAGTTCCTTCTGCATTGTAATATTAGTATGGATTGTCTACATAACTTCAAGACTGAATTCTTCATAGGTTAGGCAGAGGTATACTAGATAGGTTAAAGTGAATATCTATCAACTGTTTTATGATTTCATTAATTATTTATTATGTTCCTATTATTAGGAATAATGTAGCAGGTACTGATTGAAAACATAATTTATTTCCAGGCTTCCTTCCCAGAGAAACTGCAGAGCATCATAGACAAAATATCCATGCAGTGCTAAAAGAAGCTCTTGATCAGTCTGGTATAACTCCGGAGCAGATAGATGTAGTCTGCTATACAAAAGGGCCAGGCATGGGAGCCCCATTGATGGTGTGTGCCATAGTGGCCCGAACTTGTGCCAAATTATGGAAGAAACCTATTTTAGGTGTCAATCATTGTATTGGACGTATCCTTTGTATCATTGAAATATTTGTGATATCCAGTTTGGTCTTATGTGTTTTTCTAGCAAGAAAAGTAACTAAAAAAAACTGTACAAAGTTAATTAAACTAAGATCAAAGCATAATAAGTGCACCATAACATAAAGCATTCTGTTAATCAGCCGATAACATTCCCAATTAGACATGTGCAAAACAGTGCACCACGAAGTGATGTGATATGTCATTACATTTCGTGCCGAGTAATATTACCACGCATGATGTTATGATGTAGTGCCATGCGATAGCACACCATCGCGCGTTCTAATGTAATGCAATGTTCTAGTGTAATAGGACATGTTATTGAAATAGTAACATAGCAGCGAGCGATACAATGTTGTCCGCGTGTCATTATGATGATTCATAATTTATTATGTGAAAGAAATTAAATATTTGCATTGCAATTCGAAATAAAAGGACAGTTGAGTATTTACCTACGACCGTACAATGGATGGTGGTGTCAAGGAAATATAAACCCTTTTTAATAAGAATAGAGTTCGAAATAACATACTAAGTCACCTGACTGGGCGAAATACGAAATTTGTATGTCAATAGACAAAACATAGCGCACTACCTAATTTTTTAAGATCTTGTATATAATTATCACCTATACGAATAAATGATTCTGATTCTGATGCGTTCGGGAGGGCTCGGTCCGAGCGAGTCTGCGAGTCATGTCGCGAGCTACTGCGCTGCTACCGCGCGCGTGATGTTTAGTGTGATGGTGTGATGCTTATTTTAGTCGAGTAATGTGTGATGTTACAGTACGCGCTCGGGTGATATTACGCGTGATGCATCACTCGCATTACTTACACATGTCTATTCCCAATGCTGGGACACAGGCCTCCACTGTATGAAAGGGAACGAGCCCTAAACCAACGTGTGGGCCTAATGTGGATTCGTTGACATGTGGACATGCCAATTTCCTCACAATGTTTGCCTTCACTGTTTTAGAATGATGAAAATAACATGCCTGTAAATGTAATAATATGTCTGCCTAGTTTGAAACCCTTAAACTACATATTGTCACATCTGTAACCATTGGACAACAAATTGCACCATAAAATAAAATTAAATCTCACTGACTAATCACAACATGGTCAAGTAATTATTGAAAATTTGAAACAAACTTTGATTTCTACTTCAAACTATGAAAAATTTCATACATATAATTTTTACTACCTCATATCCTTAGCAGACAAACAGACATTGAAATGGGCCGGCTTATTACAAAGGCTAATAACCCAACTGTATTATATGTAAGCGGTGGCAACACACAGATCATAGCCTATTCCAGAAATAGATACAGGATATTTGGAGAGACGATTGATATTGCCATGGGCAACTGTTTGGACCGGTATGTACTTATATGTATAAATTCTGTTTATTTATAAATCTAATATTATAGAAAAGTTATTGTATCTTTATATCAATGAATAAATCAAAAGCAAGAGTGGCCTCATCACGAATTATAAAAAAAATAAAAATCATTTATCAGTCAGTTATCATCTCACCATAATAGAAAAAAGGGGGCTGTCTGTAACTTGCCACAGTGCACACTGCTCAACATTGGCTGAGCCCACTGCAGATGAGGGCCTCCCTAATAAGTTTTGAATATAATAATAATTGATCATATTATGTTCCCACGCTGAGACACAGGTCTTCTCTCTATGGGAAGGAATAGGCTGTAATCCACCACGCAAACCCAGCGCGGGTTGGTGGATGTCAGGTGTGGTGATTTTTGGTCGTAGGACATGCTGGTTTCTCTTCACCAATTTGACAGCATTGGTGATGATATAAATTACATAAAGTAACATGCATGATTGGGTTCAAACCCACATCCTGCAACTCGCAAGTCAAGGCTGTTGGGCTACCACCTATCCATCCATTAACATAACATCCATTAGTTAACTTTTTAAATAATTATTTAAAGAGTGCATAAAACCAAGTCACAGATACTTTATTTTGATATAAACTTTTAAGCACTTAATAAAAGGTAATTAAATATTAAAATACTACTAATAAATTTTACTAAATCTTGTAATAAATGTCAGGATTATTCTGTGCTTATGGCCCTCTTGGACAGGGCTCCTTCAGACTGGGCCCCCAGTCTGAAATCCTAGCATTTCTCTGCCTTACCTCCCTATTTTTACGCCACTGTACCGCATTTCCTATTGTCATCCCTAGTTGGTTGTGATCTAATTCACAACGAATTTTGACCATTTTTCACTTCCTTTGATTCTATTGCCTATTCACTTTCATTTTAGCTTTCTCATCTTTTCATTTATATTTTGAAATTCCATTCTTGGTAATAATATACTCCCTAGGTATAGCCTATTGTAATTAAGAAACTTCTTTTTACAAAAATTACTAATGAGGTTTATACTGTTTTCAGATTTGCAAGAGTGCTAAAGTTGTCTAATGCTCCAAGTCCAGGCTACAATATTGAACAAGCCGCCAAAAAGGGGAAAAAATACTACCAGCTTCCTTATTGTGTAAAAGGTATTGTAGATCTTGGATGCTAAATAATTATCAATATACGAGTATGGCAATGTTTCCTAAAAGTACGGACAATCATTCAGTCGTCATAGTTATTTATGTCCGCGTAAAGATGCCGCGGCCTCGCAATGCGAAGGCAACTGAAGATACAGGTGGGTTTTTATTTAGTAGAAGTCTGACACTCCGTTCCGCTCCACCCACAGTGGAAGAAGTCATTTGATGATTTTCCCCCCGATATTCGCAAATCAGATAGTTGGCCTTTGGTACACATGGGCGTAGGAAGAGAGGGGGGCCGGGTGGGCCGTGCCCACCCTAGAATCGCCTGGGCCCACCCCAGAATTTTTATTAACAAACAATTATGGTTGAAAAAATAAAAAAAATAAACTAGCCAAGTGCGAGTCGGATTCGTCCATGAAAGATTCCGTATCCAAACATAGATTAGCGAAAATTAACTTTGTTTTTCATAAATTACCAAGTTCGTTCGTCAACCGTTTGTATAAATGACCAAGATATTATATTTGCGGTTTATTAAAATGTACTATATCACAAAAATTGAGCTAGAAGTACCTATCATGTTCAAATAAATTTTCGTTGTAAGTTTGCATTTATACTTCCTTGCACTTTCTTATTTTAAAAATAAGAGGTTATAAATTTTACCACTTTGGAAGTCTATATCTGTCAAACGACTGACTTTAAGAAAAAATGGTTTTAGAAAACTCAACGTAATTAAAAAAATCATCTCCTAGACAGACACCACACATTAGTTCCATGAATGGGTAAGCCCCCTTTACTTCATTATTTTATTTTATTTTGCATAAAAACATGTAAACCGGTTCACAGAATACATCTACCAAGTTTCAACTTTGTAGTCTTATTGGTAACTGAATAAAAGAATTACCTATATTTTTACCTAATTACATTAAGGGTTCCGTAGTAAATATAATAATATAATGTAATATATTTATTTGACAAAATTTATTTGAAAAAAAAAGCCTTACAAATTTCTTAAAACTAGCTTATTTACAATTTTTATAACTACGCCAAATAACTTCGTTTTTCATAGTGTTTGTATGAATTACAAAGTTATATTTGCGGTTTATGAAAATATGCTGTATCTCAAAAACTGCTGACCCGATCTCGTTCAAACTAATTTTGGTTTAAAGTTTACATTAAGATCTACAGCATATTTTTTTTTAGATTGTCACTCCATTATTATAGAAGTTAGAGGGGGAGGGACACACATTTTATTATTTATTATATACTTTATTGTACACCTTACAATACACTTTAGGATACAAATAATAAAATTAGTGTACAATGGGCGGTCTTATCGCACAGGGCAATCTCTTACAGACAACCTTTGGATGGACAGAAATGAAAGGAGACAGATTTAGGGCTGTCAGTGTACAACATCATACGTAATACTAATCAAACATAATAATATAAAATACATACCATATATATAAATATAAAATATACTAATACATATCAAAATCATAATAGAGAAAGGAGGGGAAAAAAATTATAGTGAGAGGTAATGCTCTTTCACCATTTTTTTGAAAGTAGGTAATATTTGAGCACGCCTCACATCTATGGGCAATGCATTCCATAAACGGGCTGCTTGGATAGTGAAAGATTTATCGAAGAAAGAAGTGGAATGCATACGGATACTTAACTCTAAATTTTCCGATGATCTCAAGGACCTTGAATGTGTGTCACAGAGAAACCGAAAGCGGTCTTTAAGATAAAAAGGAGTGAAAGGATTAAATAGCACATTATAAAGCTGAGAAAGCAAATGAACATTCCGGCGAAACCTAATAGGAAGCCATTTGAGCTTAGTACGAAATTCAGAAACATGGTCATATTTGCGCAAGCCAAAGATAAACCTAATACAGAGATTTTGAAGTCGCTCTAGCTTGTCGAATTGGTCTTGGGTCAAATCAAGATAGCTGGCATCAGCATAGTCCAATATAGGAAGAAGAAGAGATTGTGCAATTGCAATTTTAGTGGTGATGGGAAGAAAATTACGAAGGCGTCTCAGGGAGCCTGCAGAAGCAAACAGTTTACGACTGACTTCCTGCAGTTGCTTCGTCCAAGACAGAGTTTTGTCGATGTATATCCCCAAGTTCTTCACGGCGTGACTGAACGGAATGACGGTGTTATTAAAGGAAACTTGGGGAAGTGTCGACCAATCGATCTTAGAGATAGTCCGGGAACTACCAACAACAATCACTTGGGTTTTGGCAGTATTGATTTTTAGTCCGAACTCAGTGCTCCAATCACTAATTCGAGCAAGGTCTACATTAATTGTCCCAATGGCATGTATAGTCCCAATAGTTACGGAATAAAATGGTTGTGACATACATACGGATGGACGGACAGACAGACAGACATGACGAAACTATAAGGGTTCCGTTTTTTGCCATTCGGCTACGGAACCCTAATTAAAAACAAGCGGCTCCCAATACAAGGAGCTGATTTTTTTCTATCCTATACGTGCGGGTGTGTGTTTTGATAGATATTTAATGAATGACATTAAGGTTCCAAAAACGATTTTTTCTTGAAGTCAATCGTTTGAAAGATAGGTTCTAAATCGATTTTTTCTTGAAGTCAATCGTTTGAAAGATAGGTTCTAAATCGATTAATGCTCAAAGTAAATCGTTTTAAACTATACTCGTAGATCTAAATTAAAAAAAAAAACTTTTTAGCAAAAAATGGAACCGACTTCCATATAAAATCACTACAAAGGCAAAAATAACTTTAATTTCGGAAGGCGGTGTCAAAAACGAAAATATATACAAAACTGAAGACACATTTTTCACGCTTTTTAGTGGGTCGGTTTGTAATTTATCTAGTTACAAAAGCCAAAATGTCAACTACTTATCAACTTTTACAAAATTTTGCTTTTCCCGGTGCAGAGCCGTTAATTTTTGAGGAGTTCTCCTGGTACATCACCATCAGCTCTACTTCACCATATGCATTGTGACGAGCATAAAATGCTTAACATCCATATTCAAGTAATCTAATCGCAATCAACGAAATACTTATTATTGAGTAGTTTCGGTGGCCATCTGGGGTCTTCATCATCAGTTCCACTTCCTCAAATGGTACTTTTCGAGAGCAACTGCACAAGGTACTATAAGAAATACCCAAAACGCTATAGGTGTGCCTATAACATTTGAAGAGTTCCCTCGATTTCTCCATGATCCCATCATCAGATCCAAACGTGACGACAATGGGACCAACTAGAAAGTATACCCTTTCAAACAAAAAAAGAATTTTCCAAATCGGTCCAGCCATCTCCGAGTTATGAGGTAATATACATTAAAAAAAAAAAGTTCAAGACCAATTGTAAACCTCCTTTTTTTGAAGTCGGTTAATAAAAGAGCGCGAAATCTAAAAACAATATGTGCTGTAGATGAACACTTTGAACAATGTGTGAACAAGTTATAGTCAGCAGTTGTTGAGAGATATAGCACATTTTCAAAAACCCCGAACATTACTTTGTCATTTATACAAAAATTGGCTTTTGCCCGCGACTTCCTTCGCGTGGAAGGGTTTTCCCGTGTAAAATCCCGATCGCGTGGGAATTTCGGGATAAAAACTATCCTATGTCCTTCCCAGGGTCCTAAACTTATTCCCTGCCAAATCTCATCTAAATCGGTTCACAGACAGACAGAGTTACTTTCGCATTTATAATATTAAAGTACATATGGATTACGAAAAACCAAGTAATTTATTGCTGCTACGGAACCCTTCATGGGTGAGTCCGACTCGCAGTTGGCCACTTTTTAGGGTTCCGTACCTTCCGTACCGTACCGTACAAAACCCTTTTAGATTCGTCATGGCTCTCCGTCTGTCACAGCCACTTTTTTCCGAAACTACTAGGACTACAGAGTTGAAACTTGTTGAGTAGACGTATTCTGTAAATTCGTACAGAAATGAAGGAATATTGGATCGAATTGTGACATGAAGAAAAGTGAAAATACAATGGCTGACCCCAGGTCAAACGCCATAATAGTGTCCTAAGGCAAAGCTTACCAATAAAAAAGTAGTGGTAACTGTTTCGTTCTGCGATGCTAGAAAATATATTCCGAAATGGCTTAGGCATCATGTCATCCATGCCATCTGCGAAAGATGGCATTGTACTTCTTATGAAAATCCACATAATCTAGGAAAAATGATTGAAGACCTAAACCATGAAAGCGAAAAAATTGATTTACACATGAACATAAACAAACTAAACTATTATCCAATAGCGAAAACCTAGAGATCAAAATTAATAACCATTCTCTGGAGTATGTGGAAGAATATGTTCATCTAGGGCAGATCATTTTCATTTCATAGAAAGACCAATCCACTAAAGAAATTAACAAAAAAATAACTACCCGCTGGAATAAATATTGGACTCTAAGGCTGCGTTTCCACCAGAGATGTGCGATGGAAATGTGTCGTGCGAGGATGTCTAGCTGTGCTGTGAAAATGTGTGGGGGTTTCCACCAAAGCTGTGCGATGATAATGTGCCTGCGAGGATGTGTAGCGGAGCTGTGAAAATGCGCATTAATGTGTGGTGCGAGGATGCGCAAACCTCGCAACACATCCTTCTCAACACATATTGCTCGCAACACACCCCTCGCAACACATCTCTCACACACATCCCTCGCACACATCCCTCGCTTGTTTTGTATGCGCAAAAATCTAGCTCCGCTGAGCCGTTTCCACCAGAGCTGTGCTGACCGAGGCGAGGTAAATGAAGCGATTCTATTGGTTCTTTACAAACACATCCCTCGCTACGCATCCTCGCACATCTCTGGTGGAAACGCAGCCTTAAGGAGGTAATGAAATCCACTGAAATAAGCAGAGAACTGAAAAGGAAAGTTTTTGATACATGTGTATCCCCTGCTTCACCTATGGCTGCATCATAGAGACAGTCCAATGTACTGCCAGAGAGCTATGGAAAGGAGCATGATTGGCTCCAAGAGGCAAGACAGACAAAAGAGAGTCGCAGATATGCTAGAAAGTGGAGAAATATCGTAACTAACTGGTATTCACGAGGTGGTAAAAGAAACAGGAAGGCCAGGGAAGAGATGGGTGATTGATTGATTCAACTAATTAGTAATCTATTCATAGTGTTTTTATTATAGCGTTCTCAGGTCTGATTTGGCAATAACAGCAGATGTTTACTGCCGAACTTCGAACAATGATGGTGAAACTAGCATTGAAAAAGCCCTAACTCTTGCATTGATCTTCACCATTATTGCTCCATGATAACGCATGACAGCGCACACTGCACAAGAAACCGTTGTAACTCTGCAGGAGCTGCGGTTAAACCATACGTCATCTTACGTACTCGCCAGACCTTGCTCCAACGGACATCTTTTTTGTGATTTTCAAGTTCCCAAGAGAAGGTACTAAATGCTTTCACACAATTTTTCAAATCTAGATCCTGATAGTTCTATCACAAAGGCATAAAATATAACCTTCCGATTAGATGGCAACAATTTATAGATAATGAGTGTATACTTGAGATACTAATAGTCAATAAGTATGTCACTATTTAGAAAAAAAAATCGAGTTTTAATGTTTCAGTACAAATCAGCAATTTTATACATTAACCCCTAGCGTTTGCTTATATAACTTTGTCAATTATGCTAACGCTATAACAACAAAGTTATTTGTCGCTAAATAAATAACTTTTATAGCTCGCCACTACAGAACCCTTTAATGGAGAGTACAACTCGCAATTGGCTTTTTTTTGTGAATATGATTCACTTTTCAGATTTTTTTCGTTTATACTACTGTTGCGCTACATGGTATATTAATTCATGTTAAATTTTTTGACTCGTACAGTAAGCGTTAACGAAACCTGAATAGGAGATTATCGCTTCTACCACTTTTTATTACATTTTTTTCGGATGAAAAAATCATCTAATGACATCTCCCGTTCTGCGTTGTTCGCCATCCGCAAGCCCGCGCCTATGATGTCCGGAGATCGGCTCGTGACCCACGACGCCCGGGTCGACTCCCGCGTCGGCTGGGGTGTGAAGAAGAGATTCATCTCTCCCTCACGCGATCAGCCTCCTCCTTCGCTAGCATGACTGCTTCGCAGAAGGAAGTGACCGCATCCCATTGCCCCTCGCCCCGCACAATGGTCTGAACCAGCGCCGGGCGTAAGAGGTATCCGCCACCGACCACCTCCACGAGAACACGGCGGTGCTCCGCCCAAGCTGGGCACACCTCCTCAGTATGCTCCACCGTGAATCGCTTCTACCACTGGGGAGACCACTGGGGGCCAGGCCCCCCTGGAAAATATCTCTAGATACGCCAATGTTGGTACATTGAAATGATCTTAAAAAGGTGTGTTTAAATTTTTGGTGTACAATAAAGTGTATTCTATATATCTATCACATCTAACTAAACTGCAAAGAATATGTGTTGACTTCCTTAAAATTATGAAGTCGATTATCTGTTCCTTAAATATCATTATAAGAGTAACCATTTATTTTTTTCTATACATAGATTAAAGTTACATTTCTGTTTTAGGCATGGATGTAAGCTTTTCTGGCATTCTATCATACATGGAAGATAAAATAGACGAACTCTTAAAAGACTACACTCCTGAAGACTTGTGCTATTCACTGCAAGAGACTGCATTTGCCATGTTGGTAGAAATTACTGAGCGGGCCATGGCACACTGTGGCTCAGATGAGGTATTTACGAATATAAAAATATTGATAAATAGACATTAGAGCTGAGAGCACACTAAATTAGTGAAAATCAGATAGATACTTTTGCTGTTTGGATTCAGTACGGTTCACACCACGTGAAATGGCCGCTCTGAAGGGTTTTGTTGCGCGTTGTTGTTTTAGTTAAGATATTCACAAATTCAGATATTTTGTAGTACAAAATTCCCATTTTTTTATCTCATGCTCTAAATAGTTACATCTCGTCACAATTTTTATTTTAACGGTGGATACTGCAAAATGTATTTCTCTAAATTTTTAATCTATCTCTTGCCGTAAATGGTTAATCTCCTCATCTCAGTTTTTATATTAATGGCATCCGCCGTGTAACTTGTATGTAGTATTATATCATAGTTTTAATTTAAAAAGGGAAAAAATCAAATAGCCAGTCTCTGCTCTTAAGACGAACCTAATGATACCTCATTTACTTAAATCTATCCAACCATTTAGGCTACAGGGCGTACATAATTTAAATTACATCAGACAACGTTAAACACGACTGTGGAAGATAAATAAATAAACGAAATTGATTATTTTTACAGGTTCTAATAGTAGGCGGTGTTGGCTGCAACGAGCGTTTACAAGAAATGATGGGAATAATGTGTGCGGAACGGGGAGCGAAGTTATTCGCCACTGACGAACGATTCTGCATCGACAATGGCGTCATGATCGCGCACGCGGGTGCTCTGGCCTTCGCGTCAGGCGCGACGATGGATTTCAACGATTCTACTATAACACAGAGATATAGAACAGACGATGTTTATGTTACGTGGAGAGATGATTAAATATGTATTGAGTTATTAACTTTGTCTTTTATTTTTTTTAACTCTGAATTTCTGCTGTATCATGAGTGGTATAAATATTTATACCACTATACAGCAGAAATTACATATAAATATTTAAACTTCAAGAAAGAAACAACTAGAGCCGGAAAAACTATATGTAGGTCATACAAAGAATTGTAAGTGAACCTAACCTGCGACATTCATTTAATTGCTCAGACACTACACCGGCCGAGTCTAGAGTACCTAATTTATGCGAATACATGGCTCAAAATCACCAAGGTGGAGAATTAAGGTTTCCAGCAAATAAATGTCTAAATTTAGTTTATTTAAGCAAATCGTCATTGTAAATATTATTTAACTCTATTTATATTAACTATACATAATACGGTATACTGCTTTAGAAAAGTATATTCATTATTATATGAAGAAATAACTACAAAAAATCATTTCGAGAACGCGTCCAATGTAGCAATGTGCAGAAACTAACATTGGAAATATTCATAAAATAACATCATGTAAACACTTTCTCTTGCTTAATAGCTTACAAATTTATCCAATATCAATTAATTATATTCAATAAAAAAGAAAGAAAAGAAATTAAAGAAAATAAAGTAAAAATATTGTGTCCGGCAATGTATGCGTCATTTCAGTGAACGAAATTTTGATTCTCGGTAAAAATTGAGTTTTTGAACGCAACTTTTAGTTGTCTGTGATACAGTTATGGGAACCACAGAGTACATTTTTATATACTGAGATAGAGCCGTCACTCGAAGATTTCAGGGCGCCCTCTGAGAATAAGTAAGAACAACAATGGATGAAGTAGGTAAGTAAGTAGGATAGGTAAGTAGGTTGTAGGTAGCTATATGTGTATATATATATACACATATAGCTACCTACAAATCAGGGTACCACTGCATAGACCATCCTATTTAATTCCTTTTTATTTAGTACTTAGCAATTTATGTTGATTTACAATAAAATAATATAATTACAACACCAAATACTTTATTAAAATCTTCTGTTACAATATTTGATGGCCATCTGAATTTTATCTTCCATATTAAGTCTATAATCGTTTCGTGATCCACACAATAACTTAGAAGTATCCTTAGGTACACACCAATTACATAAGAATATATTATATTTCTTGAATTATTTGCACTTATTGACTTATTATTTGACAAATTATTTGACTTTTTTCAATCCTTTGACATTTACGCAGTGTTACCAGGTGACCGTCTCGCGTTCTCCCCAAACCTTCCCCGAAATCCCCCTTAAATTAAAAAACAAATGGCCATTCTTTTTTATTAATGATACAATTTTATACAATTTCAGCAATAGCGTCCATGACTAAATTAGCTTCTTCACTCGCTTTGGTTGCAGTCCGTACATTTTTTCTGAGTTAAACCTGTTTAGCATCTTTGAACTGGGTTGAAAATGAACACATCCTTCTAGCAATGTATATCTTGTTCTCAAGATGGATTCGGCAGTGTTAATGGCCAATCTGTTTCGACGTTTGTCTTTAATAATAGCTACTTGAGAGAAGGCTCTTCCCGCAACTGCGATGGAAAAAAGTAACGACAAAATTCCTAGTGCCAATTTGCTAACATTTCCACGGGTAGGTTCTATCACCAACTGCATTTTTGAAATTATAAACTTCAACCCAGAACTATTAGGTATGTTGCATGGACTTCCAAGTTGTACGATGCAAATCATTCCATTCTTGCACCACTAAGTCGACATTATTCACGTCCCCCGCGCGGCGACTTCGGAGCCACTCGGCTATCATCGTGCGCAGCATTTTGTTTTCGTGTGTGTGCTTTCACAGATTAGTTAGTGGTTTGATCGCGTTCAGACATCGATCTATTAGTGATTGTGAGTGCATTCAGATAATATATTTTATAATCACTAGGGCTAGCCGCGGCTTTTCCCAGATTGTGTTAATCTCCTCCACACCCAGTTTTCGCTTTCCAAATATTCCCCCAAAAATATTGCCCCCAATTCTACCCTCATTACTTTAAAAACCCCCCAAATTTGAGGGGATTTCCTCCAATCTGGCATCACTGCATTTACGTAAGTTTCGTTACCATTTTAGTTTAAAATTAAATATTGTTAAAGAAAAAATAGGATTGCGTAATTAGAGGATTTTATTAATTTGAAGATACGTGTGTTAATATATTATAAAAGGTGTAAAATTTAAAAGGTGTCCTAATATCCCTAATATTTTAATTTATATAAAATAAAATGGTTATTAGTTAAAGATAATTTAGAATATCTGAGTAAAACGGAGAACAAGTTTAAGCTAAATGTGTAAATATTTTGAGAAAAGTGCCATCTATAAATACGTAACTTAAACGTTGCATATTGCTATACGAATAAATTAAAAATCAATTGAATTGAGTAGGATATCTCCAAAAGCAGAACCCTACCTAAACTAGTCGGTTATCATTTCGTCACTTTTGTTCTAAGTTATAGCACCGTGATGGGAACCAAAGAGTATGTAATACACTATGATGGGAACGACGTAAACAAATGGCCGCAGAGAGTATTTTTCGCCAAAATAATTGAAAATAAGTGTTAAGTATTTT
Organism: Tholera decimalis; assembly: GCA_943138885.2. NCBI lineage: Eukaryota > Metazoa > Arthropoda > Insecta > Lepidoptera > Noctuidae > Tholera > Tholera decimalis. Next base: position 6,688,320 of record OW964566.2, on the reverse strand, counting down.
TCAATTCATTAATTATAGATCGTACATCAATACGTCGTCATACCGGGAATGCGCTTATCAACTCGAAATATTGAAAAATACGTTTTATAGTTTTTAATAGCAAATAGTAACCTCAAATATTTTGCAACATCAAAGCCAAACATGATGTCAAAGATGGCTGACGTCTAAAAAGGGCGCGTTTGTTTGAAAAAGTCATTTCGGGAACAGTCATTTCGGGAATGTTCTCAGACATGACGGAGCGTTCGCGAAATGATGACGACGTTCCCGAAATGACTTTTTCAAATAAACCCGCCCTTTTATCATAACTATTGGCTAAATAATTAACAGTATGTTATGTTAACATATTTTTTAATGAATGTTTCATTTTTTTAGCAATGTGGAGTCTCATATGGCTGAAAAAAATAAAAAACGTACAAAAAGCAAGTAAAAAAAAATAGTTCGGCTTACTTGCGACAACGAGAGAAAGCTAATGCCAGGAAAAGGAATTTTTCAGATAAGATGATGGAGGAAGAGAGAGAAATAAAAAGGGCGAAGGATCGAGCGTACTATCAGAAACAAAAAAAGCTGAAAAGAAAGTTAAAAACATTGCTGAGATGACTGAGAGAGAAAAGCGAAAGCAGAGAAAGAAGCATCAAAAAAGTACAGAGAAAACAGCCTCAGATTTAGTAAATTTGCTTACGGAGTCTTTTATACTGTAAAAGAGATTCCTGATGATGCCATTTCTAGAGCAAAAGACTTGGTTCCGAAAACTTTAGACGCCATAACAGGTATCATGAATATTACAAAAATTACATGGCAGAGGACCAGAAGTTATAATTAAAATGTACCAACACGAACGTTTTGAAAAGCAACTGAAAATGTCTGTATTATCTGGTAGTTTATACCCGAACTCTGACCCAAAAATATGGGAATACCTTCAAGAAAGTCTCCTGAACCGGATGAGCTTATAGATACAATTGATGTACAAGATTTACTGCAATTGGAGGAACGGAGCATTTACAACATCATTTATAAATGAAATGAAATATTTATTTTGTAAATTGGTTATAAATAAAACTTTTACGTCATGTTTTTTGCGTGTTAAGCTAGATGAGGCCGGTATTTCCTAACTAACTACTCTGAGAAGAAACACCGAAACAAACTCAGAGGTCAAAGTTTCTTTTAAAGTCCAGACAATTTAACTCATCATCATCCGATGAGGAGGATGTCGATTTCTGTTCGTCAGCAGACTGCACAAAAATCAGTTACTGTGGAAGCTGGTACTAGGGCATGCAATTTCGCAACTGAGTTCCAATACTGGAAATCTGATTCCGGAATTCCGGAACCAGTTCCGGAATTCTGGAATCTTTTAAAGTTTGTTTTAAATCAATCAAGATAATTATATCAGTCTTTTAACCTTTTGACCACCACGTCAAAAAAAACAAAAGCGTGCCCTCAGCGCCAAGCTTTGAATTCATCTTTTAAACCTACGAAATAGTAGTGAGGTCGAAATTATATCGATAAAGCTCATGGAAAACTGATAATATTTTATTAACATAGGCTTTAATTTGAATAAAGATTTTTTTTATTATATTTGATAGGCTTGCGTTTGACCATAATCTCACCTGATGTTAAGCGATGATGTGGTCGAAGATGAAGCACGATTGCCTAGAAGTAACCTATTCACTCTTGACTTAAAGACTCCCAGGTTATAACTATCAGGAAACACAGACTCCGGCAGGGAATTCCACTCCTTAGCCGTACGCACAATGAAAGTATTCCCAAAACGTTTCGTGCGTACGGGTGGGATGTCCACCATGTAACGATGGCGCATCGCCGTATCGCCGTTTGTCTTGTAGTCCGATGATGGAACGGGCTTGGTGGAATAAGACTGTGCAATTCCATCGCACATTCCGCGAAATGTAACCGATAGAAGACTGACAGGCTTGCAACACGTCGCCGATGTTCTACGCTCTGGAGTCTTGTTTCGACCAGTTTCTCGTTGCCGATGAGCCTTTTGGCCCGTTTCTCTATAGACTCAAGTGCATCAAGCTGGTATTTGGCAGATCCATCCCATAGATGAGAGCAGTACTCCATACACGACCGAACTTGCGCTTGATAGAGGTTGAGCAGCTGTTCCGGTATGAAGTACCGTCCCACCTTTGCTACGATTCCCAACTTTTTGGCAGCCAATTGAGCCTTAGCCTCGATAAATGGACCAAAATTAAGGGTGGATGTCAACGTAACCCCAAGAAGCTCGATGCGATCAGTTATCGGTACGGTTACACCACGGAAAGAAGCAGCCGGTTGAAATTGGCTCCTTTTTGCGGAGAAAAGACATGCCTGGGTCTTGGCAGCATTAAACTTGACCAAGTTGGCGTCGCCCCACTCAGAGACAGCTTTCAAAGTCAAGTTCAAGCGCCCCACCATTGCCTCTCGGAGAGACTGGACTTGTGACCAGTGGGTGGTGGTGGTGCTAGTGAGCACGTGCGCTAGATATATATCTCTTAGCTACAGTGCTCTGTCTGCATACCCAAAGGTACCTTTAGGTATGCAGACGACAGCACTGTTATTATGCAGGGCATTAGCAGATCGTTAATATGCAGCAAGAATAAAGTTGTTGAGAGAACTGACCCTTGAGGGACCCTGGCATTAATAGCCAATTGGCCAGACGTGCAACCATCAATAACCACTCGAATAGACCGATCTCTAAGGAAGTCTTTTATCCAAACGCAAAGTTCAGTGGGTATACCGAAAGGAGAAAGTTTAGCAATAAGGCTATCGTGCCACACCCTATCGAAAGCCATACCATCCTTGTGTTGAGTTTTATTTCAACCCGCTTTGTCCTTTAAGACATAAATGTAATAATCTGTGTCACATTTACGGCTTTTATTACTATTTAAATCCATAAATAGAATCAACAATCGATAAAACTAAGTCAATACCATCACAGCACTATTGTCCATCATGACGTAATTTTTTGTCATTCTATGACGACAGTGGCGCAGCTGGCACGGATTTCTTGACATTGCTCGCTCCTGCTCTAGAGGTGCGACGCCGATACTTATTAATAGTATCGAAATATTTATTCTTATTGTTTTGTACTTTCAACAGTTTCAAGTAATAAAATGTAAGTTTCTTTGAAAGAACAATCAATTTAATGTTTTTTCAACACATTTGCTCGTAAAGTGCACAGTCTTATTCCACCAAGCCCGTTCCATCATCAGACTACAAGACAAACGGCGATGCGCCATCGTTACATGGTGGACATCCTACCCATACGCAAGAATCGTTTTGGGAATACTTTCATTGTGCGTACGGCTAAGGAGTGGAATTCCCTGCCGGAGTCTGTATTTCCTGATAGTTACAACCTAGGAGTCTTTAAGTCAAGAGTGAATAGGTTACTTCTAGGCAAGCGTGCTTCATCTTCGACCATATCATCGCTTAACATCAGGTGAGATATGGTCAAACGAAAGCCTATCAACTATAAAAAAGTGGCTCTTTATGAACCGCTATTAGGTCCATAATGCAGTGTATTAGAAACGCGTGCTTTTTACTTTACGTTATTGCACTAGTGCTATAACGCCACAGATAACTATTTACTAGTCGGAGGTTGGAGATAGCGGCTTGTGGAAAGTTCCACAGACTAGTTTGGTTAAAATATCAAAAATTTATGAATATCGGAATTCCGAGATTACTCCTCTCAATTCCGGAATTGAAATACCAGAAAAATTGTTACAGAATTCCGGAATTACGAAATTCCGGAATTCCGGAATGCTGGTACATCTTACAATCAAGACAAGGAAAACCTATATCCAAATTTAATATCCCCTGGTACCTTTATATTAATTAATGTATACCTAAACACAAAAGAAAACTATCAATTACAGATACGTTGCCATCTGTAAGACAGGTGTCGATAAAGATGATGGAGAAATCCTTATCAATTTCCTGAATTCGGTGCGTAATAATGCAAAAAAAAAAATAGATCTGAATGATAAATCGTACATTGCATTTGAGCAAATAATAAGTACTATTCCAACACCATTACTTAACAAAGAAAAAAGAAAAAAGTTTATTTAATTTTAAATACAAAACTATAAGTAGAGTGTTTAGATGGCTGGATGATTACCATCATAATAAAAAGTTTATTAAGATTATTAAGAATATCTGGCTGTGTAGAGCAATTAAAAGACATTAAAGTGGTTTAAGTTACATTTTGATCCTTATGCCAAAATAAATAAATAAGTACGACATCCAAAAATATTGCTTTTGAATTCATAAACCTAAATTGTATCTATATCGTCATTTAGGGAACACACGTATCATTCCGTGAACACTTCATCATTTCCGGGAACATTACGAAAATCATAGATAACACATTATTATTTTTAGATATTTAAAAAAGGCCCTTGTAATATTAAAATACAGCAAACTTCTCATTCCTATAGCTTGTTTATTTATATATCTGACAGCGACATTTGTCTTAATTCGATAATTTAGGCAATGAAATAATTATATAGCTCCAGGTGTACAGATATCTTGCTTTTTACCGTCTTTATTTGAAATTTCATTAGATTTTTATAATTTCAGTTTATAAATAACATATATCCGCTATTAAACAAAGTAAAAAAGAAATACTTTTTTTATATTTTAATATTATTATAAACCTCACAAAAATGTTCCCGGAATGATGTTTTTCAGCGATAGCTCTCTTTGAAAATAAAATCACAAGAGTAGTAATCAATTCTATGCTCTGCCGACGTAAATAGTGTTTAAACGTAAGTTTAGTTATAATTTAAATAGGTTTTCAAAGTAATAGCTGCTAAGTAAATTCATCATAAAACAGAATTCGGAATTTGCCACCTTGGTGATTTTGAACCACATGTTTAGGGGAATTTATCGGCTGAATCTACGAAGATACAATCTTTGAAGAAGGATCAGATATTTTCGACAGTAAAATTTAATAATCGGAAATTCAGGGAAGGGAAAATGCATCTTATTAAACTGAAACATATTTGATCAACAAATAAAAATAATTGTTTTTCTACAACATTCCTTTTTTACCAATATCATCATAGGTACAACCATAGAAATATAATATTATATCTATGGGTACAACCCTAGCACATTCACTCGACGCGCTCGCACGTGGGTCGCGCGGCTGTTAAAACAATCTCAACTCGCTGTGTACGGACTTATGATACATTTCTTCTCGCTGCAAACAGCTGGTATTATTATTAAGATTTTGTAGGCTATTATAGCGTAGGTATTTTCGCTTTTATAATAGAGTGATGTATCTGTTACGAAGTAACTATTTAGTAATCTGTGGCATAGCGCTTAAAGGCGGCCTCACGAGGGCCTACTTCACCCACGCCTAGATACGCCACTGCTAACTCTCGATTATTTAACCAAGTGAGGGGCTAATGCGTTGGCAGCAGCGAATAAGACTACCATTAAAAAACATGAATTCACTGTTTGTGTTCACAGTGACGGGCATCATTACTGAACTTAGGTATGCAAACATGCAAAAGGCTAGGCGACGAAGCGCTATCGGGCAAGCTCCATAGCCTGGCTCATCGGCGAACCGTTGCTTGCCTGTCGGTTTTCTACAGATTGTACTTCGGGGAGTGTGCGCAGGAGCTCCATGACCTGATTCCTCCATCTCCCTTTTACTACCGGTCTACCAGACGAACGGCTGGCTACCATCCACACTTGGTTGATATACCGTCTTGTCGTACCAAGCGCTTCTCCTCCACATTTATTGTGCGCACTTCCAAGCTGTGGAATTCTCTGCCGGCTTCTGTGTTCCCTGCCACTTATGACCTTTCAACCTTTAAAGCAAGAGTTAACAGGCATCTTCTGGGCTCGCTCGTTCCGTCGTAGACCTCATCTATTGCTTACCATCAGGCGAGATTGAGGTCCAGAGTGAGCTCAATGTGAATTTTAAAAAATCCTCCCGAGGTTACGGAAAAGTTCTAACGAGATAACGAACCGGGTGAGTTTTTAGTCAGTAGAAGTCTGACACTCCCTTTCGCTCCACACAGCGGGAGGAGTAATTAGATAATTTTCTAAACGAAAGAAAAGGCATGCACACATACGATAATACAGAGGTTTATGAAAATAAAAACTTGTGCATAAAGTTACAAAATTTTATTACATCAACCATTGTTCTAAATAAGGATCTCACTGCAAACTCATCGGGAGCAAACACGCAACAAATAACATTACAAACAAGATACCATTATAATTGTATTTTTTACAACTACAACTTACAACACCATTACTTAACAAAGAAAAAAGAAAAAAGTTTATTTAATTTTAAATACAAAACTATAAGTAGAGTGTTTAGATGGCTGGATGATTACCATCATAATAAAAAGTTTATTAAGATTATTAAGAATATCTGGCTGTGTAGAGCAATTAAAAGACATTAAAGTGGTTTAAGTTACATTTTGATCCTTATGCCAAAATAAATAAATAAGTACGACATCCAAAAATATTGCTTTTGAATTGATAAACCTAAATTGTATCTATATCGTCATTTAGGGAACACACGTATCATTCCGTGAACACTTCATCATTTCCGGGAACATTACGAAAATCATAGATAACACATTATTATTTTTAGATATTTAAAAAAGGCCCTTGTAATATTAAAATACAGCAAACTTCTCATTCCTATAGCTTGTTTATTTATAAATCTGACAGCGACATTTGTCTTAATTCGATAATTTAAGCAATGAAATAATTATATAGCTCCAGGTGTACAGATATCTTGCTTTTTACCGTCTTTATTTGAAATTTCATTAGATTTTTATAATTTCAGTTTATAAATAACATATATCCGCTATTAAACAAAGTAAAAAAGAAATACTTTTTTTATATTTTAATATTATTATAAACCTCACAAAAATGTTCCCGGAATGATGTTTTTCAGCGATAGCTCTCTTTGAAAATAAAATCACAAGAGTAGTAATCAATTCTATGCTCTGCCGACGTAAATAGTGTTTAAACGTAAGTTTAGTTATAATTTAAATAGGTTTTCAAAGTAATAGCTGCTAAGTAAATTCATCATAAAACAGAATTCGGAATTTGCCACCTTGGTGATTTTGAACCACATGTTTAGGGGAATTTATCAGCTGAATCTACGCATCTTCTTCTTCTTCTGTAGTTTGGTTTCCGCACTTAGTCTCTGCACGAGACCATTGTGCGTGAGCCATGTCGGCCGTCACTCCATCCAGCCAACCTCCCTCCAGAAGCAGATCAGGTCTTTCGGTCTATTCAGGATATCTGTAAGGGAATTTAATGACCCGAGGGTTCGTTTCCGTATTTCGGTGATTTCCGTGCACTCTAGGAGCACATGTCCTACCGTTTCCTCCGTCCCCATACATGCCCTGCACAGGGGACTGTCCGTTATACCTATTGTGTGATAGTGTTTGTTCAGTGAGCAGTGCCCGGTGATGGTCCCCGCCACCATTCGCAGGCTTCTTCTGTCCAGGTGTAGGAGGCGCCTGGTTAGTTTATTATCTAAGTTTGGCATCGCCTCTTTGGACTGCCTGCAGCCTGGTGCCGAGGACCACCATTTTCGGGCTTGGTCGTGTGTGTGTTCTTTAAGCCATGTGCGCAGCTGGGTGAAGGGGAGCGGCACGATGGGCTCGGGTCCGAAAACCATCGCGCCGGACCCCCTCCTGGCCAGTTCGTCCGCCGCATCATTGCCGAGTGATCCGCTGTGCCCCTTTATCCATTGCAGTGTCACAGTATTGCGGTTCTCGACCGCTGAGCGTTGCAGCGCATTGTGACATTCTAGTATGAGCTTGGACGTGATATAATTTTTCTCTAGGGATTGAAGTACTGAGGCACTGTCGGAAAGTATGCGGATGTGACTATCCGTGACTTTCCTGGCTTCTATGGCATGGATCGCCTGAATAATGCCCACACATTCCGCCTGGTAGACGGTGTTGAGCTTCCCCAGCGGTCTGGATATATTTATGTTGAGATCGTTGGAGAAAACTCCAACTCCAGTTCCAGTGTTTGTTTTTGAGCCGTCAGTGTAAATCCTGAGCTCCTCAGGCCCTGAGTAGTCCTCGGGCTCCGGCATGAGCTGTATTTGGTAGTTTTTTTGGAAGTGGTGCGTCTTTGCAGTCTTATCATATGGTGCAGTCATCAGGGGTTGTCGTTTGACTGAATCCTCCATGATGCGTGTGTGTTTGATCCTGGAGTCTCGCAAGAGTGCCCCGGATATAGCAAGTCTGAAGGTTGCCAGGGCAGCCTCTTCTCGTACTATAAGGTGCAGTGGTGGTAGGCCCAGCATGGCCTGTAGAGCGGCAGTGGGTGCAGTTCTCATGCTGCTAGTGATCGCCACACATGCAAGTCGTTGCAGCTTCTCAAGATCCTTTTGTGCCGTGCTTAAGTCTGTTCTGGGCCACCAGACTAGGGAGCCGTACGTAATAATTGGTCTTATAACAGTCGTGTATAGCCAGTGGGTTGTTTTGGGGCTGATACCCCAGTTTCTGCCCAGCATGCGTTTGCACTGCCACATGCAGATACTGGCTTTTTTGGTGATGTGCTCAGCGTGTTTTGCCCAATTCAGTTGTTTGTCCAGGAAGATGCCCAAGTATTTGGTTTCAGCCGAAAGGCTTAGAGTGGTGCCAAAGAATTTTGGCAGTGTCAGCTCCGCCAGCTTCCTCTTTTTGGTGAAAAGTATGAGCTCAGTTTTTGTAGGATTCACTGAGAGTTGATACTCTCGGCACCAGTCCTCTACTATTTTTAGGGCTTGGCGCATGAGGTTGCATATGGTATTCTCATGGCTTCCATTTATTATTATGGTTATATCATCGGCGTAGCCAACAGTAAAGTATCCTTTATCGTTGAGTCTCCTGATGAGGTTGTCTGCGACCAGGTTCCATAACAGTGGTGAGAGGACGCCCCCTTGGGGACAGCCTTTCGCCACGATGGCCCTCGTTGTGCTGTTTATTGTGACTCTTACTGCTCTCTGCTTGAGCATGTTGGTGATCCAGTCACTCAGGGTTTGGTCTACACCGTGCCTGCTGAGTGCTGTACTCATACTCTGGAACGTGGTCTTGTCAAAAGCACCTTCGATATCTATGAAAACAGCCATCGAGGAGCATTTGTGGTGTATTGCGGATTCAATTTTAGATATTACGCTGTGTAGGGCAGATTCTGTTGATTTCCCCGTTGAGTAGGCGTGCTGTTGTCCGTGAAGCGGATTCTTATGGAGAGGTCCATCTCGGATGTGTCTATCGCAGAGCCTCTCTAGGGTTTTCAGTAGGAAGGATGTGAGACTTATCGGTCTGTATGCTTTGGGTTGTGTGTAGTCAGTTTTGCCTGGTTTGGGTATGAAGATGACCTTCACCTCCCGCCACATTAGTGGGACGTATCTGAGTGCTATGCAGGCTTGGTAGATTTCCAGCAGCCAGGGTGTCAGGATGTGTTCACCCCATTGCAAAAGGGCCGGGAAAATGCCATCTAGTCCTGCAGATTTGTATGGCTGGAATGTTTTAATGGCCCATGTTATACGGTCCTCAGTGATTATGTCGCGGGCTCTAGACCAGTCTGTAGTACTTGGTGTCTGTCTAGATTCGTTTTCCCACGTGCTGTCCTCGGAAAGGTGGCAGTCCGGGAAGTGCGTCTCTAGAAGGACCTTACTGGTTTCTTGGTCTGTTTGTGTGTAGGAGTTGTCAGGTTTTTTAAGGGCGCCGAGAGTACGGTCCTGATCAGTTGATAGGATTTTCTTTACTCGTGCGGCTTCGCTGTTAGATTCTATGGATTCACAGAAATTCTGCCAAGCGGTATTCTTGGCCATTCTGATTTGTTTCTTGAACTTGTATTGGGTTTCTTTGTATAGCTCCCAGTCTTCCGGGAGTCTGGTGTTCTTTGCTCTGTTGAATTGTTTTCGTAGCGTGTTTCTGAGCCTACCAAGTTCAGCATTCCACCATGGGTTTCCCTTACTCCTGGTGTTAGGTGTTCTTGGTTTGCAGCTCACGTGGTAAGCCTCCGTTATGTCGTTTGTTAATTTTGTCACGATTTCTTCAAGCTGTGTGGGATCAGTCAAGGGTGTCGAGTGTAACTGTCGTCTAGCCAACAAAGAAGCTAGGTGGTGTTTGTATTCTGTGACGTTTGTGCGGCGCGGATTGCGCCTCGGTGTGGGTTTTTTTATCATGGTTGCTAAGGTAAAGCGGATTCTCCTATGATCGGAACAGGAGGGTTCATCACATACGCGCCAATTAGAGATAAGTTTGGTCGCGTTTTCGGTAGCTAGGGTTAGGTCTATGATTGTTTGACCTCTGGCTGTAACCCAAGTGGGCTCTGAGCCTCGGTTCACAATGTTAAGGTTAGTCGAGAATAGGTATGTGGATAGCGTCTCACCTCTGGCGTTGGATACTTCACTTCCCCAAAGCGGGTGATGAGCATTTGAGTCGGTGCAGATGATCAGGTCCAAGTCCGCGTCCTCGCAGTGACGTACAAGATCAATCATCTCTATCGGTGGGCAGTTCTCATTGTCGCCTGGCATGTACACCGAGGCTAGTACTAAATCTGGAGCATTGCTGTCAATCCGGAGCCTGATCGCAGTCAGGTCTCTGGAACAGAATTGAGTTAGTGGGGTAATAGGTATGTCTTTGGGTGTGTATATACAGGTACGTGGTTTCTCTGCATTAAGTGTGTTTAGAGTGATATTACCTCCGGTGTTTCCAAGGCCACATACTTTGTTGTTTCTAATCCACGGCTCTTGTATAAGTGCAATTGTCCGTGGATTCATCTCCAGGGCTCTGCGAAGGCTAGCCGTGGCGGTCTGGCTATGCTGGAGATTGGCCTGGATGATCTGGGTGTTTGCTGTGGGTGGTGCTGACGTTGGAGCGGAGTTAGGAGGAGTCGGATCCATTGGATGCTTCATCTCCCTCCCCCATTCCTCGCCAGGTGTCGCTGGGTGAGGATGCGAGCAGCTGCATTGTCCATCCCGGTGACGGGGGTGGCGCTGAGTCTGACTCAGCGTCGGTCATTGCAGCCTTCGCCATTTCCTCCTCCAGTATAGTCACATCGGTGTCTGTCTGAGTCTGTTCAGTGGTCTCAGTCTTGTCTGAGGGTAGCTTCTTGGGGTAGAAGCGGACGTATATGGACCCGAGCAGGTACCTGGAGGGGGGGGGGGAAGCAGATTGCTACGGCGAGTCGCGCAGGTATATCCTTCGTGGCCCGCGCATAGGTCCTCTGCTCCCCTTGAGCAGGCTGGACTCTCACACGCTTCGGGTTTCCCTGAAGCGCGCTCGGCGAAGCCGTATCGTCCGGGCGATCTCGCTTTGCCGCCCCCGAGCCGCTTGGCCCGGGTTGTGGTTCAGCGACCCGGACGGTCGGCCTCACGTTTATGAGGGCTCCAGCCCGTTTCCCCCTGCCTTTCGCCTTCCTCCTTCGGGGCATGTCATTGTCAGTGTCAGTGTCGATGTCTTGGGTTCGGCTTTCAGTCCCGGCAGACTCCATCGCTTCCGAAGACCTTACGCGCTGGGTTTCCCCTTCGCGGATTCGGTTTCGGTCGCGTGTTTCCGCGTCCGGCTGCTTTACGCGCTGGGAGGTCCCTTCGCGGATTCGCAGCTGATCGCGTACTTGCTCTTCAGCGGCCGTCGGCGCAATGCGCTGGCTAGTGCCTTCGCAGACTGAGCGCCTCCGGTCACTGGGTCCACCGGAGCTGGCCGCCTTACCTTTGCTCGTGTCGTCGTCTGGGTTATTCTTAAAGCTGTTCCTAACGAGGCTCTGTTGCCAGGCACTCGTGGTCAGCACAGTCTGTGTCAGTCGTTTTGGCGCTTGAACAGCAGCCGGGGTGTTGTTTAAAGGCGCGTGGGTCGCAGCCGGTGTGGTAATTTTTGGCGCTGTGGTAGCAGCCGTGGTTTTGGGTTGCGCTGTAATAGCAGCAGGGTTTTGTGGCGCTGTGGTAGCAGCCGAAGAATTTTTTGCAGTTGCTGCAGGAGCAGCACCTATAGGCAGTGAATTGCCCCCTCCCAGAATACGATGGGGGCTGACCGACTTGTCGGTGTGGGACTCCCCGGCTTGGCCGGGACCCACCTGGGTAGTCTTTGTTCTCTGCTTCATTAGGTCATTTTTTTTATTTGGTTGGGCTTTTGGGAAAAGAGGTTGCCCCTCCTCTGGATGGTTGGAGAAAAGATGGGAAAATAAAGGAAAGGGATGGGAGAGGGAAGGAAAGGTGTGAGGGGGATGTTTTCGACTGCACAGGGCCACACGCATCCGCCACCGTCCCGCAGGCGCGAGCCCACCGCATCACTGGCTAGTCCACTTGAACCAGCCAATATATGCAGCCCGCTCGCACCAGCGAGAGACAGTAGCAGAACCATGCAGACCCGCGCAGCCGAGGAACAGGGAACATAGGAACAGGGTATTAGGTTATCCCTAGGCCTGGGATCTGGCGTAAGGGAAACTTCTCTTGTCCGGAGTCTCGTCTGCTGAGACACTCCGGCAGGGGGGTCGCCCCCCAGGTTGCTAGGTGGCGGTCCCCCAGCCGAAGCTGGGCTATCCGCAACCCGCCCACCCGCTCGGTTGCATGAGAAGAACTGCCCGGCAGTCCGTGCTGTCCCAATACAAGGGTACGTATACCATCGCATTGGGACAACTCAGGTGCCCCGAGAGAATCTACGCATTATACCAGATCCTTCTTCAAAGATTGTCCAAGATCTATCCAACCAAACATGCTTTGTCACGACATACAGAGTTGATACGACCGAGGGGCTTTCCTTTAATAAACTGTATACTAGGTACCATTTTCAAGCTTTGTACCAAAAATCAATTAAATAGGAGAAGTAGGTTAGTCGCAAATGATTTTGATGAGATGCACCTTAAAGCGATAAATCTGACCAAGACAAGAGATAACACACGCCGCGCTACGTTGCCACTTTGTTACCTTGGCATTTAAGGTCAGTCACATTTATTTACAAAGGGTGGTTGCGTTTTACTCTGATTTGTAAGCTATTTAGTTTGTTTGAAAAAAAAAAAATTGGTTCTTTTTATTTTTTAACTGTATCAAATTAACACTAAACACGTATAGTATACGTAGTGTAATTTAATGCCCCTCTGTCGTATCAATTCTGTATACCTATTCATCATCATCTCCCCGCCTTTTTTATTCTCCCCTGTCAGACGTCACAGCATCATTTACTCCTTTATCTTTCATTGTAGGGACTACAAACTTAGCTACTACCTTTTATTGATAGAAGTGATATTAAATGAAAGAGTCTTTGTTGACTACTAAACTGTATTATGTTAATTAATGCTAGTTGATGGATGAGTTTCGCTATGACGCGAACCGAACGTGAACTGAATATTATTAAAATTTGCGGTAGCCCATACATTCATATCATTTCACACACAATCCAATATCCATATTTTCTTTGGTCTTCACCAAAGAAAATATGGATATTGGATTGTGTGTGAAATGATATGAATGTATGGGCAACCGCAAATTTTAATAACTCTCCCTCTATCTCTCCATCCATCAACATTCAAACCCATCACTTTTAGAGCGTTTTTATCACATATTATCCTCTGGTGTAAGCCAACAACCACGTTGAAACTGCTGGTAGTGACGACTACATACCTACTCATAATAGAGGAACAATATAAATGTACAGTGGGAGAATATTTAAAAGCACATAGATTTGAAAAAGGTTTTATATTAATATTAATCGTCTGTGGTAAAGCATGGGGGCATAGCCAGGCGTCCGTCACTCGCTCAAGGCCACTCGTTATATGCCTACCGCTTCGCGTATCGCGGAGCCTGAGCTTTTTTAAATAATTTTGACAACGTCATAATGGATCAGCCTAAAAACAATTGATTTTCCTCCGCTTTGCTCCCGTTTCCCTTTTGATTACTTATTTATTACAATTATTTACGCGATTTCAGATATTTTCGACAGTAAAATTTAATAATCGGAAATTCAGGGAAGGGAAAATGCATCTTATTAAACTGAAACATATTTGATCAACAAATAAAAATAATTGTTTTTCTACAACATTCCTTTTTTACCAATATCATCATAGGTACAACCATAGAAATATAATATTATATCTATGGGTACAACCCTAGCACATTCACTCGACGCGCTCGCACGTGGGTCGCGCGGCTGTTAAAACAATCTCAACTCGCTGTGTACGGACTTATGATACATTTCTTCTCGCTGCAAACAGCTGGTATTATTATTAAGATTTTGTAGGCTATTATAGCGTAGGTATTTTCGCTTTTATAATAGAGTGATGTATCTGTTACGAAGTAACTATTTAGTAATCTGTGGCATAGCGCTTAAAGGCGGCCTCACGAGGGCCTACTTCACCCACGCCTAGATACGCCACTGCTAACTCTCGATTATTTAACCAAGTGAGGGGAAAAAAGCGCGGGAATCTCCGAATTTGACGGGCGTGTTTTTTCTTTCGTTTTCATAAAATTAATAAAAAAACGTTTGCGATTGGAGATAAGTTGTGTAGATATATGTAAATATTCATTATATTAGTTAGTTTAATTGTTTTTAGTTAGAACTCTTCATATTTAGGGGTAAGTTTTTTTTATATATATATCTCTGGCCAGTGGCCACAATGGACAATGAACCGCCTGATCCGGGGGGCACAGTTCCCTCGGTTGGGCATAATATTATTATTAATGAATCCAGTATGGACACAGACTCGTCCATCACCAGATCGGAGCGGAAAAGGGCTCGAGCTCCACGAAAAATATGTAAACACTGCAATAAAAGAAGGAGAAATGGTCACTCAACAGGAATAAATAATCAATCAAATTGTCATTGTGATAATGACTCAGTAGCCACATCAAAAGTAACATCAGACGTACTACCAGTAAATTTAATTAAAGTTCACCAAGAAGCCACTCCACATTCTGTGGATGGCGATGGTCCCCAGACTGAAAACAGGTCAGATCTTCCTCAGAAGGCGCCACAGGTTGCTAGGGCTTTGTACGAAGCCACAGACCTGTCGCCATACGTCGTGCACATTCAGAAAATGGTTGATGCACAAAACTCAACTCAGACATTGCACCCAATAACTTTAGGGCACTTCCTGAAAAATCGGAAATACAGCAACATCATTAACGGTTCTCTAAAACGCATCGGTCGAAACAGAATATCGCTCAGCTTCTCCCGTTACGTAGATGCTAACTGTTTTATAAATGACCCAAGTTTGGCCAAAGAGAAATTGAAGGCATTTGTTCCATCAATAAATGTGTGCCGTATTGGCATTATTAAAGGCGTCCCTACCGAATGGTCTCCGGAGGAAATAGTGGAAAATATATCCGTTCCCGCTGGATGCGGGAAAGTCATCAAAGCAAGGCGTCTCAACTATAAAGTACACGAACCGACCCCTGTGTGGAAACCATCCCAAACAGTCGTGCTCACCTTTGACGGACAAATTTTACCAAAACGTGTGTTTTGTTGTTACAATTCCATGCCAGTGGAATTGTATACATTCCCAACAATCCAATGTTTTAATTGTTGTCGTTTTGGCCATACAAAGGTACAATGCAGGTCGAACCCTCAGTGCTTCAAGTGTGGGGAGAAGCATTCTGCTGACACTTGCAGTATTGAAGATGAGAGTAAAAGTAATTGTTGTCATTGCGGTGGCATTCACTTCGCCATCAATAAAAAATGCCCAGAATTTGAGAGACAAAAATCAATTAAGCATTATATGGCCCATAGCTGCGTGTCGTATGCTGAAGCGTCGCAACTACATCCACCAATCTCAAAATTGTATGCAGATGTGGTAACATCTGCCCCATCACATACCACTCAAAATCATTTTTCTTCACAAAAGTCGCTCCAATCACGTAACACACCAGTTGTCTCCTCACATAGAAAAACGGTATTCCTTAAACCTCGGGATCCCCCAACAACAACTAAGGGTTATGGCCGCGCAGCTCATCAAGCATTAATCAATAATGAAGTTTCTGTGTCAGGGAATGGTGTTGCATTCCAAAATAAAACAACAACTAATAATGAGAGTCAAATTTTAAATTTAATAATCATGCTAATTAATACCTTATCTAAAAATAATAATATTGAACCGTCCAACGTTGCCACTGTAATTGATATGCTGTCTAACTTATTTAACCTTAATAATGGATCCAAATCTATCCAAGATTGTCCAGTGGAACAGTCGCAGCATTGTGAATAAAAAATCTGATCTATCCTACATATTGAACAAATATGATCCCTTTGCAGTCGCTCTCTGTGAGACATGGCTTAAACCAGGGTTCTCTTTTAGAATTCCTGGCTATGCGTGTCTTAGAACAGACAGAAGTGACGGGTATGGCGGTGTCGCCATACTTATTAAAAATAACTTATCTTTTCAATCTTTTCCTCTTCCAAGTCTTAGTGACGATATATCTGCTATCGCTGCTATTGTAAATAAAATCTGTTTAGTATGTATATATTATTCTCGTCCCACTGTAAATATTCTCTCTGAAATAAATAGTCTTCTTTCAGTTTTACCTAAACCATTTTTGGTAATGGGTGACTTTAATACTCAACATCAGTCCTAGGGTAGTTCTAGTTCCAGTTACTATGGGGAAAAGTTATTGGAAATACTAGACTTTAATAATTTATGTATTTTAAATACATGTCTCCCAACACGCCAAACAAATCCAGATGAGGGAATAAGTGCCCCTGACCTCTCAATCTGCACACCCGAGTTAGCATCAACATTAACCTGGTCTCCTTTACCGTCTTCTTATGGTAGTGATCATTACCCTTTAATAATTTCTTTTCCACATAAAAAACCAGCTGATTGCAATCCAACACCACGATTAAAGTATAGACTCCAAAATGCAGATTGGGATACATACAAAAATTGTGTAGAAGAAAGAATCCTTGCTTTAAATTATTCCTTACAACTACATGATCCTCAGTTATTATCTAATCAAATTACAAGAATTTTAATAGAGGTGGCAGATAATACTTTCCCTATTAAGAATTGTGCTACAGGCAAAATTCCTTCACCACCTTGGTGGGATGCTGAGTGCACTCAGGCCATCAAAAAAAGAAAAGAAGCAGAAAAAAATTATGTTCATACTATGACTTGTCACAATTTTGGGATATACTTAGAAACTGCTCGTACAACTCGTAAGCTCCTTAGGAAAAAGAAATTTGAAGGTTGGCAAAGATTCTGTGCATCTATTTCGCCAGAGGTTAATGCATCTCTAGTATGGAAAAATATTAGGCGATTCAGATCAGCATTCCATGACACAACAGCCTCAAAACTACCATTAGAATTAGCCAATGAGTTTATGGATCATTTAGCTCCTCCTTCAGTCCCAGAACAGAGATCTTTAATGCATTTTCCCTATGTTCCTATTCCTATTTCTGAGTTGAATTCTCTCTTTACACTAAGTGAGTTGAAAGGAGTCCTTTCACATGTTAAGGATTCAGCTCCTGGTGAAGATGGTATACCATACTCATTTATAGCTAATCTGTCTGACTCTGTCCTTTTAATATATTTAAATCTCATCAATTCAGCTTTGATATCTGGAAACATCCCATCAAGTTGGAAGTCTCAAACAATTATTCCCATTCTGAAACCAAACAAACCTCCTTCTAATGTTACTTCCTATCAACCAATTGCACTTTCTACAGTTCTCGCTAAAATTGTTGAGCATCTTATTAAGAATCGTTTGGAGTGGTATTTGGAAAGCAAAAACTTGCTAGCTACATCACAGTTTGGTTTTAGGAAGGGTAAAAGTACAATGGACAGCCTTGGTGTATTCACAACTGATATTCGCTTAGCCTTCTCTTCTAATAATTCTGTAATTGCTGCTTTCCTGGATATTAGTTCAGCTTATGATAATGTCCTGGTATCAATCCTAGAACAAAAACTTAATTCATTACAAGTTCCAACAATGCTTTCTAAGTTCATAATTAACATGCTTTCAGAGAGATCTATAAATCTTCATATTGATGGGTATACATTTACCCGTCTTGTATGGAAAGGTCTCCCTCAAGGTTCTGTACTTAGTCCAATTCTCTACAATATCTACACTTATGATTTGGAATCCTCTCTAAATGAGTCAGTACAAGTCCTTCAATATGCAGATGATTTACTTCTTTATTTACCTGGTCATTCTGTTGTAAATATCTGTACTTCCTTAACCTCTTCTCTAAGCTTACTGAAGACTTGGCTAGAAACCAATGGTCTGCACCTGTCAATTGATAAAAGCAACATTGTCTTGTTTACTAGAATGCGTAAGCCTCCTATGGTTACAGTAAGGTACAATAATATCCCAATGCCCGTTAAAAACCAGGTTAAATTTTTAGGCCTTATTCTGGATACACATCTTACTGGTTTACCACACTGTGAATATATAGCTGCTAAATGTGAACGAAATATCAACATAATTAGATGTCTTTCTGGTGTTTGGTGGGGAGCACATCCTTTTTCATTAAAACTACTGTACAAAACCTTGATTAGAAGCGTATTGGACTATGGGACTTTTTTGCTGGAACCTGCTAATGTTGCTGGTCTTAAGAAACTGGACAGTGTTCAGTCCAAGGCACTCAGAGTGGTTTCAGGTGCAATGAAAAGCAGTCCTATTAATTGTCTTCAGGTGGAATGTGGAGACCCTCCACTTCATTTACGACGTCAATTTTTAGCTGATAGATTTATGGCTCGGTGTTTGCAATTTACTTATCATCCTTTGCGAAATAAACTTTCCATTCTCTCGGAAGAAGTAATTTCATCCACTTACTGGAGACACAAAGCTACTCCGTGTTTAGTTAAAAGCTTTAGAAAATACAATGCAATTGAAGCTCCCTGTCATCAATCTCAATTTCTTCCTATATTTCATTGTAATTACAGTTCATTAATTATGTCACCAAACATACATTATAACCTTAATATTTACCGTGAGGACGTATGTCATAACATTAACTTTAACTTTACTATGGATAGAGACTGGAAGGGTTGTCAGCTCTTGTTTACAGATGCTTCGAAACATGGAAGAGACTCATGTGTGGGTGTAGGTGTATACCACTCCCAATATAATATCATTCAAAAAATAAAGCTTCCCCCCGAATCATCTGTATTTACGGGAGAATGTTACGGTCTATTCAAAGCTGTCGAGTATATACTTATGATGGGCTTACGGAATTCACTCATCTTAACTGATGCAAGAAGTGCCTTACAATCTTTGGCCAGATTTCCTTTCTATTCTCATAATCCTTATATTATATTTGAAACACGTGAACTTCTTTTTAGGTGTTTTACTAGGGGGTATTCAGTACATTTTGCGTGGATACCCTCACATTGTGGCATTCTGGGTAATGAGAGAGCTGATCAGTTAGCTAATGATGCCGTATTGTGTGGAGACGTTTTTCCGTACAAAAATAACTCCCAAGATCTGGCAGCTCTGCCCAGGGTTTATCTACAGGAATCCTGGGGTCAGCTTTGGTCCGAGCAATCAGTGAAAGGGAAATTTTATCGTACTATTCAGCCATCAATTTTTATGAAACCTTGGTTTAGCAAGTACAAGTTAAGCAAAAAGATTACAACAATATTCATACGTATGCGACTGGGTCACGTATGCACTCCTTCTCATCTTGCCAGGCTTGGCATTGTGCAGAACCCTGCGTGTGAATGTGGCGCTGAAGTGGGAGATCTGAACCACCTTATTTTTTCCTGCCCCCTTTATGACCACTCCTCACTTTTCCAAAGCCTTGTTTCCCTCCGAGTCCCTTTTCCCACTTCTGTTTCATGTATTTTGTTTAATTTTAATGTAGATATTTATAAAACCATAGCTCTTTTTCTTGTAAATAACGATATAGCTATTTAAGCATTAATATTTAAAAAAATGTACTTATTTTATCATGTACATAATATTTCTTAGTTTATGCACCGAGTCGGCCTTTTTGTTGGGCCATCTGGTGTCGTTAAATGGTTATGTACATTTTTCTGTTGTACGATTTCCATTTATCTTGTTATTATTATATTTATTTAATAAAACTAATCTCCTTTCCTATTCCAAATTTCCTGTTGTATTATTTTATAATTTCGCGAGTAATTGATTCCTACGTTTTGATCAAATAAAATATTGTCAGTGGCAATAAGCACGAACAGTGCAATGCCAAAACCAAAAAAAAAAAAAAAAAAAAAAAAAACCAAGTGAGGGGCTAATGCGTTGGCAGCAGCGAATAATGGTGAACGCAGACCTAGCCGCACCGCAGTCTCTACAGTCCCCGCAGTCATCGCTTTTTGTTAATGGCCTCGCACATCTAGCCGCGCCGCAGTCTCTACAGTCGTTCCCGTCAGTGTTGCCAGATTTTTGAAAGCATTATCTGTACCGAAGATTCAAAAATCTGTATAAAATCTGTATTTGGTATTGGTATTTTGCTCTTTTGTGTATTTTTATCTGTAGGTGCTATAATAGGGAATAAGCAAGTAATTATTTATACGAGAATAAGTAATTTTATTATAAACCGTTGACAGAGATTCTCTGTCTACTTTATAACTCTGGCAACACTGCGCGCCGTGGATGCGAATGACGTCATCCGCGCTGCGTGCGGATGACGTCATCAGCTGCGGCTAGGGGAGTTCGGTCGTTTCAGGGACTGCGGCGACTGCGGCGCGGGTAGGTGTGCGAGGTTGCATAGAACTTCATATAAAGAATTCGAATGCAAAGACTGCGGCGCGTGCGGCGCGGCTAGGTCTGCGTTCACCATAAGACTACCATTAAAAAACATGAATTCACTGTTTGTGTTCACAGTGACGGGCATCATTACTGAACTTAGGTATGCAAACATGCAAAAGGCTAGGCGACGAAGCGCTATCGGGCAAGCTCCATAGCCTGGCTCATCGGCGAACCATTGCTTGCCTGTCGGTTTTCTACAGATTGTACTTCGGGGAGTGTGCGCAGGAGCTCCATGACCTGATTCCTCCATCTCCCTTTTACTACCGGTCTACCAGACGAACGGCTGGCTACCATCCACACTTGGTTGATATACCGTCTTGTCGTACCAAGCGCTTCTCCTCCACATTTATTGTGCGCACTTCCAAGCTGTGGAATTCTCTGCCGGCTTCTGTGTTCCCTGCCACTTATGACCTTTCAACCTTTAAAGCAAGAGTTAACGGGCATCTTCTGGGCTCGCTCGTTCCGTCGTAGACCTCATCTATTGCTTACCATCAGGCGAGATTGAGGTCCAGAGTGAGCTCAATGTGAATTTTAAAAAATCCTCCCGAGGTTACGGAAAAGTTCTAACGAGATAACGAACCGGGTGAGTTTTTAGTCAGTAGAAGTCTGACACTCCCTTTCGCTCCACACAGCGGGAGGAGTAATTAGATAATTTTCTAAACGAAAGAAAAGGCATGCACACATACGATAATACAGAGGTTTATGAAAATAAAAACTTGTGCATAAAGTTACAAAATTTTATTACATCAACCATTGTTCTAAATAAGGATCTCACTGCAAACTCATCGGGAGCAAACACGCAACAAATAACATTACAAACAAGATACCATTATAATTGTATTTTTTTAAATAAATTAATTTATAACTCTATTGATCATTGAACTCTGAGGAATATTGATAAAACTTAACAAGTAAGATTTTACTTACAATAATATAAAATAAATACTACTGAAATGCAGACAGGTATTGTCAACACCAAACGTTACTTCCAGTTTCTCTATTCACAGCATTATTATCTACAATCACGCCAAAAACGATTTCTAATTCTATGTTTGTCCAGAATTATGGGTGCACGCATGATTCATTAATAAGTCTATGACATCATGTAAAAACGCGCGAAATGTAGATGCGCGCCTTTTTGTTTTGGCTAATTGGACAAACTTTTACACACCTATTTATAGCATTCTGAACCCACCATTGACTATTGCTTTCCATTTTATTCTAATGATTGATCACATAATTAAAAAATTACACATACAATTTACATCTGTACTTATTGTTTTCACCGCCCAATTCTTACATTATCCTAATTAATTTAAACGGCAGTGCTGATTTTATCCAATACGAATATAATGATCTAGTTTTGGTACAATTATAATTTCCAGCCTTTAATTTAAAATGAAACCAAATACACGATTGAAGTATAGTCAATACAGTATTGCTAGTGGTACATGTCTATACTAATATTATAAAGAGGAAACCTTTGTATTTTTGTATTGAATAGGCTCAAAAACTACTGGACCGATTTCAAAATTTCTTTTACCATTACTTAGAGGGATTCTTCCGAATCCGTATAGGCTATATTTTATCCCGGAAAATAGATAGGATTTTTCGTGGTAGTGAAAATTGTGGAGTAAGGCGTCGAAAAAACTGCCGTACGTTAACGATTCTCGCGAACGTTGCCTATGTTTAATATAAACATTGCACCCGTGCGAAGCCGGGGCGGGTCGCTAGTGTAGAATAATTTGCAGTCTAAAAGCTTGTTGAAAGAGCTTGAGTTTTTAGAATCATTAATATAATACATTTCTGCTCTCGCTTACCAGTACATTAAAGACATATAAAAGTGTGGCTAAAGTACTGTTTGAACAAGTATTTGATTCTTATAAAATTCATACAAATATTGCTTTACATTTATGATACAAAAGTTAAATTAGCCCTAATTGGCTCCGGAAAATGTATAATTATGTAATTGAGGTTCTATTTTAATTTTATAGATTAATAAAATTCAAATTCGTTGACTTAAATGTGCATTCCAACATGTATACTGATATATTTATTAATTATTTAGTCCTACTAATGAAGTTATCTCTCAGATGTTAGTACACTAAACTTAATCTTGTTGCAAAGACTGGAAAATCAGGAATAACACTCAGAAAAAGATTTAAATGTCTAAACAATCCGATTTATGGCTTAAGCAACAACAAAAAAACTTAATGAGCTTATTAAAGTAGAAACCACTTGGAACAGTGTGCACATATTTTGTACTAGGACTCTCTCTCACAAGTCTCCGCTTGATAACATAGCACTCAATTGTCAGGTTACTTTGTGTCTCATAAGGTGTCTGCGATGTGTAGTCCTGTGTAAATAATGATCCATGTTACCTGGAATTAGATGAAAGGTTTAAGTTATTTATTTTATTAAAAATTAATATTTACAATAACATGATAATAAGCGACAATAGCCTAATGGCTAAGTCGTCAGAATTGTGATCGAGAGGTCAAGGGTTTGAACCTGATCTATTGCACTATTGCCGTGAACCCACTTCAGACACAACCATATTTAGCTTAGTTGGAGGGGCTAACAACATTGAAACTTTTTAAAAATGAAAAAAAAATAGACAATTCAATTCAAATTTATACTACGGACACCAGTCATGCCACAGGTTATTGTGCCAGCTTCTGAGTTGTGGAAATTAGATAGGCAGTTGCTCGCAAGGGTGGATCCAGCTTTAGTGCCAGGGTCACATAATCATGGTCAAGTCACAAGAAGTTATAATTTGTATTTCCTCTCCGCTGCCACTTGGCCATCCACTGCCGTTATTCATTTCCAACTACAGAAACTGGAGTATTATCTAGTATCAATGTTTAAAAATTTTAATTAGTTGTCTACCTAGCCTAGGTCCTGGACCCAGCCCGCCCTTGGTTGCTCTATGTAAAACTACTGTTCAGCTGAACCCAGTTAGACTGGAAGCTGACCCCAATATAGTTGGAAAAAGGCTAAGTAGAAGATAACAATAAAATATTTAAATCTACCATACTGCAAGTTCGTTGGCAGTTTTTCTCTTTCAACATTAGATTACAGTATTTTTTTTAATCATAAATCTAAGGTTTTATGAGAATTTTCTAAGCTTTCCAAATCTGATAAAAGATACAGAGGAATTATGGGATATCATATAGCAAATGTTGACATTTATTGTTTGTAGTATTTACTGTGGATTTTATGAATATTTAAGTTTGTACAGAACAATTTCAGATGGTAATACCTATTTTCTTTATTTTGAAAGCATAATATTTCAATCGTTTTGTTAAGATTTTAAACTTACTTTTAATAACTAAGTAATGTTTTTAGGCTTAATGCTTTACTCAAACATTGCTTTAAAGGGGCTTCAGAACCCCTATTAGTGTGAGGTGATGGGTGAGGGTTCACACCTAGGTATGTCATACTACTGTTAATAGCCTTATGCAAGAAAGGGTCAGTTTGGCTTACCAAAAATCCTGCAAATGAAGTCATAAACCCTTCCTTTGTTATTTCCCAAATGCCACCATACTCTTCTTCGTCTATGTTTTGGAAGTTATTTACATAGAAGTAAATAACTGCAGCATTTACTAGTACAAACCTGAAACAACATATTGTGTTATTATTAGATAAGACAAAATAATGTTTAAACAACTGTTCATTAATAATCCTATTGCAGTTTTACTACTTTAATTAATTTTGTATAAGCTTCGAGGATAATTAACATTTAGAGCACCATCTGATTGTACTCACGAAGTTTTATCGCGTCTCTGTACGGACCATTTGAACCCAAAGGAACTAGCTAATCTAAACTGGCCGATAAACGTAAATTAAAATTAAATTAATACTTACAGTAGTAAACCAAGGAATCCCTTCATAGGCAGGAGACCCCAAAACAATCCCAAAAAAATACCCATAGCTTGACGCATCCAGTAAATTACGTCTAGGAACTCTTCCTGAAAATGTCAAACACAATCAAATTATCAATAATTCATATTTTAATTGACGAAAGTAGTCAAAGTCTCGTGATATGAGTTCTAACCTTGTCCGGCCATTCGGCGTTCGCTATTAACGCTCTCTTCCAAGCTGATTCGAGAGCTTTCACCTTATTGCTTCCTTCTGAAGTTTTGCTTTTACTCGACATGTTTAAATAAATTATTTTCTTTCAATTTATTAAATTAATTTATATGATTTCTGGAATCAATAAGTCATTTCACGAAAATCGTACACGTCACTATGACATTGTGATGATAATGATGATAATTGTCAAAAATCAAAAATGTCACCGGACTTTTTTTCAAGAATAGTAACGTAGCTTTTGGCTTTCAATGTTGCATGTACAGAAATTATCACTATTATGGTAGAAAATAAGGAAAACCAGGAAAAATAAATCCTCTTTGTTCCCCTTGGCGTTAGTGGGCAGGCTTCTACGATTCAATGAGGTGAATTCAATGAGTAGGCAGTCTTTTATGAGACAATAGGTCAATTTACGTCAATGGCCTAATGGCTAAGGTGTCGCACTTGTGATCGAGGGGTCGCGGATTGGAACCCCCCACCCATTACACTATTGCCGTGAGCACACTACAGACACAAGCATATTTAGCTTTGTTGGAGGGGCAAGCTTGCTAGTAATGTGAATTCTACTCTCATTACTTCTCTACAGAGTTCCCAAACAAACAAAATTGTCTCAAAGGAGAATGCCAAGGTTTCCTTCAATACTCGGCCAGAACCGACAAAGATGAACTATATATCATAAAAAAGGAAAATAATATAGAATTTCACTGTATAATTTGTTTTCTATAAGAAGTACACCAAAAAAAGTTATAGTTCTTTGAAATTGACCACCTAATACTTCTAATTTTAACGATAACATGAAAGAAACTTTTAAATGATTGAATAATGAATACTAAATTCAGTTTCAAGTTTTCAACAGCCAAGGTAGTCGTTAGTAATATGGAAATCGGGGTCCGGTAACACAGCAATAAACAACACAAAACTTAAAAAACATGTAAGACACTTCTTCGCTCGTCATAAAACGCGGGAGAAGTAAAATTATCAGTGACAACTACAAGATTAAGTATTACCAGCACTATACTATATCAATAATTGAATTGAATTATTTTAAATTGTTATAAAGTATTCAAAAATATAACTAAATATGATTTATTATTATAAGAATTGTACTGAATTGTAGAATTGAACTTTTGTAAGTAATAAATTCACTTCGGTTCATAATGATATGAATGTAATCGATTTGCAAGTGCAATTTCGTATCTATATTATTTTATTTTGTATCGGCAACATTTCTAATTGAAATTGTAGGTAGAAAACGTGTTAATAAATTGAATAACTAATTAAAATGACTTTTAAACGGTGTACTTCTACAGATTTTATGTATTCTGTATAATTCTTACTATTTTATTTTATAATAATGAATTATCATTAATTTAGAAAGTCTGTCGGACGCTACATGATTTGAGCCGAAACTTGGCATTCTCTTTCGTCTTAATCTTAATATACAAGGTAATCAATTTAGGTACATGGTAAGAGGACACGTTATTGACTGTACTAGTAAAAAATGACAAAACTCTTTATTTTAAAACTTTTTCGTAGATTAATACATAATAATAATTGATGTAACGTGCATGTCTTATGGTAATTTTACACACTTGCCAAATCTCCGCAAGCACCCACAAACGTCAAGGCTATATAATTAAGAAAGGCCAAACACGCCTGTTCTCACGCTTGTGTGGTTGTGGAAATTTGGCAGGCATGTAAACTTACCATTATATGGGTTCTGACTCAGGCGCGGTCACAGGGGACATGACCCCCCCCCCCACCAAATCGTACACGTCAGATTGAAAATCTTCTGAAAATTGGCAAAATAAGACATCCCAAATATTATCACCCGACTTACCAATAAAAATAGAAAAACTATCATTTGATTTATTTGTGCAATAAATGAAACTAGTTTAGTCGACATATTTTTTTGTAAGTGACCCCCCTCAAGATTGCAGACTGCGACTACACCTGTTCTGACCAGGCTTTAACTGCGTTTGTGTTGGCGTGCTCATGAGGTAGAACAAGTATTATAATGACTCATTTGTGCCGGACACAACAGGGTTATGTAAATAAATATTTTTTTACTACACGTAGAGGGAAACACGAACTTATTAAAAAATAAAGCCAAATTCATAGAAAAAACAGTATATTAAAAAATGCATCATTATTCTTAAAACTTCGCAATTTATAACGTAGGAGCGACCCTATTCTTTATTCGGTGGAGCCTTTCAGCCTCCATATTCTTGGTGATGTCCCAGCATTCCTTGTTGAGGGTATCCAGCCCCCGAGAGAGGCTCACCAACCTCGCCAGTACGAGCAAACGGTGTAAATCGTCTGCTGTCACTGGATTATCTGAATCCGATTTGCTTCTCATTTCTATGAAATCGTCTTCGACAAACTAGAAAAATAAAATGAATGTCATGGGTTTGATCATCTCATCTCCAGCACCATAATATCTATATTAATATTATAAAGCGGAATAATTCGTTTGAACGTGATAATCTTCGAAAGTATTGGGTGGATTTGGATGAAAGGGTATAGAAACGATTATACCCTTTCATCAGACCCGCATATAGACCCGTCGCCATTTTGAGTTTTTTTTTTTTTTTTTTCGAAAGTTGCGGCATACGATCAAAGTGGTAATATATTGGGATAGAGAACACATAGACGAACAAAAAATGGGTTAAAATTATCAGAATACTGGATTAAACAAAACCATATAAAGCTTAATTT
The DNA here is from genome assembly GCA_943138885.2 of Tholera decimalis. Taxonomy (NCBI): domain Eukaryota; kingdom Metazoa; phylum Arthropoda; class Insecta; order Lepidoptera; family Noctuidae; genus Tholera; species Tholera decimalis. Next base: position 6,660,833 of record OW964566.2, on the reverse strand, counting down.
GCTATTGACACGAAGTTCTATATGTTTTCTTTACATTTTAAAATGTTGCCCCACACAAGGAATTTCTCCTATACCGTGGGTGTGTTTGGGAACATTAAAATTCACTTGCATAAACACATCTGTAGGCCATGTAATGCAGTATTCAACACCACCCTCCTACTCGCAAATACAGCGTGGATAGGACGATATGATCTTAAATTAAACTTCGTATTTAGTTATTATATTCCCAACCTGCACACAAACAATCAATCGAATATATGCCGTAGTTTAGCCACAGGACATTATTTTTATTCTAAGCATTTTGTACATGATGTATTGTTAACGGGACGGGTTAACGACCCTCGAGCGCATCAATATTATCCACGTTGCCAGCTCGCTACTACAAAAACCTACAACTTTTATTTCTAAAACTGATCACCTGATACAAATCAATGCAAATTATACCGTATGCTTGAGGCGTAAGAGTCATAAAGCGTGCCGATATTTTCCGCGAACGGGCGAAGCGAGCGCGGGTCAAGGGAGGGTGTACGGGAGGGGTAGTCATATTCTCTCTCTAGGTCACGGTCATTTGGTCAGTATACCACTGGATGTGCTCTGTGTCTGTAACGCATTTTGGAATTTCTGATGCGCCCGCGCTCTTCGAAAGTCAAGCTGCTACTGGTAACCTATTATCAAGAGTGAGAAATAACATTATACGTCAGTGTACAATGTGTATTCAATAACACGGCGGATATGTTGAAAATAAAAAATAATAATACTGAATACTTAGTGAAGTGATCGAAAATTGATTGTGGTTAATAAACAATGACGTTTTATAATATTAATAAATTGATTTCTGAATAACTCGCTGGTGAATGGTGCCTGACTATTTCGTTAATAATCTGTGTAGTAATTTGATTTAATGTAATTGAACATTATAATAATATTAATGGCGCCAAAACATTACGTCGCTACGCGGTGTCCATGTTGTCGTCGCCAGCCGCCGCAAACGGCGCGCGCGCGTTCTTAAACCGCGCTGTTGCCATTCTGCGTCTCTTCGTACAGGTCATTGAACCAATATTTCTAAATGATGTTCTATTTGGTGTATAGGTTTATGCTATTTAGTTTGTTTACAAAATCGTTTTTTTAATTTCGATGTTAGGATATATTTGATAGTTTATAAATGTTTCTGGGAACCAGCAATGCCAGTGTTTTCAATTAAAGTCATATCGTCGTATCCACGCTGTATATGCACATGCAGACAAACATGCAATGCATTTTGGAATCACACAACATAATTTTTTTTAAACATTCTCCTGACTTATGGGTGCATTTTTACAAAACCCAGACCCGGAACAAATATTTGTAGGCCATACAAACATTTGTCGCGGTGCGGGAATCGAACACGCGACCCGCAGAAAGGTAGTCAATCGCTCAACCAGTGCGCCAACCGTGTCATCAAAACATCACCGACACACTGAAATAAACACTAGATTTTTCTATAGTATTAAATTTCAAATAAAAAACAAAATTATCTCACCTGTAAATCTTCACTTATGGTATACTTAACAAGCTTGAGACAAGTTATGTATTTTCTAATGATGTTCATGATGTCTTCCTTCAAGTAATAAGTTGCAGCTTCAACGATGGCGTCGAATATTTGTAACGAAGACTCTTCAGGGCGAAGCGGGAGGTGGTAGTCGCTCTGAAACAAAATAGATAAATTAATTGTATGTGCATAATGATGATATGATGCGTTGCATACATGTGATGGAGCATGGAGCTCCGCAACCGAAACTATCGGATATCCGAAATAAAAAACTATCCGTAACTGAATTGGTTATAAAGTTACGGTTAATATCGGATAGGGGTAGAAACTAAATGAGACAAGTTATGAGTTAGGACAGGTTTCTGTTACTGCCGAGCGCGAGTCATACATAGTTAGTTATGCTTAGTCATATATAATTATTCAGTCGTTGCGGGATTATATTACAACTTACATAAGTCTATAAAGTTACTAACGAAAACTAACGGATAATCAGAAATAATGACATATCCGTAACCGTATCTGAAACCGTTATAATATTATTCATTTATCCTTATCTAGATCCGAAATTTCATATCCATACCAGTAAAAAATTGTGTGGTGTCCTCTTTTTCCCCACTGGATTTTTGTATATAGAATGCCTCTAACGCGTCCTCAGAACACCCCACCAAAGTTTGATCACGATCTGATTTATAGTTTCAGAACGCAGTTACGCGTTACAGGACAAACATTTATTTAATAGGCCATTACTTACTATACCATTACATACTGGAATGGTGCTTGCGCAAGTTTTATTTAATTTATAATTTTCTACTATCATATATCCGAACGTATCACATATTAGAATACAGATTCCTATTTGACCGCGGTTTTTGAGCTGACCAATAATTCCTTCCCTAGTATCCAATTCCCACAAATGAGAGAAGAAATGTTCGCCGCACGCGCCACTGATTGGCGCATTCAACGCCAGCCAATCACCGTACAGATACTGTGGTTCGAGAAAGTATAATTACTTCCGCCATGTTGTGTCTATTCGTCTTCGTAAAAACATCGCCCTGAAGTTACCACGCCAAGACAAGTTATCAACCGCGGCCAAATAGGAATCTGTTTTCTAATATGTGATACGTTCGGATATATGATAGTAGAAAACTATAAATTAAATAAAACTTGCGCAAGCAAATGGAATCCTCCAATATTTTTTTTACGAATTTTATATGCCGTCATTTCTAGGTACACCGCAGGTGCAGCATCAGCCCGCGTCCCTCATCTTGCTGACTATTGAACATTAACTAACTGCTACAAATTCCCGGGTCGGGCCAAAAGTGCTATTGAGTTGTTATGTAAGGATTTTCTCAGTAGTAGCTGAGAGTTTGGAAGTTGAATTTGAAAACCATTTATTCGGTGATAAACACACACAACAACAGAAAATTACAAACATAAAAAAAATAACACTAAGAATTTCGCTGAGCATGTCTACACCGAAAGGGTTACCAACTCAGTATTTGCTGGGCGAAAGACACCCAGCGCTGGTTTTCAGTTGGCACCCAGCAGTGACACACGGACGAGGGTAAATATACTAATGTTAATTAATGTGTAGTGTATTGAATACATAAATAAAATAATATTGTAAGGTTTAATATCGTGCTACGTGCTAAAAATAAAAAATAAAACTTTTAAATTGTAATTAGAAACTCGCCACCAAAAAGGGCGTTAGTAGCCCAGTATCAAACTGCCCGCCAGAGAAAATGATTTTATTTTTATTAAAAATAGTGACAAAAAAATAAAAAAGTTATTATTGAAATACGAATTATTAATTAACATTTAAAACTAGATAAAATACAACTACTAAACTGACAACAACATACAACTACTGATACAACTAGATTTTAGTGCTATGTCGGAGCACTACTTTAGTGCTATGTTTGAGCACTATTTTAAGAGATTATTTATAAGATAGCAGAGATTTTGCTATGATTTTGCGGAGATGCTTTAGATAGCACTTTGTAGAATTAGTTAGGGAGAGCAATGACAAGGCGTGAAGTCGCAGTAATTAATGTGGAATGAATGTTCTTTATTAAAATAGAATTGTATATATATAATTGGTAATGTTTACATAAGTTAAACAGTGGTCACTGTGTGAGGGCGCGGCCCTCCGCCCGCGTCTCATATAAATGTTTACATTAAATTTAATGTATAGTATTTATAATAATATTCCTTTGTGCATTGTATGAGTTGGTTATCAAAGTGAAGGGTATGTATGCTACAAGATAAATCTGACACTGGTCTAGTGAAGGGGTACCCACCTACTGGGTTGTGGTCAGAAAGACAGTCGCTCCATGTAAAACACTATTTTTTTTTATAATTGATAGGCTTACGTTTGACCAACATCTCACCTGATGTGAAGCGATGATGTGGTTGAAGTTGAAGCACGCTTGCCTAGAAATAACCTATTCACTCTTGATTTAAAGACTCCCAGGTTATAGCTATCAGGAAACACAGACACCGGCAGGGAATTCCACTCCTTAGCTGTACGCACGATGAAAGTATTCCCAAAACGTTTAGTGCGTATGGGTGGGATGTACACCATGTAACGATGGCGCATCGCCGTTTGTCTTGTAGTCCGATGATGAAACGGGCTTGGTGGAATTCAAGTAATAATAATAATAATATATACTTTTTATTTCAGACCAAGGATCCATTAAAACTTGTTAGTATAAACTTAAAAAACTATGTTAGTAGGAATACAAAAATAAAAAGCATACACAAAACAAACATAAGACACACAAACACACTCAATTTGGCACATGAACTCCCGCTCTCACGTGTACCTGTACACCCACCCAGTGTCTGAGAAAAGGACCATCAATTTTTTCCGATACGGTGGCGAGGATGTTGTTGGTGCTGACTCTGAATCGCTGCAGCATCGAGGCACATCGCTTGCGCATGATAGCATAGAATTCATCCAGCCGCGCTTCAGCAAACATACCTGATGCGCTGCTAAACTTAGGCAACCCCAACAGCATTCTCAACACATTATTGTACTGAATACGCAGAGCGTTGTAAGCCTTCTGCGTATACCTAACCCACAGGCTGCACGAGTAAAAAGATTGGCAGTAATAGCTGCATCCGGTTAAACGGGAAGCCGACTCCAATATAGTAAAAAGTTGGGAAAATGCGAAGCATATGATGATGAATACAAATAACAGGTAGGTATTCGGTGTAAAATTTAGATACAAAAATAGTAACACTTTACAATCGTAAATCTGCACCACAAATAAATTAGCATAATGTTTCAAACATACCTAAAGGAACTCTAGATGCATCACTTCACGCGCAACACGCATTTCAATCATTTTTGTATTACGCAATATGCCTGCTGATTAGAAATAAAATTGCAAGTATTGGACACAATAGCTCATTTTAGTGGCGACCAAGATGAAATAAGCAATCAATTGCGACTATGTCATACTAAGATTACAGTCGGAATTGGGAGCCAATACAATATTATTTTTTGTATAACTAGAACTTCGCCCGCGACTTTGTTCTCGTTGATAGATAGTTAGTTGATATATAGTTAGTTGATATACACAAATAGTGCAACTTACTACCAATGAATTTTTTTTACAATTGGACCATTCGTTTCGGAGATTACCCCAACATACAAACCCTATTCAATATTATTTTATTTATGTATTTGAAACACTACACATCCTTTAACATTACTTTATTTTATTTACCCTCGTCCGTGTGTCACTGCTGGGTGAAAACCAGCGTTGGATGTCTTTCACCCAGCATATGCTGACTTGGCAATGTTGTGGCCTATGTATGCTCAGCGAAAGTTTTTATGTTATTTTGTAATGTTCGTAAGTTTGTGTGTGTCTGTCTATCTCCGAATAAACGTTTTTCAAAAGAATAAAAAAAAAGTCTTTTTTATAATATTATTAGTAAAGATAACTTACTGGTAACAAAGATTTGCCCTCGGACAGTATAAGCACGGACACATCGGAATCAAACTCCATCTTGTAATACTTGAAGTCATACTCCACTTTCTGCGTCATTATCATATTGCCCAGAGCGGCGACATTGTTAACTCCAGTCGCGTCCAGCCGGCCTTGTTCCATCTTCGTCTCGTCTAGTATGAGATGGGTATCTTTGCTCAGCTGTAGTACGCCGCTTGTTAGGCGATTGCACTCGTAGTCTTTTCTGGGGAGATAATTAAATGAAATATGAAATACCTAATCCATATTAATATTATAAATGCGAAAGTAAATCTGTCTGTTACCTATTCACGCCTAAACCGCTGAACCAATTTAGATGAAATTTGGCATAGGAATAGTATTGGATTTCGGCAATATTTCAATAAAACTCTCGTTAGCTTTCTTTAATTAAACACGATATTTATTATAGAGCACAAGTGACATGACATTCGTTTCTAAAATTAGATTTTTTAAATAACTTTTTGTTCAGCTTTTTAGTTGAAATATTAATTAATTTTTTTATAGTTTTCCTGGTCGGGTCACAATGGCACCCCACTGGATTCAGAAAGTGAAAGAGCTAAGTCCATATTTTTAAACTTTCTGTTTGATTATTTTTGCTAGTATTACACTAATTATTGATATCCATATTACAGTATTCAAAAAATATTTTCTTTTCATTATGTATAATGGCTTCGCACAGCCGCCATGTTTGATTTTTTCAAATGTCACCTATCTAAGAACACTTGGGCTGCTAAGACAAATCTAACGATACCTCAATTATGTAAATCCGTTCAGCGGTTCTGGAGATATGAGGTAATAAAGAATATTACATACATACATACAAGATACACGCGAAAAACATAACCCTTTCTTTGCAGTCGGGTAAAAAACAGCGCCACTTAGGCTGCGTTTCCACCAGAGATGTGTGAGGATGCGTAGCGAGGGATGTGTTTGTAAAGAACCAATAGAATCGCTTGATTTACCTCGCCTCGGTCAGCACAGCTCTGGTGGAAACGGCTCAGCGGAGCTAGATTTTTGCGCATACAAAACAAGCGAGGGATGTGTGCGAGGGATGTGTGCGAGAGATGTGTTGCGAGGAATGTGTGTTGAGAAGGATGTGTTGCGAGGTTTGCGCATCCTCGCACCACACATTAATGCGCATTTTCACAGCTCCGCTAAACATCCTCGTAGGCACATTTTCATCGCACAGCTTTGGTGGAAACCCCACACATTTTCACAGCACAGCTAGACATCCTCGCACGACACATTTCCATCGCACATCTCTGGTGGAAACGCACCCTTTTAGTCTCATAAAACAGAAACAGAACGCATACCATAAGTTGGCGGTGTGAAACCAGCGTAATTCGTAAAGCACGTCAAGCCGTCGGTCCCGGCTGTCATTTGGACATCTTTGACAGTTGTTACAGGTGGTTAGAAGACAGAAAATCTGACAATGGTCTAGAGGTCAAATCGCTTGTTTGCGAGAATATCGACGTAACTCGAAATGCTGTCCAATTCAACTAGATACTTGTGTTAAATAATCATTTTAAGTATAACATCGTGAACTGAGACACAATGCCAATTTTGCACCGACGTTCATCAGAATGAAACAGTGTTATAATAATAATATTTAATAATATTCCACAACTTTCACACAACGCCATTTAGTTCCAAACTAAGCAGAGCTTGTGGTATGAGTACTAGACAACTGATAAATTTACATATATATTTCTAAATACATACATATTATAGATAAATTACACCCAGACAAAGAACAAATGATCGTGCTCATCACACAAACATCGTCCTAGGTGGGAATCGAACCCACGACCTTGCGCATAGCAGTCAGGGCCACTGACCACTATACCACCAGGCCTGTCAACTGTGTTATTATTCATTTGAGACAAAACACTATATTTTATTTGCATAAAACATAGAATATACGATGTTATTATAAATATGGAATCCAATATGATTTGCTTAAAACTTAAGCATGCAAAGCTCCTCTGTGAGAGAGACTAGGCCTGGGTTTGAGTCAAACCCAGGCCCAGTCCCTGATGAACGTCGGTGCAAAATTGGCATTGTGTCTCAGTTCACGATGTTATACTTAAATTTATGATTATTTCACACAAGTATCTCGTTAAACTGGATAGCATTTCGAGTTATGTCAATATTCTCGGAAACGAGCGAAATGCTTAATGTAAAAAACACTAATACTCAGCTGCATCCACAACTGGAAGCCGCAACATAGGTCAGCTTCCAGTCTACCCGCTTGGAAAAAGGCTAAGCAGATGTTCTGAATGTCATTCATAATGTAGATATTTGAAATCCTCGTATAAACACTAAACACATAGGCTATTTTTCATCCCGGAATTCTCACAGATCGGGATTTAACCGGGAGAACCCTCGCCACGAACAAAGTTGCGGGCGGAAGCTACGTAAGTTTTAAAATTATAAAATCGTTATAGAACTTACTTGGGCAACAAGCTGAGTGTGTTCATATTGTCAATGGTGAGCGGCAGATAATAACTCTTGGTGACAAACTGCTTGATAATCTCATACAACTGTTTGGCGTAGTTTGGGTACTTCTGTATCGGCAGGTTTGATAAGTTCAGACAGAATTGGCCGAGAGCTAGAGTTTCCTGCCGAAGATATCTGGAAAATAAGGATAATTAGCCATCATCGGACTACAACACTAACGGCGATGCGCCATCGTTACATGGCGGACATCCCACCCATACGCACAAAATGTTCTGAGAATGCTTTCATTGTGCATACAGCTAAGGTGAGGAATTCCCTGCCGGAGTCGTTTCCTGATAGCTACAACCTTGGCGTCGTTAAGCCAAGAGTGAATGGGTTACTTTCTAGGTAAGCGTGCTTCATCTTTGACCACATCATCGCTTACTATCAGGTGAGATGGTGGTGAAATGCGAGCTTATCAACAAATATAATGTATTTGCGCACTACAGCATTACAGTTAAAAAATGAAATCATAAATACAAAAACATAAAGAATGTAGGCAGGAGCTCCACGACCTGATTTCTCCATCTCCCTTTTACTACCGGTCTACCACACGCACTGCAGAGTTCTTGTATTTACACTTGGTTGAAATACCGTCTTGTCGTACTAAGCACTTCTCATCTACATTTATTGTGCGCACAGCCAAGGTGTGGAACTCTCTGCCAGCTTCTGTGTTTCCTGCCACATATGACCCGTCAGCCTTTAAAGCTGAAACTAAGACTGAACAGGCATCTTCTGGGCTTGCTTGTTCGATCGTAGACCTCATCTAACGCTTACTTAAAAAAACAAATACAGCCAGAAGAGCAGCAAAAGGGGCTGCTTATCTCATGATTCCTTTTTAATAAATATATTTTTAGCGGATTTTAGGTGGAAGTAAGTTCCACAGTCTTACTCAGTCATTTGATTATAAGATTATCTACAACTTTTACACGTCAAGCTGTATGAGGCCGGGCAATAGAATATAATAGAATTTTATATATTTCAGGCAACTTGGCCCATACAAATAAAATACAATCTATTACAATAAATACATATAAATAAACTAATACCGTTACCGGCGTCGTGTGTCGCGCGACTTTGTACCCTTCAATTTTTGTATATATTTTTTTTTTTTTCCACAACAAGCAAGCAAGTTAGTTTGAGAAACTGGGTTACCTACATAACAGATGCCAAAGGAACAAATATATTCTCACACTAACACTGTATTTATTGACTACTCCATGTCTTTTATAATAAACATGCAAAAGTGATACTTACATACAAGCGATAAGGTGGCAAATTAAATATTCGGCGGCAAGTTTATCTCCTAGTAAAAGTTCCGTGAGCGCCTTTAACAAATGTTCGCGCGCTGAATTTGCTTCTTTTAATACTGCATCTGTAATTTAATGTGTTATTTAAAAAAAAGAGATAACGGTGAATTATTTACTGAAAGGCCTTATAAATTCGGAGTCTATTAATTATCTTATAATAATTAAGAACAGTAACTTTCTGTGATTTATAATTAACTAGCAGTTGCTCGCGACTTCGTTCGCGTGGGAAGTTTTTCCCGCGTAAATCCCGAACCCGTGGGATTTCGCGAAATCCCGTCTTAACGAGTATCTACATACTAAAAGGAACCCCCATGCCAAATTTCAGCCCGATCCGTCCAGTGGTTTGGGCTGTGCGTTGATAGATCACTATGTCAGCCAGTCAGTCAGTCACCTTTGAGTTATATATATTTAGACTGTGCTTTCTTAACTGTTTATGTTTATTTATTTATTTATTTATAAAATGTTATTCACACAATACCAAAAACACAAACAAACATTTTTATACTTGTTTGTCTGAGCTTATCTTTATTAGGTAATTAGATCAGAACATCCAGAAATTACCTCTGACAAACATTTGAACCACTTAATAATAATTTATTACATTACTTTTCGCCCCATGGTCGAAATTCAACTCTAGTATTTTTTTAAGAGAATTAACAGTGTGGTTAGAATTCACATCACTAGCAATCTTCTTAACCCCTCCAACTAAGCTAAAAATGCTTTTGTCTGAAGTAGGTTCACGGCAATAGTGTAGATAATGGGCGGGAATCGAACCCGCGTCCTCTCGATCACAAGTCCGACACACCTTAGCCATTGGGCTATTAACGATTTAATTTACTTATATAAGAATACTAGCTTTTTGCACTCCCTCATAATATATGCAAAATCTCATACTTCTCCATCCACATCATTTAAGTAAAAAGGGGTCGATAACTTATCTTTACACATTAATGTACAGACGCCAGCACATGAAGCTACCCGAAACTGTCAAATTTTCCCAATCAACCTTGAACCTAATTTCTTTAACAATAAAGTTGAAAATCTATTAAAGAAATTTGACAGATTGTTGTAGCTTGATGTGCATGTCTCTATACTTTGTTTTCTGTGGGAAAATCATCTAATTACTCCTGCTGTGGGTGGAGCGGAAGGGAGTGTCAAACTTTTACTAACTAAAAACCCACCCTGTTCCTAGTTTCCTTTGCATTCCAGGGCCTCGGTATCTCCTAAGAATATTCCCGCAACCCCGGCAAGCCCTATCGGGCCCCTTCAGTGCTGCTGACTGCTCTGCGCGTGGAACACTCGGCGCCACCGACCCGGGCCTGGTCCTTACCAGACGGTGAGCTACCCCTGCTCGCCGTCCGCAAGCCCGCGCTTACGGTGGCCGGAGATCGGCTCGCGATCCCCGAAGCCCGAGGCGTCTCCCGCGGCGGCTGGGGCGCGATGAAGAAAGCTCTCTCCCTCGCGCGTTCAGCCTCTGCCTTCGCTAGCATGACTGCTTCGCAGGAGGCGACTGCATCCCATTCTCTCTCGCTCAGCATCATGGTCTGAACCAGGGCCAGGACAGACTTACAGCTTAGATTCTATTAATACAATATTAAGGAAAACTTTACCTTGATCAAAACTCCTAACCAAAGGGTTACAATGATCCAGCTTCTTCACATAAACAGCATGGAGCCGTGGTACTAAGCTTGGTGGGGGATTGTGTGTGATAGTCTCTACATCGGACTCAGTCTGTGGGTCCAGTAAAGGGTCCTTCTCTGGTTGGAACTCTCCGGATAGTGCAGGATCAACAGATAAGAAGCCTATTACTTCTATCATGTCGTTCAGTTTGACATTTTCACTATCATCGTAAAGCTGAAATTAATAAAAAAGTTAATTAAGTCACGGTTTTTAATTACGTTTACACTTTCGGTTCGGTTTATCTTATTGCTGGAAGATCTACAATTGTCAATAGCCTAATGAATAAGGTTTCGGACTTGTGATCAAGAGTTCGAACCCCACCCATTACACTATTGACGTGAACCCACTCCAGACACAAGCATATTTAGCTTAGTTGGAGGGGTTAACAAGATTGCTGATAATGTGAATTCTACCCACATTGCTAGTTATCTTTAAAAAAATGTATATATAAATTCTATAAATTGCATATGGCATGATTGATAATATTGAGATAACTGAGACTAACAGTGATTTTAGTTTTGTCTCTAGTCACAAAAGATAATTCTGTCTGATAAAGGGCAAGGAAGGCTTTTCACAAGGTTTGGAGAGGTTCCACTTAGGTGATGAAACCAAAACTCCAGTAAGTGTATGGGTCAATCAACATACAACACATTATGGCAGCACCACATTGTATGGATCAATCCTTTATATTATTGCTAATTATGTAGCAATAATTCAGTGCATATGACAGATATCCCATTATCTCAAAACATCTTTAATTTTAATCCCTAGTGTATTTTTAATTCAGAAAATTTTATTATTTTTTATTTGAATTTATCTTAATCTCACCCCAACTCTGAACAAACGTTATAATAAAATAGATTGCTAGGCATAGGGCTCACATAATTTTATCGATGTCAAAAAACAATCTACCAAAAAATTTCCTAAATATGAGCAAGTGTGCTTTCAGTAGAACTGGATGCAGCTATGAATTCTGATAAGATTTCTTTGTTTCAAATAATCCTCCTCCAAGGAAAGCTTGATTAACTATGAGAACCTCTGACTCTTTAGAGATTAAGTACTAGTAATAAACACAGTTACCTTAACAATACAAGACTTGCTGGGCATATCAGGCAAAGGGAAGTTCAATAAATGCTCCCTCGACACTACATTAGCAGAGTCACTCTGTGTCTCAGCAGTTTTAGGTTCCTTACTACCTGCCACCTCATCGACTACTTCCATACCATCGGAATCTTCTTCAGCCTCATCATAACTCCTTTTTAACTTCAAGCTAGCGTGACTAAGACGTTTGGAAGTGTTTGGCTGCTGTTCTAAGTGTTTCAAATGGTTCTGTTTTTCTTCAAGCTGTTGAGCCCAGTCATTGAAACCTGGCATTGAAACAACAACCATGGTTTGACGTTGTGAGCTTTTCAGATTCTCTGTGTAATTGATTTTTTCATTTTCCTGGGAAAATATTAAAGACACAGAATATAAAAATTGTATTATGTGTTTCAGATATTCAGTATCACTGAACTGGTTGATACTGAACATTGTATATACATATAGTAGACTAGTGTGCATTTTTTATTACTGACTATATGTATAAAACACATTTTATGCTTTCAAACTAAAAAAGGAATACAACTTTAAAATAAATTTATAGTGATAGTAACTCACTTTCCTTTAGGCCTTTACATCTATTGAAGTTAATTTACGGCAGTATCTGTGAGATGGTTTTGGTCTGTGGGTCGTCTTAGGTTTGTCTTTTAAGTAACAGCCTAAGGAGATGTAAGTTTATATATTATAATCACTTACCAATATATGAGCTGTGTCTCTATACTTTCCACTTTTACTTTTAATGTCATTGGTAACTGTGTTGAACACTTCAAATTGTTCAAAATAAAACTCAGGATTGTGCATATCCTGGACCATCCCACGGAATCTAACCAACGTACCGTCAGGTAAATTATGAGAAGCATTAGCGTTGATCAGAGGAATCTATAAAAACACAATGTAAGGTTAAACAAAGGTCGAATAAATAATAAAATAAAAACATTTTCAACAAAGGTTAGTGTTGTTGAAGTATAAGTATACCTGGAACCAATTAGGCAATTTTAATAGTTTCTCTTTCCATCCTTCTTCGTTCGCCATCCATATATCAGGGGTAACAGTTTCAAAATCAGTCATCAGATCATGCATATTGTAACAGAGACGCCTAACTTTTACTTGAATTATTATCAGAGAAATGTTAGTGAGTTATCTCCGGACTAATTTGATGTAAGGAAAATTATTTTAAGACTAACAGAATTTATCTTAAAAAGTTAAAAACACAGCTCAACCGCATTGACAAGATTTGAGATTTGACAGGCATTTGCCTTTGACGGTTTTGACAGCGCGCGAAAACGTGAGACTAGAGATGAGTCGTATTCACTAGAACAGATCCGAAGAATAGGTAAATTTTGATACTAGACGGCACCTATTCTCACTTTGACAATACCTAGTATCATAAAGTATTGCGAAATCCAACTGCTCTTAGGCCTCATAGCACTAACGCGTAATTGCATTCCATGCACTCAACACGTTATAAATCTGCTTTACCGCTCATTCATGTTTGTCAAAATCATTCATTTGTCAGTCACTTGAATTTAAACCCTAATTCAAAGTACATAAAAGTAACGCGACGCGCACGCGTGTTGTGCAAGAATATATATTCTGTCCTTTATTAAGGTGATACGTAAAAAATAAGACATAGCTCGAGGGGCGTAGCTTAACGGAAGACGCGGGGAGCACCCCCGCTAGAATACATTGCAAACTCGAGCGCACGCTCGCGGTGAGTTTGCGATGTAGTTTGTGTGTTTTGATGTTTTAGAATAGAGAAGGCACGGAGTCGCCAAAATCAAATACATTTCTTTTTAATCTGAATTAAACTAACTTATTCATTATATTGTTAGGTATTTAGTGTTTTACTTTATTTAAGAATGACAAAAAATAATATAACGTGTGTAAATGCACAGACCGTAACAGTAAATGATCATATTGACCTAAGAAAAAGAACTACTAGTGTAGTAAACAAATTCTTACTATGATTTTATTTAATTAATTTACTTAAAATGAGTAGTAACAAAAAGTTGCTTCGAAACTACGCTTTTTAACACGCTTTTATTAGGTCGACCTGTATGTAACTAACTATGTAATGGAATCTAAGGCAACTACTTTAACCATCTTCCAAGGGTCGTAGCGTAATGAAAATTAGCAACTGTATGTAGTTCTGATGACAATACAATAATATGGTACTGTCGAACTGATCTGATGATGAAGCCGGAAGATATGAACTGGAACTTCATGATGGAAAATCGTATCATAGCTGTTTTGGATTTCTTAGAAAAGTCTTGTAATGAACTTTGACCACGATTAGGTTTCAAGGTCTGATGATGAAGCCGGAAGATAGGCAGTGGCATTCCATGATGGAATATCGTATCATTGTCGTGTTTGTACTTGTGAGAAAAGCCACGTAATGGACTTTGAACACGATCAGGTTTCAAACAGGATCAGGTTTGAGGATAACAAACCTAAAGAAAATCCGTTATCGGTTTTCTTAACCTTTTTGTCAACTTTTTGTGATGTCACTTTCAAATCCTCTGGGGTGATTGACCGTTTAATTGTTCACTACTCGTGGGAATAATATAAAAACAGAAACAGCAACACAAAGAAAACGGAGGCTACAAAAAAAAAAGGAAAAGCGCGAACAAATTTTTTGTTTTTACGTGCACTTATAAAAGCGTGTTTTTCTAGTGATTTTTAAACTATTAATTTATTATTAATTAATTAAAGATTATTCATCCAATTGAATTTTTTGATGGATATTTTCTCACGAATAAAAGTCAGAGATTTAATTAAAAATTACTAAAATCTATAACTACACTATTTTCTTGGAATACATGTCTGTCGCCTTCATTTAATATTTCATCAGAGACATTTCCCCGCGTGTTTTATTTTCTTTGTTTGTATCCTTGCCCCTATTTTTATTAATTACATATTCTGGATCACGGATCTCTCATGTACCGAGGATCTACCAGTCATATCATTATTTTCAATCTCTATTTCATATGGTAGAGGCTCATCATCTTCACTGACCTCTAGTGAATGCACTAAATCATCGTCGCGTATTTCCCTTTCCGTGTCCAACTGGCGACATCGGTCTCGCGAAATACACACGCTTTTGTATTACTACACAATTCAACCAACCCGTGCTCAACTCGCGTCAAATGAGTACGTTTTTGCGGTCAAGCAACTTTAAAAGAGGTTTTACAAAATAGTGTGCAATTGAATTGAACACGGTTTTTTAACTGGTCTGTTCGAAACAAATCCGTACTGATTTAGCGGGGTGCGTCTCATATCATAAAAAGTTATTTGGTATATTTTCATTTCAATAACGTTCACAAGATAGTGAGTTATACCAACTGTTGATGTAATTTCTTTAGACATAACATTTATATACTCTAAAACTTATTTCGTATAACGTTATTGGATATAACGTTTATTTAATCGAAAATCATTAAGCCTATCGTTTAAAATATATAATATTGCGAGTAATTTGATTGAGCGTGCTGCGGAAGCGGCGTGACAGAAACGAATTGCTGCGAAACCGATTCCACGTCTGTTCCATGTCTGTCCTACCCCTAGAGTGTTATTTAAAAACGCGTAGGCGCGGAGGGGCGAGGCGGGCCGCGAGGTGAGGAGCAGGTGGTTTTAACACTCGCCGCCGCGGCTGAGGCTAGTTGGCGAAGCCAGCCAGCAAGCCGCAGCCGCGGTGGTGAGCGTGAAACACATCTGCGAGGATAAGCTTGCATGGGACCGCCGGAGCCCTGCAGCACCGGAGCCGTGACAGAAACTATGCCTCTAGTTTCTGTCACGGCTCCGGTGCTGCAGGGCTCCGGCGGTCCCATGGTCAGTAGAGAAGTCTCTTGGTTTAAAGAGCATCACTTTCAGTACTGCTCGTTGTCAGTTATGTTTAATTTTTAAATAATTTATAAATATTTGATATTTAATAACAGGGCTTTACCTATGAATTCGCTGTTTTGCCGTACTGGCAATTTCAAATTATAATATTAAATCATATACTGTCCTCTTAATCTGTATCATGGATACTGTGGAGTTTTTTTGCCGGTTTTTCTCCCTAGAAAACGACCAATTTCAAACCATGCACTAACTTCTGACGTATTGTAAGTGCCCATGTGGGCCTATCTGAAATAAATATGTTGAGTTTGAGTTCGATAATCATATTGTTTTGGCTAATAATTATAATTTCAAATTAATTTTATTTTATAATTTGGAATTCTTGTTTCAAAGTTTGGCATAACCGTGCCCCTTGTACCTACGGCCCACAACCTCAACGACGTTTACAAAACGAACTCTAAAAATGAATGCACCACCCGTTATTAGTTTGCTCGTGTCCGATCTGGAAATTTCGACTTGAAAAATGAACCCTTTGGTTGTTGATGACGAATTAAAGGCGATTGTGGGAGCTGATGACACCCAATCTGCGGCTGAATTAGAAGCAGCTTTCAACGCTAGTATCAAAACAATATTGGTTTACTTGCGTCAAATTGGCAAGGTAAAAAAGCTTGACGTCTGCCCCACGAATTCAGTGATCATCACCGCGAAGAACGCATCGAGACGTACCTTGCACTGCTTAACAGGCACACAAACGAAATAATCTTGTTGCCTGCGGTGAAAAATGGATCCTGTTCGACAATCGTAAGCGAAATTGATTAGATCCTGGATTAGCATCTAAACGTTTTCCTAAACGAAAACTGACCCCTAGAAAAGTGTTGGTCCCTGTTTGGTGGTCTAACCCTGGTGTAATGAGTTATCTACCAAACAGGATGAGCATTACTGCAGAACTGAACACAATTATGGAGAAGCTCGCACATCTCCAACCAGCTTTGGTCAATCGCTCGGCTCCGCTGCTCTTGCACGACAACGCGCGTCCTCATACTACACAGCAGACGGTCTACAAGTTACAAGAGCTGGTGTTGGAAGTTCTCCGCCATCTGTCGTACTCACTAAACCTTGCACCTACAGACTTCTACTTTTTCCTGAATTCTAAACTTCTCGGAAAAAAATCAACATCATAGAGGCAGTAAAAATGCCTTTGCAGAATTTGTTGCCTCCCGTCCAACTGATTTCTTCAAGAAGGGTATCAATAAGCTACCAGTGCGTTGGAAAAGATGCATCGATTGCATGGGTGATTACTTTGATAAATAGAAATAAAATATATAGAAAAAAACACGATGACTGATTTCATGAATAACGGCAATATCATTGGTAATGGCTTTCAGTATATATAATATATAATATACCAGACGTACTACAGGGCACCATCCTCACTTGGTCAATGTACCACTTTGTCATACTATGTAATTCTCCTCTACATTTATTGTGCGCACTTTGTCGGTCGGACTTCGGTCGGACTTCGGTCGGACTTCGACCGGTCTTCGAATCGGTTTGGAGCTCTCTGACGGCTTCTGTGTTCTTTTCCACATATGACCCGTCTGCCACCTTTAAAGTAAGAGTGAAAAATCTCCGGCAGATGCCTTGCCACCACGAATTTTGGCCCTGGCAACGCACTTTCTTTCTATTTCATTAAGAAAAAAGCAGAAGAAAAATATTAGTTTAGTCCTGTCAAATTAAGATATTCCATAGACAATTTTAGACTCGATTAAAAAATTGGTTACTAAAAATACGTCAATTTACGTCAGACGCTGACTAATTTGACAGAAATAAACTAATATTTTCTGTCCTTTTATAATGAAATAGTAAGAAAAAGATGCACTGAACTTTAGTTTAGTTTGTGAACAAGACAATCCGCGCCAATGTATTTCTTTTTATCTTAATAGGAAATAAACAGTTTACTGACTAATTTTTTTCCAAGAAGTTAGTAGTTAGACACTGTTGATCATCCAAATTTAAAAATTATAATGGCGACTCTAATCTTCTGTTTTCCGAATCACATGTAATATCCGAGGTCTGCTCCGGCGCTGTGATTTTGTCTCTGTAAAATAAAACTGGTATGTAAATATTAAAAAATAGGGAACCCTCATAGTTCGTCATGTCTGTCCGTGTGTCCGTTCGTATGTCACACCCATTTTATTCCGAAGCTATTAGGACTATACATGTGAAACTTGGTAGGTAGATGTATTCTGTAAACCGCTTTCAGATTTTATAAAAAAAAATATTTAAAATAAAGGGGGGCTCACCATACATGGAACTGAAACTGAAAAATTTTTTTTTTCATGAAACCTATCTGTGTGTGGTATCTATAGACAGGTCTATAAAAATGACATAGGGGTTTCTGAAACTACTTTTTATAAAGTCAATCGTTTAAAAGATATACGCTCCCAAAGTGGTAAAATGTGTACCTCCCCCCCCCCCCTCTAACTTCTGTAATAATGGAATGAAAATCTAAAAAAATATATGTCTGTAGATCTTAATGTATACTTTCAACCAAAATTGGTTTGAACGAGATCGGGTCAGCATTTTTTGTGATACAACATATTTTCTAAAACCGCAAATATAACTTTGTAATTCATACAAACACTATGAAAAACAAAGTTATTTGGCGTAGTTGTAAAAAATGTAAATAACTTAGTTTTAAGAAATTTGTAAGGTTTTGTTTTTCGTCAAATAAATATACATATTATATTATAATAGTTACTACGAAACCCTTCATGGGCGAGTCTGACTCGCACTTGGCCAATTATTTTCCGTCATTTTACGAGCATGATCCCTCAGGCGTTCCAAATGTCGGTTTTTAGGGTTCCGTAGCCGAATGGCAAAAAACGGAACCCTTATAGTTTCGACATGTCTGTCCGTCTGTCTGTCTGTCCGTCCGTCCGTATGTCACAGCCATTTTATTCCGAAACTATTAAGACTATACATGTAAAACTTGATAGATAGATGTATTCTGTGAACCGCTTTCCGATTTTAAGAGAAAATTTAAAAAATATTTAAAATAAAGGGGGCTCCTCATACATGGAACTGAAACTGAAAATATTTTTTTTCATGAAACCTATACGTGTGTGGTATCTATAGACAGGTCTTTAAAAATGACATTAAGGTTTCTAAAATTACTTTTTCATAAAGTGATTCGTTTAAAAGATATACGCTTCCAAAGTGGTAAAATGTGTGTCCCCCCTCTAACTTCTATAATAATGAAGTGAAAAATCTAAAAAAACCATATGTTGTAGATCTTAATGTAAACTTTCAACCAAAATTAGTTTGAACGAGATCGAGTCAACATTTTTTGAGATACAGTATATTTTCTAAAACCGCAAATATAACTTTGTAATTCATACAAACACTATGAAAAACAAAGTTATTTGGCGTAGTTGTAAAAATTGTAAATAAGCTACTTTTAAGAAATTTGTAAGGTTTTTGGTTTTTTTTTTTTTCAAATAAATATATTAATTATATTATATTTATTATAGTTACTACGGAACCCTTCATGGGCGAGTCCAACTCGCACTTGGCCAATTTTTTCACCTTTCGTTGTCTTTTATACTTATTCCCCATATCGGTAAACTAATGTTATATATATAAACATTGTTCACTTGTCAAATATAGATAAATAAAATCAGAAAACAAGACTAAACAATAACTATTTCGATAAAAAATTATAATCACGGTTGCGGGAGGAATCGACACAGGTCTATCACTGACAAAGGCCGCAGGCGAACTGGGCGGGCATAAGAAAGTGACAGAGTCTATTACTTCCACGTGCGAAAAAAAGAGAGCGCAACAATACGCTGGAACCAAAATAAAACAACGTAAGCGCCAAACCAAATAAAAATTGTTTAAAAATAAATTAAGCTATGTATCAAAAAATATTTTCAGACAGAGTTTTCAATTACCTATTATGCACATTTTGAATGCAATTTTGAAATGAAATTCCTTAGGATTTTAGAATTATAGTGAACAATAAAAAAGAATAGAGGTCTTTTCGGAATCAAATTCGACGGAGCAAATTTAACCCAATTGCGTTTTCCTTCAGTCAAAGTATTAATGAAATAGTCAATAAACATATTACCAAAAATAAAATCCATACTTGCTGGAATAGTGAAATAAATGTTGACGAAAAAACCCCTAATTTATTTTGGTATCGCCTTAACTACGCTATTCCGTAGTCTTCCCATCTTTATCTTTCAATACTCGAGACTAGTCAGTAATCATTCGATCCGAGAATACTCGATCCGAATGAGTACCAACTAGTCTCGACAAGACCAAGTATTACGAAGTATCTATATACTTAGTCTTGTCGAGACTAGTTGGTACTCATTCGGATCGAGTATTCTCGGATCGAATGATTACTGACTAGTCTCAAGTATAAAGTCCAATTACTAGGTACCGACCTAGTCTTATCACTGATTGCTGGTGCTAACACACTAAGTTCAATAGAAATATCAAGTACAGGAGAAGTGGCAACGAGGTGAGTCCGTGAAGCTTAAAGACCGTCATCGTAAAATTTAATCAAAATACCGTGTTCATTTGTTGTTTAGCAGTTTCCTGCAAAATTAGTAGCCATTATAAAAACTTGACTTGGACTAAGTACGTGCACCATGACCACATTCGATAAGTAATAATTGATACTAGGTGGACTGGATGGACTAGGTGGAATAGGTATCTGGATCACCTATTTTTAAATACTAAGAATAGGTGCACCTATAATGTAATAAAAGCGTTTTCTACCAGTTCATTTTTGGGTTAAAAAGACCATACCAATCCACGTTTCTGCACCTGTGGTTTGTGTCATTCATAATTTTATGGCATTAGTTACCTATATACTCTGTGGCCAGTGTTACCAACTTAGTGAATTTTCCACTAAAACTGGTGGTTTGTTTTTTTAATGTTGATATATTGCTTTTAGTGGCTGGTGGTTTTTTCTACTGGTCAAGTAGAATTCAGTTTCAATTACTGAAAGTGCTATTACTCAACTACTAAGCCACTAAAACTTTACGAAATATATTATTTTACTTCATTAATGTACTTAATTTACTTTTACTGCGTAGGCACAATAAAAGTGCAGATTTTATGGCAATAGTTGATGATCTATGGCGACAAATTCATTTGCAGAAATGGAACGAGCGCAAAGATACAAAAAAAACTTTGGAATGAAGTATTGCATTTCAAAGATACTCAAGGGGAATCTAGATCTGAGGAATTAGTGACTTTTGCGATTACTCTCTTTATACTACCTAATTCTAATGCCGATGTTGAGAGACTATTTAGCAATATGAATTTAATAAAAACAAGCAGAGGAACAGAATGAAGTTGAATATTTTGACTGTAATATTAAAAACACGCTGTGGTTAAGATTGGAAGAAAAATGCTGAAATGATTATGAAATTCCAATAAAAGTTATAAAACTAATTGGTAGCAAAGCATCATATAAATGTGAAACCGACGATGATGGTGCAGACAAAAGTTCTTGTATGTTGATTTACTGACTTAAATATTTTATTACGTCATATTAAAGAACATTTTTTACTAATACAAGTAATAATAAATAAATACAGTTTTCATTCGTAAAAACTAAAAAAAAAATTGTGTAAATTTTAGTAATTTTTAGAATATGGCCTATTTTTAACACACTTTTATTAGGTCGACCTGTATGTAACTAACTATATAATGAAATCTAAGGTAGCTAATTTAACCATCTTCCAAGGGTCGTAGCGTGATGAAAATTGGCAGCTGTATGTAGTTCTGATGACAATACAATAATATGGTACTGTCAAACTGATCTGATGATGGAGCCGGAAGATATGAACTGGAACTTCATGATGGAAAATCGTATCATAGCTGTTTTTGGATTTCTTAGAAAAGTATTGTAATGAAGTTTGACCACGATTAGATTTCAAGGTCTGATGATGAAGCCGAAAGATAGGCTCCGGCATTCCATGATGGAATATCGTATCATAGACGTGTTTGCACTTGTGAGAAAGGCCACGAATGGACTTTGAACACGATCTTTTTTGTTTTTACGTGCATTTATAAAAGCGTGTTTTTCTAGTGTTTTTTAAACTATTAATTTATTGTTAGTAGTTTTCTGGTGGTTTTAGAAGCTGGATCTGGTGGAGAGCTAGTTGAACTGTTGGCAACACTGTCTGTGGCATTAGTTAATAATCTGTGGAAGTTATTTATGGTTATTTAGCGTGTGTTGTGGCTGCGTCGGTCACGAATTCGAAATACGAGAAAATATAATATTGCTATAATTTATTTACAACAATACCCTGTAGTGTTCTGAAAAAAGTGAGCATTTGTCTCTTCGACCTCATTCTGAGCAAATCAGCAAATAGTCATTTTGTTTTGCTCATACTTTCGCCAGCATATAGCGTCAGCTCCGGCTAAATAATCCTTAACCTGAACTTTACCGGAAACTTGTCGACATGAGTAAGTCTCACATTTATATACGGTTATTTTGTGCTTACTTTATAAATTAAAAACACCCACATAAAATCTAACCTCAAAATTTAAGAGAGTTGCTTACCCAGTCATATAGTTCTATTTCTTAATGATATTTGTTAGTAATTATAACTTATATACTATTGTTCTGTTGCAGCGATGGATATTCGACCTAACCATACAATATACATCAACAACCTCAATGAAAAAATTAAAAAGGAAGAATTGAAAAAATCACTATATGCTATTTTTTCCCAGTTTGGCCAAATATTGGATATAGTAGCACTTAAAACACTAAAGATGAGAGGACAAGCTTTTGTTATATTTAAGGAAATATCCAGTGCCACTGTTGCACTAAGAAGTATGCAGGGCTTCCCATTTTATGACAAACCTATGGTAAGTATTGCAAAATGCTATGTCACATAATTATTATAGTTCTATACTAGCTGTGAACAAGACTTCCTTCGCATGGGTGGTTTCTCCTGCGCAAACCCATCCCTGTGCAGATTCCAGGATGAACAATAGCCTATATGTTGCCATATATCCTTCTCTATCTTCCAAGTTCCTTCCTCAAAAGTCATTTCAGTTGTTTCAGAAATTATCGTGGGCAAAAGGAAGGACAAACAGACAAAAAATTATAATTAGTTTGTTTTAGTATAGTATAAACAACTATAAGCACTTGAGAAATGCAGTTATTTCTAAATTAGAGATGGATTGTTCAATTTTATTTATTTTATTTTAATTTTTTCCAGAGGATCCAATACTCAAAAACCGACAGTGATGTCATTGCCAAAGTCAAGGGAACATTCCAAGAAAGACCAAAGAGACCAAAAATGCCCAAGGGTCTGGATGACAGTCGGAAGAAGAAGAATAAGGATGCCAATCGTCCTGGCATGCATGTTGGACCCGCTGGCATGATGAACAATGTCAACGCTGAGCAGCCTCCTAACCAGATCTTGTTCTTAACCAATCTACCTGATGAAACCTCAGAGATGATGTTGTCTATGTTGTTCAACCAGTGAGTATTGTTTTCTTTAGGTAGGCTTTAGTGTAGTTCTGAGTCAGTCATGAGTCAATGTTGCCAGAAAAAAAACATGTATATGCATTAGGCACATTCTTTGTGTTTTATGTATCATGTAATCAATACCTTTACTATTACAGAATGTTACTCAAGTCCAGTTTGAGCTTAATTCACTTGATCTTAGTTTATATATATAATCTGCACTCGAGCATTGGCCTTATTCCAGAACGGTAATCAAACTACACTCAGATTCAAATTGAGCTTCAAGCAGAGAATATCTATTGTCTATGCATCAGTCTGTTTTCGTTTACATTTTATTTCCTTTGTCTCCGCTGTTCCGATGTACGAATGATCGTAAATAATTCAATTTAATTTGATACCAATTTTTTTAAGAATAAAAAATATGTTTTTAAGAAATTACTTTTTAAGAATTTGTAAAAGCAAATTCTTGAAGGTGTTAAGGCAATCTTTACTAACATATAAAAGTATAGCAAGAGTTACTTGTTCGTGGAACGGAGTGGATCCTAAATAATGTCTGTGACTGTTGTTATAATTGCTTACTGATTATATAATAAATAATATTCAAATAAATAATGGTTGGGAAAAACCATCCATAAAAATATTAAAAGAAAACAAAGTTATAGTTAATACAAAACAGAAAACCATATTTTTTACCAAATTTTCGTCAATAGATGGCAGTATGACAAATTGTAAATTTCATCTTGTGAAAATCTATAACATTTCTAAAATTGTATGGGCCCTTCACATGGAACGCTGAAGTTCTGTTTTTCTGTTCAAACCATCGGTGAAAAAATCATAGTTATAATCTATTTAAGTTGAAAACACAGGATTTATCTACTTACTTAAAATGGTAAAAAATTACGTGTAAAAGTGTTATTTGTAACCAATTTGCAAAATAAAATGTCAATTCATCATAATTCGCCAAAAATTACGATTTTTATATGAAATAATAAACTGAAAAGCGAATAGTTAACTGTCAAGGAAATCCCTGCTCAAGTGTGGTGTCGACCATTCTTGGGTGATGAATCTACAACTGAGTAACGATTTAGAATAAAGCCGTACCCGGCTGAACTATGATCGATGAATCTATACTTGAGGAGAATTCTAAAATTAAATCTTGACTCGGAACGCATGTCCTAGGACAAAAATTTGAAACATGTAACATACACCATACTACACTGGTGGCCATAATCCAACACTTGGGTGTTAGTGTTGGATCTCAGCCCATAGCTTTTAATAGAGACGAGGCCTGTTTCCTAGAAATGGGAATGTAGTAGGCTGAATTATTATTGTTATATTATTATTATTTATACTTGGACTGTTTCTTCTTACAGATTCCCTGGTTTCAAAGAAGTGCGTCTTGTTCCAAACAGACACGACATTGCGTTTGTTGAATTTGCGAATGAAATGCAATCAGCTGCAGCAAAGGAAGCTTTACAAGGATTCAAGATCACACCTACGCATGCAATGAAGATTACTTTCGCGAAGAAATAGTTTTATCTTGTCATATTTATATTGTACTAAACTACTATTATGTAGCAATAAATTTTAAGTATTCGAGAACTGTTTTGAGCATTGCACTTGGCCTGAACAGCTCTCCTCAGCTGTGATATTATTCTAAATCTTAGAATGACTTTTACTACTGCAATAAAGTCAATTTTAACACCTTTCCTTAGTAATATGTGTCCCAGAGGTAATATTCGTCGCCATTCATATAAATAATTGAATTATTCTGTTTACTAGCGACCCGGCCCGGCTTCGTTCGGGTAATAGAGTTTTTCCGTCTTGTTGAACTAATATCGTCGTATTTCATCCAATTTAGACACAACCTTAAGTTATTATATACTAAAACCCTCAGGAATCACTCTATTAAAATCCGTTGCGTAGTTTTAAAGATCTAAGCATACATACGGACAGACAGACAGCGGGAAGCGACTGTTTTATACTATGTAGTGACTCATGACCAGCAGTCGCGCGGGTCTTTGCTCATGTGGGATTTATCATCACAGAGTACATTTTTATATTGTTTATCATGTTAAAAATACTAATTCTTTTGCAGTCGGGTAAAACGTAGCCAGAAGTAGCTTCAAGCTACTTTCATAGGTACCGTAAAACGGGGTCAATAAAAACGCAGGGGTGAATAGACACAAAACCAAAAATGTTTTTCTACAGAAAAAGCCAAACATTTTGAAAATAAATTCTGCATTAGCAATTCTGAATTGACGTAAGGGATGGCTAACATAATAAAAAAAGATCTTGAAGTTAGCTCCTTGACGAGGTCTTGTAAACTTTACTGTTGTTCACTGTGAAAGAAAGTGTTTTGTGCTATCACAACTTGCCAATATATTCGTTGGTTTCTTGTGACCTAGATTAATAAAAAGGTAAGTGCAATTGTGATGTAAATTTGGAAAAATTTGTAAAATTGTAAATCAAGTCATTTTTGATTGAGGTTAATAGACACAGGGAAGGGGCGAATAGATACGTAGTATGGGTTCAATAGACATGTGAAAGGGCTCAATAGAAACGAGTAAGGGGTGATTAGAAAGATGTGTGTTAGGGCTGCTACCTATTGATTTTTTTTTTGTTAGAAAATTTTAGAATTCTTTGGAGTTTTATGATTTGAAGACGATATTGATGATCTACAAGTACTGTTTAAAGATTTAGGTTTACGTCCCTGTCATATCGCACCCTTAGTAATGTAAGGGCACAATTCGAAATTTTGAGTTTTCGAGTTTTTGTGATAGATGGGCACAAAGTCACCTGTTCTATCACTTGGCTTTCACAGAGAGAGAAAAAAGACAATATTAAAGCGAATACTGTAATTGTGTCTCTTTTACATTACCCTCTCCCGTACCCATAGAGTACCCGTACCCGCGTCTTCCCACTAGAGAGGCCCAACCGGTAAGGTGCCAGTACTTGTCGAAGCCGGACTACTGACGCGCTGGCAAAATTGGAGTTGTGCCTTTTTATTACAAATTATCAGGTAAGTATTGCAATATTTTTTAGTTGTAAAAAGGTCGACTTAGAGTTAGGCCCTCTTATCACCAAAATGTATTAGAATATGTCATCATTATATCAAATTAGTTCCTTATTTTACGAAAATATTATGTTTTACGATGTTTATCTCGTAATAATTCGTTGTTTCACAAAACTTTATGAACGATCTGTGTTTGCATTTAAGATTAGGTCCTTACATGATGTAAAATATTTAATCAAATTACAAGTTACGTCGATAGTTTCAAGTATGGTTAGTAAATACATACAATAATTAAGCGCGTTATTGATTGGTTAAGTAGGTATTAAACATGTTGAAGTACGTAATTAAACAAAATAGGTACTATTATTATTTTTATTTACAGAAGCATGACGTAGCGGTCGCAAAAACATTTGAACTTACTCAACCGCCCAGAATCACCAGATCAACAGCAAAGCGAATTGCCTAAGGATCAAAAGTAAGTTGTTTTGCTACGTGTCTTTATTGGTTAAATCTTACTAGGTAAGTACTTACATAAGTACAGCATCTAATCGTTTAATTTTTATTTCAGTATATTACTGGACGCATTTTGGAAAAAGAGAATATTCCCAACACAATTCCCAAGATTTCGTAATTTCGTTACCTGTGTAATGTTTAAGTGAACATTACACAGGTAACGAAATTACGTTTGATATTATGATTCCAAACCCAAAAAACTGCTGAACATATACAACAATCAGTCGATTCATCCCTGGCTTTGACTGAAACCAATGGTTTTATCGCAACACCATCAAAACGTTCATCCAGATCGTCGTCAAGTAGTTCCAGCTCATCTTCAAGTTCCGATAGTAGTAGTTCCACGAGTACAACTTCTAGCAGCCGCCTATCGTCCCGCACATAGATAAATTTTTGATTTCTGTGGTCCCGCAAATGTTCCCCAGAATCTCGAGCACTACCTATTTGTAAAGATGATTTTATACTATCTGATGAACAACCACTAATTTCTCGGCCACAATCTACGTGGGAGACGTAGATTATGGCCAAAAATTGTATGTCTTCTTTGACTCTTCAAAATGTTGAACCAATAATAACACAGCAAGTTCCTACCGTGGATTATTGCATTTCACCGTTTAATTCTGCAGAAAGTGATGCTGAACTTAGTGATAACGATCCAACCTATAACGGAAAACCGGTAGCTAGACAACGTTCTTCGAGCACATGGCCGTGAGACCTTAAGGAATTAGTTTCGAAGAAACTAATTAATCCTTACTACGCGACCTATTTTGATAGTATGTTATCGTCTTGAGTAGTTAATATTTTTGTTTAAATTTGAAATACGTCTACTAGAGTACATCAGAGATAATTTGAGGCTATTTGTTATTTAAATGGTATTCTATTTAAATAACAAATAGAATCACATTATTATCCATCTTATGTTATAACTAAAGGTTGATTATAATTATTATATAAGATATGACTGAAATGAAGAAAATATATAAAAGTTTTATTGTTAAATTATTAAAAAAATGTTTTGTTCTAAGACTTGTAATAAAAAAGTTTTGCTGCCGAATTATTATTTTTATATATTGTATTATTTTTTTATTATTCCATGTATTTAGTCTATGTATATACAAATGACATTTTTAAATATTAATATAAAAAATAGAAACATTTAAAAATATATAAAATAGTAGCCCACCGGTATCGGGAACAGGGTCCAAGCTACCGGTGGTCAGGGCTCTTGAGAGAGGAACCTCCTCAAAATACGCGCCGTTTCCAGAAGTACTGCTTTCTGGATCAAGCCCTTGATCCAGCTGCCCAACGAGAGCCTCCTAAGAGCCGGGGCACACGATGCGTTGCGGCGCCGGAGCGGTGTCGCTGCGTCGTCTTACATAGAAATATATGTGGCATGCACACGATGCGCTCCGGCGCCGCACCGGACTTGCAACCACCAAGACGAGGCGGGGAGGGGTGAATGCGTTGCGACGTCGGAGCGGCACCGCTCAGTTGTTTTGCGTCACAAGGAAGGACACACGCTCGCTCGTTTCGATTGTCTGTCAACAGACTGTCCAACGCTGCTACGGCGCCACTGCGACATAACAACGTTACGGCGCCGCACCGCTCGTGTGCCCACTGACACGGTGAAATCTTTGCGGTGCGGCGCCGCAACGCATCGTGTGCCCCCGCCCTTAGATGTTGGTCGAGGCAAGAGCCAATGGTATAATTGCCAAGAGGTAATTATACCATTGGCTGTGACGACTATCGGCACAACGATTGCTGTCTTCACATCCCACATGTCGACAACCTCGCGCGCCAGGTAGAGATATTTTTTTATCTATCTCAGGTTTCACGAGGTTCTCGTCATGGGGGACTGCTATATCAACAATCATTGTGCGACGATCTAATTGGTCTATCACCACTATGTCAGGATTATTGGCAACAATAGTCCTGTCAGTGACGATAGACCGATCCCAGTACAGTGTAATATTGCAATTTTCGAGAACTGGGTCGGGCACATACCTATAGTATGGTACTTTTGATTCCACAAGATTGTATTTAAGAGCAAGTTGCTGGTGAATATATATAATATTGTTTTTTATTATTATCAAAGGATCTATTTTTAAGTTTGTAATATCAAGTTTATAAAAATGTTTATGTGAAGTTTATTTAACATTTGAAAAGTTCTTACTTAATTATTTGCCATTTCGTATGTTTTAATTTTAAGAATAATAAAGCTTAATTTTTTATACATTTTGTTTTTTTTTTTTTTTCCTTCTTATTACATACATTAGGGCACTTTTACTAATTTATGGTAGGATATATTGTGTGATAAAGCATTATTTTGTGATAGTCCTTATTATTTTGAATATCATTAGTCTTGTAAAGGCTTATTACAAATATTGCCTTCAAAAACGAAAATAAAAATAGTAAAAAAGAGGCCTAACTCGGAAGACCTTTAAAAATATATTTATTAGTACTTAAATATTTTGTTTTGTAGTTTTTCTGCTATTAATACCGTAGTACATCTAACGTAGACTAGGTACAAAAAAAAAATCAGAGCTATAGCACTTTAAATTATGATGTTATCAATAATAGACTAAAAACATCGGATTCCCTGAATCTTAAAACATGTTTTCCCAAAAGTATATAATATGCCTTTACTTTATTAAGGGTGCGATATGTACATATACCTAGGTAAATGTCCGAGATAGTAGGTATTATTAAATTTCAAACTTCAAAATCAGGATTATATTCCAATTTTACGTACAGTGTTACTAATTATGCGGGTATAATATAAAATATTTTCAACGCCTACATATTTTTTTTTGTTATAGGTACAATTCATTATGCCGCGTATATATTAATCTGATCCTAGGGGGAAAAGGTATAGAAAGTACGATGAAAACATTATAAATGAAGCTGTTGCTGCATATGCGAATGGCAATTTCTCTTTGAAGGAGATAGCTGAGAAATATGATATCGATAAATCTGTACTTTATAGACACAGTGTCAAAACTATGAAAAATAATAAAAAGTAAAAAAACTAAAACCCGACTACGACAAAAAAATCAATGCTAAAAAGGATGAAACAAGATTTTCAGGATGCTGAAATAAACAAGGCTACTGGAAAAACAAGAACAGAACAAAAATAAAAGCCGGAGTCACACGTCACGTTATTAATTGTTTTGTTACGGTTGATATCCTATATAACGTGTGACTACGGCTTTTATTTTTGTACTGTTCTTGTTTTTCCAGTAACCTTGTTTATTTCAGCATCCTGAAAATCTTGTTTCATCCTTTTTAGCATTGATTTTTTTGTCGTAGTCGGGTTTTAGTTTTTTTACTTTTTATTATTTAAACTATTTTGGTGTTAAATCACTGTGCTTCTATACTATTTACTTTATTTTTTATAAGTTCAAGTGAAGCCCTTTCAAATGATACCAAACACGGTATATCTAACTTACTTTTATTTTTTACACATGACTTTTTGACCGCTGGAGGGCGCCATGTTTAATTTAAGCAATATTTTTGATAAGTACAAGTGAAGCCCTTTCAAATGATACCAAACACGGTGTATCTATCTTATTTTTATTTTTTACACATGATTTTTTGTCCACTAGAGGGCGCCACTTTAAATTTAAGCAATGTTTTGAAAATGTGCATATCATGCCCTTTCAAATGATATCAAACACGATGTGTTTATCTTATTTTTATTTTTTAACACAACACTTTTTGGGCCCTAGAGGGCGCCACATTGGGTTTTGTGACACGTCACGTAGCCTATGTTCAGCGGACGGTCAAGACGGTTCTAACGATACCTCATTTGTCGAGTTCCGATAAGCAGCTTTGGAGCTATGAGGGAACAGATGAACATACACACATACATACATACATACATACATAGCCTGTCAAAATCATAACCTTCCTTTGGCTTTGCCGTAGTCGGGTAAAAAATTGGCCAAGTGCGAGTCAGACTCGCCCATGAAGGGTTCCGTAGTAACTATAATAATATAATAAAATATGTATATTTATTTGACGAATAAAAAACAACCTTAAAAATTTCTTAAAGCTAGCTTATTTACATTTTTAGAACTACGCTAAATAACTTTGTTTTTCATAGTGTTTGTATGAATTACAAAGTTATATATGCGGTTTTAGAAAATATGCTGTATCTCAAAAACTGCTAACCCGATTTCGTTCAAACCAATTTTGGTTGAAAGTTTATATTAAGATCTACAGAATACTTTTTTTTTGTATTTTCACTCCATTATTATAGAAGTTAGAGGGGGGGGACACACATTTTACCACTTTGGAAGCTTATATCTTTTAAACGATTGACTTTATGAAAAAGTGGTTTTAGAAACCCTTATATCATTTTTAAAGACCTGTCTATAGATACCACACACGCATAGATTTCATGAAAAAAAATATATTTTCAGTTCTAGTGCCATGTATGGGGACCAACGAATTAGGAATGATCATATCATATATCATCATCCTATATCATAATATATCATCATATCATTCCTAATTCGTTGATGGGGACCCCCCTTTATTTTAAATATTTTTTTAATTTTTTTCTTAAAATCGAAAAGCGGTTCACAGAGTACATCTACCTACTAAGTTTCACATGTATGGTCTTAATATTTTCGGAATAAAATGGCTGTGACATACGGATGGACGGACAGACAGACAGACGGACAGACATATCGAAACTATAAGGGTTCCGTTTTTTGCCATTCGGCTACGGAACCCTAACAAGGAGGGCAAACTATTTTAACAGACGAAACTGAAGAGTGCATGATAAAGTATATTAATATATGTGCGGAATGGGGATGCCCTTTAGATGCATTGGATTTGAGGTATATTTTTATGGCTTATCTTGACCAAGTGGGCCGGACAGTGCTAAAATTTAAAAATAATTTACCAGGACCCGACTTCATCGCGGGTTTCCTAAAACGTCATAAAAACCAAATTTCCCAAAGATATAGCCAAAATATTAAGAAAAAAAGGGCAGAAGTTTCACCGAATACGATCAAAGAGTATTTCAAGGAGTTAGGAGAGTCATTGGCATGCATAAATCCGAGAAATATAATAAACTACGACGAAACTAATTTGACCGACGACCCAGGACGCAAAAAAATCATAACTAAACGAGGATCGAAGTATCCAGAGAGGGTAATGAATAGCTGAAAGTCTTCAGTTTTATTGATGATAGCCGCTACAGCCGACGGCGTTTTACTGCCACCGTATGTGGTGTACAAGGCTTAGAATTTGTATAACAAATGGACTCAAAACGGACCACCAGGAGCAAAATATAATCGCACACAATCCGGTTGATTTGATGCAACTATATTTGAAGATTGGATTAAGACGATCATTATATATACCTCATTTCAAAGATAAAGTTGGAGAAAAAGTCCTAATAGGCGATAACCTACCATCGCATTTATCTATGGAGACAATAAAATTGTGCCACGAGCAAAATATATCGTTCGTTTTTTACCGGCGAATAGCACACATCTTACACAGCCTGTCGATGTGGCGTTCTTCAGACCTGTGAAGATAGCATGGCGAAACTTAGTATTAAAATGGAAAAAAAAAACGACGGAAAAACCCAAGCGACGATTCCAAAGGGATATTTCCCTAAACTTTTATGTAAATTAATGGAAGAGCTTAGTGACAGTAGCAGACTACCTGAAGTGCAAAACAATGAAAATAAATCTGTAATAGAAAAATCCGTTCTAGATCTGCTAAAGGAGATGAGATATGGAACCATGAACATAACTGAACCAAAAAGGAAAAAGAAATTGGAAATAATACCTGGACGAAGCGTTGGTACTGAGAGTGAAGACTACATAGAAACAGAAGAAGAGGAAAGCCAACAGAAAACAAAAAAGAGAAGACTACTGACATCCAAAATAACACAAAACAACAAAGAAAATACTACAACTATTACTTACGATGGCAAAGAAAAGAATAAATATAAGGGAAAAGGTATAGGAAAAAAAAAACTAAAACACAAGATCAGAATATTGCTGAAAAGGAAAATATAGAGAAAAACGGACAAGACACTGAAAAAATACTACTTAACACAATAAATGACTTTGATTTTATAGCAAACAATTCCATAGAAAGAATGCCTATTGTATTTGAAGACATATTAGTATGTGGAAATGAAATTGTTATAAAATTAACATAGAAACAAACGAGATGCAGAATGATACCGGAATAGGAATGATTGCTTTAAATGACATACAAATAAACGAGATGCAGAATGATACCGAAGAAGAAATGATTGCTATAAATGACACAACGAAACGAGATGCAGAATGATACTGGAGTAGAAATGACTTATAAACAAAATAATTATACTGAAAAAAATAAAAGAAAACTAAAAAATATATCTAATGAATAAGATATTACTACGATGAAAAAAGTTTCTTTGAATAAGTGCAAAAAAATAAGTAAAATTTCGCGTCTCAGTTTACAAACTCGGCGAACATCGTATTACAAAAAACGATGATGATATTCTGAAATATTTAATGGACAGCGATGATGAATAATATAACATTTTATTTTATAAATTATATCAATTTATCTGACTGATAGTGATAACTAACTTACTTTTACGGACAGTTTTAGATAGGTAGTGGCTAAGCGTCTACCTATATCTGTGCTATTGTTAAAAAAAAACCGGTCAAGTGCGTGTCGGGCCACGCGCAGTGTAGGGTTCCGTAGTTTTTATAACAGCCAAATGCGTGTCGTATTCGCTGACTGATCGTTTCGTACCATGCTCTAACTAAAAGCCAAACATGACTACCTAACTAATTTGACTTCCTATACAAATCCTCACCTGATCCGACAATTTTGCACGGAAAGTTTCAATTTTTTTTTAGAGATTTGTATAAAACTTGTCATAGCCGGTGTTTTGAATTTAAATACGGACACAGAGCTACACTACTCAATCGTCACAAGAAGCTAGCACGATACAACTGGAGCTTAGCGCCATCTAGCGACATTTTTATAGAGTTGTTCGAAATTTTCGAGTCAAATACAATTGATCGACTATTACTCGTAAACTTGTAAAGCCCACTTATGTGTGATAGTTTTCCTTTAAATTTCGTTATATATAGGTACTACTGCCGTGACATTTGAATTTCTAACTATAACCGTTTAGTTGATACAGGGGGGGGACACTTGACTCTAACCAAAATTGGTAATTTAAAGCTTGATAAGTCACGAACGGTTTATTTAATCAAAAAACGGTCTTACCAAACCCCTAACACCCCTAATATTTTTGAAAGACCTATCCAACGATATCCCACACTATGGGAAGAACGAAAAAAAAATTATCATCCCACTTTACATGTATGGGAGGTCCCCTAAATAATAGTTTTTTTTTTTTCAAAATTTTATTTTACCACTGTTTCGGCGTCATTAACGTGTATACTCATGCCAAAGTACAACTTTCTAGTACCAATAGTTTTTGAGCTAAACCGCGGACAGACGGACATGGCGAAACTATAAGGGTTCCTTGTTGACTACGGAACAAAATATTCTTATCTTCGAGATCAATCAGTTGATCTCGAAGATAAGAATATTTTTAAAAAATTCTGATTATTTACTTAAATGTTTCTTTTGGTTAGGTACCTAACGTTTACTACTTAAATACCTACTTTACATACTTACGTTACCAACTTAGACAGGTGTCTTTGGAAAGCCTTTGGAAACTTAAGCTTTGGAAATTGCCAACCCTAGCATTTTTTCTATTCATCCCATATCTCGTGTCTATTGAACCCATGTGCGGGTGCAATAGAAACAACACATATTTTTGCATTTTGTGCTGTATTTAAGGATTAAATATCAATTTAGATGACTGTAAGCACAATATAATGTCCTCTTGACTATTGAAAACATATAAAAATGAATTCAAAGTTCAAAACTGTGTCTATAGTATTCACCCCGTTTTACGGTACCAAAATTTCATCCAAATCAACCCAGTATTTTCGAAGATAAGCGCGTTTAAACAATCAATTGTTCCTCTTTATAATAATAGTAAATTATAAACGTGATTCATCCTACCCAGTAGAGATGTGTAACTCAGGAGTGATCCGTAAAAAAGATTTAAATCCGTCACAAAAGATGTATAAATCAGTAACTCCCACGTTTACTCAATACATCTTTAATTCTAAGGTTCATTTCAGATTGATTGAACATAAAAAGATGTAGAGTGAAATGACTATTGCAGGATTAGGCGAGCGAGACAAAACGAGACGGAGAATGATTTGTAAGTTCAAAGTCTGTATATGCGTACTGCAATGATCCCTGGAATTTACATTGAAACTTGCATGTACGATTGAACGAAACTATTTCTTCCGTCTTTGTCACAAAGTGTTAAATCTAATGTGAACTTATGATCGCTCATAATTTCGCTGATTTTGTTTACAATTTTTTTAAGCATACTAATTACTAACAGTCGTAAGACGTGTACATTGTGTACAAATTACTGTACAGCTGCACTAATAATTACTGCACTTTTAATTAATTTGCTAAACTTTGTTGATAAATAAAGTGAAGTTTCTTTTTTGTAGCTATCTAAGAAATATGGACTTAGTACGAGTTTGAACGGATGTTTTGTAAATACTTATGTAAATAAAGTGTAGGGCAATTGAAAACTATGCTAGCATGGCAATTACGGGCACGCCGCAATTGCGGCGGTAAGACCCCTCTTTGAGGAGTGGCTAGATCGGCGTCACGGCGTCCTGACCTACCGCATGACGCAGGTCCTCACCGGACACGGAAGTTTCGGGAGGTACCTGTGTCTGATGGGTAAGGAAGAGACGCCTGGGTGTCACCACTGCGAGGGTCGCCCTGAGGACACAGTCGAGCACACGGTGCAGGACTGCCCAGCTTGGGCAGAGCACCGACGTGTCCTCACGGCGACAATAGGCGGAGACCTCTCGCGCCCGGCCTTGGTCGAGGCCATGCTGCGGGGCGAGAGGGAGTGGGAAGCGGTCGCCTCCTTCTGCGAAGCAGTCATGCTTTCGAAGGAGGAGGCGGGCCGCGTGAGGGAGAGGATGGCGTCCTCCCTCCAGCCCAGCCGCAGTGGTAGACGCCCACGGCGTCGGACGTCGGCCGACGATCTCCGGCCACCGTAGGCGCGGGCATGCGGACAGCGAGTAAAGGGCAACTCGCTGTCCGACCATGGACCATGCCCGGGTCGACGGCGCGTCGTGTTCCACGCGCGCCTCAAAGAGCGTCAGCAACATGACGAGGCCCCCTCTGCAGAGGGCCGAAGCCTGCCGGGGTCGTGGGACTCATCCCGTTACCGTGACCCCGGTATGTAAAGGGTTATTGAAGGAACACCGTGGATTTTAGTCAGTAAAAGTCTGACAGTCCCTCCCACCCTGCCCGGGGTGGGAGGACTTATTTGATAATTTTACCACGTTAAAAAAAAAAAAAAAAAAAAGCATGGCAATTAACATACTTATTAGATAAAGTGATTGAACTTGTACCTAAATAAATAATTACTAGATTAGTTAGTAGGATCATCAACCTAGTCTTTTCAACATTTTTGCCCTCATTTTGCATACTAGGTTGAAGCCTGTAATTAAAGTATGAAGGAAAATCAGGAGTATCTTAAGTCTAGTTAGATTACATTTCATATGAAAATAAAATATTGATTGACTAGCCCATCAAAATGCAAGTGAATGATTATTCAATACACCCTCTGAAAAATTGCGTTTGGTTAAAAGAAAAAAGATGCAGTGTGTGAGTGAGCTATTTAGAAGATGGGAGTTATTTGCATGGTTATTTGGGATTTAAAGATTTGAAAGAGTGATTTAAATCTTCTTATCCAAAAGATTTATAAATCTCTGTTCCTTTAAAAGATTTATTTTGCGCATGTCTTAGTAGACATGCGCAAAATAAATCTTTACTAATAATTGTAATTCTAATAATAAATCTTTACTTTAATTAATAATTGGACTGGGT
Source organism: Tholera decimalis (assembly GCA_943138885.2). NCBI lineage: Eukaryota > Metazoa > Arthropoda > Insecta > Lepidoptera > Noctuidae > Tholera > Tholera decimalis. Next base: position 6,623,869 of record OW964566.2, on the reverse strand, counting down.
AGTCCCAGTCCAATTAATAGTGGTTATTGATTCTACCAGTAAATAAATAGTTCAATTCAATTCAACTCTTGCCTTTTTTATATCACAATAAATTAAACTTTTAGAAGTATGTGTAAAATCCTCTTGGTAGTACTTAATACAAGCTCCGAAAAATGCTATGCAAAAGCCTAGGTAAAACCTACCATAACAAAGAAAAATGCTAAGCCTAGGTAAAACTACCATAACAAATATATATTTATTTTAAAAATAAGTCTGGCAACCTCATACATACTATGCATCAAAATTCAGATTACCAGTGTTTTCACAGCTAGAAAAAGTGAAACATATTCAAAACACTGCTGCGTGAAAGAGATAGCTATAGAACTATTTGAATGGGCTAAAAGCATAGGTAAATAATATTATTTTCGGTGATTGCGAAACTGTCAAACAGGTCGCAGATGAAATGATTTCATTTATTTTTTAGTAAATTATTTTCCTTTTTACACTAATTTCAGGTTTCTTTTCATTTATTGTGAAAGTGTCTTCGGAATATCTAACATCGAGTTAATTAATAAGTTGTATTTTAAGTGATTTCGGTGTTTAAACATGGAAGATATATTTCAGTGGTGTAGGGAAGGAAATGCATTACAGGTGCGAGTTTGGCTAGATGATACCGAACATGACATGAACCAAGGGTAAGTAGAGTATATTTACTATGTATTTGTCTGATGATGATCCATATGGAAGGTCTAGTTTCCCCTTATAAGGCATTGAGAGAACACGCCCACAATGTAGTCATGGCCTAGTGTTATGCGTCAGATGTGAACAAAAATAATAAGTCTGTGTATGAGATCAGGTTTTCGACCTTCGTATGAACATAATTAATAATTAATTAAGATCCTGGTGCAGGAGTAGCTTTGTATGCAGGTCAAAACTTCCTGACTAATTGGTCTGCAAATAGATCTGATCTTATTAGCTCTTTACCTAACAAAAGGTATCCAATTTACTATTATCCTGTTAGAATATGGCATGATTTTAGTAAAGTATTGTAAAATATTTCCTTGTTTAGTACCTAATATTTGATACTTCTTGGAAAAAAAATATCATCATGTAGAAGTATATCTACCAAATGTTTTAGTTTATTGGCTTGCTTTTAATTTATTTGTTTATTTTGAATGTGTTTTGCAACAGGAATGATGGATGTACTTTTAGATGTTTTTTTTTTTTACATTTCTGCACATTAGTTATTACTCTTCTATTGTGGGTGTGTTTACAAACATACAAACTCACATACATAAACACCCAGACCTGGGAAAATTATCTATAGACCCTATAAGTCTTTCCATCAGATAATCAAACCTGAGACAAAGCAGTCAACTGATTAACCAATGCAATACTGTGTTGCCAAAATTAGATTTGAGCATCATATTCTTAAATTTCACCATAATGTAGATGGCATTAAATACCTCAATATTATAATAATATAATGAATTAGTAGGAAACATAATTTCCCATCATCAAGAAACAATTTATTCAAAAAGTCAAAATGGAACAAACAAAAATTCCCAATAATTCCTGACATAAAATCATTTTCTGAAAGATATATTTTTTATCGCATCATTGAAATATGCTCTATGTGTCAGGTACGGTTGCAGCCTGTAATTGGGGGGGGGGGGGTCACTAACAATAATATATGTTGAGTAAATAAGTTTTCTTTATTGCACAATACAATTTTTTTATTGGCAAATCGGGTGATAATATTAGGAAAGTCTTATTTTGTATAATCTTAGAAGATTTTCTATTTGGGGTGTACAATTTTGAGGAGGGGAGGGTACACTTTGAAAATGTATCATTATGAGGTAATGGCATCATTCATTGAGGTAAATATTAGTCATGAAAATATATGTTGGTTTGACCTTTAGCCATTACAACATGTCATACAAATTCGTAATTCCTGCATTCCAATATGCTATGAGTATCTAGTGGTAAACTGAAAATTTTATAAAGTAAAGCTCACACATATACATTAGTTTAATTATTTGGATCCTTATAAATATTGTAAGGTTCAATAATAAAGTTCATAATTAATGAATAAATATAATTTTTAGTCTAAATTTATTATAAAAATATTAGATTTATGCACTCCTACATATAAACATTGAACTGTCCTAAAATGTATAGGTACTCCTCTGCCTTTTCCCTTTATACACACAATACACTATAATAAATTATGTACAATTGAATATCATAAGAAGTCATTGGGCTTTGAAAAATTCGTTAACATTGCGTTCAGTGTAAAAAGTGCCCTAAACTCTTTCTGCATTGGCACTAAAGGCCAGCCCTCTGGTCATATGTAGAATTGCTTAATGATTGACTAATCTTTCTCTTGAGTTTAGTTTTACTAGACGAATCATAAGAAAATAATACTTAATAATAGTTTCAACTACTATAATTATGTAAAGTGAACAGGCAATTTATACCCATCAGTAGGATTAAAGAGTTACCTTATCTGCATACTGACATAAAAAATATAGATATAAAAGACAACAATTTTTTTTTATATTATGTATAAAACTCAATCGAACTATATGTAGGTATAATGGTTCTGTGGCTTGAATAATTTTTTTGACATAGTTTGACATATAACCCCAGTTATACAATCAGATTTGACTCAAATTCATTATAACATTCACTATCTTCTGCTAGTAGCATCATGGAGCAAAAAATGCTTATAATAGCTTATTCTCTCAGAAATAATGTAGCTTTCTATTGGTGAAAGAATTTTCAAAATCGTTCTGTAGATCCAGGATTAATTACTAAAAACTTTGCTACCTAGGACTAAACTAGCTAGGAGAACAGTATCTCACCTGTTTTGTATTGCATTGTATACCTAATATAATAGAACCTAAAATTACAGACTTTCAACAGTTGTGAACATTGCAATCCCATTATGAAATAAATACTATTACTACCTATTACTATTACTTTACCTCTCTATCATAATACCTATATTAATCTGTGAAGCAAAAACTTTGTACCCCTTTTTACCAACATTACATAGACGGAGGAGTACGGTATTTGACACAAAAGTTTATACATGGTGTAACAGATTAAGCGCAATACCTCAGTTACCCCAATTAGAATATTGAATTATAAGTCTAAAACAACATCCGCTAAATAAGTTAATGAAAGATTTTTCCATCAAAATGTAACACCTATTTTTTTATGACGGAAATCGATTCAGAAGCCGATTCCGAACCAACTACTTTCAGGAATTGCGTTTATCTGTTACACATTGTATAGGAGTGCAGAAACATAATATTTTTGTGATAGCGTTCATATTAAAAAAAAATATGGTCGAATTTCGACAACTGGGTAACCTCTAGTTAGTATGCATAGATAAGAAAAACCCTTATATTTTCAGAGATGACCACCACTTCAGTCCGCTCCACTGGGCGTGCAAGGAAGGCCACCTCAAGATTGTGGAGATGCTGATCCGACGTGGAGCTCGCATCAATGTCACAAACATGGGAGATGACACCCCGTTGCATCTGGCAGCAGCACATGGTCACCGGGCTATTGTACAACTGGTTAGTAGGTGGAATGGACCCTTTCTGTGTTGCTAAATGATATTAATTAGTGTTGTCTTTAGAGTTATAGTTGCGCACTTTACTTCTTAAATTCGCCTTTTTTGATACCTACACTAAATTTTGACGACACGGTTGGCGCAATGGTTAAGCGATTGGCTGCTGCGCTGCGGGTCGCGGGTTCGATTCTCGCGCCAGTACAAATGCTTTTATGGCCTACAAATAGTTGTTCTGGGTCTGTAAAGTTGAAATCACGAAACAGAAGAAAAGGCAAAAGTACTGAACTGTTCGTATTTGCAAGAGAATATCATTTGGGCTATAATTTTAAATACAGAATGGAATCAGGCGCTAATTTCGGAAATCCATACCAAAGTAATACTTCAGAAAAAATATGTAGTGTTCATTTCGCTAAAAACTAGAAGAATTGGTTACTATTTTTAGAGTATTTCCAAGTACTCATTATATGCAGGAGGCAACGAGTTACATAGTTCCACCTAAATCTTTTTCGTTCAACCCCAACAGTTGCTCCAAAACCGTGTGGACGTAAACTTCACTAATGAGCACGGCAACTCGCCGCTGCACTACGCCTGTTTCTGGGGCTACAGTGCTATCGCTGAAGATTTGTTGCTCGCCGGGGCTCTCGTGTCTCTCGCTAACAAGGACGGGGACACGCCCCTGGATAAGACTAGGGGACAGCTTGTGCAGAGGTAAGAAACTTGTTAAATGTATTGCCGTTTCGTTCTATGGCAGAGTTTAGATTAAGTAATGTTTTATGTTACTTGTAAAACATAAAACCGTCATATCTGGCGTCTGTGTTTCCTGCTACTTAACTTTCAGCCTTTAAAGAAAGAATAAATAGGCATCTACTGAGCTCGCTCGTCCCGTCGCGGTCGTAGACCTCATCTATCGCTTACCATTAGACGAGATCGAGGTCAAGAGATTACTAATCTGTAATAAATACCCATACGCACGAAACGTTTTGGGAATACTTTCATTGTGCGTACGGCTAAGGAGTGGAATTCCCTGCCGGAGTCTGTGTTTCCCGATAGCTATAACCTGGGAGTCTTTAAGTCAAGAGTGAATAGGTTACTTCTAGGCAAGCGTGCTTCATCTTCGACCACATCATCGCTTAACATCAGGTGAGATTATGGTCAAACGTAAGCCTATCAACTATAAAAAAAAGAAAAAAAAAATACACGGTACTTTTTGAGTTTATCCCATTCAGACCATTATGCACCACACTGAAAAAAGGCAGATATACTTTTTGGCCTTTTCTTCCCAAAGATCGTCTGTCTCCCAATTACTGATTAAGTGTGTATACATATTCATTAACTGCCGCATTGGTCTAGTGGTCGCAAGTGCAACTGCTGAGCTGCTCGAGATCGATTCCCAGGTCGGGCAAAAAGTACTATTGGGTTTTCTCTTAGAGAATTGCAGAAGTTTGTGGTGTGATAGCCCCCCGTGCCTCGGGAAGCTAGTTAAACTGTTGATCCTGCTCCTGATCTCTCTCCGGTCATGTTAGATTGCTGTCCCATCGGACTATGAGAGTAAAGGAACTTGCACCTGCGCACACACTTGCGCAGGCGCACTATCTTCTAATAATAAATCGGTCAGGTGGACTATTAAATCTGGCTTACAAGGTTTTTTTATCTGTCTTCGCAGACTCCACGAGCTAGCCACTCAGCAAGGTCAGGATCTGAAGAAGATCCAGTTCAAAGACCAGTCGTGGCTGGGCTTGAAGACTCGCAGTAGGGACGCCACGCTGTCTCGTCACAAGGGTATCAATATTAACGAGCTGTCGCTACATACCAGGATCGCCGTTACTCCATCGGGTAAGCTAAATGTCTGTTCAGCCTGTAACGTTTCCACTGCTGGTACAAAGGCCTCCTCTCTATGAGAGGGATTGAGCCGTAATCCCTCTCTATGAGAGGGATTGAGCCGTAATCCCTGTCTATGTGAGGGATTGAGCCATAATCCACCACGCGGGCACAGTGCAGGTTGATGGATGTCGCATTTCTTCGAATTTTTTATCCTAAAACATGCCTCACAATGTTTTCTCTCACCGATTTATATATAGTGGTGATAAAATCCTTACTATATAATATTATAAATGCGAAAGTAACTCTGTCTGTCTGTGTGTTACTCAATCACGCCTAAACTACTGAACCGATTTATATGAAATTTGGTACGGACAGTCTAGAAAGGACATAGGCTGCTTTTTAATGCGAAAAAAGGGCTGTAAGGGGTTGAAATAGGGGATGAAAGTTTGTATGGAAATTAAGTCATTTTTAAAGCTTGTGCTAACTTATTTTTTTGACTTTTGATTAGAAAAATGTACTTAAATAAGCTATTAGCAGTAAAATATTGTAAATAGCTTATTTATGTAGGAGTTTTATTTTCAAAATAATTAGTCTAAAAAATTAAAAATTCTGTCGAAAGTCACTATTCCGCGCGGACGAAGCCGCGGGCACAGCTAGTAAATTACATAAAGTAATGTGCCTGACGAGGTTCGAACCCACGACCTGCAATTTGAAAAGTCTGGACCACGCTCTCCTTATACAGGGTTAATTGTAAAACACCAAAAACCTCTCAGGATTATGTTACTAACGCCCTAAATGTTACGAACTCTATGCGAAGCAAAAGAAAGCTATTTATACTATCGCTTTCTTTTGCTTTGCATAGACGCTACATGCGTTTAGGGCGTTCAATTTAAATATTTTTATTTTTGTATGAAAATCTGGTGAACTATATAAAATATGAGGAATTCTTAAAAGTCATAGAACAAAAGTTGTTGATTATAGAGGTTTTCAGTGTTTTAAATTTAACCCTGTATAATATTCCAAACACGGTATTAGGTACTTAGTAACACTTCGGGGAAAGGGACTGGTGTCTTTAACACAGGTTACTTGGTAATCTAGCTAATATGCCAGTTGCGATCTGTACTGTGACTGTAAAACCATTTGCACTGTTTTTGTATATAATTGTATTTGTCACTTATCCTAAGGTTTTATACTGTGTGTGTTAATAAAGTTATTGATTGATTGAATAAATACAACGTGTAACATAATAAACGCAATTCCTGAGAGTAGTTGGTTCAGAATCGGCTTCTGAATCGACTTCCGTCATAAAAAATAGGTGTTAAATTTTGATGGAAAATCTTTCAATTAACTTAAAATGAAAACACAGTATCATGACAAATTAATACATTCCTTAATTCAAGGAAATTGTGTGCGTGTCGCGTCGGTCGCTAACATTGCATGAGTGTATGCGTCTGCGTAAGGATATTGTATGACGGACATACGTTTTGCGTTTAGTAAGGATAACTACTTTATAAAAAATGCCTAGGTTTGGTTGCAATTTATTTAATTACGGATGTTGTTTTAGACTTATAATTTAATATTCTTATTGGGGTCTCTGCTTAATCTGTTACACATTGTATATTTTCCTTAAAACTCACGTATTGTTAATTCAGTCAAATATATATTTTCCTTCATAGATTACAAGCTCCTCCCCTCACAAAACAATCAAATCATAGCATGTTAAACAATCTTTTGATAATGGTGTTTAATATTCATAACACTGTTCAATCCAATTTTTGATCTTCCAAAACAATGATTACTTCATAAAGAACTATGCATAGTGTGTATAATCCTTCAAGAAACTATATGTCTATCAGGTCTAGATTTTGAATAATGTGTTGACAGAGACATAAAATTTCATCGTTTTTGCATGTTTCAAGACTGAACAAGTAACCCATTTCATATAAACAATTCAAAATAAGTATGTTGTAAATTATTAATCCTGCTCTCTTCATTGCTTCATTTTAATCAAGTCTCTATGGTTTCCTATCCTGAAATATAGAAGCTTGAAATATTGACATATATATCATCACTTACCATCAGGTGAGATGGTGGTCAAACGCGACCCTATTCTAAATAAAAAAAATATATATATAATTGACAGATTTTTCTATAGAAATTCTGAAGGTGTTGTATGGAAAATTTCGACATCACAAGCTTAAATGTATTTGTAATACGTTTAACTTGAAACAAACACTCTAAGCTACTTATAACAACTAAATAAAAAAGTAATTAATTTGTGGGTATGTCAAAATATTTTTACAAAGATACTGTATTACATGGGGTATGGTAGGTCTATATGGGTTAATAAATGTCCGATTTTTCTTTGTCATAGCAAGAATGTGCCTAAGATATAGCACTGGCAGAATAGTCGACACCGGCTCGGATGCCAAAGAAGAGAAAAAAAAAGATATTACTTAAAGTACAACTCAAAAACAAGCGTATGGAAGAAGTTCGATAAAAACGATGGTGTTTTAGAATGTAAATTCTGTATTTTCCAGTAGTTTTATAAAAAATAATATCTTTTTAGTTTTCTTTTTTCACTCTGTATACAGCATACGTCTCAACATCTTTGTCATAATAAGTAAGTAAGTAAGTAAGTAAATTGTTTATTTCTCGCCACAATACAATGGTTTTGTACATTAACAATATATTACAAATAATATAAAAACACATTGTGGGAGACTGGTGCCTAAGCTAGGCTCATGGCCTGTATTTCAGGACACCAGGCCTCCTCCTTAATTATTTAAAATTTACAAATTTGTGCATAGAATAGTTTACAATAGATTATGGTCGAAAATTATATAACACAGAAAACGAAATCAAAATCAAAAAATAAAATAACAATAAAACTATACAAAAAATAATTAAAAAATAATAATAATGGACAAAGATGTGTGTGAGCGAGCGAGTGCGTTAGATTGTGTGTGTGTGCGTGGATTAGAGTGAATGTGCGTGTGTGTGTGTGTGTGTGTGTTTGAATGAGAGTCAGGCCTATACTAGTACAGCAAACAGTTCCTCTGTATCGTCATAACTTAACTCCTGTAGCCAGTTAGTTACTTTCATTTTGCACTTTGTCTTCTTGAGTTGATATATCGACAGGATTCTGTTAATTTTGTTATACAGATAAGGACCTAGGTAACAAAAGTAGCGTCTGGAATGCATGGTGGTAAGTTTCAGTTGGCTTCTACCTACAGGATTATAGCGCCTTTTGTCACAGGACAGAGATGGAGTATACTCAAGAAGACTGTGCTGCATCAGAATAGTCTGCTGGATGAATATCTGGCGCACAGTCAGAACTTTTGCCTTCTTGTAAAGAAGTGTGGTAGGATATCTGAAGGGCAGAAACAAGGACACCTTTAATATTGCTCTCTGAGCTCTCTCCAGTTGAAGCAGAGTTGTCTTGGGTGCACCACCCCAGGAGGTAATGCAGTAGTTTAGTAGGGACTGAGCGAGTGCATAGTATACGGCTCTCTTTAATTTATCATCCGCTACATCTCTCAGGGTCTTAAAGACGTATATCAGTTTGCGCATCCTACCACTAAGTGTAGATATGTGATCTTGGAAACGCAGGCTACTATCCACTATTATCCCAAGGTATTTTACCGAGTCAGCTTTCTGGAGATGCATGCAGGAGCAAGTGGTGTTGTGAGGCTTGGGACAGGAGTGAGCTATAAGGGAATGCTGCGTCGTCGAGTTTGGTGCTGTCCTATGTGTGATTGCAAAAGTGAGATAGTGTGTTTTTGTTGTATTTAAAGTGAGTATATTATTTTGCAACCAGTCCGATACAATATTAAAACCCGATTGTGCATGTTTAAAAACATCACTCCATGTGCTGGCATTAAATAGAAGGACAGTGTCATCTGCGAAGGTAATTACTTTGCCTTTTGGAAGAGTGAGCAAACCCAGGTCGTTTATGTAGATGAGGAACATTGTCGGGCCAATCACGCTACCTTGCGGCACACCGTAGGTGACCACATAATATTATATTAATATTCGATCAAAGGCCACCCTCAGTTGGAAATCATTTTCGATCTCGATATATTTTCGTAGAAATAGTAATAAATTTATGGTGTAGGTGAGACATGGCGTGGAAGATGGCAAAAGAACGACATCGTGGCGAAGATCTTGGCGGTGCGCGAGTGCACGCCGCGCATACAGCGAGACTTCAACGAGGAGTTCCCCAAGCTGAGGATATTCTCGCACCCCAACATACTGCCCGTGGTGAGAATATCTTTTGCATTTATAGACATTTTTTATTTTATTTGTTAGGGAAAACAAACAGTTACACATGTAACAAACAGCTAACATAATTATGTTAAGTACAACGTTATCCACAGATGTACCTACAAGAAAAAACAATACTGTCTAGTGTTGTTTTTAAAGTAAAAAAAAAGAGTATAGGTTTATGTTCAAAATTATTAGGTGTATACAACAAAGCTAAAATTACTCTTTCATCCAAAAGCAAATTTCTGAATCTTCTAAGTGATAGTGAAAACAGATCCAAGTCAGAGAAGATCTTATTGTAATTGCTAGTAAGGCGACGAAGAGTTGCTCGAAGGCCTGCAAGGCGAGTGCTTTTTATTTTTAGTGAAGTTGTCACACCAACATTTCGGCATACTAAGGTGTAATTTATTCTGCATGCAATACCCTGCTAGGTGATTGAGATCTTGTTGAATTAGGTGACAGTCGAGTGTTGTTTTGATAGGTCTAAACATTTTTAGATCGTCAGCATAAAGTAAAAACTTGGAGTTGTGAAAACATAGATTAATATCATTAATAAAAATTATAAATAAAAGAGGCCCGAGAATCGAGCCTTGAGGTATTCGTGACGTTGCTATTATGGTCGTGGAATGAGACTCATTAAGTACAATTCTTTGCGTTCTGTTGGAGACATAGTATGTGAACCACTGTAACAAATCCCTAGGAATACCGTTGAATGCAATTTTTTTTAAGAACATTTCATATATAAATATGTAGATATATGATCTGAAGCTAAAACTTATGTACGAACATTGTGAAGATAGAAGAGTTTTGAGAGAATTTGGCATAGTCAACATTTACATTAGGAAGTAATACAGAAAGCTAATATTTTTATATAATAATGCATCCGAAAATTATAATTAATAGTCGAATTTGGACCACTGGGTGACCACTAGTCACACACCCACCCTACCTCCAAATATGTTATTAACTTGTAGCGTGGTGTGTAGTATGGTGTTTGTAGTAGAGTGGGGTGTGTATCGTTTTGGTGTGTACTCATAATGTACCTTGAGAGCTTCTGTATCTTCATAACCAACAGACGTCATCCAGATTTTTATATTTTTTTTACAGTCGTAAAAATATATAATATGTACCCAACAGAAACTTCTGTTATATTTTTATTAATTCTCTTGCCAAGAATCACCAGTAAATCCAGCAATGTTACTCCGACATTTGTTAATTTAATATTGCACAAATAATTGATCTATGTATGTTAAAAATAGGGTAGGACCTAAACCACTACCCTGTGGTAATCTGTATGTTATCTCTGCTACGTCGCTAGTGTATTGTCTTATTTTTACTTTTGTTTTCTGTTAGAAAGTTAATGCTTGAGTAAGCTAAGTGCAGTACCTCGTATTCCGGATTTTGTAATTTGTTAACAAGGTTAGGGATAGAGACGGTGTCAAATGTTTTTGGAGGTCTAAGTAAATTGTCAGGCCATTTTTTAGGGCTCCGTAGCCGAATGGCAAAAGACGGATCCCTTATAGTTTCGATATGTCTAAAATTAAAATAAAGGGGGGTCCCCATACATGGAACTAGAACTGAATTTTTTTTTTTCATGAAACCTATGCGTGTGTGTTATCTATAGACAGGTCTTTAAAAATGATATAAGGGTTTCTAAAACCACTTTTTCATAAAGTCAATCGTTTAAAAGATATAAGCTTCCAAAGTGGTAAAATGTGTCCCCCCCTAACTTCTATAGTAATGGAGTGAAAAATCTAAAAAATATATATATCTGTAGATCTTAATGTAAACTTTCAACCAAAATTGGTTTGAACGAAATCGGGTCAGCAGTTTTTGAGATACAGCATATTTTCTAAAACCGCAAATATAACTTTGTAATTCATACAAACACTATGAAAAACAAAGTTACGTAGCGTAGTTGTAAACGGGCACGCCGCAATTGCGGCGGTAAGACCCCTCTTTGAGGAGTGGCTAGATCGGCGTCACGGCGTCCTGACCTACCGCATGACGCAGGTCCTCACCGGACACGGAAGTTTCGGGAGGTACCTGTGTCTGATGGGTAAGGAAGAGACGCCTGGGTGTCACCACTGCGAGGGTCGCCCTGAGGACACCGTAGAGCACACGGTGCAAGACTGCCCCGCCTGGGCAGAGCACCGACGTGTCCTCACGGCGGCGATAGGCGGAGACCTCTCGCGCCCGGCATTGGTCGAGGCCATGCTGCGGGGCGAGAGGGAGTGGGAAGCGGTCGCCTCCTTCTGCGAAGCAGTCATGCTTCCGAAGGAGGAGGCGGGCCGCGTGAGGGAGAGGATGGCGTCCTCCCTCCAGCCCAGCCGCAGTGGTAGATGCCCACGGCGTCGGACGTCGGCCGACGATCTCCGGCCACCGTAGGCGCGGGCATGCGGACAGCGAGTAAAGGGCAACTCGCTGTCCGACCATGGACCATGCCCGGGTCGACGGCGCGTCGTGTTCCACGCGCGCCTCAAAGAGCGTCAGCAATATGACGAGGCCCCCCCATAGAGGGCCGAAGCCTGCCGGGGTCGTGGGACTCATCCCGTTACCGTGACCCCGGTACGTAAAGGGTTATTGAAGGAACACCGTGGATTTTAGTCAGTAAAAGTCTGACAGTCCCTCCCACCCTGCCCGGAGTGGGAGGACTTATTTGATAATTTTACCACGATAAAAAAAAAAAAAAAAAAAAGCGTAGTTGTAAAAATGTAAATAAGCTAGTATTAAGAAATTTTTAAGGTTTCTTATTCGTCAAATAAATATACATATTATATTATACTATTATAGTTACTAAGGAACCTTTCTTGGGCGAGTCTGACTCGCACTTAGCTAATTTTGTCCTTTGCCAAGTTGCTTGATGCTCGACTCTTGTTTGTTCAATTTAACTATTTTCGATATGAACTACCGAGTCGACGAATCCGTCTATATAATTTTACTAGTGTGACGCTAGGCTTCTGCTTGGAGTTTGATTAAACCATGAATGTTGCGGTCGCAGGTGGGTTGCTGCGTGTCGCCGCCGTCGCTGGTGGTGATCTCGCAGTACATGTCGTGGGGCTCGCTGTACGCGCTGCTGCACGGGGGCGGCGCCGGCGGCGCGGGGGGCGCGGGCGCGCTCGTGCTGGACGCGCACGCGGGCGCGCGCCTGGCGGGCGACGTGGCGCGCGCCATGCGCTACCTGCACGCGCTGCAGACCGACAAGACCCTGCCCGCCTACGCGCTCAACAGCAAGCACATCATGGTGAGTAGGTCGCTGTACGTGCTGGTGCTGCGACGTGGCGCTACCTGCACGCGCTGCAGACCGACAAGACCCTGCCCGCCTACGCGCTCAACAGCAAGCACATCATGGTGAGTAGGTCGCTGTACGTGCTGGTGCTGCGACGTGGCGCTACCTGCACGCGCTGCAGACCGACAAGACCCTGCCCGCCTACGCGCTCAACAGCAAGCACATCATGGTGAGTAGGTCGCTGTACGTGCTGGTGCTGCGACGTGGCGCTACCTGCACGCGCTGCAGACCGACAAGACCCTGCCCGCCTACGCGCTCAACAGCAAGCACATCATGGTGAGTAGGTCGCTGTACGTGCTGGTGCTGCGACGTGGCGCTACCTGCACGCGCTGCAGACCGACAAGACCCTGCCCGCCTACGCGCTCAACAGCAAGCACATCATGGTGAGTAGGTCGCTGTACGTGCTGGTGCTGCGACGTGGCGCTACCTGCACGCGCTGCAGACCGACAAGACCCTGCCCGCCTACGCGCTCAACAGCAAGCACATCATGGTGAGTAGGTCGCTGTACGTGCTGGTGCTGCGACGTGGCGCTACCTGCACGCGCTGCAGACCGACAAGACCCTGCCCGCCTACGCGCTCAACAGCAAGCACATCATGGTGAGTAGGTCGCTGTACGTGCTGGTGCTGCGACGTGGCGCTACCTGCACGCGCTGCAGACCGACAAGACCCTGCCCGCCTACGCGCTCAACAGCAAGCACATCATGGTGAGTAGGTCGCTGTACGTGCTGGTGCTGCGACGTGGCGCTACCTGCACGCGCTGCAGACCGACAAGACCCTGCCCGCCTACGCGCTCAACAGCAAGCACATCATGGTGAGTAGGTCGCTGTACGTGCTGGTGCTGCGACGTGGCGCTACCTGCACGCGCTGCAGACCGACAAGACCCTGCCCGCCTACGCGCTCAACAGCAAGCACATCATGGTGAGTAGGTCGCTGTACGTGCTGGTGCTGCGACGTGGCGCTACCTGCACGCGCTGCAGACCGACAAGACCCTGCCCGCCTACGCGCTCAACAGCAAGCACATCATGGTGAGTAGGTCGCTGTACGTGCTGGTGCTGCGACGTGGCGCTACCTGCACGCGCTGCAGACCGACAAGACCCTGCCCGCCTACGCGCTCAACAGCAAGCACATCATGGTGAGTAGGTCGCTGTACGTGCTGGTGCTGCGACGTGGCGCTACCTGCACGCGCTGCAGACCGACAAGACCCTGCCCGCCTACGCGCTCAACAGCAAGCACATCATGGTGAGTAGGTCGCTGTACGTGCTGGTGCTGCGACGTGGCGCTACCTGCACGCGCTGCAGACCGACAAGACCCTGCCCGCCTACGCGCTCAACAGCAAGCACATCATGGTGAGTAGGTCGCTGTACGTGCTGGTGCTGCGACGTGGCGCTACCTGCACGCGCTGCAGACCGACAAGACCCTGCCCGCCTACGCGCTCAACAGCAAGCACATCATGGTGAGTAGGTCGCTGTACGTGCTGGTGCTGCGACGTGGCGCTACCTGCACGCGCTGCAGACCGACAAGACCCTGCCCGCCTACGCGCTCAACAGCAAGCACATCATGGTGAGTAGGTCGCTGTACGTGCTGGTGCTGCGACGTGGCGCTACCTGCACGCGCTGCAGACCGACAAGACCCTGCCCGCCTACGCGCTCAACAGCAAGCACATCATGGTGAGTCCACAAACACCTACTTGTAACATCTTACAAACCTATACTCTAGGGTGTGGGCCTCCGATTTCTGGCCACCGTTGGCGCGGGCTTGCGATCAATGAAATGCAATGAAATAATGATGTTTATTTTGCTAATGGGTTATAATAACACATTTACACGTCATTTTTTTCGTAAATGTAAACTAGATGAGGCCAGTGTTTCCTGACTACTCTGAGAAGAAACACTGAAACAAACTCAGAGGTCAACGTCTCTTTTAAAGTCCATACAATCTGTAGTACACAAATCATATGAGAGCCATGTTGGTTTATGCATGTGGCGCCCTTTAAAGGACGGAATCACACAGATTTGAGCAGGCCCGATCAAACAGTGCAAGCATTTGTCAAATATCGCGTAGCTCAACTTATATCAGCTTGGTATCTCTACGTCCGGTAAAGACGGTCCGGATCGACGGTGAGTTGTATTCAACACGCGCCTCAAAGAGCAAACAGCAGCATTGACGGACTCGACAAGGCCATTGTCTGCCTGTGTTGTGGGAATGTTGGAACGAGATACCGCGGCCATAGAACGCAAAGGCAACTGAAGGAACAGAGTGGGTTTTTAGTCAGTAAAAGTCTGATACTCCCCTCCACAAAAAAAAGGGTGAAGCGTGGAGTCCAGTCTCCCACAAAGGACCTTTTTATACTAGAAATAATATTACCTGGTTCTGTGATGATAATGATTCACCAGCCAATGTCGCAAATATGTCCAGTTCGATAACAAAAGCGTGCATTCGTGCAACGTCATGTAATTCTTTTGCTACGCTTCCCACGGATGAGAATGAGATTGAATGTCCTATTTTAGGCCTGAGAGATAGTTAATTGTGCAGTGGAAATAAATCTTCTATCAGGTAAACTTATTAAACGATACGCACTCATACTTACGACCTTGATTACATATATTTGCAATCTTGCTCTGAGTACTGGCACCATCCCCAAGGCACCTGCTGGAACGCTGCTCTGATCAAAATCATCAAACCAATGACACGGACTGTGTCAATAATTACAGACCGATTTCTATACTATCGTTATTGTCAAAAATCCTGGAGCGTTTGATGAATAACCTCTTGACAAAATTCTTGAAAGCGAACAGTCTCCAAATCCCAATTTGGATTTCGATCAGGTAAGTCAACGGATGATGCGGTTCATGAACTTATTAATACCATAGTAACATACATAGAAAAAGAAATGTGTTACGGTGTTCCTAGATTTGACTAAAGCTTTTGACACGGTTTGTGTCCCTCACTTGCTGGAAAATTGGAGAGAATCGGAGTGAGAGGCCTTCTTTTGAAACTATTTAGTGGCTGTTTCTCCAATGGAACACAGCAAATCAAAATAGATAGCTGGATCAGTGACGAGGTGTTCATCAGCTTCGGCGGTCCACAGGAAAGCATTCTTGGTCCAACGCTGTTTCTGGTCAATATTAATGACCTGTGCCAACTGAAAATTCAAAACGGGAAAATTTTATTCTTCGCTGACGACACAGCTCTCTTCTTCTTTAGTGGTGAAAGTTGGGAATATGTATTTGGAATTGCACAAGCTGGATTTAATGAGGTCTGCAGGTGGTTGAGGCGTAATGTGCTAACACTTAATGTATCTAAAACTAAATACATGGGCCTTCGCACACAGGAAAGACCTACTTCCGCCTGCAGTAATTTGCTTGCCAGTGTCCCTTGCTGTAGAGTGCTGAAACCATTAAATACCTCGGCGTTCTAGTAGACGAAAGGCTCAGTTTTAAGCCATACCTTGACACACTTGGTACACACCAGATTGCGTAATTTGATTTACATATTCGCTGAGACAATTTACTGATCGCTGAATAACAAAGATGCTATATTACGCTCTCTGTCAATCCTTTATCAATGACTGCATCCAGAGCCGGATTAACGCTGTCAGAGATCCTAGGCAATGGAATTCCCGGGGCCCCTTTTTCTTATTTTGTCTGCCCGAATCGTGTATTGTTAAAATCATAGAATAGATTACTAGTCTTCACACGAACTTCGTTTCGCCCTAGTTATTATTTTTTTTGGTCGTATGATCCCCTCGCACGCCAAATTTCACATTTCTGTTTCAGGCGTTTTTTTATTCAGCCAGTTTAAATACACAAAAAAAGATATTTTTACTTGGTGCATGCACTGGTAGATGCGGGGCCCCTAGGCAGTTGCCTACTCTGCCTAATGTTTAATCCGGCCCTGACTGCATCACTACATGGGGAGGAGCTGCTCAAACCCATATTATAGAAGTGAACAGAGCGCAGAGTCATTTTAAAAGTTAGTACTGGAGTCCATTCCGTTTCTCAACAATGGATTTGTTTTTTTTTATTCAGGATGGACTCGCGTTTGACCACCATCTCACCTGATGGTAAGTAATGATGTGGTCGAAGATGGAGCACGCTTACCTAGAAGAAACCTATTCACTCTTGACTTAAAGACCCCCAGGTTATAGCCATCGGGAAACACAGACTCCGGCAGGGAATTCCATTCCTTGTAACCCCAAGAAGCTCAATGCGATCGGTTATCGGCACGGTTACATATCGGAAAGTGGATTGGAATTGACTCCTTTTTGCGGAGAAGAGACACGCCTGGGTCTTAGCTGCATTAAACTTGACCAAGTTGGCATCGCCCCATTCGGAGACAGCCTTCAAGGACAAGTTCAAGCGCCCAACCATGTCCTCACGGAGAGACTGGATCTGTGACCCACCAGCACGCGCGCTGGACACATATCTCTCAGCAACTGTGCTGTCGTCTGTATACCCAAAGGTACCGGGCATAAGCAGATCATTAATGTGAAGCAAGAATAAGGTTGCTGAGAGAACCGAACTTTGAGGGACCTCGAAAGTAATTGGCAATTGGCCAGACGCGCGGGTGCATGTTGCCGCCATGTTACTTTTCACATAGGCCGCCGGGTTGTGTCGGCGGGCTGTGTTGGCGGGTCGGCGGCTTTGGTGTGAATTGCGCTTAACACTTCTTGCTTCCCTAGTTTTGTCAGCCGAGTGTGGACCTGGCGACTTGTACAGGTATTGACATACCTACCATGGGCAACAGTTTCTTACAATTTGTTAACATAGCATTGTATCTCTGTTTAGTTCTTTTTAGGGTTCCGTAGCCGAATGGCAAAAAACGGAACCCTTATAGTTTCGATATGTCTGTCCGTCTGTCTGTCTGTCCGTCCGTCCGTCCGTATGTCCGTATGTTACAGCAATTTTATTCCGAAACTATTAAGACTATACATGTGAAACTTAGTAGGTTCATTAAGACTATACATGTGAAACTTAGTAGGTAGATGTATTCTGTGAACCGCTTTCCGATTTTCAGAAAAAAATTAAAAAAAAAAACTAAAATATAGGGGGGTTCCCATACATGGAACTAGAACAGAAAATATTTTTTTTCATGAAACCTATGCGTGTGTGGTATCTATAGACAGGTCTTTAAAAATGATATTAGGGTTTCTAAAACTACTTTTTCATAAAGTCAATCGTTTAATCGTTTAAGCTTCCAAAGTGGTAAAAAGCGTGTCTCCCCCCCCCCCCCCCTTTAACTTCTATAATAATGGAGTGAACAATCTAAAAAAAAAATACATGTCTGTAGACCTTAATGTAAACTTTCAACCAAAATTGGTTTGAACGAAATCGGGTCAGCAGTTTTTGAGATACAGCATATTACCTAAAACCGCAAATATAACTTTGTAATTCATACAAATACTATGAAAAACAAAGTTATTTAGCGTAGTTGTAAAAATTGTAAATAAGCTAGTTTTAAGAAATTTGTAAGGTTTTTTTTTTTTTTTTTTTTTCAAATAAATATATTAAATATGTTATATTTATTATAGTTACTACAGAACCCTTCATGGGCGAGTCCGACTCGCACTTGGCCAATTTTTTATTGTTTGCGTTGCGTTGTTTTATGCTTGCGTTTTACCACCATCTCACCTGATGTGTTCAAAGATGAAGCATGCTTGCCTAGAAGTAACCTATTAACTGTTGACTTAAAGGCTCCCAGGTTATAGGCTCAGGAAACACAGACTAGTTAATTAAACTTAAATTAGTATGTTTGTAGAGAAAAATAAATGTATTATATTATAATTATATTTAAGCTATTTTCTATTGTATACTTAATTTCATTGTATTCTCAACGAAATTCAAAAGGAAGATGTATTTTTTATGGTTTTGCGAGTTGCTACTTGCTAATAACTTTTGTTGGAGTAATAATTGATTTTAATTTCGAGCCCAATGCAGCCCAATGCTGTTATATTGGAATTTTGCAAGATTTCGATATACACACATCAAAAGTGTCTAGGGATCAAGCATTTTTATGCGGATTTCTTGAGATTGAGATGTGGCTTTGTAATAAATTTATGATTTTATAAATTTATATGGATCCTTTTTGGTGCATTTCATAATTTGAAACAGGAACTGTTAATCAAATTCGAGTAAAAGATGAAAATCAGCTGTCAATATTTTCCCTATAAAAACATACAACGCATTGAAGACATTATTAGTGCTACTGTTTCCCTACTACTGATTAAAACCAACGTTATTATGGAGCGGCGACGTCATTTAAGCAGGGAAGAAATGCTCAGAGCCGTGGGAATGATAGAAGCTGGTTCCCGGCAACGTACTGTGGCTTTAGCTCTGAATACAAGTCAGAGTGTTATCAGTCGACTTTGGACACGTTACCGAAGCACTGGTACCGTGGCTGAGCGCCATGGAGGACGGTATCACTGCACCACACGGAGACAAGACCGATACATTCAAATCTTAACTCGAAGAGCTCCAACAATAACCGCCATGATGTTAGCCGTGAGGCTTCATCACTCTTCAGGGAACTTAATTAGCGACCAAACAGTCAGAAACCGCTTGCATGAAGTGCACCTTCATTCCCGAAGACCGCTTCGGGTACCACCTATAGCAATGCACAATCGTAGGATTCGATATCAATGGGCTCTTGAACACAGAAATTGGGCAGAAGAACAATGGCGTTTCGTGTGCTTTTCTGATGAGTCTCGTTTTGGTATGAGACCGGATACAAGACGTATACGACACTGGAGAACCCCTGGATGCCAACAGCGATTAAAATCCTGCCAGGAAGTCCATCCTTATAGTGGTGGAACCGTCATGGTATGGGCGGGTATTTGGATCGGCGGAAGAACTGAGTTGATTTGGATCAGAGGCAACCTCAACGCTCAAATTTATGCTGAGACGATTGTATCTGACGTCATCGTTCCTCTACAAGTGCAAATCGGTCCCTTATTTCAGTTAATGCATGATAATGCACGACCGCACACCACAAGAGTTGTAAGACAGACTCTCGCCGCAGCTAACATCAATGTCCTGCTCTGGCCTGCTCAGTCGCCAGACTTGAACCCGATTGAGCATGCATGGGATATGCTACAGAGAAGAGCTCTGCCGAATATGGAGGGTATCCAGTCGCAAGAAGACCTTTTTTTGTTGTTGCAACGAACATGGGCGGCCATTCCACAGCGTGATTTGGATGAACTCATTTTGAGTATGCCAAACCGATGTTCTTGTGTTGTTAGTGTTCGCGGTAGAAACACGGATTATTAATTGTTTAAGTTACCCAATAAAATTTTAAAGAAAACTGTTATTTCAGTCTTTTTTTCGAACTTTAATGTTAGTGGTTCAAATGTCAAAAATCCCTTTATTAGGAAAATGGCAAATTTCTTTATTAATGCAAAGGTGACTTGGTTTATCGTTACTGTGACAAACGAAAACACTTTATTTGATGAATCCTTAAAGAAAATTTTAATTAATATCAATCAGTAGAAAAGTTATTGCAAAAATATATGTTGATCCCTAGACACTTTTGATGTGTGTATTTTAGGATATCAAATTTGTGTGAAATCTCGATTCTAATTTTTTTTTTAAAGATTACTAGCAATGTGGGTACAATTCACATTACTAGTAATCTTGTTAACCCCTCCAACTAAGCTAAACATGCTTGTGTCTGGAGTAGGTTCACGGCCAGAGAGTATTTAACCTAGAGAGCTTATAGGCCAATTTCTTTGAAGAACACAACTTACCAATACGGGTTGGGAGGAGAGGAAAAAATGCGCTACTGCAATTGGTCAGTTCAAAGTCAAGATTCATAGATATGCCGAGTTAGGGATTGCTGTACTTGATTGAGGGAAAGTTACCGATATCGATAAAATGAAGGTTAACATAAAATTACTCAATAAAATCACATAATAATATTTAATCATTATCAGTCTCAATTACAAAAAGAAAAACAAGTATGCTGTTATTATTGATTTTTAAAATGAATTAATTTGGTAAATGTTTTTCGAATTAAAGTTTTAGGGTTCTGATAGTTTTTGCTAAAAAATGATAATCGAGCCTCTACAGTCTACATATTTCTGAATTATGCATCTTGCTAATTCAATCAAATGATTGGTAGTTTCTATTTCATATTGATGAAAATTAATATCCGGGAATAAATTATACCCAATCAGTGATTTTAAAACCGATCTCATAAAATAATTGGAATTATATTTCTGAGACAGCACTTTCGAACCACTCTCGTTGATCGCCCTTTTAATATAAATTTCACAACGACGATAAATTTCTATTACTGTGGTGGATCCGTACAATAACTTGTTTTAGTCTTTTTGAAATTGTAAGGCGTTTTGATTTGTAACACCAATCAACGCTCCAATACAAGTTAGGCATTTTATTTGCTTTATCAGAGCATGGACAATGTAGCCGCCCATATATTATTTTTATATTTTATTTTTTTATATTTATTTAAAAAAAAAAAAAAAAATCAGTTGTGTCAACAACTGTAGCTTCAGCAGGCACTTAGGTAATAATTATTTTTTTGGTGGTACTCACCACCTCCTGACTCCTCCCTCCTACATACACTTAACCCGTGGACTCGACATAGAAACAAATGAACCTGTTTCTTTTTCCTGGGTGGGAAAATCATCGAATGACTTCTCCCGCTCTGGGTAAAGTGGAAGGGAGTGTCAGACTTTTACTGACTAAAAACCCACCCTGTTCCTTCAGCTACCCTTAAGTTCCGGGGCCGCGGTATCTCATAGAGACCATTACCGCAACCCCGGAACCAAAGTAACTAACGAGGGCGATATTGTAATGCAAAGGTCCAAGTTAATTAATATTAGACTCCGTCATACTATTTGAAGCCTGGAAAGATTGGATATAGGTATCTTATATTATTTTGACTTTTCTCAACATTATATCAATAAAAACCAAACTAGAAATTTTCAACCAAAATTAGTTTGAACGAAATCGGGTCAGCAGTTTTTGAGATACAGCATATTTTCTAAAACCACAAATATAACTTTGTAATTCATACAAACACTATGAAAAACAAAGTTATTTAGCGTAGTTGTAAAAATGTAAATATATAAGCTAGTTTTAAGAAATTTTAAGGTTTTTTTTATTCGTCATATAAATATACATAATTATTATATTATATTATTATAGTTACTACGGAACCCTTCATGGGCGAGTCTGACTCGCACTTGGCCATTTTTTTAAAATTCGGTTAATGTAGATAGGTATTTTATGACAACTATATGAATTGAATTTAAAAAAAAAATAAGTTTATTTTTATAATTATCGATATCGTATCCGGCCGTTATAGGTAACAGCACAGATTTTTACGATAAAAATACAGATGAAAAGACAGGGATAAAGGAATTAGAATTTCTTCATATAAGAAAGAGACAGTTCCAAAAGACATCAACGCGCGACACAATTTTGTCCTTGACCACCCAAACCACCATTTTAAATGGACCTCTGTGGTAGCTTATAATCTGATTAAATGATAAATAATTTTCATATTATTTAATTACTGATGAATAGTTATGTCATCCATTTGGTATCTAGATGTCTGGGAATGTTTTCCACACCACTTCAACGCGCATGAAAGCATTATTATGCGTTATAAATTCGATACAACAATTTAAAATTTGTAATTGTTTAGCATGCACACAGGCCTAATACTTGGTCACAACTAAAATGGTTCGTTTATCGTAGCCAATATATAAGAGCAAAAACTCGCATAGTTTTCGTACTTCGTGGCAACGTATGTGCGATCAAGTGGTTTTCTAATCAGTGTTCACGGCAATAGTGTAATGGGTGGGGTTCGAACTCGTGACCTATCGATCACAAGTCCGACATCTTATCCAGTAGGCTATTGACGCTTTTATTCTGTATAGCAGCGTCTCTCTCTCTCTTACAGTGGATTCATGATGTTATTGTTGGTATAAATATTCTATTAAAACAGATATTAATTATAGTAACCGATTTGATTATGTATCAATAAAGTTGCGATGAAATTTGAATTTTGTCAAGTATAAAATAGAGTTTAATGTTCCAAATCATGATAATTATCTCCAATACAGAATTCAAATTATAATAAAAAATTGTTATTTCAGATCGATGAGGATCTTACAGCTCGCATCAACATGGCGGACTCGAAGTTCTCGTTCCAAGAGAAGGGTCGTGTGTACGCGCCGGCGTGGATGGCCCCTGAGGCGCTGCAGAAGCCGGCCGCTAAGCGGAACTTAGAGGCCGCCGACATGTGGAGCTTCGCCATTCTGCTGTGGGAACTAGCTACTAGAGAGGTGAGTGTTTAGTGATATGCGTATAAACTAGTGATGCTCCGGATATACGTATCTATATCCGCGGATATCAGAGTATCAATATCCGTTACTTTTCTCGCGGATCTTTTACCTTATTAATTTTTAATTGGTAGGATGAAAAGCTATACAGCGTGAAATTTTAATGGTTGTTTTCCCGCGGCAGGACGGTTACCCATCAGTAGTAGTAGTATCGAAACAAAGTTAAACTTAAAAAAAAAACCGAGTTTGTTTTTTTCAAATTATAAAAAAAATATTCATAAACTCGAAAGCGCGATAATCATTAGTAGTTCAGTAGACGTAACGTAGGTACCTACACGAAACACGCACCGCCGCGCGCTGCCAACAAAGGAAAAGTGATTAATAAATGTTCAGAGCAAAATATACTGCATTAACTATCCTGCGCACATGTGGCGAGGTAGCCCCACTCCCTCGCCGTGCCTCGCCGTAGCATGCCGCCGAGGCTCCGCTCCGCACTTTAGTCCTTCCGCGAACGTCGTACGTACAATACGTTATCGTTTCAAAAATGAATTGTAAAAATTAGTATGTCGCTATGTTGCAACTGTACGCCAGGGCTAATGACGCCTCCCATGCCCGGACTTGACTCCGTTGGCCTTTTTCTTGTGGTTTGAGCTCAAACGTCTGGTTTATCGTGAAGAACGCGAACGAAGACGCTTTTAATATCGTAGGACGCGACAGAGACACTTTATTAAAATTGAAAGATAATCAATTAAAACGTGCTCGATTGTGTAACAACGCAGTGGCTTGCACTTCGAACATTACTCCGTTACCGGGAAGTGTCGGTAAGAACCTACTCGTACTTTTGTAAATAATGAACATTTTGAAGTAGTTAGTTAAATTATTGTAAATAAGTTGATTCAAATTTATGAAATACGCCTGAAATACTTTGTTAGATCTCTAATTCAGAAAATTGTTTTTCTTAGATGATATTTTTTTTTTATTGATTAATATAAATATAATAAAATAGGCTTGCGTTTGACCGCCATCTCACCTGATGGTAAGTGATGATGTGGTCGAAGATGGAGCACGCTTAACCAAAAGTAACCTATTCACTCTTGACTTAAAGACCCCTAGATCGCCATCGGGAAACACAGACTCCGGCAGGGAATTCCACTCCTTAGCTGTACGCACAATGAAGGTATTACCAAAAAGTTTAGTGCGTATAAGTGGGATGTCCACTATGTAACGATGGCGCATCGCCATTTGTCTTGTAGTTCGATGATGGATCGGGCTTGGCGGAATTAGATTGTGTAATTCCATCGCACACTCCCCGAAATGTAACCGATAGAAAACCGATAGACTAGCAACTCGTCGTCGATGTTCAAGGCTCTGGAGCTTTGATTCGACCAGTGTATCGTTGCCAATGAGTCGTTTGGTCCGTTTCTCAATAGACTCAAGCGCATCCAGCTGGTACTTAGCAGATCTATCCCAAAGATGTGAGCAGTACTCCATACACGACCGAACCTGGGCTTGATAGAGATTGAGCAGCTGTTCGGGTGTGAAGTACCGTCTCACCTTTGCTAGGATTCCCAACTTTTTTGATGCTAATTGAGCCTTAGCCTCGATATACGGGCCAAAATTGAGGGTAGAAGTTAGTGTTACCCCCAGAAGCTCGATACGATCGGTTATCGGCACGGTTACATCTCGGAAAGTAGGAGCCGGTTTGAATTGACTCCTTTTTGCGGAGAAGAGACACGCCTGGGTCTTAGCTGCATTAAACTTGACCAAGTTGGCATTGCCCCGTTCGGAGACAGCCTTCAAGGACAAGTTCAAGCGTCCAACCATGTCCTCACGGAGAGACTGGATCTGAGACCCATCAGCACGCGCGCTGGACACGTAAAAAGTACACACATCAAAAGTGTCTAGGGATCAAGCATTTTTATGCGGATTTCTTGAGATTGAGATGTGGCTTTGTAATAAATTTATGATTGTATAAATTTATATGGATCCTTTTTGGTGCATTTCATAATTTGAAATAGGAACTGTTAATCAAATTCGAGTAAAAGATGAAAATTAGCTGTCAATATTTTCCCTATAAAAACATACAACGCATTGAAGACATTATTAGTGCTACTGTTTCCCTACTACTGATTAAAACCAACGTTATTATGGAGCGGCGACGTCATTTAAGCAGGGAAGAAATGCTCAGAGCCGTGGGAATGATAGAAGCTGGTTCCCGGCAACGTACTGTGGCTTTAGCTCTGAATACAAGTCAGAGTGTTATCAGTCGACTTTGGACACGTTGCCGAAGCACTGGTACCGTGGCTGAGCGCCATGGAGGACGGTATCGCTGCACCATACGGAGACAAGACCGATACATTCAAATCTTAACTCGAAGAGCTCCAACAATAACCGCCATGATGTTAGCCGTGAGGCTTCATCACTTTTCAGGGAACTTAATTAGCGACCAAACAGTCAGAAACCGCTTGCATGAAGTGAACCTTCATTCCCGAAGACCGCTACGGGTACCACCTATAGCAATGCACAATCGTAGGATTCGATATCAATGGGCTCTTGAACACAGAAATTGGGCAGAAGAACAATGGCGTTTCGTGTGCTTTTCTGCTGAGTCTCGTTTTGGTATGAGACCGGATACAAGACGTATACGACACTGGAGAACCCCTAGACGTCAACAGCGATTAAAATCCTGCCAGGAAGTCCATCCTTATAGTGGTGGAACCATCATGGTATGGGCGGGTATTTGGATCGGCAGAAGAACTGAGTTGATTTGGATCAGAGGCAACCTCAACGCTCAAATTTATGCTGAGACGATTGTATCTGACATCATCGTTCCTCTACAAGTGCAAATCGGTCCCTTATTTCAGTTAATGCATGATAATGCACGACCGCACACAACAAGAGTTGTAAGACAGACTCTCGCCGCAGCTAACATCAATGTCCTGCTCTGGCCTGCTCAGTCGCCAGACTTGAACCCGATTGAGCATGCATGGGATATGCTACAGAGAAGAGCTCTGCCGAATATGGAGTGTATCCAGTCGCACGAAGACCTTTTTTTGTGGTTGCAACGAACATGGGCGGCCATTCCACAGCGTGATTTGGATGAACTCATTTTGAGTATGCCAAACCGATGTTCTTGTGTTGTTAGTGTTCGCGGTAGAAACACGGATTATTAATTGTTTAAGTTACCCAATAAAATTTTAAAGAAAACTGTTATTTCAGTCTTTTTTTCGAACTTTAATGTTAGTGGTTCAAATGTCAAAAATCCCTTTATTAGGAAAATGGCAAATTTCTTTATTAATGCAAAGGTGACTTGGTTTATCGTTACTGTGACAAACGAAAACACTTTATTTGATGAATCCGTAAAGAAAATTTTAATTAATACAATCAGGAGAAAAGTTATTTCAAAAATATATGTTGATCCCTAGACACTTTTGATGTGTGTATTTATGACGTTCCTAAGCCCGTAAAAATATGAAGGAAAAATTTTAATAACTTTTTGGGTAAAACTTATTATTATCAAGGATAAGTTATCAGCTGATTGAAAAGCACGCGGGTCGTCGGCCGCGCGGCCGTTCGTCTCCCGGCTTGCCTGAGCGTAGGTATCGGGGAGGATTACTGGTGGATTCGTGGTCGCTTTCGAGTTTTGTTTTTCGCAATGGTTAATCTGCCATTTTTTTTCTAATATTTTATTTGTTATAAAACGATTGTATTACCAAGACAAAGCCATTTCGCTTCTGGAAAACGACCATTAATATTTCACGGTGTATATAGGTGATTAGGTATAATTAAAAAAAAACTGTTAAATTCCATTCAATTTTTTTTTCTTAAAATCAAATATTTGGCACCTTCATAATTACTGCAAACATTTATCGTAGTAAGTTACTATACCAATCTATCGTTTCAAGGTTTCGCGCGCCGACACGAATTTAGTAAGAAAATTAAGATCCGTATCCGTGGATCTTGATACCAAATATTCGTATTCGGATCCGTATCCGTGGATGTACATTTTTAACGATCCGGCACATCACTAGTATAAATACACTAGATCCTATAAAAATATAATATGTAGCTGTAGCGACATCTATGTCTCAACATACAAACTAAATTATAGAAATCATGTATCGCGTAAGCTGAGTTTACCGCACAACTAGCCTGCATACTAATCACCCGATAACAAACATCGGGCAGTTGCCCATCAGACAAAACCACCTGTTTGGTCGGAGGATTCTCCCTTTTCAATGGGATTGCGGGACTTTACACCCTGTTCCGCATGCCCTCAAACTGGTGACCCCGATGTGATTACTCAGCAGATTCTAATTAGAATTGACATAAAAACTTGATTCATCATTAACTAATACTTCAAAAATAACAAGTGTTAATTCTGCCAAGAATTCTTAGATATTTTTCTGAAGTATTACGTAGTCGGGCCATAAGTTCTTTCACATAGGTAAAATTTCGAATTTAGAATGCAAGCCAAGGAAAAATATTATGGGCATTCGAAATTTGAATATTTAAAGAAAATAAAAGCAAATAATTTCTCGAATTTTGTTCATTTTCTAAAATGGAGTGGACGCGCAAAGAAGACAGAGTCGCAGTAATTGCATTGCATTGTTGCGGTCACGCGCCAACTGAGATTTTTAAACTACTGAAAAATTTGAAAATTCCACCGAGTTTTATTTATCGTACTATCAAACGATTCAGGGAAGATTCAAGATTATAAGATAAACAAAGGAGCGGTCGACCTCGTACTGTTCGGATTCCAGCGGTCATCAAAGCAGTAAAGGCGCGAATTCAACGAAATCCTGTCCGCAAGCAAAAAATGTTGGCTCTGCAGATGGGACTAAGCAGAACTACTATTAAAAGGGTGTTAAATGAAGACCTAGGACTGCGTGCTTATAGAAAAAAAAAACAGCACATCTTCTTAACGCACGGCTAAACAAAATCAGACTCAAGCCGGGTTTTGTTAAGGCGGTATGCGGGAAAAAAATACCGCGAAATACTTTTTTCGGACGAAAAAATTTTTAATGTCGAGGAGACTTTCAACAAACAAAATGATAAAGTGTATGCACACTCTAGTGAAGAAGCGAGCAGACGTGTGCCACGTGTTCAGTGTGGTCATCATCCTTCGGCATTCATGGTTTGGCTTGGGGTATCCTATTTGGGTCCAACGGAGGTGTTTTTTTGTGAAAAAGGAGTGAAAACCATTGCCCTCGTATATCAAAACACAGTCCTAACAAACATTGTGGAACCTCTTTCACAAACAATCTTTGAAAACAGGCACTGGGTATTCCAGCAGGATTCTGCGCCGGCTCATAAGGCGAAAGTACCCAAAACTGGCTCAAAACCCGTGGAATCGACTTTATCAGGCATGAGGATTGGCCCTCATCCAGTCCAGACTTGAATCGCTTGGATTACAAAATATGGCAGCACTTAGAGGAGAAGGTCTGCGCTAAACCCCATCGCAACTTGGAGTCACTTAAAGCATCCCTGATTAAAGCAGTCGCCGATATTGACATGAACGTCGCGTCGTGCGTGCTTGGATTGATGACTGGCCTTGCAGAGTGAAGGCTTGTATCGAAGCAAAAGGAGGACATTTCGAATAATTTTAATGTAGTTTAAATCTGTATTTTATACCCTTTCATTTGATATCTAAATAGTTGTAGTGCGTAACTCATTGTGTCATTTATTTAACTTTCCATGTGACAAAACTTATGACCAGACTACGTAGTTAGGTATTCATTTCTACAAAATAACGCCTGATTCCATTATGATTCATCTTTGTTATTGGCTTACCTATATTGTAACCTATCGTCATAGGGAACATACTGGCTCCTGTAATTCACTTAAAAATAGCGCTGGAGCCAGGGAATTCTCTAATGTATGTAGTATAATAAAACTGAAAATAAATTATTATTGTTACGCCAGTCGCTTAGCGAAGTACGTCGAGAAACTTCGACCGACTTGTAGTACGTTCGAGACACTAACGCCATTTGGGGGCGAGTAGCAGTACTGTGTATCTCGAGTAGCTTCTAGAACATTCTTGGCAGTATAGGCAGTAAGTCGATTGTACGAGAATGTTCTAGAACACGTAGATCGGGGTATAAATAGATCGCAAAGGAACGCAGACGGCAAAAATGTACAAACGATAGCCGAGACATGTCTCGGAAAGAACGTTAACTCATTGGAATTAACGCATTTCCGAGGCACGGAGGAATCAAAATCTTGAAAATCGAACCGTGCGTCTGTTATTAATTAGCCACGAGCTCCCCTAGTCTAAAGAAGATATGTGTAAAGAATAAAGATAGAAAGACCTAAAGTAAATTGTATCTGTGCTTAACTTAAACGCATGATCTCCGTGCTCCGCGTCTCACTGTCTCCCGCGTAATAAATCTATTCTTATACATCACTATTATGTTACGTTTACTATTATTATTCCCAGGTTCCCTTCGCTGACCTATCCCCAATGGAATGCGGTATGAAGATAGCTCTTGAAGGCCTCCGAGTGACCATTCCACCAGGCATATCTCCCCACATCGCTAAACTTATCAAGATCTGCATGAACGAGGATCCCGGCAAACGACCCACCTTCGAAATGGTCATACCTATACTTGAGAAAATGAAACGCTGATACGATCCCAAATTGGAAGATTCTTTTATGCAATATATGAAGTGACTTTATTGTCACTGTCCAATATTTTACAGGAGATTCTACTGCTTAAATACTACAACTTTTTCTATGGAACCAATGTCGAAATGTAAAAAAAATCGATATCCCATACAAAGTTGATCACATGATCAGGTCGTATTGAAAACTGTTCATATTGTAGATTTCACAGATTTTTTTTTATTATTGTAATTTATGCGATCTGTCCTTAGTGACATTTAGCACTGTTTGTCTTTTTGTGAATGTAGGCATGCTTGGTATACGCCCATTGGCATATCCACATCAATACGAGGCACCTTTAGGTGACTATCTTATCAGGTTTTACGTCAGTATATTGGGAAGTGATAGGATCCTTTTCTTGTAGGCACTCACTCTATGTGTGATTCCACAGTTAAAGTTTTATTTGAGTTAAAATTTGGACAGTGATAAAAAAGTCAACTTGTATTTTTTTAGACAGATATTTAGAAGTCAAGTAATTTATACAAGGTGCGTATTTGAATCCCAGCAATTACTAATATATTGCCATTTTTTTTTTACAATTTAAGAAGAAATATATTTTGTTTTTATAAAGTGACACAAACCCACCCAGATGATTGAGTAGGTTTCAAATATACAACCTGTATAAACGAGAACTACGGAATCATAAAAAGGTTATATAATTGTATTTATGAATTTTAATTTACGAAAACGAACGTACAATTTGTGGCTTTTATTTTATTTAAGTAATATTATACTGTCAATTACATGAAAGTTACGGGCTCGAACAAAGTATGTACAGTCGGCCAAGAAAGTGGTGTACCACCCTAAGGTTGAATATCGCTTGCAGATTCATAGGTGATAAAGATTAGTTTCGCTTGCAGATCGATCTGACAACTTCTATTGCTGTCTTTATCTGATTATTGATAACGACTATTACTGTTTGTAACGTGACAGCTGTTCTTAGTTTGAACTTGATGGAACCAATGACGTCGTAAAATCAACGGCGGGGGGCTGTAGATTTTGATGACAAAATTGTATCTACAAATTCAGAATTGTAATCAACAAGTTACATAAAATTGTAAAGGCACAAGGCGAGTCCACAAACCTACAATTTCTGTAAACTTGTAATTACAATATCAATAAAAAACAAGCTAAAAATAGATTTATCCTTTTATTAAATTTCTACAATCAATTTTAAAATACTTATAACAAACAAAAACATAGCATATATAGTAATATTTAGAAGATATTGAAAATTTTTAAAAATTAGAAACGGGTGTAACCGCCGTTGGCCTCTATAACCTCTAAAAGACGAGACCTCATTGAACCAACAAGCCGTGAGCAAATATCGGTTCCCCGCATTTCCTCCCAGATATAATTACAGTGACTAATAAGAGCTTGTTTGGTTCTTTCATTTTGATGCGACCATCGTTGGACCATAAGGCCCCAAAGATTTTCTATCGGGTTGAGGTCCGGCGATCTTGAGGGCCACTGAATTACCCTTACGTCAGTGTGTGAACGAAACCAGGCTCTTACGATCCTCGCATTATGAATTGAACAATTATCTTGAACAAAATCAAATTGTGGCACTTCGTTCTCCGGGTAAACATTACGGACTGTCGGTAGCATTGCATTCTGAAGCACGTCGATATAATTTACAGCCGTCGCTCGAGGAGGTAGAGAACACAATTCTCCTACACCATCCGTACTCATCCAGCCCCAAATATTTACGGAAATTCGACCTGATTCTCTATTTGGGATTACATGATCATCTTTATACCGTGTTGAATTATATCGCCAAAGGTGAAGACGTCCATGCTGACTGGATTTAAACGTTTTTTCATCACAAAACACTGTATTAGACCAATCAAACTCTAAGTGCTCTCTGGCGAAGTTCAGACGAGCAAGTCTGTGAGCATCCGTCAAATATATTTTCTTGGCGTAATGCCTGTGGTGCAACCCCATGTAATGTAGATGATTCCTTATTGTTTGGGCACTCACATCGAACATCTCCGCAAAATGTTTTGTGGGCTTAAAACCATTGATTTCATATTCCCGTCTCATGAATTCTCTATCGTTATTGGAGAGTGCAGGCCGGCGACCACTTCTTCTGTGATCCAACAAACTTCCCTCCTCTCCTTCACGACGAATCCAAAAGCGGACAGAACGCCTCGATATATTCAAATTCCGGGATATCGCACTGATACTGCTTCCCTCATTAAATTGGGCAATTATTTGTGCTCTTTCGGCAATGGTCAAGTTGGCAGGCATTGAGATGATTTTATATGCAGTTGATTGAAAAATAACACGGAAAATATATCGATTTTTTGCATATATTTGACAAAATGTCAATTGTCAGTTTTCTTTTTCAAATGGAATTCGGTTGTCTAAATAGTTTTTATTACTTTTGTTTGGAAACATTTCAATTGCTTTGTAGAAACTAATGTCCTTTTCATTTATACTAAAGGTTAAAATGTCATGTACTTATATGTGACATATGACGTATGAATACTAAATACATAGGTTTACGTCATGATAATGTTGTCTCTTTCAGTAATATCTTTTTATAACGAACCTTGTTGTAATTTTCGATGACCGGGAAACTAAATCAAAACTGGTACACCACTTTCTTGGCCGACCGTACTCTTCCAAATAGTTAGCTATATGAATTAATGTTGAAAAACACCATCGAGAAATGGCGACTGTGTAGTAGAACTTATGAGGCTCAGTCGACATTTCGATAGCTTTTTCTTATGAACATAGAAATATGGACACATATTATTACGTAAAAACATATTCCCTGACGATATCCCAAAATAAAATGTATAATAAATGATTAGGTGCCATCTGCTTGATTTATTAAGGTGATATAAAGTCACTTCCTAATCAATTTTTTATTTATAAAATTTTGTTTATTTTACAATTATATTTATTCAACTATAATATAAAAAAAAACATCTTTTATATTGCAGGTCGTTATTATATCGATATATTTTTTCGTTGTATTTAAACATCACTTAAATCTTTTAACTGCCAGTATTTTAAGTGTTGTTTAGTAATAAGGTTGTGTTCTAATAATAAATTTTCTTTTTTGGATAATTATGCTAAATTATAATTTTTGTAATAATTTTACTAAATTATTTTATGTCTACCAATAAATGTAATTGCTAATATTTAAATCGGTGCTAATGTGAATTTTATGTACCAGAAAATATGAAATAGACCTAAGGAATCGCCTGAAATTGTTGTATATTATAAATATGGAGAAACCAATGTATTTTTTGTGCGATTTTGAATGTTTAAATGAATAATAAAATGTGAGTGCTTAAATCAGAAAATATAATGAAGTAAGAGACTATTCTGACATTATTTCTGAAATAATTTCTGACTATTCTCAAAGCATTGTTGGTAGGAAAACAAAATGTATATTTTTTTCTTGCGGTTTTAGCCGACCAATGAACTATATGCAACAGTGTCTATATAAAATAGTTGAAAATATTTATTATAAAAACTGCATTTCTCTCAATCTCGATAGTAGTGACTAGAATCTCTGCAATCATTGTGTAATATATATCATTGAGATTAATCGCTGTAATTAAATACGTAGTGTAGGAGTCAAACTAATTTTTCGCTATTGTGAAGTGCCTTATAACCCGGCCAAATAACATTATTTGCCTTATGACATTGTAACTGTTATAGTTAAGTGTAGATTTATATTTTTGATGACAAATCAATGTTACAACTTTCATAAAGTTGGTTAATATACTAACGATTTAGTAATATATTTTGGTTTTATTTCTACTGTCTTAGCACCCTATGAAATTTTTGAACTCTAAGCATTGCACACACGTTCATGAAATGTTCGTTTTGGAGATGCAATGTTACATTGCTATTGCTTTAAAATTTTACACTACATATTCATAGGTAGGCCACAAAGGCGGACTTAATGGAATAGGTAATAGATAGCGTGCTGATGCATTAATTGTACGTGTGAAGCGATACCGAAAAATATTTGTTTTATCAGCTAGTAAGTGATAATATCACTATCGCTTCTTGCATACGATTTCTGTATCACATCAGACAATCATCTTCGTACGCACGCACGTTTCCTCAAAAGATCGCTTCAGACAGTAACTTACAAGGTTTTCATATGATTTGATCAGTAGGTACCTCAGTATAGTGGTAGTATGTATGGACGCAGTATACGTATATGGACCTCAAAAAAGACTAACCTCTCAGATCTTTTTAGTGTTCATTCTCAGGATAATCAGGTTTATTCATTAGCGTCCGTAGCTTGGTTGCGCTGCGGTGACCTCTTTGAGGAAACAGCAGGTTTTGTCTGTGCAATTATCATTGCACAAGCTTGCAGCCAAGATCTATCACGATCTTGCTCTGAAATATTCTCTTGTGGACTCGGAAGAAGTACCATACTATAGGTATGTGGCTGACCCAGTTCTTGATAATGGCAATATCACATTGTACTGGATTCGGTCCATCATTACTAACAGGATTATTATAGCTGATATAGTGGTGGTGAACGGTGATTGTCCACATAACCATCCCATGTGACGAGAACGATAAACGACGACGACGAGAAAGATAAGCAAATCAAGTATCTTGACTTGGCGCCCGAAATTGTCGACATGTGGGTGTCGATTTCACGACAATGATTGTACCGATAGTTGTTCTACCCTATAGTGTAATAACAACAAGCCTCGATTAACACCTTAGGAGGCTCGTTAGGCAGCTTGCTTCAGAAAGCGGTACTCCGGACACGGTGCGTATCATTAGAAGGATCCTCTTTCTGGAGCCTTGACTGTCGCGCCGCAACGGGGGCTTATACCTTGTTCCCGATACTGGTGGGCTACTATTTTTTATATATTTTATGGAAATATTTTAAAATGTTATTTATATATGTACAGAATTAGAAATAAAAGAGATAAAAAAATCTATGTGGTGTTTTGTCTGAGAATCAGTAACTTTTCTATTTCCTGGTAGGTAAGAGTAGCAAGCCAATGACTTACTCTCTTTTAACCCGACTGCAAAAGAAGGGTTATGTTTTTCGCGCGTATCTTGTAGGTATGTATGTAATATTCTTTATTACCTCATATCTCCAGAACCGCTGAAAGGATTCACATAATTGAGGTATTGTTAGATTCGTCTTAGCAGCCCAAGACCAAAGTGTTCTTAGATAGGTGACATTTGAAAAAATCAAACATGGCGTCTCACAGTGGGCCCATACTGAAAATTAGTGGACTTAGGCATCAAAGTTCCAATATCGATGCGATTTTTTTTTATGTTACGTGTTATGATATTCCTGATAACTTTTATTCTTATAAAATTTCTTTTTAAGTTGATAGTTTGTCTGAAAAAAAATTAATTAGATTTTTTTGTATGGAGCGAATCACGTTTAATTTTTTTTCTTCAATTGTGCTAATATGTTGGGTGTGTGGCTTGAGTATATGACAGCTAGGGTCATCTTGTATCCACGAAAAAAAAATCAGCGCCGGCCATCCGCGGCAGCGCGAGTAATCATTCGGTAAAAAAAAATGTTTTGTAAGATTTTTTTTGCCATTTAAAATAAATTCAAAGTATATTTATATTACTTTTTATGATATTCATGATAACTTTTATTCTTAAAATTTCTTTTTAAGTTGATAGTTTGTCTGAAAAAAAAATAATTAGATTTTTTTGTATGGAGCGAAATCACGTTTATTTTTTTTTCTTCAATTGTGCTAATATGTTGAGTGTGTGGCGTGAGTATATGACAGCTAAGGTCATTCTCTATCCACGAAAAAAAAAATCAGCGCCAGCCATCCGCGGCAGCGCGAGTAATCATTCGATAAAAAAAAAATATTTCTAAGATTTTTTTGCCATTTAAAATAAATTCACAGTATATTTATATTACTTCTTATGATATCCTTGATAACTTTTATTCTTATAAAATTTCTTTTTAAGTTGATAGTTTGTCCGAAAAAAAAAATAATTAGATTTTTTTGGTATGGAGCAAATCGTTTAATTTTTTTTCTTCAATTGTGCTGATATGTTGGGTGTTTGGCTTGAGTATATGACAGCTAGGGTCATCTTCTATCCACGAAAAAAAAAATCAGCGCCGGCCATCCGCGGCAGCGCGAGTAATCATTCGGTAAAAAAAATGTTTTGTAAGATTTTTTTGCCATTTAAAATAAATTCAAAGTATATTTATATTACTTGTTATGTTATTCCTGATAACTTTTATTCTTAAAATTTCTTTTTAAGTTGATAGTGTGTCCGAAAAAAAAATTAATTAGTTTTTTTGGTATGGAGCAAATCACGTTTAATTTTTTTTTTCTTCAATTGTGCTGATATGTTGGGTGTGTGGCGTGAGTATATGACAGTTAGGGTCATTTTATATCTACTAAAAAAAAATCAGCGCCGGCCATCCGCGGCAGCGCGAGTAATCATTCGGTAAAGAAAAATGTTTTGTAAGATTTTTCTTTTCATTTTTTTTTTTTGCAGTTTTTTATTGTTAAATATATAGTTTTAATAGCGCATAAGTACTTATAACTAGTAATTCTGGTAGAGATTTAGTTATTATTGGATTTTATCGGTAGAGGTGCATTGTGATTGATGACTCATTTGTTTGTGCGCTCGGCTAAGCGCATAACTAATGAGTCATCAAAAAATGCTCGTCTCTGATTGGCTGAATAATTGTCACTCACTGTTATGTTCACTACTTGAGTAATTAACACTGACTATAAATATAAAGACATTCATTAACTCCATCTAGTTTTGCTCTTGTCACTTATTTGTAACCACAGCGAAATACTTTTATTTTTATATGTACATTAGAACTATGGCTGGATTTTGTACCAACCTAGATTTTTCTTGTGAAATTAAGAAGTGGCGGTGATCTGAAAAATCATATGTTTCTATATGAAAGTATAATTTCTGTCTTGACTACCGAAGTTTCTGAAGAAGATAAGAACCGAATCAAGGAGTTCTGTCGACATTTTTGTGTAAATATATATAAAAAGTGGATAGAGTCAAGTAGAAATCAAAAAACTTTTATGAATCGTGTAAGTAATCGCAAGTGGTTGGAAAAAAAACATCAACTGGCCTGTTTGTGCCGGTGTTGACCTGAAAAGTGAGATGGGCTTTTCAGACGCAGCCTTATCTGAGCCTGTGGATATAGATTCCCATGTTCCTACTCTTGCAGTATGTACTACGGAAGCGGGAACATCTACAGAAAAAGAGCACAGAAAACCGTTCGAAGAGTTAAGTAATAAGCAAAAAAAGACGTTCTAATTCCATAGTAGAAGAAAATTCGGAGGAAGATTTGCAGAACTGGTACATAACAAAATTGAAAGACAACGGCAAAACAAATCTGGCAAAAGTAGTCGAATACCTTTCCAGTAATCCAGATGCGCTACCTGAAGTAGACGAGCGACTGTTCAAAAAGCAGAGCTTTAAGTACTGTCTCTGGAGATAAATGTTTAGCTCTTTATACATCAGTTGCGCTCTCGAAATGGAAGTACTTAGCTCTTCGACAATTTCTGAAAGAAGAAAACTGCGTTGCCTTTCCATCTTATCCAAAGCTTGTAAATGCCAAGAAAAGATGTTACCCACCACAAGAGAGTATGGAGATTACCGAAAAAGGAGCTCAGATTAAATTGCAAGCGCTATTGGACCACACTCTGGAGTGGATTTTACTAGATATGAATTCTGTTGATAGGTCTCAAAATGAAGAACTCAAGTTGACCTGGAAATGGGGACTTGATGGTTCTTCGTCGCAGAATAATTATAAACAGAAAACGTCAAACACAGCTACAGAGTTCGATGATTCGTCAGTAGTCATGATAAGCATCGTCCCTCTTCGGCTAGTGTCTACTAGCCTATCATCTGGGAACAAAAATATAGTTTGGGAGAACTCCACACCTTGCTTATCTCTGTACTGTCGACCAGTGAAGTTCACTTTCACTTCGGAGACAGCTGATTTTATAAAGTCTGAAGAGTCTGAGATGAAAAAACAAAATAATGAACGGATATCTACACAGTGTGGAAATATTATTGTATCACATGAATTGCATATGACCATGATTGATGGAAAAGTGGCCAATATTATTGCTGAAGTACCATTATATGCAACGTGTCCCATTTGCTTGGCAAAACCGAGTGAGATGAATAATTTAGGTGCTTTGACTTCCAAACCACTTCGTGAAGAAATTTACAAACAAGGAATTTATTCACTGCATATGAAGATTCGGTGTATGGAATGTCTTCTCCATATATCTTATAATCTGGATTTTCAACGATGGACTGCTCGAGGCGAATATAAAGCTTTGAAACAAGCTAAAAGTATCACGCAACAAGAGTTTCGTGAGCAAACTGGAATGCTGATTGATATAGTCAAATATAGTTCACACAGTATTTAATTTTCGCTCTTTTTATGTTTTTTTGTATTATATCTCTATGTATTGTATATTGCAGTATTGTTTTCCCATTTAAGGGTTTTGGAACTACAAATAACGGGAATACTGCGAGGCGTTTTTTTCCAAGATTACAACAGATCATCCAGAATAACGGGAATTGACGAAAATCTGATTTTCAGATTTTCCGTTATTCTATAAGCCATATCATCAGGCAAAAACGTTGACTGTGAAAAATTTAGAAGATACTGTAGTGAAACAGCTGATGTGTACGTGCAACACTATTCGTGGTACTACATGCCAGTTAGTGTACATAAACTTCTAATGCGCGGTGCAGACATCTGTAACCACTTTGGTGTTTTGCCAATCGGTAAGTAAAAAATAAATATAGTTTGATGTATTTTTTTTTTTAATTGAAAATAGGTTCGCGTTTGACCACTATCTCACCTGATGGTAAGTGATGATGTGATCGAAGATGGAGCACGCTTACCTAAAAGTAACCTATTCACTCTGGACTTAAAGACTCCTAGGTTGTAGCTGTCGGGAAACACAGACTCGTATTATTTGACTCGATTGCGTTTTGAAATTAAAATGTATGTACTTATTCGTTTTAGGTACCTTATCTGAAGAAGCTTCGAAAGCTTGTAATAAGGACTTCAGAAACTGAGGGAGAGGCACACTCGGAAAACGGGGAGAATAGTAACAAACGAAGACATCCTCCATTGACTTCTAATAAGCTCTGATCCCCACATATCCTACATAAGGCCTAAAATAACGAAACGGGTTCATAATGAGTTGTTGCTTGAAGCAATTCAGTTGTTAAAGACTACTGAGCCTCCCTGTGACAGTGAGATTATGGAGGAAGAAGAATACCTCATAGCAGAGTTTGAAAATTTGCCGGACCCACTAGCACTTCTGGAACAAGAAATAATGTGATCCGGCTCTAGATTATTCCCAAAAAAGGGCTTTTTTGGGAATAATCTCATCATTCTCATTTTTTGGGTATGACTCATTAGTTATGCACTTAGCCGAGCGCACAAACAAATGAGTCATCAATCACAATGCACCTCTACCGATAAAATCCAATAATAACTAAATCTCTACCAGAATTACTAGTTATAAGTACTTATGCGCTATTAAAACTATATATTTAACAATAAAAAACTGCAAAAGAAAAATCTTACAAAACATTTTTCTTTACCGAATGATTACTCGCGCTGCCGCGGATGGCCGGCGCTGATTTTTTTTTAGTAGATAGAGAATGACCCTAACTGTCATATACTCACGCCACACACTCAACATGTTAGCACAATTGAAGAAGAAAAATTAAACGTGATTTCGCTCCATACAAAAAAATCTAATTAATTTTTTTTCAGACAAACTATCAACTTAAAAAGAAATTTTAAGAATAAAAATTATCAGGAATATCATAGCAAGTAATATAAATATACTTTGAATTTATTTTAAATGGCAAAAAAAATCTTACAAAACATTTTTTTTTACCGAATGATTACTCGCGCTGCCGCGGATGGCCGGCGCTGATTTTTTTTTTCGTGGATAGAAGATGACCCTAGCTGTCATATACTCAAGCCACACACCCAAAATATTAGCACAATTGAAGAAAAAAAATTAAACGTGATTCGCTCCATACAAAAAAAACTAATTATTTTTTTTTCAGACAAACTATCAACTTAAAAAGAAATTTTATAAGAATAAAAGTTATCAGGAATATCATAACACGTAACATAAAAAAAAATCGCATCGATATTGGAACTTTGATGCCTAAGTTCACTAATTTTCAGTATGGGCCCACTGTGCGTCTGTGCGAAGCCATTTTACATAATAAAATATATTTTTTTTCGAATACTTACAATATGGGTAACAAATTAAAAGGCTTATCACAAGGATTTCAAAAAGCTATATCATGTTTATCATTACTGTAATACTAGCAAAAATAATACAAACAGAAAGTTTAAAAATATGAACTTAGCTCTTTCACTCGGTGAATCCGGTGGGGTGCCAATGTGACACGACCGGGAAAACTAAATAATTGTAGGTATATTAATATTTTAACTAAAAAGATGAAAAAAAAAAAGTTATTTAAAAACCCGACTGCTCAATGCAAGAAACAAGTCATTTTTATTTTATTTCTTGCATTTCAGTTGAGCAGTCGGGTTTTTTAGAGTTTTTAAATAACTTTTTTTTACAATCGTATTTATTCGTGCCATATAGTTAACTACTTACATATTACATTGTTTATTTACTGCCTTATATATTCTATTGCCTAGTACTTACACTCTCAGACAGTTTTGTTATACAGCTCTGTAAGACAAACGTAAGTACTTCGATCTTCTAGCTGCGAGTTGACCCGTCTTGTAGGTATTGCAAGTGAATCCTGACTGTGCTGTGTTGAGCACAAAGAGCTGACTAACCGTCCTAACCTTGCAGTCCTTATAATAATTATATTGTACTATACCGGAAGTGTTTAAAAGTCATGACTTTAAGAACAGCTCGTTGCGCTCTTTCTAGCTAGCAGAGTGAGAAGCAGACATCCGTAGTATGTCAAAATCTGGACTATAGCGTAGATTCTTGAAAGACGTGCCATGAATTTGCACCTTCCAGGACATAAGGTTGTCTATCATGATGCCGTGGTACAGAGTTGTTCGGACAAGTGGAGGGCAATGGCAGCGGTAGAAGTATTTCCGAAGGGGAAATTTTTGAGATTATCAAGTCAATTTTAAACGCGGGTCATGCCGCGTGCATAAGCTAGTTTATAATATTAGTAGGATTTTAAATTTCACTCGAACCCCACTCTGAGTCCACGCAGACGAAGTCTCGACTCGCGGGTAGAAGCCCATATAGGTAGTAAAAGTACTAAGTAGCGGCACGTAAGTCTAGCGCTGAACGATATGCGGAGGGGATTGCTGCGCATGGGTACTGTCGCGCACGCAATACAATTATTAGCTAAATAACGTTAGTGACATTATTTTAATGTAATGTCAAATAGTAGGTCTAGCGCTGAACGAAATGTAGAGGATAGCTGCGCATGAGTACTGTCGCGTATGCAAATAATATTACCTATAATTTAATAAATAGTTTATCTCCAATGCCAATGTCCAAGGATTTATAGTAGGTACCTAAGATATAATTTTTAACAAGTTTTGTGGGGAGTATAAAAATAGAAACATTATTTGTTAATTTGATTTTTTTTATTTTAGATTTAAGTCTAATCTGAATCAGAGAATCTACAGTGAATCTGAATCTACAGAGAACCATTCTCAAATTTACAGTGATGCTGTCCGAATGACTGACTAAAGTATTTGTAGCTTCGTCAATCTCACTTTTAATTTGTTTCAAAGAATCAATTAATTCGTTAGATTCCCTTTTTAAAAAGCAATTCACGTCATAAACCATTTTTCTTGCCTGTCTTTTCAAAACAGTATTTCTTCTAGGTATATTCACTTTAAAGTCACAAACAAACTAAATTTAACAAACAAATGCAACCTTAACAAAAAAACAACAACAAAAATTAACAGCAATAACAATACAATTAATGACGCGACTGTACACGGGATGTGCGCGGAGCGTCGTATCGGCGCGGGGAACATAATGCGGCTGGAGAGCCAATCGGCGCTACGCACGCCCGCCCTTCATCCCGCTAGCCCCCCTCAGGTACCTTAATTTTTACTTCTGCGCAATAACGGTCACCGCTAGTTTCGTGCCGCTGCCCGCTACTTGTAGAAGGCGTAGAAGCATAGAAGCTAGTTTTTATAAAAGAGTGAATGATTTCAGAATATGACGTCACCATTGCCATTACATTTAATATATTAAGACATATTTGGCATTTATTATCACGGTCTCTTTTTCCCTGCCTGGGTTAGACGGAGAAAATAATCACAACTCTATAATCTATAACGACCTGGTATGACAGGTGCTTGTCAAAGTTGTCAACTTGTCATTGTCAACCTAGTACCAACTGCCAAACTGCTTTTGGGGTGGTGTATAGCTAAATTATTTACCTTTAGCAATGTTTTTAATGTGAAAATTACTTTATTAATGCAAGGAAGTACATGTAACTATCACCAAAATTATTGACAATGGAGCCGGCTGGTACCATTGATGCCAGTGTTTTACCCAAAATCATAGATGTGGAGTGGAAACTTGAAGTTATGACGAATGTTCCTGGAGTTGGTTCCGATAACTTGTTGTACACAGTTATACTGAAGACGACCAGCGGTGGCGACATCAGGTTCACTTGCGGAAGCCAACAGCTGCAAGATTTGGTGTATAAACTGAAAGATTTAGTCAGACATTGCGAAAACGTGAAAAGTGAGATCGCTTGATGTTTTTTTGTATTCTTTGTGATTTAAGGTGGCACCTAATGTATTCCAGATGAAAATTATATTTTAAGTTAACATTACAAATTGTTTGGTATTTTCCTCCTGCAAGAATTAGTCAAGAAGTTTTTATTCTGGAACAAAGCTAAGTTGCAGTGCTATACGTTTTTAGTCTCCCTTGAGGGAGACACATTGCACCTCCATGAGAAGATGCCTCAACAGGCATTACACAGTTCGAAGCAGTGTCCTAAGTGCACCCGGGGCTTCTTTTGATATGCTATTTGAAAATTTCACACTCTTTGACCTTATACCCGAAGACCAATCATCTGTTGAAGGTTTCCATGCAATGCAGCCACTATTAATAAAACCAGAAAATCTTATTCAAAATAACTTTATTTAAAAATACCATTATAAAGTACCATAGAGAAATCACAAATCAGAAAAATAAAAACAATTCCATTGTGTAAAACATAAAGCTGATCACAGATGAACTAAAAATGACTTAAGTGAGTAAGCTGCATTTTTCATATTTTTTAACATCTACTGTTTAATAATGAACTACAAAGGTCCATTTCACAAAATAAAAAAAAAAACATGCTCCATCTTCAACCACATCATCGCTTACCATCAGGTGAGATGGTGGTCAAACGCGAACCTATTATCAATAAAAAAAAACAGATCTTTAAAATGCATTTCTTCAGTTGACAAATACTGCATTAAGAAGTAAAACCTCTATTTTGAAACCATTTTTAAATTAGACTTTTGTGATTCCTAGCTTTGAAGTATTAGGTACCCTGATCATCAAATGCACCTCTTTGTAGTTCATTATTCCGTACATCTACTCTACATAGGGTTAGCATCTTGGGACTATTGAATGCTTATCATATATTAATAATAAATTTATCTTAAAATAT
This sequence comes from Tholera decimalis, assembly GCA_943138885.2. NCBI lineage: Eukaryota > Metazoa > Arthropoda > Insecta > Lepidoptera > Noctuidae > Tholera > Tholera decimalis. Next base: position 6,580,320 of record OW964566.2, on the reverse strand, counting down.
CACAATATCAACAACTACACTACCACAATACAATGAACATTTTGATTATACTGTATTTATAGGAGCCATAAGAACAAATTTTTTGATGTTTTGATCAATACATTTGTCTGCTTTCAAGATACCAAGTAAATGATTTTCACAACATCAAATGCTGGGTGAAGACTGCCGGAATAAATGCAAGTTATGAAACCAGTCCCACTAATGTTGTAATTTGAGGAGCTATGTATGTGGTGGAAGACTTTCAGCCACAACGAGCCTTGAGTGACTCATTAACTTAGCAATGGATAGTACCAAACACAGACAGGATTGTTCATAAAGCTATGCACGAGCTGGCATCCCAATAAATACAGTCTAGTTCTTAGTCTGTGTTCACAGTACACACAATTTCAGACTTAGTTAAAATTTTGCATTCAGATTTTAAAAAATCACAGAGACCACTTACATTACTGTGACGGATAGAACTTTGAAACAGTACTTTAGGCCTAATACACCTTTTACAACAGTTTTTGTTTCCGAAGTGAGCTTACATGTTCTTAGAATTAATTGTTTTAGTCATACATGCAACTATCAATGTGTAATAAAATATTCCTTCTCTTATAGACCTATTAGCTGCACACTCATATTTTTTATGATTTTATTCATTTTCAAGTCTACTATTAAACTACTAATATTGTGATATAAATACTGAGTTAGGGCTTCATTTGACGAGCAAGGTCTTTTGTTGACAGGCCAAAATGGTCTCATCGAATTCAACTAGTTCAACTAATCTACAAATGTAATGATACAAGATTATCACGGATAATGAAGATCTGTTTACACGGTTATTTTGTAATGGAAGTCGTAGAAAATAATCTCAAAACAAAATGGTGTGTGAATTAAATGCAACACACAATTTAAAAGCAATTAAGCATGGTATTAAATTCGATAGCTGTTAAATAGCCTAATTCAAAACAAAGTAACTTATAGTTTAAAAAGTGTTAAATATTCAATAGTTTTTTACAACCAAGTCAATTTTGTATAAACTTGACACCATTTTTTTATAGTGGTAACTCACAATGGTTTTATATGATCACTATTCATCTGACATCTAGCAGGATTTACAAGTCGGGTTAAGCATCCGATAACCTCAGAGGTTGAACTGTGAGAGACCACAACAATAAAACAAGCAGGATTTACTTAGTGTTTTTTAAATTTACTTTTAATATTTGAGATGTTATGTGACTTGGCTGCTTACAATCTATGTTTTCAACTTAAATAAAAACCATTTAAACATAACAAACAACACACATGGATAAATAGTAAATACAGGTTACACGCTTATACTGATATAATTTTGGAATTATCACATACTTTTTTTTCCTTATTTTTAAAGCCTTATCATATTTCATATTATAAGCATTAAGTGCGTACGCAGCCGAAAATTATTTTTTTAATTAATTCCTTAACAAAACATAAAATATCCTTATATCAACAAAGCAAGTTAAAATGTTATTTGGTCATATTCACTGGTAGTGTTGCCATTATTTAGGAAGATTTTAGCATATATTCGTCTTTATGCATAACCTCATTTTAAAGAAAATGCGATAGCATGGCAACAATTATAACCAATTTACAAAACAAATATTTCATTTCACTGAACTGTCTGGAAATTCTTATATGTATAAGATGTAACAGATTAAGCGCAATACCTCAGATACCCCAATTATAATATTAAATTATAAGTCTAGAACAACATCCATAACTAAATAAATTGAAACCAAACCTAGACATTTTTTATAAAATAGTTATCCTTACTAAACGCAATATGTATGTGCGTCATACAATATCCTTACGCAGACGCATACACTCATGCAATATTAGCGGCCGACACGCACACGAGCGCATTTTCTTGAATTAATTTGTCATGATACTTTGTTTCCATTTTAAGTTAAATGAAAGATCTTTCCGTCAAAATTTAACACCTATTTTTTATGACGGAAGTCGATTCAGAAGCCGGTTCTGTTCTGAACCTACTTTCAGGAATTGCATTTATTCTGTTACACATTGTATTTGTATTAATACAAACCATTTTTATTTCTACTTTGCTACTTATAAAATGTCACTACAATGGAACACATAGATTCATATCGCGATTACAAACCATAGTTGTAAACTTTAAAGTGATTTAAAGAAGCCAGTTATAAAACTAAATTAATAAAATTTAGTCTTAATTTCAGGTGTTTTATCACCACATGTAATAGTCAATTAAGTTTAATTTATTTTTATGCAATTTATAAATATACACATGACTAAAGAACAAGTGAACAGTTACCTAAAAACATCTATGTCATCATAGATATTTTTATGTTGCCATATCAAGTCAAATAATGTGATGTGTGAGTTACAGTCGAAATCATCTTGTGCCGTCCATACGTCATATTAATACAAACCTACAGTTAAGTATTTCTTTACCTATCTGAATACCACTGATATCAATAATGTTATATTTCAAAGTAGGCCCGATGGCCGAGATCTCAGTCAGTCAATGATATTTTACAATAAAGGCTGCTTGCTAAGTTCTCATTTGATACATGTTTATAAATAGTGGACAAAGCACCAAAGTCTTAAGAATCGCATTTAGTAGGCATCTCAATATCAGATTTTCATTTCTCTTAGTTTGACTTGCAAACCACCAAATTATCAAACTTTGCCGCCTAATTCTGACAGCTGTCAACACGTATTTGAGAGTTGCTATTATACACATATTTTATAAGAGTCGAGTCGTCACACTAGTATTCAGTGATGTAGTTGTGGCTTGAAATCGAGTATTTCTTTGTACATTTAAATACTGAAATAAGTTTCAATAGAAAAATTAAATAGCTATTTTGTCGGCATTTAAAAGGTAAAATATTATCCGCATCCCAGTAATAAGTCGAAATAGGGAACCATAAATCGTTTATCGTGTGACGATACCGACAGTCACCCATTAAAAACCAAAAGCTTCGCCTTGAAACTTTTTAAAACCCCCAAAAATCTTGTGATAGTTTGACATATAGCTGCAATTTAATCTTCAATGTTCACGGCAAGCCCGCAACCAAAGAGTTTTCCAGTGTCCAGTTATTTAAAGAGAGAAGAACTTGAGGAAGGCCGCGGGAGGTACGGGATGTGGAGGCAAGGGACCTCCGGCCTCCTTGAGTCGCTCGCGGTACTCCGGGCACTGGTCGGCGATGCAAGGGTGCCCGAGGGAACGCCAGAACAAACACTTACAATGACGACATAGGGAGAGGGTCTCAGCAAATTGGGCGTCTTCTCGGAGTCCGTACGACCTGAAATACGAATAATTTAAATCGTTAACTCGATAGTATGTACCTACATGAAATCGATTTACAGAATCGTTTTTAAGGATTGTTATTTGAGTACAATATAATATTAAACGACGATGCCAAGTTTCAACGTTATTTTGTAGTGGTGGTCCTTGGAAATCCTCTATCAATTATCGATTCGAATTGACCAAGTGCAGGTGGCAAAAGAGGCTCGATCATTTCTGCTTCCTGTGGTAAAACTCGTCCTTGAAGAACTTGATAAGCTTCTGAAATTTCTTCTGGAGTCAAAAACGCCAAGGCAAGAAGATAGTGTAGTTTTACACACTTAGTATTTATATCGAGTAGCTAGCTAATAATATTATGATAATTATTTTCTTAAAAAGATAAATTCATGATTATAGTTGATTTATTGTATTGTTTCATTATATTGTACTCAAATAAAAATTCTTAAAACTATTCTGTAAATCGATTAGATGGTCGTTCGAGAAATTATGAAGATCTGGGACTTCGCGCTGCCGATGATTTGAGCTTAGAGTTATGTGAGATTTTGATGCATCGAGGTAGTGAACTGTCGCACTCATAATTCATCGATTTCATGTACTATCGAGTTAACGTTCTCGAGCAAGTGTTATTCGATCTCACGTCATTCGATTTCAAGTAGGGAGCCCCCATTTTTAAGAGGAAAACGGAAATACTAGATACCTGAAATTAGGCAAACATTCAATAATTATTAAACTTAAATATAATTCATATCAGCTACTGCCCGCGACATTATTCTTGTGAAAATTTTGCATATTTCTCTGAGATAAAAACTAGCCTATACATAATAATGTTCTAAACTATATGAGTGTCAAATCTCGATAAATTAGGTTTTTTTTGCGTAATTGTAACAGAAACGTCATTTATAATATTGATACCTATTCTCTTGCCCGTATCCCAATTTATTTTGGTGCGGCTACAGCGGTCTTGCAGTCTAACAAAGATATCTCCTAACATCCTTACTTTCTGAGTTGGTGGAACAGCTTCTTCCAATCGAAGTCCTTTTCATCCACGATCTCCTCCTTATTCTTGGCCAGCGTGGCGTCAATCTGCTGCTGAGTGAAGTGGAAAGTCACCAGCTCGCGCCAGATGCGTTGTTCCGTGCACACTGATGCCATCACCGTCCATGCTGATGATGCCGCCTGGAGAGAGACGAAGAACTTTGATAAAAGCTTGAAAAGATGGGAGTTCGTTAGGTGAATTGGTGGGGAGAGACGAAGAAGTCTGATAAAAGCTTGAAAGATGAAAGTTCATCCGGTGAATTGTTACGGAAATACGAAGAACTCTGATTAAAGAGAAATAAAATGGGAGTTCATTCAGTGAATTGGTGGGGAGAGACGAAGAAATCTGATTATAGCTTCAGAAAAAGGAAGTTCATTCGGTGAATTGGCGGGGAGAAACGAAGAAGTCTGAAAAGCTTGAAAAAGGGGGTTCATTCGGTGATTGGCCGATGTCTTTGAAGATGTTCTGTTATGTTTGGTTTAGAACTTAGGAATTCGCAAATAGAAAAGGGAAACGATGTAGTGGTCTTGTGGTGATTTCATTTAGCTATCCTTTTTTGCAAGGTAAGGGTCATATCTTGCAATTGAATTTTCCTCCTGGTTCTTAACTGATTAACATGAAATTTTGCATACACGTTTATTTTGTCAAGTTAAGTCACTTTAAATCTTGGCGGAAGGATCAAGATAGCGGATTAGTTATTTTTGTGCACTGCCATGATATGGGTATGAAATAAATGACTTTACTAAGAAGAATATGAAAAAATTAAAAAAAAACTCGTTTTTATTTTTAAAAAGGTATTTTACTTTCTACTATATTGAGTTAACATCCAGAAATCGAGAGTCAAAGTTCTACTTACATCCAAGTCCCTGTGATCCGATATCCTTAGCAGAATCTCTCTGATGCACTCTTCAGGCAAATCGTGAAGTTTAGGCACTACTTCTGGTCCAGGCTGAAAAATAAACATGTAGTTGTGGCGTATATTTTTATTATCTACCTACCAGTGTACTCCGAACGGGCGCACATTGAGTGCTCAGACCGTTTGGAGTAGTGCCAGCATGCCCTTAACAGAAAATAGCACTAAATGAGCGGTTCCCTGGCGATTGTGCAAGATAGATTGTCCAACTGCTGTCCAAAATATACCGGGACTTTTGTTTTTGGGACGATGTAATTACGGGGCATAATTTTAATTAGAGTGCTGCTTTCTGTTTTAAAATTATTGAGTCTGTGTAGATCTATTATAGAGATTATAATTAATTGATACGTCGATAATAGAAGCTAAAGATTCTTGTGCTTCTATTTTGAACAATTTATTTAGAATTTTCAGAATCCTGAGCCATCAGAACGGCTATTTAGGTAAGCTGGTTACTATAATTATATTATCCTCTCAGTATTTTGCCTGAAGACCAACTCGACTTTGAGGGTCGTGAAGTTGGAGCCGCGCCTCAATACGAATTTCCAATCGTTCGTGGTACGAGTTCCGACCCTCCAACTGGAGCCATTTCTAAAGGAAGAATGTTGGTCAAAGGGCGTCATGTATCGACGATTTCGTGTAAGATTATATGACACCGTAGAACGACCACACTTCATGCATACTAGTTCTATTTTGTATTATGAATATGTATTAGTATATAGTTACTTATTATTATATATATTCTATTGGCCTTAGTTGCCTGAAATAAAGAATCTATAGAGATATAATGGCCATTTCTGTTCGAATCTCCCGAAATGTGGTGTTATTGATCTACAGTGTATCTTTTTATCGTGTACCATATTCCCTGACGGAGTATGTGTTTCCTGATGAGATGAGCTATAACCTAGAGGTCTTTCAGTCAAGAGAAAATAAGCTATTTCGAGGTAAGCGTGCTTCATCTTCTGGCTTCTTCAACGGTTACCATCATGTGAGATGGTGGTTAATCGCGAGCCTATTAACAATGAATAAAGAAATAGTACGTACCTCTTGTATCCTAATACTATTAGCGATGCGGTTGATTCTGGCGATAGCGTGGTCGTGGTGGCCCCAGAGAGCGCGGGAGCCGAGTGGCCGGCCCCAGCACGATCGCTTTTCTGATTCGCGAGCTGATGATACCGACATCACTAGCGCGCGGAGAGCGTTTAGATTGTGTTTTGAAGTTGCCACTGGAATGAGAAACGTGGTTGGGACTTAGGTAATGGTAGCTGTTTCCTGAAAAGTTTAACAAATTTTTAATGACACAGAGGCTCACTTGTAAGTTTTAAGTAATACTTACACGATATTAATAAAATACTCAACTTTAGTCAATTGTAACTATTTGAAAAAACATAATTAAAGGCAGGGTTTTTTCTGACAATGATCTTAATTAAGTGATTTATTATAAAGAGTGGTACAGATCAGTTAGTGTTTTTACTTGTTAGAATGCTATTGGAACTCCCTCGTGTTTTGTTCAATAAGGAGGCGGTCTTGCTTCTTATGATCACGGCAGCAGCATATTTGGTCTTTAGTGAAAGTCTGCACGGGACGAGTAATGATGCAAGATTGCTTCATGAACGCAAAATACTATGGAATATTAAGTTGCCTCTAGATACTAAAAAAAACTATCCTAATAATGAACCTCAGGGGTGGAACCCGACCCATCACCCTATTGGCGAGAACTCACTAGTGCTAGTGCCAGACACAAGCATATTTAGCTTAGTTAGAGGGGTTGACAAGTTGCTAGTTCTCTTTATAAAAACCACACCCACCTTGATCAGCAAGTTGCTCCAACATGGACAGTAACAGTTTCTGCGCTGCACCGGGCAGATGCGTCAGTCTCTGACCTCCGACCAGTAGCTCCAACAATGCGCAGATGTAATTGAACCGGCGAACATCTCGCACGGCTGACGAGAAGTCTAGCCGACGGACAGCTTCTGACAGGCCGTTAAACCCTGCAATCTGAAAAGGCGTAAAACATTGTAGAAAGGAGTCTTGTTGAAAAGGAAGCAAGATAGGATAGGAGTCGTTTTTTTCTAAGCTAGTCAGGTGAAGACACGGTTGGCGTAGAAGTTGAGCGATTGGCTGCTGATGCGCTGCGTTTCGCGGGTTGTGTGGCCTATGAATAGTACGAATAGTATGTTCCGGCTCTGGGTTTTTGTAAAAATGCACTTATGGTACACAAAAAAATCCCAGGGTGAGCCAGTGAAAATAAAAACATTGCGGAATTACTAACTATACTAAAAAAAAAACTATCAGACCAAGACAAACAATTGAAGAGATTCTAAAAATTACTTTAACGAATGAAATTAAATGACAATATTAAGTGTTAATTTATCTAAAAAATTGTTCTTCATGATTGCAGTATGTAGCACCGATGCAACTCAAACCTATATATACTTGACACATGCTTCGCTCTTCCACGGGGCATCCTTAGGGGATGTGGAATCGTCAGGCCAAATAACAATCGAATCTAAATAGTCCCTCAAATATTCAATAGTTATGGATTCCTGCAAAAGAACACCTAATTTCATTCTGTATCACTTCTATTAAATTCCTTTTAAATTGAGTAATTATCCAATTGGGTACTCACTACTACTCAACTACTATAACTATTACTTAATTACTATATTATACTATTACTCAATTTAAAACGAATTTATGAAAATGATGTATGGGGTTCATATAAAGAAAGAAAAACGAAATTCACTGATGTCATGAACTCATATCATAAAAAAAGGTTAACCTATATAAGGTTATCAGCCCATAATCTGCAATCTCTTAGGGTTATCACCGAGGGTAAGAAGGATTTATTACAAGAGGCAGCCGCTTTGCTTTAGATTTATGATATTGACTATAGCAGCTATACGAGAATAGTTGCGGATCGCAAGGACTAGCAAGCGATCGGTTAGACCTATGTCTGTTTTAAGTCTGGTAGGTAACTAGACGAATGATGAATTCATGATGGATGAGTATCTAAGGGCCTATGCACACCACGTTTTTTAAACCCGCCGTTGACGCGCGTTTGTAGCGATACAGACGCGATACGCACGCAAGCTGCTCTGCTCTGTAGGATAAAAACGCGCGTCGACGGCGCGTTTAAATAACGTGGTGTGCACAGGCCCTAAAGCAAAGGGTCATAATCTTCTGCTTAGCCTTATGTATATCGTTGTCAGCTTTCGGTGTAATCGGGAGCTGCTGAGTACTAGTGTTTTACATAAAGCGGCTGCCTACCTCAACGCCATAACCTAGGTAGCTGGGTAACACGAAACCCCTTGACAAGAAGGTGTCAGATTTTCTAGCTTCTGACTACCCGTAACGACTGATAAAAATGTACAGACGCCAGCACATGAAGCTACCCGAAACTGTTAAATATTCCCAATAAACCTTGAACCTGATTTCTTTAACAATAAAGTTGAAAATCTATTAAAGAAATTTGACAGATTGTTGTAGCTTGATGTGCTGCTTCTACAAATGACAGTCGAGGCCAACGGTTTAACTTCTCAAGGACCGCCATTATTTACGTCAACTATTAGTTGAGCTCCGCTGGCACACAAATTTGTTGCCAGCGGGGCTCAACTAATACGGGTTTACTGGCACGTTTTTGAGCCGCTGGGGCTCTAGAGGTCAACGTGCTTTCCGAGGCACGGAGGTATCTCGATGTCGATATGTAAAGATGGTTGGACGGACCTACCTCGTTTAAACGATGCTTAACCTTGAAGATTCATGTGGCTATAATATAATCTCGAGAATGCTCGAGATTTTCCAGCAAAAAGAAGAGAAGATGTCTAAAGAATAAAGAAAGAAATATACAGTATAAAGGGTATTCGTGCTTACCTCCCTAGTACATTTGATTGTGATGTGACAATGTGGAGGTATCCTGGTCACTCCATCGCTTGTGTTCTTATCGCTCTCCTCACCTTCTGGGGACCTATGGACAGACAAACGGGATGATTATATCTACACTATTATTATGACATAGGATATTCACGAAGAAGATTGGTTACATAAGCCATATGCGAGCGACGAATATAGCAGATGAGTTGAAGCGATCTTCGTGGTCGAAATCGGCCAGACCACATCATCATCATCATAATTATTATGAAAGGAAAGTTATGATTTCTTAATTGTGTGTATATTGGATAAACTCAAAAAGTACTAGACCGAAAATTTTTCACGAATACAAAGCTACGTTATTGGCAAGTTACATCGCATAATTTAATTTTGGTTCGGATAGGAAAAAGCTAGTTTAAAATACATAGTTATATAATTATGGCACAAAGAATACTATCTGGTAACTATGAGTATGACGTTAGTGCGTGTGTTTCTGAAGTTTAAATATTCTACACAAGATCTATACGTTCTATCTACATATGCATGTATCGGCGGCATATTATTCGGAAGAAGAAAACTTCCCCCAATTTCGATTTAAGGCAAAGCTGCCATCTTTTCCCATAATAACCGTAAACCTTATAACAGCAACATGGGAACCCAATTTATTTGACATCGAACCAAGAATAGATGCATCAAAATTAAACAGATATCGAATCTAAACGACATATTGGGGGACTACGATATAGAATTTTGCGTAAAGGGCCTAACAAAAATAGCTCAGGGATATCCGATATCCAAAATATGGTTCGAGCAAAATGGGTCGCTAGTAGTTCGTTAAGCGTGACCCATAAAGCATGTCCAGTGTTGTAGAGCGATGACCAGGAGGATGGCCTATGAGTGTTGAGGTTTTAATAAAATGGCCGGCTTAGAGCCATCACCCGCAGTTCCTTTGTATTATTTTTATGTGTACGAAGCGTGGAGTAGATGCACACTTAAAGTCTGCACTAATGCTGGTTAAGGGGGATTTGCTTCAGAATAGACTGGTAGATTACACACACTAGCTTCTATAATGCGTTTTTGGTTAAATAGAGAGCAATACTATGTATTCTGATTAGTTTGCCATGGGTATATTTTCAGCCGGGGTGCTCTACCAAGAGCAGGAGGAATCATTTGAAACATTACCCCCGCAAAAAAGGGGTAAGTATAGCTTGTTCGCTTTTCCATTTACCAATTTGTGGAGTGACTTTTCGTATTAGAAATATCAAACTTACGCTTTGGGTAGAAAAGAAGAAAGTAAGTTGAATGCCTATCTTTATGCGATATCTATATGATAGTATGGGACGCTACTATTATAAAACACTGGACTAACACGGTAGCTTTTCCGTCAGACTCTGCCCCTATGTAGTTATTTAGAAAAATAATAATATGATTGCTGTGTACCTTAAACAAAGTATATACAGGCGAAAAGAAAAAGAAATAAATAAAGTGTACCTAGTCTTTCAATTTGGTGAATAATTATTATCAAATTCATTGTATAGGTACTAACACTATTTTTTACTTGTGTATTAGTATAATATGTTATCTAATATATCTGGAAAATAAATCCGCAGTTTCTCATTTAGCAGAGAAAATCACAAAACTGCGAAACGATGACCTGATTTTGAACATTGTCAACTTTCATCACGATTCGCGGTGCAATTATATCTCATAGCTTCACTATCGTAATTGACAATGTAGTCGCTATAATAACTACACCATACCCATAGTTTATAGCGTTTTTATCGTGCATAACTATCATGAATTCATTTTATTACGAATAATGGGTGATCGTCATATTTTGCTCCGGTCATTAGAAAGTTCGTTTACGTAAGAATAGTTAGACATATTGACTAAGATTTTTTTTCTGAACTCATTAGTTGTGTAAGCCGAAAATATGGCACGGACGCTCATTGGATTATTTGCTGGAATAAGTTACGCTGAAGTTAGAATTGTTATTATGTATTTGGAGATTACCAGGGCCGCATTTGGAGGTGTAGTGGGGCCACTTCGCTAGGGCAGCGAAGGACCAGAGGCCCCTAATTATATTCTGAATACAATTAAAACATTTTTATTCTGTCAAGTGTTTCAATCAATAAAATTATTCCAAGAAAGAAGGAACTAATTTGTTGAACTTAAATATCTATACTAATATTATAGAGCGGAAAAAAATGATTGCGTTCAAATTTAGATATTTTTATCTCTATTGTGGGGACCCTTCTCTTGTGGAGGCACCAGAGCAGTAGCTTCGCCTAACCTCCCTAAAATCCAGCCCTCAGATAACTATGCTACAAGTTTCGTAACTTCTAACAGGTTGTCCAAAGCATGTTTATGTGATACTTAGTAGACGTCCCCGCGTCCATAAAGTGTCGAGTTTGTCTGTATATTCAAGAGGTAACAATAATGACAAAACTTCAGTTGTGTGTGAGGCTTAAGGTACATGTTCGTATATGTATATGCAGCATATGCTTTATGCATATGTACGATCACGCTCTGTGCACTTAAGAGGGACGCCTCTAACGAGGGGTGTTACTTAAGACTTGCTGTAAACACACTACACATCGCACCATTACGTAGGTACCTAAAGCAAAGCTTTCTACGAATTGACTTCCTTGCTTGCATTTCATTTTCTTTAGCTTACAGATTTTCAATAGAAGTGTACCATAAAGATGATGGAACAGCGTGTTTTGGCGTAAGACTGGGTTCCAGTACCATCTATTTTATACAAAAAAATAAAATTAAAGCGACTGTTTGTTATTTTAAAATAACTATGTTTTCAGGATACCAAAAACACAAGTATAAAAAACTGTCCTTCTGTTTGTCCGGGCTTATCTCCGGAACGGTCGAACCAATTTTAATAGGACTTTCATTAGAAAATAGAAAAGGTTACAGGGCAACATATAGGATATTTTTACCACGGTATTCCTGTAGTAACGGGATCTAGGCGTGAAAAACCTTTCACAGTTTAACAGTTACTTAAGCAGTAATCAGTAAAATCATAACCCTTCCTTTGCAGTCGAGTAAAAACTAACCCACCACACATTTTCAAGGTAACAAAAATATACATATTCTTTTAAAAATGTTACATTTCATTGTTGAAAAAACTGTCACGTCAATATCCGTCAGCGCCCATATCTCCATAATGAAAGACGCCATCTTTTCAATCGTCCGTCTAACTCCGTCCCAGGAAACGTTCGCAAATTGCCTGCATTGTGCTGCCCTACATCATGCTAATGCTGTGTCATGAAATGCAGTATGGTATCATAGTGGCTTATATCTTCTATCTTTGTAAATGAGGATCTGAGGTGTTTCGATTCGTGGAGTATGGGTGCAGTTTGAAGTATTTTTTGAGAGTGAGCCGAACGACTTCAGAAACATCACACAACTGACTGAACAAGCACCTACCTAATGTTCTCGTAAATTCATACATTCGATATGATCAAATTATTAACTAATCAAAAACAAAGTCTAATCGGTGTAGTAATTTTAAGCTCTTGAGAGTCAAAAACAATAGCGACAACAAAAAAAAAGGCCGAGTCAACATTGCTCGACGAGTTCTGGAGAACAGATTCAACTGTCTCGGAACCTGAAACGTAAAGAAAAGAAAAGAACAGAGGATGAGTAAGAAATAAGTAGATAACTTCAAACACAACAGACATAAACCTACATGGTCCTCATATGATTTCACCACTAAGTACAGATTGTATGGACTTCAATAGAAACGCTAAACTTTGAGTTTGTTTCGGTGTTTCTTCACAGGGTAGTTCGTTAGGAAACATTTAACTTAAATTTATGTGAAAAAGTGTTATTTATATGTGTAGAACCAATTTGCTAAATAAACATTATTAATTTATCCCCTTCCATACTTATCAAATAAGAGATTTTAGAGCTAGAACAATAAGGACTAGGGACTTTTACAGCTGGGCTAAACCCAGTCGCTTCTTCTTAGAATCGATGATAGTAATCATTTAAATATTATGTTGGGCCCAGTAGCCCAGTCACTGAGCACCGCGGATTAAATAAGGTTCCTAAATCGTGAGCTACATTTAATTCTAATAATAATTGGTATAGCAACTTCGCTTGAACGCATCGAAATTTGTTCCAGATTCTACAAATTCCGTGTAGGACTGAAAGGCTGACAGATGTATGAAAACTATCTAACATGGCATTGCGTTCAATTCGTTATTTGTGGAGAATTTATATTAGAAAGAGCATGTTATTAATATCCAAATAGTATCATTCAACCCCGAAGGTGCGGGGAGCGACAATGGTAATACTGACTTGCTCATTCCAATATAGGCTCAACAAGTAACTGAGTCATCGATGTATGATCGCGTAGCGTTCTACGCGCAGCGCAAAGAATAGTCAGCACTAATGTTTGGGCCTGACAGGGCTATTGCCTGCTCGGGCTACGGGAATGTTTTATTGAAATTCCGCGGCCCCGGAACACACCCATCCACGGACAGACCTTGAAAAAGTGAACCTCGACGATCAAACAAATCGAATGTCTCGATGTATGTATTATTAACTAACTGCAGGGGCGGGAATGTTCTAACGAGTTACCGCGCCCCGCCGTGGGTTTTTAGTCAAAAGAAGTGTGGGCACTCCATTCTGCTCCACCTAGAGCAGATCGAGTAATTTGATGATTTTCCCGAAAAGGCTCAACAAACAAATGGCTGTTTTGATAAAAATTATTTCGGAACAATAGGTACTCTCACCGGCCTCGGTTTGATTGAAATTTGCAAAAAAAATATTTCTCTTCAATGTAACATCATTATAGACTTAAATTAATTTCAATATTCAATAGATATTGATCAGCGGGTAGCGAAATTGTTATAAATTATTTAATGTCATGTAAGAGGTAATATATAAGGTGTTTCGGAAACGAGTGATAAATTTAACTTTTTATTATTCTTTTGGTTTCATGTAACCTGTTTTTTCCTACAGAAGGTGTGTCGGATACATAATAACACCCTTTAATATAATTATCAACAGAATTTTAAAACACCTATTATTTTGCTTGGTTATCTTGATTGCAAACATATTAAAAAACATGCATTTGCGTAACAACAGTATGCTTATGTTCCGGTTAGTAAGAAATGACTACGCTTCTTAGAAAGGAGAATGAGAGATGCACAACGGTTGCTCTGTGAATTCAAATGTGTGTAAATGCGATACTATCTATAATTTATCTATTTATCTCTCCCGGCTCTTCCTATGTTTTTAGACCAGTAACTGTTCTGTTGAATTCCTTAGATATTAGCAGCATAGCATACCTACGTAGAAGTAGTTTTACATGACATATTCCAATGCTACTCTTAAATCGATAGTCACATTGCATGAATAGCAAAGTTGCAAATAGGAAGCAATATATATATATCGTGACGCAATAACCAATAAAGCAATATATTGTCTTACATAATACGTGCATAATATAGCTTAGAATTAAAACAAGACGCCTGTGTGTTACGAGACTGAGTCATCGTGATCTCTTGCATTTTCTATGAAATCGCCGACTACTATGTGTCTGCACCATTTACGCAAGACCTATAAAGTTCCTTCCAGTTTCGTCTATGTGTAATGAATTTAGGTGAAAGGGAAGGGGGGGAAAGATCATGTTATGGTGGTCGGTGTTGAATGACGAAGCAATGGCGACGTAGGTCGTTGACGTGGGTTCAGGAGATTCGCTGTAAGGTAACAATGTTATGAGGTTGACTGCCGTTTTGGTCTGGTATAGTAAAGAACGACGTTTGCATAGTAAATATTGTTTGTAAACAGTGGGGCTGAAGTGTTTATCGGAAAAGTTTGAATGTATTATGGCCGTAATACTTCAAATTGTACCAGATTCTGTGTGTGCTTCCACGATTATGATGATCTTTAGTATTTTTATGATCTGTACAATGCTTGTAAGTCAAACTCTTTGAAGATCCTGAACCCCCCAGGAATAAACACGAATTTTCTCGGCAGAGCGACGTGGAAAATACCTACGAGATTTAGATATAGGAGATACGGTTCTAAAATTGTATTGGACGTGTCGTAACATCTGGGTTATTTGAAGAAAATCTTATGTGGAAGAATTATATGGTTCGTACTTGACAGGTAAATGTAGAACCTGGAAGATGTGACCCTATATTTACGTACAATTTTCATCTATAATTCACTATGTCAAAATACTCAGGAAGAAAATCGGAAAACTTTGACAACGCCGTGTGAGCACATTGTCTGTGATAATCAGTTTATTGTCAATGGGTAACCTTGTAATTTGTAATATAATTTGACCTATTGATAACACTAGTTTACAAATTAAAATAAATTTCATGTCCTTCCAGTGAATTTCACATCGTTTTATTTAGTGACAGAAACTAAATGCAAACATATATTTGTTTTATTTTTATTCCGTCAAAGAATGAAGTTATCAACACATTTTATTTTAAGACTACCCACAAGTTGGTTCTGAAATCATTCTAAAGTTTTGCTGCATTGTAGTGTTCAGTTAAATAAATATTTGTATTTAAAATGTCAAAAAGGTCGTGTAAAGCACATTCTGACCGTTTTTGTTACGTTTGTGGTGAACTTATTATATCTAACAAAGGATATCCTATAACGGAATCTCTTAAAGAAGCATATTTCTGTTATTTCAAAATTTCGGTCTCTCACCAGGGCAAAAAATGGGTTCCTCACGTTTTTTGTGAAAGATGTAGGAAAACACTAAGCTCCTGGGCTGCAGGTGCAAAAAGATTTTTGAATTTTAATATGCCAATTATATGGAGGGAACCATCCAACCACGAAAATGACTGTTACTTCTGTCTCACTAAGACATTTGGTTTTAATCGGAAGAACAAAGATAAAATTATATATGCAGATGTTCCTTCGGTTACTAATGGGTGTCAGCATGTCTCTGAAAAATCATTTCCTTCATTCGCACCTCGATTTTTTCCCTGAAAATCTCGGAGAAGTCAGCGACGAACACGGAGAGCGTTTTCAGCAGGATTTGAAATTTTTCGAACAAAATTATCAAGGATACTGGGACCAAGCCATGTTAGGTGATTATTGCTGGTCTGTTATAAGAGAAACAGACACAAATAAATACAAGAGAAAAGCTAAGGCAATTCATTTTTAATTTTTTTTTATATTTTTGTAGGCCTTTTTTTGTAAGTCAAAAATAATAAATATTTAGGAAATGTGACGTGTTGGATTTTTTTCATATTTTTTTTTTAAACTCAGTATATCTCAAGTGATAAAAAAAAAAACACTTTTAATTTCAAGGACAAAAACCGTGTAAACTAGTGTAATTATAAAGATGTATTGCCATTAAGGCCGATGAGGATGATTATAGATTCCTCCAATGAATAATAAATTGTTGATTTCTGACCTTAGATATTAATAGCAAGCAGACATGCTAATTACTTAACAGGTTATGTAAAATTATAGTTAATGTATGATTAAGAAATTGAATTGACATCAATGCGTGGCATCAGTTTGCAATGCAGCACGCAAGCGCCACTGGACCTGTTTCTAAATTGATGTAAATCAAGATTTGCATAGGTATGATTACTGTGTCTATTTGAGTCAAAGCAGTTGAATGTCATAACCATTGTCAGCTTTGTAATGCGAAATTAATTAATCACATCACTGCTACGCGGGAAAGCGGACAACAATTTCACTGTCGTTGTAGGTATATTATTTAGGTTGATGTAATTGACGCCAGGCTTAGCGAAAACGAAAGTTATCGCGTGTGAAAATCGTGAACGCACGAAAATGGAACGCAACCGAAACACATTTTTTTTTCATTTAGCAATCCGAGCATCACTTATTTATATGGAACACTGCAATCAGATTCAAATTGAATTAAGAACGTTTTCAAAAATAGATGGTGGAAGCAGAATGTTTTTATAACTTACCATTTTAAAAGACCTTTGGGATGTGTCTTTCTATTGAAGTTTACTGAACACTGAAAGGTCAGAATATATTGGTGATGTTATTCGAACCAGTTGTTCCTGGAGATTCCGGGTCAGCGCGTGTGCAACGCTCATGACAGTCAGTCGCATGAAGCAAGCGGCGCCATTCTAATGCCATTTTGAATATTGGATGCAACATCGTTGAACGTTATTTCTTATTGTTTGCGATTTATTATCGTGAAACACGATTCTTGTGTAACAACGATATTCAATTGTCTTTAGATTATCCGATGAGTTTTTTAATGATATGCCTTTTGACTTCGTTCCGTTTCATTCGTCTTTGAAAGTAGGTAAATTAAAAATTAAAAAAAAAATCTAACACAGCACGCCACTTGACCCTTTATAACCACACTGCATATTATATTCAAATTAACAATTAAATACCGACAAATACGTGCGTGCCATTGCGTGAATTAAAAAAAACCATTGCTGCCATAAACAATTATCTACAAACTCCACCAATCTAAGGTGCACTGATCGCACTTATTGCTCGCATTTAAACTAGGATAAACTACATAATCTGCCGTTAGCTCAAGGTCGAATCAATAATAATAAAAGTTGAACTTGTGACTATCCGTGTGTCACATCGTCGGCTGCACAACACTCAAGGTTATGGTCAATAGAAATTGTTTGCTAACATTAAACAAATGCTATTTATTTGTTTCATCATACTGGTATTGAATTGCACTATTTTATTAATTTAATAGTACCTACTTTTTAAGTAGAACGAGGTAATTCAATTTCAAATTTTTCATATTAATTCTTAAATCAGAATCTTTCATGTGATTAGTGATTGATTTAATAAAAAGAAAATATAAATAAACTTTTTTTTTTAAACTATGGTGAGAATAATGAGGTACATATTTTGTTTATCTTTATTCTTTTCATTATTTTCTTTCTATTCACACAAAAACATAATATTCTGTAGACAAGACTAGGCATTTTTAAAATTCTAATTGGCGACTTTATTAGTCCAAGACCTAATTACATTGGTTATTCTGTGAAATATTAAGTGCAGAACCTGTTGGCAACCTATTTGTAATAAATAAATAAAATTCTTGCCCTAACATATAATTTGGAAAATAATAATTAATAAATTTTATGACTGAGAGTCAATAAATCTTATTTATGTATAGTATGACTTGCGTTTTTTTTTTCATATCAATGGAAAATCACTTTGGTCGCAGTCTATTATTAATTTTAAATACCAGGTGGTCGCCATTTTCTTTCAGAGCCAACTTTCATTTAATTACAATTTTATCTAGATTACATAAGTATCTATGTTTTACCGTAAACCATAGACTAACTAGTGATCATAAACTATTTATACGTATATAATGGAAATGCTAAAATATAGGCAATTAGGCATGCCCTGGAGATTAAATTAAACTGAAGCGGGAAGCTCCGAGCAAATTGCAAACCGAGTTAGCAATATTATTGATTGCTAGGCAATTCAGGAATTTTTTGTTACTTGGTCTGTAAAATTGCTCGTGACTGCATTCTACTGACCTAATTTATCCATTTATGGTATAGGTAGATAAAATCTTTCAATAACTATAATACACCTTACCATCATAGTGTTGACCATAGTGAACCTCACTATGGTGTAGAAGACGAGGTTATGACAACCATAAGAAATGAAATTATAGTTCAATAGAAACCTCAAACAAAACAGGAAGGACACTACAGGTAATGAAGGTCATTTCTCAAAATAGGGAACCAATCTTTTGTTAAAATATACATAGTCACAGAAAAACGAATTACTGAATTAGTATCATTTCAGTCCTAGTTACATTTCATCCATACTGTATGTAAGTAAATATTGTTATTCTACGTTAACTACTTACTTTAATGTCTGTATACATAGATCTAAGACAAAATGTAGAATTGTTGGTAAAGTAAAATAAAACGAACTAATGAATAAACAATAAAGATAAACCTATCCCAGATCTAGACCCGCTAAAAGCGACCAACACTTCTCCCTTTGTAGCAACATAAATTACAATTTCAATCCAGCAAGCCAATAGATTGTATAACAAGAAAGCCAATAGCCACTCTTTTGTAGGAAATAAATGAATTCATAGTGCCGACTGTGGACACTTCGCTTAGGCCAGGGACAGAGGCGCCGCTTTCCAGGCCTTGACCTATTAATCATTAATGGACTAACAGTGAGGCCAGAGTACGGAAGGGAGGGTTCTAAAAATATTTATAGCCATGCTAGACCCTTGTAAGTTGTAATCCTATTCAATTAGCTTTCAGCCATCTGTAAGAGTTATGAGCATATTTTTTTGAGGAAATATTACACGTATATATTATGCCCATTCGTGTGGAATTATCTAAGGGTGAAATGTTAAATTTTAGTTCATTAGAGCGCGAAAATTTATTATTACATCGATTGTATTGTTTGAGAATTTATTTATATTTTCTTCTCGAGTTTCGCTTCTTTTTAACATTACAAGCCTAATATTAATAAAAAATCATTCTACCTAGAATCGATCAGTATTCGACGTGTTTTGCAATCACTATCAAATTTAGACCCTTTCACTTCACATTTAGATACTAATATACCAATTGGTTAGGGTTAATATATGCATAATAAAGTTCACTCTCATGAATATTTCCAATATATTGTTAAACACTTAAACCACATTAGTAGATATCAAAGGGATTGATGGTACTTTTTGTTATACCTTTTCAATTAACAAATATAAAAATTCGCTTTTGATCTTCGCGGCAGTGTTCTGTATGCGACAGGTTCAACAAACCAATAAGTAAAATCAATTTTCGCTTCATAACGTGCTCCCAATTAATTTAAATTGCCAATGATTGCGTGTCACGAAATTCGGAGCTATTTGAGCCTTTATTTCAGGTATGTTAGATCACATATTGCTTTTCTCTTACATTTTTGGTTGTTGCTAAAGAAGACTCAAGAAACGTATACATTAAAAAACAATTAAGTTTATCTGCAATTTCAAAATAGCTATATTTTCTCTAGTGCTTATTAGCCATTTGCACGATACTAATACACAACCTTTTTTTTAATTGTCTATCTATACTAATATTATAAAGCGGAAAAGTTTGTTAGTTTGTTTGTTTGTTTGTTTGCTTGAACGCGCTAATCTTCGAAAGTACTGGGTGGATTTGGATGAAATTTGGTATGGAAGTAGCTTGAAGCTTGAGGAAGGTTATAGGCTACTTTTTACCCGACTGCAAAAAAGGAGAGTTATGTTTTTACCGTGATAGAATCCACGGGAGCGAAGCCCCGCGTGAATACTAGTAGTATATATAGAGGGTAGACGTATAGAAGAAATAATAATTATTTTATTTAGTTATTCATTCAAAATTGCAACGGCTATACCTTCTGTTACCATGGCTTGCAAACCTGAAGTAAGAGAGAAAAGGTTACGAAAACCGTTGCATAATATATTCTATTAAAGCGATTTGAAGTTCTAGTATGTTCTTGCATGTTACTCACGAGACATTTTCGGATACAATAAAGTCTTGACTTCTCTCGACACGCCAGTCTTGAACACTTTCTAAATGTAACAAGTGCTAGTAGTATCTTTAATACAAAATTTTAGATCACGTGTACACATATTGAAAACAGAGTTACAATTCGCAATATGTATTGGATATTATTAGGTTTCACTGTTAGTTGTTAGTAGACTAATCGTTTTTGCATCTCCTACCAGAGACTCATGTTTTTAATGTTTTCAAAAATGATTACTCCCTTTGTGCCAACTACTAGGAGTTTACACTGCAGAAACAATAAAGAAAAATAATGTTTTTAGTTTACCTTTATATTTTAAGATACTATCGTACAGAATCTTCAAGTTTTTAACGATATGCAATACTTATAAGAAATTGCAAGAGAATCGCTGATGTCTTTCCTAGCAAATATATTAGAAAAGAAAGCAAATTATTGTGTATCGACACCAATACCTTAGCTTTTAACCCGACTGCAGCGAAGCAAGGAGGAGGGTTATGTTTTTACCGCGTATGTATGTCCGTTCCTTTGTTCCCTCGTAACTATTAAACCAGTGAAAGGATTTGGATAAATGATACGTCATTAGATTTGTCTTGATGGCGCGAGTGTATAGGATAGATTAAAATAAAACCAAATCACCACAACGACAATCGGGCGCCATATTAACAAAAATAAAAATTCAAATATCGACAAACTATGTCAAATGGGGTATCATTAAACAGATCTTTAAAAATGATATTGAGGTTTCTTTAACCATTTTTCATTTTGAGCAATCGTTTGGGAAATATAACGTTTTAAGACGGAATTAAATACTAAAAAGCTGAAAATAAAAAACTTGAACCCAATTGATCATGATATAATTTGAATTTAAAAAATTTGACGGTTCCCGCCTGCTTGTCACTTTTTAAAATAAAATGTGCATTTCAGTTGAGCAGTCGGGTTTTTTAGATTTTTTAAATAAGTTTTTTTTTCCCCAACTATGTTAGGGTCGGCTTCCAGTCTACTTGGATGAGCTGAGTATTAGAGTTTTACATGGAGGGACTGCTTATATGACCTCCACAACCCAGTAACTGGGTAAGACATTACCTCTTGGGAAGTCAGTGTCAGATTTTCTGGGTTCCGTAACGTCCGTCAAAGATGTACAAATAACAGCCGGGAGTCAACGGCTTAATGTGCTTTCAGAAGCACGGAGGAACTCGTTATGTTACAATAGTCACCCATGATCATATATACGTATACAGGGTTATTGGTAATACGTCCCGATCCTGTTAAGGGCGTGTAGATGAGGTCATTAACTAACAAATCAACCCTAAGTTTCTAGGCCTAAAGTATACCATTATCGAGATTTTTTTTTAAATAATAAAATAAAAATAGGACTTCATCTCTTTTAAAAATTTATAAAAATAACGAAAACACGTTTTAGCATTCTTATTTATTAAATAGCTAAAGAATTAAGTTGCGCATAATAAGAAAACATAAAACAATTAAAAACCTCCGTACTTTTGAAAAAAGAGATCCAATACTTATTTTATTTTTATGAAATAAATATTTTTTTTCTCCTAAAAATCACTAATCTATTTTGACGGCGGAACATTTTATTTGTTAGTTAATGACCTCATCTACACGCCCCACGGTGGGCTGAAAATCGGCTTTCATAGACTTAGGCATTTTATTTTGCAAGTGCGAGTTTTTTTGCCGGATATCACTTCTATTAGTTATAACAATATACAAAAATGACACCAGAATTGATTCTGCACAGAAACGAAGGAATTATAATTTTTTTACGAAAATTTTGTATGGAGCTAGTATGAAAAATCGAAATATCTCTAAAACGGCAGCGATAACCGTAATATCCTTATAGGGGGTTATAGTACTAATTATTTATGATTTTTTGACATACGTTACATAATGGTTGTAGATGCCTTTTTTTTTTAAAAATCGTCAAAATATTTTTATTTATTTTTACATATTTAAACGTTCCTTTTAGTGTTTAAGTTGAAGAATTCAGAGCTTTAACAACTCTTATCATAAAATAGCATCACCCCTATAGACCTGAAGGACTAGACAGAGGTGTGTAGTGTCTTGTTGATCTTGTAAGATTTCCAACAATACCAAATAGTTGAATATCAGTGTCAAAGTGCCCATGCTGTCGCTTCTTTTTGAAAGATAGGGGAATGAAATTGTTAATTGATCATACCCTAAAAGTATGATTACAACATAACCGGACACATAATAATAATAATATCCTTATAGGGGATTATAGTACTAACATTATTTATTTTAACATATGAAACTGTTCAAAACGATCCATGAACTGTGTCAAAGTTAAGAACATCGTTAGGAAGCATGCTTTTTCCCCAAATATTAAGAATATGTGAAAAAAAAAAGACTATATAAACTTTTTATTGATAGGTAATTTAAATAAAACAGAAGTAACAAAAATAATATCTAATAAATTCAATTATACAAAATACATATTTGAAACTATAATTTATGAAATTATTAACTAAACATATTGGTACAATAAACTAACATAAATAACAAAAGAACATAAAGAAAAATAATTAAATTTTACAAATTTTCTTTACAACTTTCGTTGTCGGACTCCAATTCCGAGTCAGAATCCAGATCGGATATACCTACAAACTCGAACTCAGTTTCCGGAAACTGTATTAGGTCGAGAGTTTCAGCAAAAAAGGTTGTCTTCCTTTTGGCATCTAACTTCGGCCTTTGTGCACTTAGAAAAGGATCCGAAGAAACAACAAGCATATTTAGGATATCTTGATTAGAATCTTGCCTGCTTCTTTTCCGCGAATGATGTTCCCGGAACCTCCTAAAATCTTTGTTTCGAGACTCTGAGGCTTCTTCCGAGAGAGTCCCAATCGGGACAATATCATTTTTTTTGATTATGTCAGCTCCGTGTATTAATAGTTTATGTACGGTTGATGACATGTAGTACCAGTCGTATAATTCCACGTACTTTTCTGCTGTTTTGCGAGCAAAATCTTTAAATTTGATGACATCGATCTTCTCACCAGATGTTATTGCTTGCAAAATAACAGCAAATCTTTTTATCAGGTTTTGATCCAACCCAGTAATAGCTGCAGTTTTATTGGGAAACTCGAAAAACCTCCTTGCGGTATTCCCGTCATTGGTAGTTCCCGAGCCTTGTTTTACTATATCAATTAACAGATTGAGCTTCTCTTTAAATTTATTTTGAATGTTTTTTTTTCTGTTTTGTAACATATCTTTATGCTCATTACTTCTTGCTGCCCACTGTTTGAAGTCAAGTCTGTACGCAATGTGTAACAGACATTCCATGCAATTTATACGGGCATGTAGGGATGATAGGCCAAATTTATATATGTCAGAACACACAGTTTTTGATGTTACAGCATCTAAGTGGTTCATTTCTGTTGGTTTTGCTAAGCACAGGTAGCATGATGCATTTGATCTAGCTTCAGAAAGGTACGTGCAGACTTTTGCGTCGATCATTGTCATCATTAGTTTATGAGTCACCCTGTTACTATTAATGCACTCTGTGGGGTGAAGAGCCTCAATTTCCTCATCCATTTTTCTTTTGTTATCAATGACAACTGCATGGCTTTCTTTTACAAAAGTGAACTGAACCGGACGACAATAAAAAGTTGAGCATGGTTTCGGGTTTGTCCATATAGTATTATCTCCATCTGTCGGTTTCAGTGGCACCAAGGAGGTCATGAAAATGCTTGAATCATCATGCTCGCCGTCCATTTTCTGCTTGTATCGGCTTTGATTGGAAGCACCATCAAATCCCCACTTCGATATCAGCTTTAACTGCTTATTTTCCACATTATCAGAAAGACTTTGAAGAATC
Organism: Tholera decimalis; assembly: GCA_943138885.2. NCBI lineage: Eukaryota > Metazoa > Arthropoda > Insecta > Lepidoptera > Noctuidae > Tholera > Tholera decimalis. The sequence goes on along the minus strand of OW964566.2, from coordinate 6,555,860 downwards.
CGCTTCACCGTGATGTCAAGTAAAGCTTGAAGTGTAATTCTAGCTGATGAATCCGTAACTGATACTGATTGATTAGGAGGGTAGCATGCAAGCTTAGTTTGTTGCAGTTTATAGTAGGATGGGTAAATATCCTTAGCACCTTCCCGAATGGCAGTCTCTCGCAACGTAATATATTGCCACTTTGAAAGCTTAAGTGAAAGAAGCAATCCAAGTGCTTTCTCTGGTGTAAATATTACTGTTTTCTTAATGCTTTCCTTGATTTTAACGGCAGCTTCTGGATTTTTGATCATATAATTGATTACAGATGCGATATCTTCATAACCTTCTTCTTTTAAACGTGCTGCAGCTGCATATGCCAATTCACAGGAATCCTCGCCTATGTGCTCACTAGATCTTCTCTTTTTCTGTTTGCTTCCCAGATCTTTGAATGGTTTTCGGGACCTTTTTGTCATTGTTCCAACAGTCGATGATGTCGAAGGTTCTGGAGAGACTGAGCGTGCTCTTGGTATCTCATCAACAGTTGGTTCTTGATTTATTAAAGTTTGCACGCAACTCGGCCAATCAATATTTGCTTGCAACCACTCTCCGTACGTATTTCTAAACTTATCAAAGAATCGTTTAGATTTCTGCCACCTGTTTAAAGCAGCTCGCGTGAATCTCCGGCAAAATTCTTTGAGAGTTACTTGATCTTCGGCAGAAAGGCAATCGCCTATGCGGGACACAATTGCACTAAACAATACTTCATGATTAAATGAAGGACACTCACTTTTTAGAAGAACAAACAAATCTAAGTTGGTGATTAAACTTTCCATTCTAAGATTTTGTAGTCGCAAAGCAAATAGTTTTAGTGTTAGCAGTTACACGGTTGTGAACAATCTAAATTATGGAACAAAATTATAGCCCTTTTATTGTATAAAGTCAATAATTAGTTAACTACCCTCATTAAAGTTATAAAAGATATGATAATAAAAATTTATAATCGTCAAAAACATTTCGTAGAACTCATAGTAGAACTAATCAACATTAGCAAATCACATTAGCTCACTAATTATAAAAAGGTGAATGCAGTTCTTAGTTGGTATTGTTGCGAGATATTTCAAATCATTTAATCACTTAATAGGCTCATTAGAATCAGAAGACTACAACCATCATTCTAATTACTTAATTACTTGTCATCAGACTCATTAGATGACTACACAATATGTTATTTTGTATTTTGAACGTATGCAAGGTTTTAAAATTCCTTTTGTGTCGATATTATTATGTGTCCGGTTATGTTGTAATCATACTTTTAGGGTATGATCAATTAACAATTTCATTCCCCTATCTTTCTAAAAGAAGCGACAGCATGGGCACTTTGACACTGATATTCAACTATTTGGTATTGTTGGAAATCTTACAAGATCAACAAGATACTACACACCTCTGTCTAGTCCTTCAGGTCTATAGGGGTGATGCTATTTTATGTTAAGAGTTGTTAAAGCTCTGAATTCTTCAACTTAAACACTAAAAGGAACGTTTAATATGTAAAAATAAATAAAAATATTTTGACGATTTAAAAAAAAAAAAAGGCATCTACAACCATTATGTAACGTATGTCAAAAAATCATAAATAATTAGTACTAAAACCTCCTATAAGGATATTACGGTTATCGCTGCCGTTTCAGAGATATTTCGATTTTTCATACTAGCTCCATACAAAATTTTCGTAAAAAAATTATAATTCCTTCGTTTTTGTGCAGAATCAATTCTGGTGTCATTTTTGTATATTGTTATAACAAATAGAAGTGATATCCGGCACAAAAACTGGCACTTGCAAAATAAAATGCCTAAGTCTATGAAAGCCGTTTTTCAGCCCACCGTGCGCCCTTAACAGGATCGGGACGTATTACCAATAACCCTGTATATGAGGTAATGATTTCAAAGACAACCTTTGAATGGATTTAAAAGAAGCCAGGAACAGGAGAGATGTAAAAACAACATGACGAGACAAAACTATTTATATTTTGTCTTATCATGTTGTTTTTGAAGTTGCTTGGTTAAAATGGATTAGCTTAAAAATTGGCACACAGACTTAAGAAACAGGACTTCTAACACAAAGAATCGGTTTTATTACCCTAGCTATAATTACGGTTACAGCCGCATTTTCAATCCTCAAAATCTAATTAACCGTCATATTTATTCCTCAAAGGAAAGTTATCTGATGATTGATAAATTTGCTCATGGCTTTTCTACAGCAAAGTTTTAACATAAAATAAATGTTTTATGTATTTACATAACGTAGTCAAACAAGATCCAAATTGCTGCTCCAGTAATGATAAACATACGGAAAAGGGAAGGTCACACCTTCATAATATTATTCATATCCAGCCCTAATGAAACGAAAAGATATTTCTGTTTTGCTTCGATAATTTCTTAATAAAAATTAATGGACCGTGTTTGAAGACCGGACAAAATGATGCAGCTATTTAAAAATAACTGAGTCATAAAAGTTGGCTTTGAGCTCAGTAGCATTTTTTTTTAATTTTGAGCCACAAAGGTTTGGAACGTAGTTTAAAATTTGGAACACCCGACCATAGTCAGTTAAATAGTTACAAACAGCCAACAAGGCAAACATTTCTCCCTGAGTTGGCATCCTGGCTTTTTGCCAAGGATGGTCGGACAACGACCAACCTTTAATCACCCCTCGCATAGACGTGTCTGAACGATTATAAACTGTCTCATTCCCGTTTTAGAAGTTAAAGCTATTTTATTGTGTTGCCAGCACTTTAAATGCGATAGATAACTGAATGCTTCGGATTATAAATTTGTTTCAGGAGTGATTTTCTTCCGTGTCTATTTCGAATAGCGCGCGACATTACTTAATGGTACGCAATGGTTACGTTGTTACGTTAGTAAGATGGTCGTTGGCTGGAAACATTTCAAAACAATGGAGGTAGACTTTTTTTTTTTGTAATAAGACTGGACTTGATCTTGGGTGATAACGAGTAACTAGGTACCTACATCTAGCGATGTTAGCGATAACAAGGCGATAACGTTCGGTAATACCTGACTATTTAAAATTTAATGACGGATTTAATTAGAGCATTTGAGTTTTATTTAATTAACTTTGATTTTGAAATAGTTGTATATTATGACGTGAATTAATATCTTTAGTTTTCACACTGTGATGTGGCGCGTTTTCTTTGAAGGTGTCGGTGTAAATGTGTAATAAGCGTTATTTAGATACAACCTTGTTAATAATTAACGTCACCTTAATTAAGTTATAGCAGAATCTATAGGAAAGAAGGATACTTCACCTAGTCTATTGTAAAAATAACTAACATGTAGGTACTTTTGTACATGATAAATTGCATTCATAAAAAATATGAATGGTGTCACTAATTATTTACCATTTTTAGGGTTCCGTAGCCGAATGGCAAAAAACGGAACCCTTATAGTTTCGACATGTCTGTCCGTCTGTCTGTCTGTCCGGCCGTCCGTATATCACAGCCATTTTATTCCGAAACCATTAGGACTATACATGTAAAACTTGGTAGTTAGATGTATTCTGTGAACCGCTTTCCGATTTTAAGAGAAACTTTAAAAAATATTTAAAATAAAGGGCCAAGCAGCCGCCTTCAGGCGACTCCTGCCTAATCTCAGCGGGCCAAACGCCTCCTGCCGAAGGCTGTACGCCGGCGTCGTGCGGTCCATGGCCCTCTACGGGTCCCCAGTGTGGGCCCTGTGCATCCGGACGCGACCACTAAAGTTGGTCGCATGCCAGAGGGTCATGGCTATCCGAATGATCCGGGGATACCGTACGATCGCCGGCGAATCGGCCAACCTCCTTGCCGGATTGCTGCCCTGGGATCTGGAGGCGACTGCCCTCCAGCGCGTCTATGAATGGCGCGTGGAGGCGCAGCGCCGGGGCGTATCCCCGCTGCCTCGAGAAGTCGAGGCGCGGCGGGAAGAGCTCCGGCGCGATCTCAGGGCAGTATGGAGGGAACGACTGTCGCAACCGACGGCCGGGCACGCCGCAATTGCGGCGGTAAGACCCCTCTTTGAGGAGTGGCTAGATCGGCGTCACGGCGTCCTGACCTACCGCATGACGCAGGTCCTCACCGGACACGGAAGTTTCGGGAGGTACCTGTGTCTGATGGGAAAGGAGGAAACGCCTGGGTGTCACCACTGCGAGGGTCGCCCTGAGGACACCGTAGAGCACACGGTGCAAGACTGCCCCGCCTGGGCAGAGCACCGACGTGTCCTCACGGCGGCGATAGGCGGAGACCTCTCGCGCCCGGCATTGGTCGAGGCCATGCTGCGGGGCGAGAGGGAGTGGGAAGCGGTCGCCTCCTTCTGCGAAGCAGTCATGCTTCCGAAGGAGGAGGCGGGCCGCGTGAGGGAGAGGATGGCGTCCTCCCTCCAGCCCAGCCGCAGTGGTAGACGCCCACGGCGTCGGACGTCGGCCGACGATCTCCGGCCACCGTAGGCGCGGGCATGCGGACAGCGAGTAAAGGGCAACTCGCTGTCCGACCATGGACCATGCCCGGGTCGACGGCGCGTCGTATTCCACGCGCGCCTCAAAGAGCGTCAGCAACATGACGAGGCCCCCTCTGCAGAGGGCCGAAGCCCGCCGGGGTCGTGGGACTCATCCCGTTACCGTGGCCCCGGTATGTAAAGGGTTATTGAAGGAACACCGTGGATTTTAGTCAGTAAAAGTCTGACAGTCCCTCCCACCCTGCCCGGAGTGGGAGGACTTATTTGATAATTTTACCACGTAAAAAAAAAAAAAAAAGGGTTTCTAAAATGACTTTTTCATAAAGTTAATCGTTTAAAAGATATACGCTTCCAAAGTGGTAAAATGTGTGTCCCCCCCCCCTTTAACTTCTATAATAATGAAGTGAAAAATCTAAAAAAACCATATGTACAACATATGGTTTTTTTAGATTTTTCATGTCTTAATGTAAACTTTCAACCAAAATTGGTTTGAACGAGATCGAGTTAGCAGTTTTTGAGATACAGTATATTTTCTAAAACCGCAAATATAACTTTGTAATTCATACAAATACTATGAAAAACAAAGTTATTTGGCGTAGTTGTAAAAATTGTAAATAAGCTAGTTTTAAGAAATTTGTAAGGTTTTTTGTTTTTTTTTTCAAATAAGTATATTATATTATTATAGTTACTACGGAACCCTTCATGGGCGAGTCCGACTCGCACTTGGCCAATTTTTTTCAATTGTGTACTGTTCCAACGGCGCACGCCGGTCGAGGTCTGTTTACAAGACTTTCTCTGGAAAATCTTGTCATTTAGACATTTTGATGTGCATCGTTTCGTGGCATTATGAGGTTTCAATGTACCATTGTTCTTTTATTACGAAATTGCGCAAAATGCGTTTGAAGTAACATAGTAGAACTATATGACTCTCACTTTTCGTTCTGTACAGAAATCGATGTTTGAAGAAAATTTAATGTAATGTAACTACTTATAATTTTTCTAATTATATTTATATGCTGTACCGTGTTTGATCTTTAATATACTGCTGTATGTTATTAAGTAAATAAAATCCCATAAAAAACAATACTTGTAAAAAAAAAACAAATCTCGCAACTCAGTTCTTCTACCGTAAAAAGTTGTGAGATCCATGTAATACCCAAGTCGGTTATTCGATTATTCAGACCTTCTGTCTTAAGTTGTTACGTAATAAAATTATCTAACCTAACAACATCTTATAGTGACCATATCAATATTAAAAAACTTTACCGTTTTAAATAAATAGATTGACTCGGCCATCGCATGAAAACACAATATATCTCACAAGTAATACATAGATATATAAATTAGATTGTTCTTGCGATTGCCAAGTCAATCTATTTATTTGAAACGTTAAAGATTTTTAATATTGATATGGTCACTATAAGATGTTGTTAGGTTAGATAATTACGTAGGCCGCAGGAGATATTCCGGGCGTTGGGAGTCGCAGGGTGACTCCCAGCCACCGTAGGCGTGGGCCAGCGGGCTGCGAGCAATGGGTAGCTCGCCGCCCGACTGAAATCAGGCCCGTGTAGACGGCGCGTCGTGTTCCACGCGCGCCTCAGTGTCAGCAAACTTGTCGGGCCCACAAGGAGGCCGTTACCTGCCGGGGTTGCGAGTTTGTTCGAAAGAGTTACCGAGGCCTCGGAATACGAAGGGCATATGATGGAACAATGATGGGTTTTAGTCAGTAAAAGACTGACACACCCTTCCGCTTCGCCCAGATCGGGATGCAGCGTCTAAAATAGTAGTAGCTCTACTGAAACTTTAAGTATCCACTATTTCGTCCAGAACCTACCTACCTACACATCAAAGGTACCAGTAGCTTGTAATTATTAATGTTTGTACACTTCCTTACTCTGAAAATAAACACAAGGGAATCAACTGCACTTTCACTCTCTCCCACTTCCACTAATAACCCTAATGATGGACAAAACATAGAAATATCAACCCTAATACACCTACATTAGGCTCAATATAACTTGCCAAGGTTTTAAATGAATGCAGCGAAGTGCAATTGCGGCAGAGTCTATAACAATTTCTAAAATTGGATAGACTTTTGCAGTTGGCAGTATTACAATGATACAAGGTTTGTTGATTGGTTAATGACAGTGGTCTCCAACCGAGACGTTTCCGTTTCTTGTCAGAATTGCGATTATTTACTTTCGAACTGTTTTACTTAACGTTTGTACCACACACAAGTTTACATAACTTGTGTAATGGCAGCTATTTGGATACTCAAGGTCAAGAAACGCGCGTCGCGGACGTTAATCTATTGCCCCAGCAGTCATATGAGAATCTCTGTCAGACGTTATAAGTAGTCAAAAGCTTGAAACCAGTTTTAGCAAGGGGTGTCTTACTGCACCGGGCCGTACGGAGGTACAGTCTAATCTACAATTGTAATAAAACGTGAAGCAAAAACTTTGTTCCCCTATGCTAATATTTTCATAAAATAATATTTTTAAAATAATTTAAATTACGGTCGTATGAACAGGTCAGGACAACTACTAGTTATAATTATAACATTACTAGCTGTGCCCGCAACTTCGTTCGCGAGGGAGAATTTTAGCGTAAATCTTAATCCCGTGACAAAAATCCGAGATAAAAAGTGGCCTATGTATTATTCCAGTATTTCAGCTATGTACATACCAAATTTTATTCAGATCCCTTCAGTAGTTTTTGCGTGAAAGAGTAACAAACTTCCATCCATCCATTCTCACAAACATTCGCATTTATAATACACTTCTGGACACATCTATTGGCCCACCTTAGAGTTTAGGTTTCGATGGCCCCTACCGAAATATGATTGCTAGATTGAACAAAAACTGTTGATGCAGTTTTAAACCTGATACATTTTACCATCTTTTTCGATCGTATAGTTTTAAATTTGAATTCAGAATACCATACGACATGGACCTACGCCTAACAAGTCGGATATGCGCCTTGTTAAAGGCAATTAATTTTTGAATAAAAAACATGTTTTATCAAATAAAGGTTTAATTTAATAACGCGTGTTGCCTCCATGGGCATCTACCACAGCTCTCATACGATTAGGCATAGAGTTTATCAACCGCTCTATGAAATTTTGAGGGATCATCTCCCATTCCTCTTCTATGGCAGTTTTCAACTCCTGCATCGTCTGGGCAACTGGCTGACGAGCCCTATCACGCCTTTTTAGCTCGTCCCACATGTGCTCAATGGGGTTCATGTCTGGGCTTCTGGCTGGCCAGTCCATAACTGTGATGTTCACATCCCGAAGATATTCCCTGACGATGCCGGCCGCATGGGCTCTTGCATTATCATGCATAAAAAGGAAATTTGGGCCCACATAGTCCGCGTATGGTATCACGTGAGGTTCTAAGCACTCACGAATGTATCTTTCAGCATTTAATGTTGGCAGCCGTGGTCCTGTAACAACCTCAAGTTGAGTTTTGCCGCTCGCGGATATACCGCCCCAGACAGTCCATGAGCCACCGCCATAAGCAACCCTCTCTTCAAAGCAGCATTGTGCGAAACGCTCTCCCTTACGCCGGTAGACCTTCTTCCTTCCATCATTGCCATTTAACACAATTTTAGACTCATCAGAAAAGAGTACACGGCTCCAATCTTGCTGTGTCCAATTTAAATGACTGCGTGCGAAATGAAGGCGCGCTGTTCGGTGGGCTCGCTTTAGTTTGGGCCCATTAGCTGGCTTGTGTGGTACCATATCGCGTTCTTTTAACCTTCTCCGAACAGTTCGAGCGCTCACAGATACTCCGTGGAAGTCGCGAAGTTGGTTTTGTATCTCAATGGAGGTAAGGTGACGATTTCTCAAGCTGGTCGTCACGATGAATCGATCCTGCCTTTCAGTTGTGACCCGAGATCGTGGCCTTCCTTGGCGACGAACAAAGCCGCCAGTCTCTAGGTACCTCCGATAAACATTTCGGACCGCAGATCGACTTAAATTAAGTTGAGCACTCACTTTTCTTTGGCTGTGTCCGGCCTGAATAAGTGCCACAGCTTGGGCGGCGACTTCAGGTGAAGTATCCATAGATTATTGATAGAACCTCACCTTAATGTGAAGAATAAGTAATGTTTGTTGCAAAAGCAAAGATATCAATCACTTTTTCAAGAATTAAATCCAAGTAAACCAATAAAACCAAGTTTTCTTAGTATTCGATTGTTTGATATCAACAAACAGGCTCCAAATTGTCTTTTGTTTCTTTAAATTCTGTGTTCGAAATTCAAAAAAAGACTATTGAATGAAATTGTGAATGTGCCAGGTTCAAAACTGCATAAAAACTTTTTGCTCGACCTAATATAAAATTTTAGCTAGGACCAAACGAAACTGAAAATACAAGGTGGGCCAATAGATGTGTCCAGAAGTGTATTACGAGTGGTACGTTTATTAACCACACCACACTGACATTACATTGTATCTATGCGCAGTCGTGGCGGGTCGCTAGTTTTAATATAAATAATTAAAAAGAATAGTCAACTATACTGAAGAACCAGCAAATACATAGAACCACATGCGAAAAGGCCCAAAAGACGAACGTTTGTAATAGTGTTGCCCAAACGAGAGTTGCTATTGCTATTTATTAAACGGTAGTTGAGATCTCAGAACAATGTAACAGACTCTGTTACATTGTTCTGAGATCTCAACTACCGTTTAATAAATAGCAATAGGATAATCGCTAATTGCAAGACTCTTGCGAGACTCTCGTTTGGGCAACACTAGTTTGTAATGGCAATGCATACTTATTGGCCAAAGAACAAAAAACCACCCATCCAAAAATATAATTGAAGAAAGTGAGAATTCTACTCCCGACCCCAGTTAGAATCGTAAATGTAACCAAAAGTCGTAAAATTTCAGGCATTTACTGTATATTGGAAAACATCATTGAAAATCCAATATTTGTGGGCAGGATACGAAAAGTCCAAGACAATATTTCCTCTTCAATATATTCCAGGCTAGTCAAGTCAATTTATTTCGATTTCTGGATGGAGGCTAAATCGAGACGAGGCATACAAAGTGAGTCCCACTTTAGAGATTTAAACCTATTGATTTATTTGTTTTGGCAACGAAACTTTACATAGGAAGTATAAAAATAGACTATTACAAGTGCTGGTTCAGCGTTTGGCATGCTTACCTTTTCAAAACCACAGCCAAATATGTTTCATAATAAAGTGGTACTGGAATTCCTAAGTATGAGTGGAAGCTGTAAACTTTCTATTTAAATACAGAATTACCTATGTAGGGAACTGGGCACATCTTGTAGCTTTTAGTGTCCGCTGTAAAAATAAACACGGATCATCAAATTCAATACGATGTCGCATATGATGGAGACTATAGAGACGTTGATGAAAGCATAAGGCGTAAATAGAGGAATTACATCCTTAAATATCATAAAGAATGTCTGCTGCTGCGGCTGTCTGTGTGTCTGTTCGCGATAAACCGAAAAACGAATGAACAGATTATCATTCCGTTTTCACCAATGGATAAGGTGATAAGGTTGAGTTTAAGTTTTTGTGTGAAAAATCATAATGCAAATGTGAGGCTAATTAATAGCGGGCCCAACAGGGCCATTGTCTGTTGGGGTTGCGGTAATGTTCTAAAGAGATACCGCGGTCCCAGACCGCATGGGCATTTGAAGGAACAGGATGGGTCTTGGATGAAAAGGCTAATTATTAACAGCTATTCGGGTCGATCTACAAGGTTTTGTAGATCGACCCGAATAGCTGTTAATTATTAGCCGCCGCTTCCGCTCCGCTCCCGCCTTAGCCTTCTAACCTAACCTATCCGAGTCGGGGTACTCTGATAATAATACAATGTTTGATATCCGTCTATTAATATTAGCTGCCAAGTCATTATTTTTTGTAACCAAGTAGTTAGTCGCCCAAAAAGTTCTTAGTTGCCTCAAAAATAAATTGCCTATTTTAATTCCTAAAACTGCCTTATAATGTCTCTTGTTATTTTGCTCTTATATGTAGGTCGCGGAGCTGTGGAGTTTTGGCAACCAACTCAGATAAGGTGTTACGTTCTTTGATATCGACCTCTGTGCCCGTGCCTTCATTCGCGTTTGCTAGTGTAAATCCCATTTGTTGCTCTATAAGGAAGTTATGGAGCAACAAATAGGATTTACTGCTATCTTCCAGTACAAATTCCATTAAAATCGGTATTAGCCCGGACCAACAGACAAAAATTTCAAAACTTTTTGTTATGTTTTATAATCGTTTATAAAAAATTATGAGCGCTTGAGAAAACACAGTTATTTTGAAATTACGGACAGACACTTCAATTTTATGTGTATGTATAGAAGAAGAATAGATTAACTTCACAAACAATACATTCATATTTCATACGAGCCTCGTTTCTGTCATATCCTTAATTAGAATAAACATCACCGCTCCAATTTTGAACAGATATCCTATTCAGACTATGTAATTATGAGAAAAACAAACACAATAATGATGAAGTGTTGAAGTATTGTATCCGCCGTAAGATTACTCAATCGTTTCCAGTCGAACTTGAGCCGTGACCCACTTCTGTGTATGGAGGATAGATGCGAAGATATTAATCTTACACGGAGTATATACATAGAGGTATCTATGTAAAGCATGTTCAACTATTTGATTCAGTCCAGACTGAATCGTACTAAATTTACTTTGCGAATGAAATTACATCATTCTGCTTAGCCTTTTTAGGGTTCCGTAGCCAAAACCCATGAAACCCATGTCTGTCTGTCTGTCCGTCCGTCCGTATGTCACAGCCATTTTATTCCGAAACTATTAGGACTAGGTATACACATGAAACTTGGTAGGTAGATGTATTCTGTGAACCGCTTTCCGATTTTAAGAAAGAAATAATAATATATTTAAAATTAAGGAGCCCCCCTTAATTTTAAATACCTTTTTATTTTTTTTCTCAGCCTCATACATGGAACTGAAACAAAAAATATTTTTTTCATGAAACCTATGCGTGTGTGGTATCTATAGAAATGTCTTTAAAAATGACATTGAGGTTTCTAAAACCACTTTTTCATAAAGCCAATCGTTTAAAAGATATACGCTTCCAAAGTGGTCAAATGTGTCTCCCCTCTAACTTCTATAATAATGCAGGGAAAAATTAAAAAATAATAATATATATGCTGTAGATCTTAATGTAAACTTTAACCGATAATTGGTTTGAACGAGATCGGGTCAGCAGTTTTTGAGATATAGCATATTTTCTAAAACCACAAATATAACTTTGTAATTCATACAAATACTATGAAAAACAAAGTTATTTGGCGTAGTTACTACGGAACCCTTCATGGGCGAGTCTGACTCACCCTTGGCCAATTTTTTTCAAGTATGTCGAGGTCGGCTTTTAGTGTAACCAGACGCAGTTGCATATTAGTGTTTTACATGGAGCCTATCTTCCTTCCAATCCAGTATCTGGGTAAAACCATACCCCTTGGCAATAATAGTGTTAGATTTTCTGGCTACTGATTACCTTAGTCTTTTGTGATGATTGCTCTCGCTCAGAGTGAACGAGTGTCAGACTTCTACTGACTAAAAAAACACCCTGTTTTTTCAATTGCCCTTATTGAAAAAGCACCCTGTTTATTCAATTGCCCTTGCGCTCTGGTGCCGCGGAGTCACATTTAGAATATTCCCGTAACTAGGGTTGCCAGATCGTCAAACCTAATAGCCGGACAGACTAGCCAATTTGGCCGGACACAGGATTTTGTTTTTAAAACCATGCTTTTTTGATTATTTACCATTAATTGGTCAAATGTAAAAACCTATCAAAAGCCGGACACCGTTTATTTTGCTGAACACGCATTCCAAAAGCCTAACTATGTCCGGCTTTATCCGGTCGCCTGGCAACGCTACCCGTAATTCTAGCAGGCAAATGCTCTTTGGAGCTCTAACATTAATACGTCCACAATTCCAAAGACGACTTAGTTTTTTTCAAAACTACCTACTAACTAAAGAATTCTCTCATTAATTGCTAAGTAGTATCAGACTTGCCGAGAAAGCAAGTGTCCGTTAAAATAAGTGCAGCCGATGTCAATGTTGTAAGTATGGGTCGAAAAACTTTTTTCATTAAGGCTACCAAAGAAACTTGTGATAATGTCGGTCACGTAGGACAAATATAAGAAAAGCTGGCAGAACAAACAAAAACCTAGAAAGACTAATTGTTTGTCAGGTACGTGATTCCAATCGAAACGGAAAAAATCTTAAGAATATGAAAGGGAAAGATATTTTTATTATTGCTATTGTTTGAACCAGAAGTTAAGTTATATTGCGTAGGCAGTTTTAAAGAGGGGCCTGTCGCTAAAACAATAGTCACACGGTTCGAAGAAGGGCCATCTTCACATACCGAGACTCCTCTCCACCTCGGTAAGCACATTCAGGCGTTGGTCCCGGCTGTTATTTGTATACCTTTGAAAGTCGTTAAGGATAGTTAGAAGCCACAAAACTCCCTCCAGCCCAGCCGCAGTGGCAGACGCCCACGGCGTCGGACGTCGGCCGACGATCTCCGGCCACCGTAGGCGCGGGCATGCGGACAGCGAGTAAAGGGCAACTCGCTGTCCGACCATGGACCATGCCCGGGTCGACGGCGCGTTGTGTTCCACGCGCGCCTCAAAGAGCGTCAGCAACATGACGAGGCCCCCCCTGTAGAGGGCCGAAGCCTGCCGGGGTCGTGGGACTTATCCCATTACCGTGACCCCGGTACGTAAAGGGTTATTGAAGGAACACCGTGGGTTTTAGTCAGTAAAAGTCTGACAGTCCCTCCCGCCCTACCCGGGGTGGGAGGACTTATTTGATAATTTTACCACGTTAAAAAAAAAAAAAGTGCAGTCACTATTGTAGTTTTATGTCTCATCATCACTACAAATATTGATTATTTGTATGATATATAATAATCAAAAATTTATTTTTGTGATTAAAGTGCTGATACAACAAATGATAAAGGATCTTTAATTTGCTAATTGGTTATTAAATAACACTTTAACACGTAATTTTTTTCTTAAATTTAAACTAGATGAGGCCGGTGTTTCCTAACTGACTATCTTGAGAAAAACACCGAAACAAACTCAGGGGGCCCTCTCTTTTGAAGTTCATACGATCTATACTTGTTAAATTATATGGGAACCTTGTAGGTTACAGTCTGAGGCGATCTTTTGAGGAAAGATGCTCACAGATTTGAGTGGGCCTGTCCATACAGTGCAAGCATTTCTCAGATGACGTATACTTAGCTCAACATAGAAAAGTGAGAATACACAGTAAGTTCAAGAACCATAAACAACTCTCAAAAAGCTTTGCATTTCCTAGTTAGTATTTCACCTAACTAGGAAATGCAATGCCAAACAAGATAAAGCTGGTACAATACCTTCCACAACCTATTACAAAGTTTCCAGAGAGCTCAACTTTGTCGACAAAGCAACAGATGAACAGGTTGCTAAATTAAACTTGCCTCAATCCCCTTTGTATCAAGCACCCTACATTGCAACTAAGTAGACCCAGACGACGACACTTTGCCTACATGGGCTATAAAATTTATAACAAAATTAATTCAACATTGAGCATTTATATTCTATCTCTAGGAAAGAATGTAAGAGTAGGCTAGGAACATGGCTTAAATCACTGTCATATGATGCAACAGAAAAACTTGTGGAAGTATAAATCAGAAACTAAATAATAAATAGGCAGACACACATTCTCATACACATTCATTCATTCACACATACACTACTCACACTAATACACACCACACACAAATACTCACGCAGCCACACAAATCAGTCACAGCAATTAATAATCTTAATCTTTAGACTGTTTTCTCTTTTTTCTTTGTGTAATTTGTGTAAATACGTTCCTTACTTGGAATAAATTTCCCTCTCACCTGGAGTCGGGTGTTGATAGCTGCGCCACAGTTTTGTCAACTTTTGCAGCTATCATCGTTTAATATTGTTTTCTGTCTGTATTTGCTATATTCTCCAAATAAAACGTTATATATTAAAAAAAAAAGATTCCTTACATCGACGAGGTCACGGAGACAATTTGCATTAGGTATCTATCTACTAGCAGTAGCGCGGGCTTCGCTCCCGTGAACCTAGCTACTTTTTACCCGATTACAAAAGAAGGAGGGCTATGTTTTTATCGTGATAATAATAATATAATAATTATTATAAAATTTTAATCAAATCCATACTAATATAACACGTGCAAAAGTCTTTGTTTGTTTGTCCTGGAGGAGGAGCAACGGTTCGATGACATAGACTACTTTAATTTCGCTGAAAAAAAAAAAAACTTTGACACGCAAGCGAAGTCGGCAGGCAGAAGCCAGTTTACGATAAAGAGATGGATGTATGTAGACGGAATATAAATGTTATTGATATCTGATTTAAGAAACTGTTTCAATGCGATTCCTTACTCCGTAGTATTAGAATTGTTCCATATATTTCATTTTAGGCCCCCCATTAATATAGGAAATGGAATAGGGAGTGAGACTTCCCGCCCGAGTCTATGTTTCTTCCCTATAGCTAGAGCCCAGGGGGTTTTTAAGTCAAGAGCGATTAGGTTACTTCTAGTAAGTCGTGCTTCGTCTTCTACCACATCATCGCTTACCATCAGGTGAGATGGTGGTCAAACACGAGCGTATCTATACGATATATTAATATTATAATGCGGAAAAGTTTGTTTGTTTAAACGCGCTAATCTTAGTAATATTCTATAGTTTATACATATAGGACTAGAGGCTACGCGGGGCTTTGCTCCCGTGGACATTATTGCTCCTTTTATGCAGTCGGGTAAAAAGTACCTTGAAAGTTGACGGAGGTTATTGGCTACAATAACCTTCGTCAACTTTCAAGCTACTTTCATACAAAATACCATTTAAAATCCTTCTGCCATAATTACTTTAATTTCAATAACATTGGACTTTCCATACTGCCATCCCCAGTTTTAACCCCAAAAGGAGGTTGATTTCTAAAGATACATTATTAGTACACCACCGCACCCTCTATATAGCATACATTTTAAATTTCAAGTCTGTTACTTCAAAAACATAGGACTTTCATACAAACTTACAACCCCCGTTCTAACCCCTTAAGGGTGGAGTTTCGTAAAATCTGTTCTTAGCGAATGTCTACACCCTATAAGGAACCTACCTGCCAAATTTCAAGTTTGTAGGTGTCATAGTTTCTGAGATTTCGTGATGATGATTTTTATTTTATCTTGATAAAGTCCACGAGAGCGAATCTCCGCGCGACTATACCTGACCTGACGCCAAATAACTTGGCAATGTTTTGGCGTAGTGGGGGTAAGTTCGCGCATCGTGCACTTAGTGGAAGAAAAAAGTGGTCACTTTTACTGCTTGCCATTATTCTATGGTTATTGCCATCATTTATTTTTAATTATATCTATTCAGAAGAATGTTAAAGAAAGAAGAGGAATTCATTCGTTAATTCGGTATTATAAATAAAATGGATATAATACATAAATACATTTAAAAGTGAAAAAAATATATTTAAAAACACATTAAAAATAATATGTTCTCGTCGGCGCAATTAGTTAATAAAACTGCTACCCCTTTTATTTTTTTCTTTTTCCCGGTGTCCTAAAGACAGTGACGAATTCGGAATTTCAACCTTCCTTAACTATAGTGTCTAACTGTTCTTTCTGACGTTTTAATAGTCTGCGTAAAACGGTATTTGGTCCTGGCATTGTAATCAAGGTAACAGAAAATAAATTTAAAACAACAACTCGTAACAAAAACAAAGGGTACAACTTTCGTGTACGCAAGTGTATTCGGGAGCAAATTGAACGAGAACTACTGACGCACCAATCGCGCGCTCGGAGCGGCGCTACGTCATACCCCGCGTCCCGCTGACAAACGCTGACACCTAAAAATCGACTTCTGCGCATTGAACGCCTCTTGCCAAGTTATTTGGCGTTACATATACTAGAGAAGAATTTAAAAAAAAAATGTGAAAGAAAGCAAGAAACAAGTGGCTAAAGACTTGTGATCGAGAGGTGACGCGACATTAACCCCGTCCATTACCTACACTATAGCCGTGAACCCACTCCAGACACAAGCATATTTAGCTTAGTTGGAGGGATTCACAAGATTGCTAGTAATGCTAATTCTACCCACATTGCGTATGTTCCGCTTACTCTGCTTGCTTGGCTTGAAATAAATTGTTCGTTCCGAGGCAACAATATAACACGATAGCCTTTTTCAGGCCCTAAGTAATTACTCCTGTACCCAATCAATCCTGAGCAAACACATCGTTAACGGGAAACATACTAAAAGCATTACTAATCAAGATACGAGTATCGGGGGGTCCCCAAAACATTGAATATCCAATATGTGAGTAGGATTTACAGCATTTTCGTTCTTACTGCTTCGTGTTACAGTTCTATATCCTAAAGCTCTTTGTTTGAAAGATAAATCTGATGCATTAGATATCTGTGCAATCCACTAAAAGGCTAACTTTAACCTTTTCCGTGGGCTTGGCAGATTCCGCTAAGGGATTTAGGCGTGGTTTGTTTTCGACTGAAGTTATACAAGCTAACTATTTATGCACGCAACTTTGTTCATGTAGTAGTCGATATTACCTTAGTTTGTTCGTAAAAGAGGCGGTTTTTCCCGCGTACATTTCGAGTGGGAATTCCGGGATAAAATACTGTCTATAATATGTTGCCTTATATAAATATGCATTTCTTATACCTTGACAATATGTGGTGGGTTAGCTTAGATTTTATTGATCACATATATTAACAAATATTACTTAACTAGCTGTGACTGCGACTTCGTTTTGTTTTGCAAGGAGGTTTTGTTTTGATACCGCAGAAATTCCGTGGTAAGAATAGCCTACATGTTGCCATATAAACTTTTCTATCTTCCAGTGAGCGTCCCATTATTATCGGACAAACAGAAAGACAGACAGACAAAACAATAAATTCGTATTTTAGTATCTTGTCAATAACTACAAGCACTTGAGAAAACAGTAATTTTGAAATTACAGACACGAAACTTCAATTAATTTATATATGTCGCAGGTTTTTCATAAAATTAGGTTTTTGATCAAAAACCTAGGTTTTTGATGAAAAACCGTAAAATGACACATTTTAAACTCAATAACATCATAAACCTGTAACTATCCAGATGTTTGATCAAAAACGTGAACTAGTTTAGGTTTATGATAAAGTTCTTGTCAAAATCACAGGTTTGCTTTGTTTTATGACAAAAAATTCAATTTAAAAGAGCATCCCAAGTAGCACGTTAGTGAATTTTGGAACTTATTTTGCAACTGTAGGTAGCATATAAGTGATGCAAGAGTGTACGGTATTACTTTTAGATGCAAACAGCACTCGAATTTGCATATGAGTAACTCTTATCACTAACCATTGCTTTTGAGTCATTTTTGTTCCTGCTTTATAACTTATGGTGGCATTAAGCCGAATTTATTACTTATAGACGCATAAAGGTTCAAATTTTTATCTTTTAGAACTCAAAGAAGCATATGACATCTTAAAATCTCCCCTAAAGAACTGTGCCCTAATAGGTGGTACTTTTTCCTTATTTGGCACCTTAAGTATTAAATAAGTAGTATATATAAGTTATTTATCACCTGTAGTGGCTCAAGAGTTATTATTGCAGCTCATTTGGAACCTAGTGTAATTGCCTTTGTAAGGTCTAATATACTCTAATATGCCACTGTAAAGCGCAGATCGATTCCAAAAGCTCCAATAAGGCAACAAATGAGTGGAAATATGAACTGCAAGGTCTATTTCAAATCGCCATGTTTAAAAATGGAGTCCTTGAAAAGTATCTTGTTGAATGGTATTTTGTTACAATAACACAATAAAATGAGTTTTGATAACTATGTTTCTGATGTAGTTTGACATTATACTTTTTGTGAAACCATAATGTTCGGTTTTTAACAAACAAATTTTTATAAAGCATTGTCTTATTTTTTTGAGCAGTGCATATTTTTTGATAATTTTTGTTTAGATCGAAGGCGCATCAAAATTTACTTAGTAAATATACCATGGTTTCACGATAAAAAACCATTTGCAAGGGCTCCATGATGATTATCATGCGTTATACACATAATTTTTTAATACTCCCCAAATAGATGTAATAATCCAAATAAATGTGCTGTGTTATATGTATCATCTATGGTGCTGTCACAACACAATAGCACAACTTTTGTTTATTTCCACCGAAAATAAGAACTTGATAAGATATCATTTGTCACTCAACGAATGAACTGTATCGCTTTATCGTTCAAACCACAGAAATCTTAATAAAGATTTCTGTGGTTCAAACATTCATTCACGGCGGGCAATTTGCACCGTTAGTTCCAAGTGCCACACAGGATAACAATTCGAACTCTTTTGCATCGCTTTTGCAACTATAAATAAGTTGCAATTTTTCTCCCTTTGGTAACATACAGGTTGCTTATGGGTTCTAACCACCTTTATAGAACTTAATCACGGTGGATTTTGTTACTAAAGTTTCCAAAAAAATACTATATGCAAGCTATTTGTCACCAAATGTGTTACTTGGGATATAAAGTCGGTTCGCTTACGAACCGCTTTCGCTCTCGATAGGTTACACTGCATGCTGAATGCACACAGCAAACTCTCCCTAAAATGTAAACTACGCATTTTTACCACGTGCATATGCCCTATTCTAACATACGCCTGTCCGGCGTTGGCTTATGCTATTCCGGCTCAGATACATAGGATGCAAGTTATCCAAAACCAATTTCTCCGAAAGGCCACGGGCGCGCCCTGGTACTTGAGGAACGAGGATCTCCACGTAACCACAAAATCCCGACTATAAAGCAAGTGTTAAAATACCATTCAGTGCGTTACTTTGCCTCTGCTGGAAAACACACAAAACCTTTGATCGTATCGGCCGGAAACTAGCACTCTAAAGAAATACATAAACAAAACGTGTTCCGTATTCCGGCCTCGCCGACGAGGCCCATCGTGACGTCCGCGTACTTGTAACGTCCACCCTCCCCGACCTTTGCCAAACGAGCCAGCCCGCGGTGCTGAGCCAGTAGCAATAAATAACCCATTAATAATAATATGACCCAGCCTGACCCTTTGCTGCTCTCCACCAACGACCCCGCTATGCCGACGCCCGTACCCCACACCCTTCATTTTCTTCTGATAATATCTACCTGCAAATTTGATGAACTAGGTTGTTGGGTATGGATCAAAGATTCTGTGTGATTTATGTCAAAAAGAACAAAACATTCTTATCGAAAGGGAACAAGGGAATTTTATCATAAACCCAGACTAGTTCAGGTTTTTGATAAAAAATCTGGATTGTTACAGGTTTATGATGAAATTGAGTTTAAAATGTGTCATCTTCCGGTTTTTCATCAAAAACCTAGGTTTTTGATCAAAAACCTAATTTTATGAAAAACCTGCGACATATATACAGATTTGTCTTGTATCTTTCAATTCGGATTGTGAATTGAATTAAGATTGATTTGAAAAAGAAAGAACTATAGAACCAGTCAGTGTACTCCGTTTACATAATAAGTGTGGATAATAACATAGAAGTAATATGTTTATAAAGATATAATATGTACATAAATATAAGGAAAAAGGTACAGGTATTATTTTTATTAAACCTGTCCTGCAAGCGTAATGTATACTTAATGTACCTGCATTTTTTAGGGTTCCGTAGCCGAATGGCAAGAAACGGAACCCTTGTAGTTTCGTCAAGTCTATTTGTCCGTCCGTATGTCACAGCCATTTTATTCAGAAACTATTATTTTTGATTTCTGTGATTAGGATTATACATGTGAAATTTGGTTAGTAGATGTATTCTTTCAGGAATGAGCCCCAACGGGCGGTACACAGAGGGGGCTTCGGAGTGGTCTTTTAACAGGTAACGGGGCCCCTTCTATGTGTTGATGGTCATCACCGGGGTGGTTTCAGTGAGGTAGGAATCCCACACTCCCTGGTCTTTTTTCCTAAAGATTCAGGCGCCTTTTGAAGGTTTCCCCCCGATAACAAAAAAAAAGTAGATGTATTCTGGGAACTGCTTTTCAATTTTAATAAAAAAAAATAACAATTAAGTAGGGCTCTCCATACATGGAACCGAAATTAAAAATATATTTGTTTTCATCAAATCTATACATGTGTGGTGTCTATAGACAGGTCTTTAAAAGTAACATTGAGGTTTTTAACCGTTTTTTCTTGAAATTAATCATTTAAAGGAAGAAATAAACTTTACACTTCCAAAGTGGTAAAATTATTATCTCCTCTCTAATTTCTATAATAATATTGTGAAAAATCTAAAAAATATATGCTGTAGATCTTAATTTATAGATTAAAAACTTTCAACGAAAATTGGTTTGAACGAGTTGGAGTCTGAAGTTTTGGAGATATAGCACATTTTCTAAAACCGTAAATATATCTTGAGTAATAATATATCTATGAAAAACAATGTTATTTTGCGATGTTGCTACGGAATCCTTCATGGTCGAGTCTGACTCGCACTTGGCCAATTTTTATATGTTAATGCTGCTGTTAAGATTCCGTACCTGACGGTTACCAGAGGAATCCTATTACATAATTATGTCATGTTATCTTTTGCTCCGCAAGCAACAAATTATTTAAATTAAAGGGGACCCTTTATATAAATAAATTATGAATAATATCTTTATATTAAATAATACATTTTCTTATCCTAAAATTGTTTAGGTTAAGAAAATTAGTCTAAGTCTGGTTCATTAGCATTACGAGTACTTATATTCTTATGTGTAACAAAACCATGTTTTATTTAATAAAATGTCAACGACCGGAAAGCCACGTCTTCTTTTGTTTTGGGGAACCTTTTCTACCATATTTATCGGGGAGCTAGAAATTAGCATTTCTATTAAAGCAGTGTGCTTTCTTTGGTAGCGCTTTTATACTCGGCGAAACATGATATGTCATTCAGAGTAGGTACCTAGACCATACGTGTATCTTCTATCTATACATACGCATTGATACAGCTGATCAATGATAAAAATATGTAACTCATAATCTATATAAATAAAGAGAAAAGACCTGACTGACTGACTCATCGACGCCCAGCCCAATCCCTTTTTTTTTTTTTTTTTTAACGTGGTAAAATTATCAAATAAGTCCTCCCACCCCGGGCAGGGTGGGAGGGACTGTCAGACTTTTACTGACTAAAATCCACGGTGTTCCTTCAATAACCCTTTACATACCGGGGCCACGGTAACGGGATGAGTCCCACGACCCCAGCCCAATCCCTTGGACTTAAAAAGCTGAAATCTAGTTATTACTAAATCGAATTCAATGTGTATAAAGTTACAGTAATTCTGTATCTCGGTCGAAATCTCTCTTTTTTTTATTATTCCTGATGAGCCCACTCTAAACCTCGATCTCGCCTGATGGTAAGCGTTAGATGAGGTCTAAGATGGGACGAGCGAGCCCAGAAGATGCCTATTTACTCGTGCTTTAAAGGCTGAAAGATCATAAGTGGCAGGGAACACAGAAGCCGACAGAGAATTCCACAGCTGGGCTGTGCGCACAATAAATGTGGAGGAGAAGCGCTTAGTACGACAAGACGGTATATCAACCAATTGTGGGTGGTACTTGATGGTACCCAGCCGTGCGTCTGGTAGACCGGTAGTAGGTAGGTAGAAGAGAGATGGAGGAATCAGGCCATGGAGTTCCTATTTTAACAAGATCGCGGCTCCGGAACGCAAGGAAAAGTGAAGAAACATATGCGTTTTAAAACGCATATGTTTCCCATTCACTCTACTCAGAGGGGCAGGAGGTATTTGATAATTTTCCACAGGAAAAAGAGCGCTATGGATTGAACAAGGTACCTCGTCTACAACTGAAGCTTGCGAATGGTGACCGGGACGATCACCGGGCACTGCTCACTAAATAAACAATACCATATGATAGGTAAAAGGAACAGTCTCTTATATAGAGCTTGCATGGAGACGGAGGAAACGGTGGGGTTCGAGTGAACACGAATCACCGAAATAAGGATACAAGTCTTTGTATCACTGAATTCTTTTGCAGACATCCTGAATAGACCCAGAGACCTGATTCACTTCTGGAGGAAGTTTGGCTGAATAGAATGATGGCCGCCATGGGGCCCACGTACAATTTTTCCACGGATGGACTAAGTTCGGAAACCAAGACTTCAGATGGATAGTCCAAGTCTAGCAGTGGACGTCGTTCGGCTGAAATCATAATGGTGATGCATAGATCTTGATTAAAGATTGGATACGAAATTACGAATCAATCTTGTCATGTTGCATTAAAAATGATTCAACCTTGTGAATCTTTCACAAATACTCAGTGCCTGACGTGAATTCAGAATAATCATATTCGCAACAAAAAATATTATTAACGATGCCTAATTCGTTAAATACGAGTCTGCAGCTAGAGTAGATATTTTTTAAGCAAGATCAGCGGACTGCACGCGCTTTGCATGACCCAAATTAAATCTAAAACTATCCTCGGGAACATGTCACCGGTTGAAATTGCACGCGACTGAAAATATTTTTAACGATCCGAGTTACTTCATCAACCTACTAGAGGACAAGCATCTGCGAAAAGGCCATAGAGATTTTTAAATCCGATTTAACGTAAACCTCAGCAAAGCTAGGCTCAAGGCTCAGCAAAGTACCTACTACTAGTGGTGCTAAATATTCTGCAAACAATCACTATGAAAACTCAGGTGAAGTAAATTTAAAGTGAATTGTAAATCACATTCTGCTGAAACAGTCGTTTGCCCAAATTTATGGTAGGTATATAGACTAACTAGCTTGTGCCAGCGGCTTCGCCCGCGTGGGAAGTTTTTCCCGTGTAAATCCCGATCCCGTGGGAATTTCGCAAAATCCTTTCTTAGCGGATGCCTACGTCATAACATCTACCTGCATGCCAAATTTCAGCCCGATCCGTCCAGTGGTTTAGGCTGTGCGTTGATAGATCACTATATCAGTCAGTCAGTCACCTGTGAGTTATATATATTTAGATATAGTTCGATTTATTTGTTTATGCATTTGCAAACTTGTTCTATATATCAGTCACAAGTTTGCTGGTAGAAAACTCAACTTTGGTATTAAGTAATTATTTATTTTCAGATATCGCGGCCTTGGAAAGCAAAGGCAACTGAACGAGCAAGATGGGTTTTTAGTCAGTAGAAGTCTGACACTCCGCTCCACCCACAGCAGAAGTCATATCATGATTTTCACACTCAGAAAAAAAGGGGTCTTTAAGTCAAGAGTGAATAGATTACTTCTAGTTAAGCGTGCTTCATCTTATACCACATCATCGCTTACCACCAGGTAAGATAGTGGTCGAACGCGAGCCTATCTCCTATAAAACGTCGTGGCGGGTCAGCTAAGTAGTACATAAATAA
This sequence comes from Tholera decimalis, assembly GCA_943138885.2. Lineage (NCBI taxonomy): Eukaryota > Metazoa > Arthropoda > Insecta > Lepidoptera > Noctuidae > Tholera > Tholera decimalis. The sequence goes on along the minus strand of OW964566.2, from coordinate 6,531,943 downwards.
GTTACTTATTGTTTGAACTATTTAGCATCCCTTTTTATATAAAAAATAAAGTAGATAACTGTTTGGTATACCTACGACAAAGAATTAAGAGATAGATAGATCACTTCACTTACATTTTCACGGTTCATTGTTTTCAAAATAATACTGTAGATGATATGACATGGAAGATTTTTTTAATATCTAAATATTTGAAATTAGAAGAAAATTGCCAAGTGGGAGTCAAACTCGCCCATGAAGGGTTCCGTAACTAAGCAAAATACTTTTCTTTTTCAGTGGTTGTATGAAATACCAATTAATAATTGCTGTTTTAGAAAATCCATACTAATATTATAAATGCGAAAGTAACTCTGTCTGTCTGAACCGATTTAGATGAAATTTGGCGTGGAAATAGTTTAGGACCCTGGAAAGGACATAGGATAGTTTTTATTCCGGAATTCCCACGGGATCGGGAATTACGTGGGAAAAACCTCCTGCACGAACATAGTCGCGGGCAAACGCTAGTGTGATATATCTCAAAAAATACGTGACTCTATGTCAGTCAAACCAATTATCGTCGAAAATTTTTGTTAAGATCTACAGCATATATTTTTTTAGATTTTTCACTTTCTGGGGGGGGACACGGTATCGATAAGAAAGTATCGATATTGTACTCATGAGTAATATCGAAAAAAAAGTATCGTGCTCATAAATGTATCGAAACAAAAGTATCGATACTTCAAAGTATCGAGTACTTTTCATAGTAACGTCAATTTAGCTTCAGCTTCAGCTACAGTAGGACAGAAGAACAGAACATCAACACTAATGGTATTGGTTGACTAGTGTAATAATAGTACATACTATAAAAAAGACAACTGTGACTTTACCAATTTTTTAAACAATTATATTATTTATTCCTTTAGACATATATTATAGTACTCATTCCTCCTCCGTACAATCACTAATACGAGTAGATACACAGCACGGAACAATATGTACTTTTAGATGGCACACCTTCACATTTAATAAATCAAATCACAAGTTAAGTTACAAGTTATCACAAATTTAATAAGTCAAGCACAATAACGATCAACCGGAGAAAACAAATCGCGAGACGAACACGAATAATAATACAAATAATACGGTTTTGTGGGATATCGTTGTACATTATAAGAACTACATTGTACCTTAAACAATAAATAAATCATAATAACAAAAGAATTTTGTAACGGCGAACGATTGAGTGATTGATTGGTGAAGGAAAGAATCTGAACTGTGAACAGAAAGACTGAAGGAACGATTTCGAGCTGAATGTAATGACTTAGAAGGTTCAGCCTAATTGAACCAGATGGCGTTGCCGTCCAAGATTTATCCGATACGATACCTGTCAAAAAGTACTCATTGAGTAAAAGTATCAAATAAAAAGTATCGAGTATAAAAGTATCGGTATCGAAACGAAACGTACTCGATACCACAAAGTATCAATACTTTTTTCGTGTCCCTAGATGGGGGAAACACACACATTTTACCACTTTGGAAGTGTCTATATCTTTTACGGAACCCTAAGAGAAAAATCTATACTTATAATAAATCTGTAGAGAGGTCAATTCTGTACATGAAATATATTTCCAAAATAACTCTCAGGGCGTGATTAGGGATCGATACTGATGCCAAAAATGCAATCAGTAAAATTTTTGTCTGTCTGTCTGTCTGTATAACCGTTATAGAAACAAAAACTACTCGACGGATTTTAACGAAACTTGGTACAATTATTGTACATACTCCTGAGCAGGTTATAGTATACTTTTCATCACGCTACAATCAATAGGAGCAGAGCAGTGAAGGGAAATGTTGGGAAAACGGGAGAAATTACCCCATTTTTTAAGCTTCCGTCGCGTGTGCAATCTTAATGGTTAAAGCTACACAGAAATCATTTCATGACGGAAATGTTCTCTTTAAAATTATATAAAAAATATCCCACGACAGCATATGTCTATCTTTTATGGTTGACTCACAATAACACGTGTAACTCCCGATAGCTTACCAGTTCGAAGCTTTCTGATTATAATATTTGTCTACTCTTACGTTTATGACACTCTCAGTCACCCCTAATTGAAAAAGTTAACATTATTAACTATTACATAAAAAAATTGGCCAAGTGCGAGTCAGACTCGCCCATGAAGAGTTCCGTAGTAACTATAATAATATAATATGCATATTTATTTGACGAAAAAAAACCTTACAAATTTCTTAAAACTAGCTTATTTACATTTTTTACAACTGCGCCAAATAAATTTGTTTTTCATAGTGTTTGTATGAATTACAAAGTTATATTTGCGGTTTTAGAAAATATGCTGTATCTCAAAAACTGCTGACCCGATTTCGTTCAAACCAATTTTGGTTGAAAGTTTACATTAAGATCTATAGACATATATTTTATATTTTTTTTAGATTTTTCACTCCATTATTATAGAAGTTAGAGGGGGGACACATTTTACCACTTTGGAAGCTTATATCTTTTAAACGATTGACTTTATGGAAAAGTGGTTTTAGAAACCCCGATATCGTTTTTAAAGAACTGTCTATAGATACCACACATGCATCGACTACATGAAAAAAAAAATCAGTTTTAGTTCCATGTATGGAGAGACCCCTTTATTTTAAAAATTTTTAAATTTTTTTCTCAAAATCGGAAAGCAGTTCACAGAATACATCTACCTATCAAGATTCACATGTACAGTCTTAATAGTTTCGGAATAAAATTGCTGTGACAGACGGACGGACGGACAGACAGATAGACAGACGGACAGACATGTCAAAACTATAAGGGTTCCGTTTTTTGCCATTCGGCTACGGAACCTTAAAAAGAATCATATAAATCGGTATAGAAACACCAAAGTTATACATGAAATACGCTAATAATAAGCCATCGCGCGTGAATACTGAATCATGCTATAAGGATTATTCGACGCGTCTCGCGGCCGAAGCGTTCTCTAGGTACTTAAGCCTCATGTGAACGTGATCTAAAGCCCGATTTACACTTCAACAAGTACAGTAGCGAGTTAACTTGCGTCATCGGCGAGTTAAGTTGTTATTGTAGTTTGAACGGCAAAAGCGAGTTAAGTAGTAGTACATTAACAACTTAACTTGCGTCATACGCAAGTTAACTCGCTACTGTACTTGTTGAAGTGTAAATCGGGCTTAAACAATATTACCAATACATTAACTTACGCTGACGGAGTCGCGGGCATAGCTATTAACAATAATATTGTATCATTACGCTAAGGCCAATAGGAGCGGAGCACCAATGAAGAATGCTTCAAAATCGGGGTTAAATTTAATGTTAGCCCAAAGTAACTATTCCACGCGGACGAAGTCGCGGGCAAAAGCTAGTACATAAATAAAATCTTCAGATTAGCCGCACAATGCAATCTAAAGTTCAACAAACGCTATATTTTATTGCCAAGTGTTTCGTAGGCGGCTCGTAGTCTGCCACTCTGCCCGGTTATCTTGTGAATCATCGTAATCTCGTGTTTACTTCGTATCATTTTTTGTTTTCTTAATGTTGGTATAGTAATGTTGTTTATTATTTTATTGCGATGTATCATCATTGTTTTATGGATGGATTGTTTTTTGCTACGGATTTGACGACTGCCTCGAGTATGGTACTCATAGGACTAAATGCAAGGCGTAAGTAATGCTCCTAATAAACATATTTTTCTATTCTTCGAGTGAGTTTGTTTGTTACGTATTCACACCTTACAACTTAAACAACGGTTATTAGCCTACCCTTTATCTATCATACTATCATACCTTTTCAACCGACGACAAAAAAAGGAGGAGGTTATCAATTCGACGCGTATATTTTTTTAATTTTTTTTTATGTGTGATCATCGATTACTCGGAGATGGCTGAACCGATTTGGAAAAATCTTTTTTTGTTTGAAAGGATATACTTCTAAATTGGTCCCATTGTCACCAAGTCAGGATCTGATGATGGGATCCTGGAGAAATCGAGGGAACTCTTCAAATATTATAGGCACACCTATAGTGATTTGAGTATTTTTTATAGTAACTTGTGTAGCATTCGAAAAGCACCGTTTGTGAAGTGGACCTGATGATGAAGACGACGAAGATGTCCAGTGGAACTACTCAATAGATAAGTAGGAATAATAAGTTTATGTGTTCCGCTTCGATTACTTGAATGTGGTTATCATGTACAATATGCTCTTCACAATACATATGGTGAAATGAAGCTGATGGTGAAGTACCAGGAGAACTCCTCAACAAATAACGGCCCAACATCGGGAAAAGTAATATTTTGTAAATGAATATAAGTAGTTGACATTTAGGCTCTTGTAACTAGGTAAATTAAAAATCGAGCAACTAAAAAGAATGAAATAAAAACTTTTTACCAAAAAATTAAACCGACTGTTTCAGTAGTCGGTGTCTTTAGTTTAGTTTTTTTCGTTTTTGGCACCGACTTCCGAAATTAGAGTTATTTTTCACTTTGCAGTGTTTTTTGGGAGTCTGTTTAATTTTTTGGTAAAAATGTTTTTATTTTGTCCATGTCCCGCTTGCGCTTATGACCCAACAGGTGAACAGATTTACATCGGGTATTTTTTACATACATCGACATGCATCAACTCATCCCTGTTGAACCTTTAGTGATCATTGAATCAAAGGGAGCAGAGGAAAAAAAAGGGAATAATTATAAACACTGTTACGCTCGCCCCTGTTGTGGAATGTCATTCCATTGATTTAATATAAGCTACTATTTTGCGATTGATTAACAAAATCTATACTAATGTGAGCGAGGCCACGGGTAAAGCTTACCACATGCGTCGATATTTTAGGTTAAGCAACGCTTTCCGAGTCCGGTCTCGGCTGTCATTTGGACATCTTTGACAGCCGTTACGGGTAGTCAGAAGCCAGAAAATCTCACATCAGTCTTTCTATGGGGTATAGTGTTAGTATTACCCAGCTACTGGGTTTTGGAAGTCAAATAGGCCATCGCTCCATATTATACAGTATGTTAACTAACAGAGGGCGTTCCCGTTAACCCGCAATAGTATAAGCACATCAATTAGAACACCGCACACGCGGTCCGTCATTCATAAATAAATTGCGACGTTGCCGTCCTTCAAGTACGCGTGTACAGAGTGTTTCTTTTCGTATGAATTTAAAATTTTTAGTGAATATTTTAATATAAAAAAAAACATTTTGTTTTCGAATGGTAATCTTTTTTTAGCATGTATGGATGCTGTACTATTGCGTGTTAACGGGAACGCCCTCTGTTAGTTAACATACTGTATATTAGTACTCAGCTGCATCTAGTTTGTCTGGAAGCCTACACTGATATAGTTGGGACAAAGAATAAACAGATGAAGAATAGGAGTTAACAGCTAATTCTACTTAAATTTCATTGTTCCTCGATATTTGGTATTAACAAGATCGAAATCGGCTAGCTTCACGTATTCCCGTTCGGTCCAAAAGCAAACTCTGTTTACTTAAATGCACATTACAATAAAATAAAACAGTAACACAGTTAGTCAGAGGTAAATGAACTTAGGTCGGCTGAAATATTCAGCTAAATGTTTACCTTATTTTCTGCACCGTTTCACTCGCCCCGAATATATTCAACGGATTTAATTTTAAGTTTTCACATCAGTTGGTACATTTTTTCGTTCACTCGAAACATAAGCTTTGCCCATAAATAAAAATGAATGTATAATGATGGACTTGATAATGCCGTGAGTATTCAATCTTTCGTTAAAACAGCTATGTTTCAAAGTTGAGTAACGTTTATTGAGGTTGGTCCAGGGATAAGCATGTTTTAGAAATTACGTTACAACGTAAACCGCTGTACCTGCTGTCATTTTCAGAAGCCAGAAATTCTTACACCAACCTGTTACCCAGTTACTGGGTTGCAGATGTCAGACAGGCAATCGATCAGTGTAAAATTCATGAACTCCTGACTGGAAGCCAAGTCTAACATAGTTCGGAAAAGAGTATATGATTATTTTTTCCTCTCCGGGAGAACCTCCCTAAGCATCATATACAGCCAAAGATTTCTTAAATAAAACTACAAGAGATTGTTGGCACCTATCCAGGTTTCGTAGTGAACCGTAGTGAGCAATCTGCATGGCCATCAATACTATAATATCATCCATTACTGTACTATGGACGTCTGTTACTGACGTTAGATTTATTCATCTTTTGCATAATCATTGTGTAGTTAATGCACTGAATATTATTGCGTAGATAGGTAGCTAGTTCATTAGTACGGCCAGCGCAGAACGAGGCTGAACGCATGAGGGAGAGACAACTCTCTTCTTCACGCCCCATCACCCATGGGAGACGCCCCGGGTGACGGGGATCGTAAGCAAATCTCCGACCACCGTAGACGCGAGCTTGCGGATGGCAAGCAGGGCTGTCCGATAAGGACCAGGCCCGGGTCGGCGGCAAAAAGCAGTCAGCAGCATTGACGGGGCCCAACAGGGCCATTGCTTGCCGAGATTGGGGATATGTTTTAACGAGATTCCGCGGTCCCGGACCGTAAGAGATTGAAGGAACAGGGTGGATTTTTCTTTTTAGTCAGTAGAAGTCTGACACTCCCTGCCGCTCCGCCGAGAGCGAGAGGAGTAAAAAAAGAGTAAAAAATATGAACAAGCTGTGCCCGCGACTTTCTTTGAAACGATATTATCTATGCGCAATTTACCCGCATAAATTCCGATCATGTGGGAAACCCGAGCTGAAAATCTCCACTACCTTCTTGTAAAAGTCCCACTAAAATCGGTTCACCCGTTCCTGAGATCAGCCCGGACAAACAGAAAGATAGACATAAAATAATGAAAACAACGGGTTTATTTGTGATTTAGCAACGTGTAAATATCTATAAGCACTTGAGAAAACAGAGTTATTTTGACATCACAGACGGACACTTCAATTTTATTTAAGTACATAGATATAAGTATTTAATAATTTAAAGTAAAGATTCTCAGACCACTCCTAGCACTATTAATAGAACGTGACATTTATAAACATTACTTTGAGGACCTTTAAACTTCAAAGGACCGTTTAGGGAGCTATGTGATAGTTACGAGTCTACTGGCATGTACAGAATAATAAAATAAAAACGTTAATTCACAAAAAAGTACAGTTATACAAAAAAAAAACACGTATAAGTTACATTTTAGACAGGGAAACAGAAATGATGAAAGAACCCCATTTACCCCTACACTACCCCTAAACTAGGGTAACCTGTGTCTTAGGAGACAACATAAATGCAAAGTATGCATACTGTGAACTGAAATATTCAGTAGTTTACAAACCTATGCTAATGAAACAGAAAGTGATATTAAATTTTGTTTTTAGTAAACTTGGGGACACGCACGAGCTTTTTGCTGAGGTCCGTGGATGGGATCTTAATATATTATCGAGATTTCTTGTTTTTCGGCCGTTGGTCCAGCTGCCATTTGTACATCGTAGACAATCGTTACGGGTCAGTAGTCAGAAAATTGTCACCAGTACTACTACTTACCATGGGGTAACGTGTTTCCCAGCTAATAGGGTGTGGAGGTCAGATAGGCAGTTGTTACGTATAAAACGTAATGTATCTGTGAGATCGCCCTGTGCTATAAGACCACCCATTGATCTATGCATTGTACACTAGTTTAAATTTTTACATCCATAGTAATATTGTGAGGTTTACAATAAAGTATACAGTATTTTAACTAACAGAGGGCATTCCCGTTAACCCGCAATCGTATAGCATCCATACATGCTAAAAAAATATTACAATTCGAAAACAAAATGTGTTATTTTTTTTAATATTAAAATATTCACTAAAAATGTTAAATTGATACGTAAAAAAATCTAGAAACACAGGAGTCAAAGAAAAAACGCATATTACAAAAAGTATAGCAATTTGGGAAATGCCATATCCATTACAAAAAGTATAGCAATTTGGGAAATGCCATATCCATCGTCACTACTGAAAATGGAACGACGCGTCATAAAATTTTCAAAAACCCATTAATGGGCTCACAGAACCGTGATCGTACAAATAGAAATGATGGCAGAATAGAAACCAAGCGTAATCGTAGTCGTCTGAATGATCTGTAATCATAACAGCCTATAAACGCGCTGCGATTATCGTGTCTACTTTCTAATTCCCGACCTGCAATACAACCCACTATTTAAATGGAGCTGAACTGTCCTCTATAATTGGTACGATATTTCAGATATGAAATACCGGATTTTTCTATATTAATATTATAAACAGGTAAAATTTGTTTGTAAGTTTGTATGTAAGGGGCAATCTCCGGAACTAATGATCCAATTCTGAAAATTTTTCCATTGGCAGAAGGTGCATTATTTCATTATTTGTGATTGCTATAGGCTATATATGTTTATTTCGAAATCCAAGTGGGCTAAGTCGCGAGCGAAGTGCTAGTAATCTATACATATAAATAAAATTGAAGTGTTTGTACAGGCAGCTGAAGGAGCAGGGTGGGTTTTTAGTCAGTAGAAGTCTGACACTCCCTTCCGCTCCACCCAGAGCCGGAGAAGTCGTTGACAATTTTCCCCAGAAAAAAATATCTGTATTACAATTTACATGATACAAAAACAAACCGTTTCTAAAAAAATGTCTGCCTAATCGTCGGACTCTCTTTCTATTTGTCTGGGTTAATCTCTGGAATGGCTTAATCGATGTGACTGTGAAGATAAAGGAGGTTATAGAGCAACATAGTATAGGCTACTTATTACCCTGGTATTAACACGGTTTTGAGATTTACGTAATAAAAACCGCGCGAGAATCCCACACAAGCGAAGCCGCGGGCACAGCTAGTATTAATACAATATCTCTGATGCTAACTTGTTATTGAAAAAGTATTAAGCCTCTTCTTCGTATTAGCAGTGTCTCTAACGATGTGTAATGTGAAAAGACTTCAAACAATGGCAAAGCTAGCAGCTAAAGTTTCTAGACTAGAACCAAAGAAGACACTCAATCTAACTGTTTTGTTGCAACAACTCTTATTTGTAGATCAAATTGTCGAACGTGAGCACAGTTACAATTGCTTTTAAGATGGGAATAGTGGCTTTTATCATCCGAACTCCAGTAAGCTACACGAATATTTTACATAACAGAACCATAACACCTGTAATACAGGTCACCATGTCCCTAGCTGTTCATTGTAAAAAAAAATACATCTGATTGAGGCCAGTACAGACTGATGGTCTGGACTTCAAAAGACGTTGACCTATGAGGTTGTTTCCGTGTTTCTCTTAGGGTAGTCAGCTAAGAAATACTGGCCTCATCTAGTCTATTTACCAACTAGCGTCTGCCCCCGACTTCGTTTGCGTGGGAGCATTTTCCCGTGGGAATTCCGGGATAAAAAGTAGCCTGTGTTATTCCAGGATGTCAACTATCTACTTACAAAATTTCATTCAGATCCGGTCAGGAGTTTTTGGTTGACAGAGTAACAAACATATCTATACAGCAGTATACATCCATCTTCACAATCTTTCGCATTTATAATATAGTATTAGTAAGAATATAATCTTTCCAAGGCTAGAACAAGTTTTCATATTAATAAAACGACTGGTAGCTAAATGTGCTCTTTCCTTCCAGGGCAAGTATGGGGGCGAATATATTGGAATATAAAATGCAAATGAAGGCATACATGCAGCTTCATTTTGCGCAAATTAAAAGATTCATTAGAAGGAAACGAGCTGGTATAGAGACGATAATTAATGCATGCTATTTCTAGACCTGCCTCTAATGGGACCTATACACCAGAGGCGTGCACAGGATTATGACAGGGTATGCGGCGGAGTAATCGGTCACAAAAACTTTTTCTTTTATAGATTTTTAGCATAGCCACAGCCACGCATCGTAGCATGGTGGCGATGCGTGGCTGTGGCTATGCTAAAAATGTATAAAAGAAGACGTTTTTGTACGTTTTTGTGACCGATTACTCCGCCGCATACCCTGTCATAATCCTGTGCACGCGCCTGCTATACACTTAATAAAATGCTATGGTGGAGCAAATAATTTGAATACCGGTAGAAGATAGGGAGTAAATGCGTTTAGATTTTACTCTAAATATAGTTTTTACTAGCAGTCCCGAGGACTTTATCACGATAAAAACATAACCTCATTCTTTTTCAGTCGGGTAAAAAGTATATACATAGCCTAACCTTCCTCAAGCTACCTCCATACCAAATTTCATCCAAATCCACCGAGTACTTTCGAAGATTAGCGCGTTCAGACAAAAAATCTTTTATGCTGTTATGCGCAAGCGATGTGCATCTGCGCTGCAGCGATTCAGGGGTAGCCCCAACAACATTCTAGTTACACTGGCGGACAAAATAGATGGGCCATTTGTCAGGCACTAGGCTGGTAGGCATGTGCGTGGCACAGGCGTGCATGTCGCCAATTAAATTGATGTTATGTTTTAATTTATTGTACTAACAATAGGTTTAGTTTTTTTACTAACACTCTATGGATCAATGGTCTGAGACAAATAAATAAATATATATGTAATATTATAATATATTAAATTAGTATAGATATAAAAGCTTTGAAGGGTTTCGATCACAGTTGACCAGATTGTGAGGTCAAAGGTTAAAGTTGTTCCACGCTAGAGATGGGATTTTACCCGGTAAAAACCCAAAAGTGGGTAAATTCGAGGGAAAATACCCGGGAAAATACCCGATTGGGAAAATATTCGGGTATTTTCAAATTTAGCTTATGTAATGTTTACATAAACATACATTAAATAGTACATAGTTTTTAGATGTCCAACTGTTATCAAGAACAAACTAAACAAAACATCTGACGCTAACGCAACTACAACAAATCTGCCTTTGCAAGATGAATCGCAGCATGAAACGTTACAAGATAACAGTTCGACAGATACAAATTCTAGTACTACAACTTCAGCAGAAAAGAAATTTAATCTAGATCAGCTTATGTCAAAATCATTATTTGTTTCCGGTTCTCCTTTGTGCATTGTTGAACATCCGCTGTGGGCACGATTTTTTTATGAATTGCAACCACTTTTCAAATTACCATCCATAAAAGCCATCTCAACTACACATCTGGAAGCTATTTATAAAGAAATGGTAGAAGAAATTACAGACGAACTGAAATCTATAAATAATTTGCATCTGCAGTATGATGACTGGAGCAATCAGCGCAATGAAGGCATTATCAACTTCATTATTGTAAAACCGGAGCCCGTTTTTGTCAAAAGTCTTAACACTCTTACCAACCGCCAATATCTTTCTCAAGAGATTATCAAAGTTATAAATATGTATGGAGGCCACAAGTTTGTAACTCTTATAGGAGATAACGCTAATAACATTCAAAGAGCATTTCAGATGGTAAAAGATGTGTATACAGTATACACACATATTACCGCTGAGATGCGTAGCACATACATTAAATTTACTTTGCGAAGATTGTATAAGACCAAAACCTGTTAAAGTATTTATATCGATTGCCATAGAGACCGTAAAAGCAATAAAAAGAAGTCAAACTATGAGTGCTTTACTAGCCCAGATTATAAAAGATAAACGATCAGGCGAAACATTGAAATTGCCAGGAAAAACAATCAACTACTACTGTACTACTACTGTACTGCTATAAAAAGCTTCAAAAATTCGAAAGTAGCATTGCAGACATTAGCTGTTCACGAAGATGCTATTATTTCAGAAGAAATAAAGTCAAATTTATTGGATCTCAATTTCTGGAACATGGCCGAAAACTGGATAAAATTGTTGGAACCGATAACTGAAAAAAAAATTCAAACCAGAAGGATACGGAATATTAATAAACGAAGTATATACGGCTTTCAGATATATAAAATCTACATTTAATTTTGTGCTACCCGAAATTACTATTTTAGATGACCAGCACAATCAAGATATAATAAATGCTGTAACCAGGCGAACAAATAATTGCATCAAACCAATCCATTATGCTGCATATTTGTTAGATCCGAGATCGTAAGGCATTGAACTCGATGAAGAGCATGAAGTAGATGCCATGAAGTTTATACATGAAGTGAATCAATCACTTAATTTTGATGTTGGTGTAGATTTAGCTAATTATAGAGCTAAACAGGGTTTATGGGCAGACCATTTATATGGAAAAATGTCGCAGAAATGGACCCAGTCGTTTGGTGGAGGGGACTTTGCAGCTCCAAATTGCTGAGTGAGGTTGCATTATGCCTTCGGACTGCTCCCTGCACTTCTGTAGCGACTAAGCGGTCACTTAGCACACATGCTCATATACACAGTCACAAAAGAAACAGATTGACTATAGACAGAGCAGCAAATATAGCTTTTATATCATATAATTGGAATATTTTGCATAAACATAAAGATGATGACAACGACGAAGATGACGAGCCCTTATCAACCTCTAGACAGTTGTCTAGCCCAATGAACAGCCCAATTCATGACCAACAACCTCTCATCTCGTGGAAGCCAAGAAGAAATAGAATTCTGTGATATTGATGATTTGTATGATGATCATACAAAAATATTTTTGTAATTATTTTCTATTGTGTAACAAATAATTGTGATTGTCTATGTTTTGTTTTATTTTTAATATGCAGAAATATGTTTTACAATCCTACTGGTAGTTCCACAGATTACAGAGTTTGAACAAACAAAAAAATCGCTTCAGCTTTATTGTATTAGTGTAGATAATGAAAATACCCGTCTATTGGGTTTTTTCCCACATAAATACCCGGTATTTACCCAAATGGGTAAAAACCTGGGTATTTTCCCGTCGGGTTTTTTCCCACCGCCCATCTCTATTCCACGCAGCTATATTATGCTCAAACCGCTCCTTAATTCTACACATTTGCCCTCGGTTAGAAGGGTCAGCGAACGAATAGCTGAATTATGAAACTAATAGCTTATTTTACACGCGGTATCGCTCGTGTAAATAGGGTTTCTCAGCGAGGAAAATGGAGCCTATGTTACTCAAAATCACATCGTTTCGTTGTTCCGTTCTGACGTGATTATTATTTTTTTATTGGGAAAACAAACAATTACACTTTATTTTCCAGCTAATATCTACAACTAAGATTAGGTTAAAAACTCCATTTCAACATATTACGAAAATAACTAGTTGATACAAACAACAGAAACAAAAGGACAAATAAACACAACACACATTTAGATCACTAGCTTTTGCCCGCGTCTTCGTTCGCGTGGGAGGTTTTTCTCGCGTAAATCCCAATCCCGTGGGAATTCCTGGATAAAAAGTAGTCTATGTGTTATTCCAGGATCTATCTACCTATCTACTACTCTCTACCTACTTGACAAATTCTATTATATTAAAATTAAAATATAAATTATATTATTCTTGATCTATCTATCTACTTGACAAATTTCATTGAAATTCGTACAGTAGTTTTTGCGTGAAAGAGCAACAAACATACATTCATCCTCACAAATTTTCGCATTAAAATATTAGTAGGATTAAAAACATTCTGGTTACATTGGCGGACAAAATAGATGGGCCATTTGTCAGACACTGGGCTGGTAGGCATGTACGCCACAGGCGTACATGTCGCCAATTAAATTGATATTTTTTTTTGTTTTATTTGTACTAATAATAAGTTAATCTTTTTACTAACACTCTATGGATCAATGGTCTGAGAAAATAAATAATTTTTATTTATTTATATGGATCTATCAGACTACGTTCATTTGATTCCAGAAATCCAGACACGTTCTTAAGTACCTACAATGTAAAACTGGATTACCATTATTCAATTGTGTCCTACTCTCCATCTGTCAATGTCGAATCTGTCGTATCTTACCCCAAAAGTGTCAAGGTCCGTTCACGTCAGTGTCTACGACGGAACTTGTGATCCCCTTTATCTGACCACTTCGCCCCTTCGGTCCTACCGGTTCTCGTGTCAAAGGCGAGAACATGATTCATGGTAATTTAGTATCTATACCAATATAAAAAAAGCGGAAAAGTTTGTTTGTTTGAACGCGCTAATCTTAGAAAGTACTGGGTGGATTTGGATGAAATTTGGTATAAAGGTAGCTTAAAGCTTTAGGAAGGTTATAGGCTACTTTTTACCCGACTACAAAAGAAGGAGGTTATGTTTTTATCGTGATAAAACTCACGAGAGCGAAGTTCCGCGCGACTGCTTGTTTAGTAATATTACCGGCCGGCTTACCAGTCGTTATGGCTAATATTAGAATGGCTAAAAATAGGAAACTAGCCCACTGCAGTTCCGGAGTTGTTATGGAACTGTTTTGACAGTTTAAAGTAAGTTAGCGGATTTGTTTACATTTTAAAAGAGATTTATATTAGTAACTGTTGCCCATGATTTTTTATACAAACTTTTATCTCTGATTTTAGGAAAAGTAGCTATCTTAATGCCGAATTTCATCAAAACCAGTTCAGCGGTTTAGCCGTCAGAGCGCAACATACAGTCAGATTTTCGCATTTATAATATTAGTATGAATATGAGAGACTATATTAATTCGGTAGGTTTTTAAAGAGAGTAATACAGATAGACTGAGGATAAATTCTGTCACGTAACAATGTATTTACTTCCAAAAGTATTTAGAAATTTCAATGAGATTTTATAATACATGTCATTATAGCAAAATATAACGAAGTTTAATTATTGAGTCATTCCCAAATGTATTGAGAAGCAGCTAGTAACGGCGAAGCAATATAAATTTGCATAAAAATGAGGCAACACTGAATGTTGTTGAAGTTGCAATGGAAGAAACAGTTGCAAAATGTTCTATTTTTAAGTTGACAGTTTTTAGTGCCATGCTTTATAATCTTAATGTAGTTATGAGAATCTCAAAACCCTTCAGACCCTTTACCACCTTTTTTCCGGGTGGGAAAATCATCGAACGACTTCTCCCGATCTGGTTGGAGCGGCAGGGAGTGTCAGACTTCTACTGACTAAAAACCCAGCCTGTTCCTTCAGCTGCCCTTAAATTCCGGGGCCACGGTATCTCGTTAGAACATTGCCGCAACCCCGGTAGTCCCTTTGCCACCCTGAGTTGGCGATATGTCTGGAGATTTAATTATTTTGTTTGCCTTTGACTAGGTATATTGTAACTTGACATAATTATATTAATCGTTGTGACATTTTTATTTTTTTTATATTTTGACATTTTTTATTTATTTATTATTGTAATTTTGTACCATTTTGCACGTCACGTTGTGACAAACATGTCCGCACTTTATCTATATTGTCATCCTGTATGCACTTTTTATGTATGTACACACACATGTTTAAGCAAATAAATGAATCTGAATCTGAATCTGAACCTACGAGCGCCTCAAAGAGCAGTCAGCAGCAGGTCAGCAACATGCCTGTCGGGGACTCGGGGTAGCGGGAATGCTCTAACCGAAGGGAGATACCACTGCCCCTGAACATAAGTCCAACTGAAGAAAGAGGGTGGTTTTTAGTCAGTAAAAGTCTATAATTTCCTTTTGATTCACCCAAAGCGGAAGGATTCATTTAATAATTAGCCCTCGAAAAAAATAAGATTCTTTTCCAATAACATCTTAAACATTTTAAAAATAATCGTCCACTTTCCTGTCGGGACATGTTGAGAGACTCGTTGACTCATCCGGATCCTTCCGTCACTTGTGGGTGGACCCTTTTGGGATGGTTATATTTTTATTCTCGTCTAATTTGGAATTAAATGGTCGTTACGTTAATAGCTTGCCGTGAGTGGTGGATTGCGTTGTAATTAAACTATACTAATATTATAAAGCGGAAAAGTTTGTTTGTTTGTTTGTTTGCTTGAACGCGCTAATCTTCGAAAGTACTTGGTGGATTTGGATGCAATTGCCACAGACGTACATGTCGCCAATTTTGATTCCAGAAATCCAGACATGTTCATAAGTACCTACAATGTAAAACTGGATTACCATTATTCAATTGTGTCCAACTCTCCATCTGTCAATGTCGAATCTGTCGTATCTTATCCCAAAAGTCTCAAGGTCCGTTCACGTCTACGACGGACCTTGTGATCCCCTTTATCTGACCACTTCGCCCCTTCAGGTCCTACCGGTTCTCG
Source organism: Tholera decimalis (assembly GCA_943138885.2). NCBI lineage: Eukaryota > Metazoa > Arthropoda > Insecta > Lepidoptera > Noctuidae > Tholera > Tholera decimalis. The sequence continues at coordinate 6,515,873 of OW964566.2, read as the reverse complement.
TGCCAAAGGCGAGAACATGATTCATGGTAATTTAGTATCTATACCAATATTACAAAGCGGAAGTTTGTTTGAACGCGCTAATATTAGAAAGTACTGGGTGGATTTGGATGAAATTAGGTATTTATTTATTTATTTATGGTTCACCAACAAGTGTTACAGCTAAACATGATTGATATTTGTTAGATAACAATATTAATAATACTGCACACCTAATTACAGGTAAACACCGCATGCTTCGTGTTTGACAGGTAACAAGAAGAGATAAACAGACTAGTAATTATGAGTGTTAGTAGCTTAGACTAAATATTAGTACTTATTGCTATGTGCTTCTACATGCTATTTTGTTTCAAATTTCATCGATTGGCGTTACGGATAAATTCAGACAAGCCGTTTGTATGGAAGTAGCTTGAAGCTTGAGGAAGGTTATAGGCTACTTTTTACGCGACTGCAAAAAATGTATCGTCGAAACTAGGAATCCCATCAATCAGACTTTCAAATCATTATAGTTCTTGTTTATTTTATCTATGGTTCTCCAACAGCCTAATGCAAAAACTCTAAACCAAAAACAGTTTCACTATGTAGGTTAGACAAAATCTATTAACTTTTTAAACTAGCTAGTAGGTATGCCCTAAATACTTTGCGAAACAAAATATCTGTCTGACAAACAAATTGGTTCTTGCGTTGGAATTTTTCAGGCGACTGGTTTGACCTGAACTGTGCATTACAGCTTGACCCAGATACGGTCAAAACTTTTGGTCTCTGGTCACGATTTGCCGTTTCTATTAAATCCTCGTTTGTGTTCGTAGTCTATGGATTTTTTCGATTTTTGAATTCATAATTGGAATCCAAACGACAGATTTCTACGTGATTTTACGAATAGGGAAGATGCAAATATAATATTTATGAAAATTTTATGATTGAAATGTTAAAAAAATAGAAAAGAAGGGCCACTGCAACATTTTTATTTTACATAATGTTGATTTTTAACAATAATTACGAATTAAAAATGACTTGAAACGAAGCGTACTTCAAAACACCAATCAGCGTTTAGTGACGTCACTCCTGTTATAACAACTTATTTGAGGTTATGGTTGTAAAAGTGAATATTATTTTACGGGAATACTAATTGCGTTTATTTTTTTAATAAAAATGTAAGTTGGATTTATCAAAGCAGACTCCAGGAATCCAGGAATTTACCAAGAGTTAGTGTTGACATGGTTGTAACTTTTTTATCGAAAGTGCAGAGTTTTCAAGTGTAGAAATGAAAGGGACTAAATTACTAAGATATGTATAAAATCATAGTTGTTTAACTTTGTTTTTCATAAAGCGGCTTCGACATATATCAGTTATTTCGATCGTTCGTTTATATGGATATATACCTGTACACCTTTATCATTGGATATTTTAATATTTTGAGAACCATGTGTTTCTGTGATTAATGAACACTCTGAAGATGGATCTGAAACATGAAAGACATAATAATATAGTTATTCATTAGAAAGCGTTATCCTTATATTATTATAAATTTGAAAGTTTGAATGTTTATTTGTCTCTAGTATAAGAATAAATCTGAAAGAATAAATCAAAATTATACCCGGTGTATTTACAATGCTTTCAAGAATTTCAAGTTTTTTCTTTTTCATTATTACTGATCTAGGTTTCTATTAGGCATTTGGCATTCATAAATATGAGGTACCACACCTTTTTTCAGGAAAAGTTTTCCTCCACACATTTTAAACTTTATCCAATTTTCGACGTCGTTCTCCAGCAGTAAAATTAAAATGATGTTATAGATAAGTTTTGTAAGTATTAGGTAGGTAACTAACGTGTTTTTGCGTACAAGCAGATTAACTACAAAATATAACAAGTATATTCGCCGACTTACATCAAAGTGATCTTCACAGCATCGAATAATGGTCTTTGGAGAATAATTGTCATTTTTCTTTGCAGCTTGAAACCACTTTTTTCTCAGTTTTGGGTCAGAAGGTCCAGTCACAAACAATTTATTTGGAAACTTTGTTGAAGTAGTTGGGCACATTGGTACAAAACATGAGTTACCACGGCTTTTTTCGGAATATTAGTAGTATTGTTATAATCACCTGATGTTGTAGGATAGTCCATTTTAAATTTTCACAAAAAAAAATCTCGAAAGTCGAAAAAATATACATAAGTATTAGCCAGCGACGAACAAGTACGACCAGTGACCGACAGGAATGACGTCATCGGAACTATAGGTCCGTTTTCGCGCGAAAATTTAAACTGTCAATTTAAAACTAATTTTTTTCCGATAAATTACAAAGATTTAATTTTATAATATATTTGTGGTCTATTCTACATGGAGTTCTTTAAAATGAAAACAAAAATAAAAATATTGCATCTTCCCTATTGGAAGAATTATTACAATCTAACGGTGTTTGCAATAGTCAACCGGTGTCGTGAAACAAAATGATGATTCATGTTTGTAAATTGTAATACCTGCCAATTTACATAATTTATTCCTTAGCTGTGTGTTTGTTTATTTACATTATCAATCGACCTATTTTCTCTATTACGCGTCGATACAGTAGTTTTGATAGCTTGTTACGTATTTATAGATAATATTAGGTAGGTACCTACTAGAGCTCTTATCAGAAATTAGAATGCCCTGTTTATATGTATTGGGGTTAAAAAGAGCAACAAAACAAATAAAACACTACCAGCAGCTGTCCGTTTTCAGGGCTAAAAGACATAGGTACTTAATAAATTAATAATAATAAACATAATTTCGATACTTTAATAAGACAATTTGTTGTTTGAGTACATTTCGTTGAGCTGAATGAATTATTGGTTGGATAAAACCCGGAAGGCGTAAACAATAAGATGCTAAATAAACCGACATATTTTTTTTTAAATGGACACTGGTTTTTTTGCCCCACCCTCCTGCATAGAACCAAAATGGAAAAGGTACCTAATTATTTTTATTATCTGTATTCTAACAGTCAATTAAGGTTTTATAGATTTTTAGTCGTCTATCGTGGTTATGTTAGCGGTGCCTACCTCTTTAATTCATTGTTTTAGACATGATTTAGGACCATCTAAATCATGCCTAGCCCCATGTCCACCACTAGTTGGTCATAGGGTAGGTAGGTACTGTTATGTGGGGCGTGGGCTCAGCTCAGATTCTCAGTGCCTTTGACATCGAGGAGGTATTTATAGTTAGGAAGAGCGACGAAACTCCCTTCGTTAGTTTTTAAGGAAGAGGTCAATATCAGATAATTACTGTCAAGTTTTATATTGCTGCCGAAATTTAATTTTTAGATCCATTTTCTATGGAAAGATACCTAAGTACTTACTATAAAGTTGATTACCATGGGTATAGTAGTGGGCATTTATTTTATTTAAAAATTCATAGCTACACGTTTAACGGAACCCAGTCAGACATTGAATAGGTCATAAAATGTTTGAGAGTGGGTACTGGTTAGTATGTGACCTGACAGGGTAATCCTAAAGAAAACGTAATCTTAAAGAAAACATAGCTTCTATCGTTGGTAGGTACCTTATTGGTAGCCTAAAAAGTAAAAACGTACGTTATACCAGCTTACTCCCGTGTTAATTGCTCTGAATCCTGAATGGGACTATTAAACTTCGTAAAGAAGCGTTTTGTTAAGCCGGCTCTACACGTTGGCCAACACAGTGGCGAATGTAGTGGCCAGCATATTGGCCAAGAGTTCGTGATAGCGTCCACACGTTGGAAGGTCGTTCAGTTTGCTACGGTTCAGGCCAATGTGCGGACGTATTTATTAAAATGGGTATTGAGGCGCTAACTGCTGCTTCTTGGGTTCCACAAACAATTTACGGCTTGGTAGAGCTCTATAAACTGAAAAGTTTCTTCGTTATTAGTCATTACTGATATTTTGTTTACACTAGTTGTTACCGACGCGTGACTATAAAAACTTTTTAACAAAAAATAAAACCAACTTCCATATCAAAACAATACAACGCCAAAAATACCTAACTTTAATTTCGGTAGTCGGTGTTATTCGTTTTGTATTTTCTTTTTTTGACACCGCCTTCCGAAATTATAGTTATTTTTGCCTTTGTAGTATTTTAATATGGAAGTCGGTTTTATTTTTTGTTAAAAAGTTTTTTTCTCGCTTTTTAGTGGGTCGGTTTGTAATTTATCTAGTTACAAAAGCCAAAATATCAACTACTTACCACCTTTTACAAAATATTGCTTTTCCCGATTCAGAGCCGTTAATTTTTGAGGAGTTCTCCTGGTACTTCACCATCAGCTCTACATCACCATATGCATTGTGACGAACATAAAGTGCTTAACGTCCATATTCAAGTAATCGAATCGCAATCCATGAAATACTTATTATTGAGTAGTTTCGGTGGTCATCTGTGGTCTTCATCATCAGTTCCACTTCCCCAAATGGTGCTTTTCGAGAGCAACTGCACAAGTTACTATAAGAAATACCCAAAACGCTATAGGTGTGCCTATAATATTTGAAGAGTTTCCTCGATTACTCCAGGATCCCATCATCAGATCCTGATTTCGTAACAATGGGACCAACTAGAAACTATACCAATTCAAATGAAAAGAGAATTTTCTAAATCGGTCGAGCTGACTTCGAGTTATGAGGTAACATACACAAAAAAAAGTTCAAGACGAACTGAGAACCTCCTTCTTTTTTTTGAAGTCGGTTAAAATGTTTAATCAGGTGCGTGCGATCGTTCTGGGAGCTCGTAGCATACTAAACGCGCGGCCAACGTGTGGACGCGGTAGCCAATACTCGGCCAACAACCCTTTGATCTTTTGCAAAAAACCGACACCACACGGATCTCGTGCCAACTCGTCGGCCATCATTCCAATACAACCCAAGATGCACAAACACCCCCTCTACACGTTGGCGAATAGGCACTGGCCAACACAGTGGCGAATGCAGTGGCCAGCATATTGGCCAAGAGTTCGTGATAGCGTCCACACGTTGGAAGGTCGTTCAGTTTGCTACGGTACAGGCCAATGTGCGGACGTATTTATTAAAATGGATTGAGACGCTAACTTCTGCTTCTTGGGTTCCACAAACAATTTACGGCTTGGTAGAGCTCTATAAACCGAAAAGTTTCTTCGTTATTAGTCATTACTGACATTTTGTTTACACTAGTTGTTACCGACGCGTGACTGTAAAAACTTTTTTACAAAAAATAAAAAGGTTTTGTATTTTCTTTTTTTGACACCGCCTTCCAAAATTAAAGTTATTTTTGCCTTTGTAGTATTTTGATATGGAAGTCGGTTTTATTTTCAACCGACGACAAAAAGAGGAGGTTATCAATTCGACGCGTATATATATATATTTTTTTTTATGTATGATCATCGAGTACTCGAAGACGGCTGAACCGATTTGGAAAATTCTTTTTTTGTTCGAATGGGTATACTTTGAAATTAGTACCATTATCACCAAAGTCAGGATCTGATGATGGGATCCTGGAGAAATCGAGGGAACTCTTCAAATATTATAGGCACACCTATGGCGTTTTGGGTATTTCTTATAGTAACTTATGCAGTTGCTCTCAAAAAGTACCATTTGAGGAAGTGGAACTGATGATGAAGACCACAGATGGCCGCCGAAACTACTCAATAATAAGTATTGAGTGGATTGCGATTCGATTACTTGAATATGGATGTTAAGCACTTTATGCTCGTCAGAATGCATATGGTGATGTAGAGCTGGTGGTGAAGTACCAGGAGAACTCCTCAACAATTAACGGCCCAGCATTGGGAAAAGCAATATTTTGTAAAAGGTTATAAGTAGTTGACATTTAGGCTCTTGTAACTAGGTAAATTAAAAATCATCCAACTAAAAAGAGTGAAATAAAAACTTTTTAACAAAAAATTAAACCGACTCCCAAAAAACACTGCAAAGTGAAAAATAACTTTAATTTCGGAAGTCGGTGCCAAAAACGAAAAAACAAAACTGAAGACACCGACTACCGAAATTAAAGTTATTTTTCACTTTGCAGTGTTTTTTGGGAGTCGGTTTAATTTTTTGTTAAAAAGTTTTTATTTCATTCTTTTTAGTTGGATGATTTTTAATTTTTTGTTAAAAAGTTTTTTTCACGCTTTTTAGTGGGTCGGTTTGTAATTTATCTAGTTACAAAAGCCAAAATGTCAACTACTTATCACCTTTTACAAAATATTGCTTTCCCGATGCAGAGCCGTTAATTTTTTAGGAGTTCTCCTGGTACTTCACCATCAGCTCTACATCACCATATACATTGTGACGAACATATAGTGCTTAACATCCATATTCAAGTAATCGAATCGCGATCCACGAAATACTTATTATTGAGTAGTTTCGGTGGCCACCTGTGGTCTTCATCATCAGTTCCACATCCCCAAATGGCGCTTTTCGAGAGCAACTGCACAAGTTACTATAAGAAATACCCAAAACGCTATAGGTGTGCCTATAATATTTGAAGAGTTTCCTCGATTACTCCAGGATCCCATCATCAGATCCTGATTTCATAACAATGGGACCAATTAGAAAGTATACCATTTCAAATGAAAAGAGAATTTTCTAAACCGGTCCAGCTGACTTCGAGTTATGAGGTAACATAGATTAAAAAAAAAGTTCAAGACGAACTGAGAACCTCCTTCTTTTTTTGAAGTCGGTTAAAATTTCTAATCAGGTGCGTGCGATCATTCTGGGAGCTCGTAGCATACTAAACGCGCAGCCAACGTGTGGACGCGGTAGCCAATACTCGGCCACAACCCTTTGATCTTTTGCAAAAAACCGACACCACACGGATCTCGCGCCAACTCGTCGGCCATCATTCCAATACAACCCAAGATGCACAAACACCCCCTCTACACGTTGGCGAATAGGCACTGGCCACTACATTCGCCACTGTGTTGGCTAACGTGTAGAGCCGGCTTTAGGGAATAACTTCCAATAGGTATCTACTTACCTACCTAACATATGTCTAAGCAAATACAAAAAGGGACGTATAGATCTGTGCTTTCTTCGTTTGCACAGAACTCAGAAGTAACACAAACCAAGCGAAGGACTCAAAACTCACACGCGCGCAGGAAAATCAATAACAGCGCAAAACAACAGACAACAGCTGATCACGACAAAATATAACAAACGTAAGGATAAGTTGGTAACAACACTCACCACGACTTCTGCTGACTAACATCGGGGTTATTAAAGTTAGTTATAGCGGGATATCTGCAATACAAAAAAAGGCAATTTTCAACAAACACAATATCACTACGAAAATCAAGCGTAATTATAGTTTAAGAGCACTAACATCAGGCAAAATTAATCAAATAAACAGCCCGCATTATTTCGTAGCGTTCAACTAAATGCGAACAAAGGACTGTGTTTATTTTGCAACGCAACTCACCTTTGTGCTGTGCACTCCAGCACTTTCTTTTTTTCCCATCCTTCTTGAGTTTTCACCCATTCTTCACCTGGTGATCGCCAGTCTTTTGAAATAAAAGGCATTTTATAACACAAAACACAACAAAGTTAACGCGATTCTAGTGCGCAACCTACGAGTCGCACAAGCTAACGTCTGCAACGCGGGACGGGATTTGACGATTTTGTGACACAAGAACAGAAGTACGAGGTTGCGAGTTCGAGCCAATGCAAATGCATAAGTGCGACAGAGAAGTCTTGTTTAGAAAAGGATAGATGCGCGCATGGCTTTTGTTTTGTTGATTTTGTGAAGGACGTCATGAACAGCTGTTTTTGTTTTGCAAGAAATATCTGATGATACATTTTGTTATGTCCGCTGTGCTATTAATATCCAATATTCACGCATTGTTTAATGATTGTCTTCTTACAAAATAATAATTAAATAAAATTTCCTTTAAATGTGTTTTCCTTGTTTAAATTAGCAAAAAATGCTTTTTTCTGCCCTGGAACGTTTAGTTCAATCGTTCATTCATTACGTAATATTTTATGGATCTATGGCACATATGATGAAATACTCATTCGTTCTCTAGAAGTTAGCTGCGTTTTGAGGTTATATTTGTCGAGAATTTGTGTTTTAGTAATGGGAGACTCCAATGCTAGTTTCAAGCCAAAAATCAATAGTACTGCTAACGATCCAGTACTTAAACAGGCTGAAATAGCTTACATGAAGCTGATAGAGCAGAAGAACCGAGAACGGGTAAACAAATTGCAGCAGATTTCCAAAAAGAATAGGATCACCGGACTTGCAATTGGAACTGGAGTGCTGAGTGTTTACTTGTACTCAATATTCGCCGTGAAACAAGAAACCTTCCTTGACGACTTTGAAGAACCCGTTAAAGTGCAGCAGCAGTAATATGGCGGCGGCCAAGAATGCTTTACAGATAAGATTACCTCCTCTACCTAGTATTAAAGATGTTATTCGACTGTACAAACTACGTGCTCTTAGGGAACTCTCTCAGAACTTCCTTATGGAACCACGGCTGCTCGACAAGATAGTGAATGCTGCTGGTAACATAGAAAAGCATGTTGTCTGCGAAGTGGGCCCAGGTCCAGGTGGAATCACAAGGTCAATAATCCAAAAAGCTCCAAGTAAATTAATCCTGATTGAAAAAGATCCGCGTTTTGTACCATCACTAGAACTTTTAGCCGACGCTTGTAGAGATAAGGTTGATGTGGACATCATTACTGGTGATATCTTAAAGACTGACATTGGTCAATTCATACCAAAGGAAGCAAAAACAGATTGGCTTGACTCACCACCACCAATTCACTTGATTGGCAACTTGCCCTTTAGCGTGTCCACAATATTGATTATACGCTGGCTAGAACTGATGTCCAAGCAAGAAGGACCGTGGGCATTCGGTAGAACAAGAATGACATTAACATTTCAGAAAGAAGTTGCTGAGAGGATGGCGGCAAGGATTCTGAGCAGGCAGAGATGTCGGCTTTCCGTAATGTGCCAGAACTGGTGTACGGTGAAATATAAATTTGACATTTCTGGTGCTGCATTTCTTCCAAAACCAGACGTTGATGTTGGAGTGGTGACATTAACTCCCTTGAAGCATCCTATAATACAACAACCTTTCAAAATGGTTGAGAAAGTTGTGCGGCAAATATTTTCTATGAGACAAAAGTACTCAATTAGAGGTGCCCAAACATTGTTCCCTGAAGCTGTTCGAGAAGAAATGGCCTTGAGAATGTACAAGATGGCTGACATAGATCCCGTTACCAGACCATTCCAGATTGCCAACATGGAATTTGCCAGAATTGTCAATGCATATAGTGAAATAATCAAACAATATCCAGAATTTGAGCACTATGATTACAGGGCTAAAAAAGTACCATCAGGACAAACAGTTGTAGAGGATGTGGATTAAGTTATACCTAGATGTTTTAGATGTATATAAATATTAGTTATGTTTTTAATAAATAACTTCTGAGAGAATATTTATTTTATTTACTAAACATTCTACAAATCAATTAAACATCAGAAGTCTCCTTCGCCTCCATCTGCTCCCTTTTTTTCAATTGCTCTTCAAGGCGTTTCTTTTTCTTGAGCACTTTATTATGTCTTATAGAATTTAGATGAATGGCATACACATTATCTCCAATGAATATTCTATTGCACACATCACAGAAGTTGTGTGAATTTCCATCATTCCCTCTCTTAATTTCGTCTATCTCTGATTTAAGTGGTTCAAAATTACAAGGAGATTCGTTGAGGTAACTTTCTAAAATGTGTATAGCTTTGTTTTTAACTTCATCGTCCCATTTTGAAATATCGGTAGTATAGAGTTCATAGATTGGTGGAACCTGGAACAAAAAATGATTTTATTGCCATCTATTGATTGAGAACCGAATACAGTGACGTTTAAGTTGTCGTTTAGTTTCTATTAGTTCATCTATTCGACACTAGATGTCTCTTTTTAATTTTTTCTATAGTAGTGTTGCTATTTGACACGAGATGGCTCTATGTAATACCATTTTTTTTAGAATTATTCCAGCGAATAAAAATGAAAATATGAGTGAGTTACTATACTTTCTTACTAATAAATATTCTGATAATTTAAAATAATTAACTTCATATAATATGTGTATTTCATTATTTGTGTATGTGAATGTTTAGTACGACATAAAATATGGGCAATAAACTAATAACACGCAATTCCTACTAAGATATCGCTTATTTGATCTATCGACTGATACACGACATGGAAAATTATTGTACTTTTTATATCCTGTAGGTTTTTCTATAACGTACAGCGCCGTTATTACAAAAGTCTTTCGTACAGTACCTTGTTTTATTTACTTGACTTTAAATTAAAACCTGCTTACTTCTCTTGTTGGATGTTCCAAGAATCTCCCTCTAATCATCTTGTTCTGCCTGCGGGCGTATCTTCTGGTGCCCATTTTCATGTTTTCAATGCTTTGTTGGAGCAATTTATTGCCTGCATCAGTATTTCGTTCCTCTTCGGATAACATCAAGTAGTCATGAAATTCTTTAAAGCCGAGTGTTTGGAAGACGCCTTTGGTGTAGTCCGGTGGCCTAGAAAATGATAATAAATAGGATAATGTATGAAATAAATTATTAATGTTACGTAGGGGCACGGATGCGGGCTGAGGGTTTTATACCCTTCAAGGATAAAAGCTTGAATATTGGATATAGAAGTGAATATTTAAACAATATACCTACGAATGTTTGTTGATATCAACATGGTTATGATTATGAAACATAACAACCAACTTGAACTTTTTACATAAATTGATTTTGAGTAGATTCGGTAACACGGTAAGCCTGTTCGTAAGCCGATTAGGGAAGCCAGAAGCAGAGATTATGATTTGAAGTAATAAAGAATTATCTAAACACGTAGTAACGAACCTAGATAGGTATTTCAGGATTTGTTTAAAAACTGTAATGTATGGAAATAAATCGTTCAGGGTCGGTCCGGTACTGGATCAGCTTTAGATAAGTATTTGCTAACAAAAAGCGATGCAAAAATGTTTTGTTTATCTTTTCGATACCGTATATCTTTCAGGGAAGTGGAACTCGCGCGAATTGTTTACTTGTGGGCGTGTTCCACGTTTGTTTTATTGCGTTGTAGTAAATATAGGCACACCGGTAAGCCACGGTTTCGTTTACACATTTGAATTTGGAAACTTTTAGTTTTGTTTTTATTGGCAATGACGGAGACTGTAGGTGTCGGATGTTTGTAGGAACAGTTTTCGAAGTCGGTTTCTATGTAGGTAATGCCATGAATCCTATTGTTAATTTTAAGACAGCTTTGTATTTTTGCTTTATAGTTAATATCGAGAGTTTAGCTGCTGCTAAAACTAGCTAAATAACATTATTCAAAAAATGGGTTAAGTACTTTCATATGTCATATTCAGTGTGTCGTAAATCAATTAACTTTTAAATCTTAATATCGCAATAGTAGGTAAGGTTATAGGTACCTAGGTACTGCATTTAACATGATTTTGTAGTAAGCCTTCAATATTCGAGTAAGCAGCATAAGTAGTTCTATAAATATTTTGTTACTTATTATATTTTTTTATAATCGTTGCACGTAACGTTACCAGCGATTAGATAAGTAATACTCTTTTTTTCTAAACTTTTAAGTCTTATGTCTATCTGTGGACAGCGTAGAGGGTTCCATTAAGTCAAAATTATTTTTTTTAATCTAGTTGAAAGTTCTTAAAATGTACCTACTTATTTGTTATTCCATCTAATAAAGTATTCCATCTAGTAAAGAATCTCAAACAAATATTAGCTAATAAAGCATACTACACTGTAAACGAGTACTTAAATGACAAAACAATAATGATGCATACATAAATACCTACATTACATAATAATATATGATTTGAAATTACAAACTGATCTCACTGAATTTGATAATGTACTAATTTAATTAATATTTCCTAAAATTGTTTATTGTTAATTTGTGTTGTTTTTTATTATTATTAAATAATATCTCCTATAATTATAGTTTGTTAATATGTTTTGTTATTTTTTTTTTTCTTCTATTGTCTATAAAATGATTAAGTTAATAGTATAAAGTATTTTATTGAAAATTATTTAATTTATAGTAAATGAGTATTGTGATATAACTTTGAAATAAAATCAAATAAGAATATAATATAATATATTTTAATTTTAAATAATTTGCTGTGCCCGACAGGGTCCATGATGATCACATTTTGTAAACCTACCACCTAAGTTCACATTGTGGAATGCAATAAATAATTGAGTATTGAGTATTGAGCATTAATACAAATAAAACAAAACAAAGCTTCGAAAAATCATATTAAGATCCTCGATTATGTCATTACAAGTCAAAGCACTTCTAGTTTTTCAGAATGCGGGTAGATAATAAATTTAACCAAGACATTTATCCAAAATACAAATCACATCAAGATCTCAGAAGATATGATTGGGAGATAAATAAGCCACTAGATATATATATATATATATATAAATTACAATAAATACGCTTATGCAGATGATGCACGACGAACGGACAAACGTACATATTTTGCATAAAACGTCAATACATTATTCAAAGACAACGTAGAAACCCGAACATTTAAAAAGAATAGGTATGAATATTTGCGCGCCATTTCGTGGCGGAGTTTTTGTCGATGGTATAATTATTTGCCAGCGATCATCGATTACGCAACGCTGTTAGGTATCGTTCATTCACCTCGGGTCTGTTCGCTTTACGCCTGATGTTTAACCTTCAAAAGTTATTCGAATTATTTCCTATATTTTGATATTTTTATCGCACACGTGTGCTTGAGACACGTTTTCTTATTCCCATATTACGAATACGCAGATAATTATAATTTATAATGTGATGATATCTTTAACTAATATGTGCGAGATTGATTTGCGGACGCGTTTGTATTTTTAAGACGCATTTTTTTTACTAATCTGGCTGTTTGGACTGATTTGGATCAGACCATCAGAAATCTTTTTTTTTTTCTCAAGGTGAAAATCCACCGCCCTGGGGTTAGACAGACTAACTGAAACCACCCCGTGTTTCTTCACATATTCACACTAAAGGGTGTTGGAATACTTAGTTATAAACCATAGACTAGAAAATGCCAAATTTGTCTTTTCACAAAAATGTCAATGTCAAAATATTTTGAAATTTCGAAATTTCGAACTAATCCGCTTACCAACGGTAAGACCCCTCTTTGAGGAGTGGCTAGATCGGCGTCACGGCGTCCTGACCTACCGCATGACGCAGGTCCTCACCGGACACGGAAGTTTCGGGAGGTACCTGTGTCTGATGGGAAAGGAGGAAACGCCTGGGTGTCACCTCTGCGAGGGTCGCCCTGAGGACACAGTCGAGCACACGGTGCAGGACTGCCCCGCTTGGGCAGAGCAACGACGTGTCCTCACGGCGGCAATAGGCGGAGACCTCTCGCGCCCGGCATTGGTCGAGGCCATGCTGCGGGGCGAGAGGGAGTGGGAAGCGGTCGCCTCCTTCTGCGAAGCAGTCATGCTTCCGAAGGAGGAGGCGGGCCGCGTGAGGGAGAGGATGGCGTCCTCTCTCCAGCCCAGCCGCAGTGGTAGACGCCCATGGCGTCGGACGTCGGCCGACGATCTCCGGCCACCGTAGGCGCGGGCATGCGGACAGCGAGTAAAGGGCAACTCGCTGTCCGACCATGAACTATGCCCGGGTCGACGGCGCGTCGTGTTCCACGCGCGCCTCAAAGAGCGTCAGCAACATGACGAGGCCCCCTATGCAGAGGGCCGAAGCCCGCCGGGGTCGTGGGACTCATCCCGTTACCGTGGCCCCGGTATGTAAAGGGTTATTGAAGGAACACCGTGGATTTTAGTCAGTAAAAGTCTGACAGTCCCTCCCACCCTGCCCGGAGTGGGAGGACTTATTTGATAATTTTACCACGTTAAAAAAAAAATAACCCGCTTACCAAAACTAAAAAGTAATAACGACGTTCGCACACCTTTATCCTCATTTTGTCCACCTGTCCACATCCAAATATTTTTATTTTATAACAATTCGGATGTTATAAAATAAAAATATTTGAATGCTTACTAAAACCTGGTGGTACAGGTTGGGCCACATAAATGGAGTTTTAAAATAAATAATAAAATAAAAGACTACGTGGGAACCGAACAACGAATGATGATTTATTTTATTAGGTAGGTATCTACTATAGTATCTAACATATAAATTAAATTGAAGTGTCTATCTGTGCTAACCAAAGATATAATTAATAATACGTTATTGGTGCTAACTTTCGATCAATAAATTAAAAAAAATGTTTCGTCCTTCTTTCATTTTATTCCGGAATTCCTACAGGATCGGGATTCGTGTTCCGAGGCCGCGGTAAATTTTTCGAACAATTCAGCACCCCGGCAGGCAACGGCCCTCTAGTGGGCCCCGACAATTTGGCTGACAACTTCTTGAGGTGCGTGTGGAACACGACGCGCCGTCTACACGGGCCTGGTTTCATTCGGGCGGCGAGCTACCCATTGCTCGCAGCCCGCAGGCCCACGCCTACGATGGCTGTGAGTCACCCTGCGACTGCCGATGCTCGGAGCGTCTCCTGCGGCGGCTGGGCGTAAGGGCTGTTTAGGCCTTGAGGCCCGCCTCTCCCTCGCGCGTTCTCCGACTGTAGTCTTGTACAGGTATGTACTATGTATATACAATGTAACCAAAGAATTTTTGTAGATGCAAGGTCGGATGAAAGGCCTGATATGTATATGAGGCGGTACTCCTCGATACGGCTCGTATTATGAGGTTCTACCTCTGAATACTATTTTATTATTATATAGTATACTAGCTTCTGCCCCCGGCTTCGTTTGCGTGAAAGTATTTTTCAGCGTAAAATTTAGCCTATGTCACTCAGGAATAATGTTTTCTATTGGTGAAAGAATTTTTCAAAATCAGTGCAGCAGATCCAGAGATTACTTCCTACAAAGTCACAAACTTTACCTCTTTTTAACCGACTTCAAAAAAAGGAGGTTTACAATTCGACTTGAACTTTTTTTTTTTTTTTATATATATGTTACCTCATAACTCGGAGACGGCTGGACCGATTTGGAAAATTCTTTTGCGTTTGAAAGGGTATACTTTCTAGTTGGTCCGATTGTTACCAAATTAGGATCTGATAATGGAATCCTGGAGAAATCGAGGGAACTCTTCAAATATTATAGTCACACCTATAGCGTTTTGGGTATTTCTTATATATATATAGCAGTTGCTTTCGAAAAGTACCATTTGGGGAAGTTGAACTGATGATGAAGACCACAGATGGCCACTGAAACTACTCAATAATAAGTATTTCGTAGATTGCGATTCGATTACTTGAGTACGGATGTTAAACACTTTATGCTCGTCGCAATACATACGAGTATGGTGATGTAGAGCTGATGATCAAGTACCAGGAGAACTCCTCAAAAATGAACTGCTATGCATCGGGAAAAGCAATATTTTGTAAAAGGTGATAAGTAGTTGACATTATGGCTTTTGTAACTACATAAATTACAAACCGACCCACTAAAGAGCGTGAAAAAATTTTCTCCAATTAATCCAAACCCAATAACACCGACTACCGAAATTAAAGTTATTTTTGGCTTTGTAGTGTTTTGATATGGAAGTCGGTTCTATTTTTTCTAAAAAAAAATTTTTTATTATTAAGTATAGCTTTTTACATAAACTAATAGTCGCTATTGTCAAATTCGAAGAGAATTATTAGCTTTCTACACTCCTTCCCCATATAAACTTTTAAAATAATATGCCTTATTTCATACTCTGCCATCCCTGTAGCTTTCTTAAAAAGGGCTACAAAGTTTTTACTTCTCATACTATAATATACTAGCTACTACACACGACTTCGTTCGTGTGGGAGGGTCTTCCTGCGTAAATCCCGATCCCGTGGTAATTCCGGGTTAAAAAGTAGCCTATGTGTTATTCCAGGATGTCAACTATCTACTTACTAAATTTCATTCAGATCCGTTCAGTAGTTTTTGCGTGAAAGAGTAACAAACATCCAGTCATCCATCCATCCCTCCATCGTCATAAACTTTCACATTTATAATATTAGTAAGATAAAAGTGTAAATCACATAATGTGACTGAAAATCCTGAATTCAGAAACCGTCCTAAGCTGGCACCATCCGCTCTTTGTCACAGATAAGATCAAAATCCGCTTACAAATTATACGTAGGCAAATCTTATCTCGGCAAACAAGAATGATTAGCAGCAAACTATACATTTACAGGCAATAGTCGTGATTCAGGTAATTAAACAAACCCAGAACATAATCAATTAAATTGTTGACACGAATATTTGCGGTCTAACAACGAACTATTTGAACACAATAATATTGCACGAGGTGACAATACCTGGTTGTTTACTGTACATATAGTGAAGTAATATTGCAAATATGTTATTCCCATAAACTTTGCGATAACGCTGTCTTAATTGTTTAATAAGTACCAAAATAGCAATAACGAATTATGAGCTTTCGTGACACTTAAGCACCTCATAGCGAGCTACCATTTTCTTACTTAATAATATTAATGCGAAAGTTTGTGAGAATGGATTTACGATGTGTGTAAGTACTAAGTAGATGTATATATGTCAGTTACTCTTTCACGAAAAAGCTACGGAACGGATCGAATCAAATTTGGTAACTACATAGTTGATATCCTGGAATATCATATCGGAAAATTTAGAGTCAAGTATTCGTATGCATTCCACTTCTTTCTTTGACAAGTCTTTTACTATTCAAGCAGCTCGTTTGTGGAATGACCCATAGAAGCGAGGCGTGCTCAAACGCTACCAGCGTTCAAAAGAATGGTGAAGGAGCATTATCTTTCCCTGTAGCTTTTCCCCTTCTTTCTCAACTGTGCAAGTAATATTTAGATATTAGTATATGAATTTTGTATTTTATTATATGTATTTTATATTATTTTGTTTCAATGAATATAATTTAAGATGTTTGTACACTGACAGCCCTAAATCTGTCTCCTTTAGTTTTAGCCATCCAAAGGTTGTCTGTAAGAGATCGCCCAGAGCGACAAGACCGCCCATTTAGGGATTGCAATCCCTACGCCCATTGTACACAAGTTTTAATTTTTGTATCCAATGAAATATTGTAAGGTATACAATAAAGTATATAATAAATAAATTTACGCTGGAAAACCCTCCTACGCGAACGAAGTCGCAGGCGGAAACTAGTACAGATATAAATATTAAAACCTCAGCCCTATGCAAGGGAAAATCGCGTGGAAAAAGAAGTCGCGTGCAACATCCACACACATCAACACTGTCTAGGGATATTATGGATTCACTCAATTTACTCAAAATTTATTAAAAATAACATACCTACAACATGCATATATTTATTTTTATAAAGCCAAGACTTGTCAGACTTGTTTTATCAGACTACACTCCAGAATAAAAGAAAACTATTTGTTTTGCGTAAACAAATTTTTATTCAAATAAAGAAAAAACGTGAAATAATGGTAAAACTAACAATGAATGTGTTTCTCAAGAAAAAGTGAAAAATAAGGAAAAATTAATCTGTTTTTAACAGTTATATGAAAAATCAGTAGTTGGTAAAACCACCCATGACGTTAATAACGGTCCTGCAACGGTTTTTCATGCTTTGGATTAAGTTATCCAAGTCTTGCTGCGGTATATTGTCCCAGGTCCGGCTAAGATGCAAAAAAGTTGCTCTTCCGTCGCAATGTTTGCAGGGAAATTCCTCAAAGCCCTTCTTGGAAGCATGTCCCACGCGTGTTCTATGGGGTTTAGGTTGAGCGGGCCAGCCTAAGACCGATACGTCATGCTCCTGCAACCAGCTCGTAACCACTCTCGCTGTGTGCGGACGGGCGTTGTCGTGCATGAGCGTGAATTCTTGGTTCATTTGTAGTCGATGGGGGTAGATTGTTGGTATTATATTGGCACCTCGTTACGGTATTTTTCAGCCGTCATGGTGTTTCTGATCCAAACGAGGTCTGTTCTTCCAAATTAAACACAATACGAATTCCCGCCCAAACCGTGTTTGTCGCGCCGTGGTATGAATGGACTTCCTGAGGATATTGCAGACGGCTCTCACGACCAGAAACTCGCCAAACACGTTTTCTACGTGTATCGGGATGGAAACCGAACCGGGACTCATCGGTAAACAGCACTACAGACCACTGGTTATCTTCCCAGAGCAAATGTTCACGAGCCCACTCTAGTCGTCGTCCACGATTTCCTCGGCGTAGTGCTGGAGTACGAAGCGGTCTGCGAGCATGAAGGTTAACTTCATACAGCCTTCTCCTCACAGTTTGGTCACTCACAAGCAACTGGTGCTCTGACTGGAGCCTCTGAACCAACTACATGGCCGTAACTTTTGGTTGTCTTCTCGCGGCAACTTGCAAAAATCGGTCTTGTCGTTGAGTGGTTATGCGCTTTCCGCCTGAGTGTCTTTCAGTCACTTCACCAGTAGCACGATAACGTAACCATAACCTGGATATCACGTTTTGTCTTGTTCCAATCTCCTCAGCAATACTCCGTTGAGTAGCCCCAGCTTGGAGCATGCCTTAACATTTCCTCTCTCGTTAAATGGCGTTGCTCCTTAGAACAACAACGCATAGAAGAGGCGTCTAGAACAAAACACGAGCGATTTCGTGTGTCCACTTTATTTTCTTTGTGTGCGTGAGCCGAATGTGTCTACGTTCTTCAAACGCATACAAATATAGCTTTCAGTGATACCATTACCAGTACCATTACCACAAAAAATGGGAAAACGCACTATTATGTTGCTGGATCAAATCAAGTATTATATGTTATGAAACTAAATACGATGATGTTTTTTCATGTAATATGACTTATATGACATATATTTACGGAAGGTAAACGAAATGAGATATCGTTTATTGCGTTTAGAATGTTTGATGTGTAATGTGTTATAATGATATTATAGAAATGTATTAATTGCTTGAAAAATCTCGTTTGATATCAATTAAAAGTATGTGTTGTATTTATGAAATAGAAAAATATTATTGAGAACATTACTTAAATGAAAAAAATCTTAATCAATAAAATTGTCATCTTTATGATTCCACTCTTCGAACTAACAGTAACTTTTAGTTATAAAACACTGTAGGTAGTAGCTGTAAATAAATATAGTTTAGTTTGACGCATACATAATTGCCGCCAAAACTATATTTTTTTTTAAACAAAAATAAACACAAAAGAAATCAATATGGGTATTTTTTTCCTCACGGATAGCAACATTGAATTGTGATCAGTTAGGTTATTAGAATTTTTGTTTGATGGTCGATTTACTTAAATATAATGTAATAAATGTAAGTATTTACTTGTGAAATGTAATTTGATTAAACGTTTTTTGTTTTCCTGAAGGACTATGACATCCCAAATTTGACACAAAAAATAGCCAAAAAGTACTGTAGGTAAATGAAACCTTCGGACTTCGCTACCATTATGCCGCGTAAATCTTTTGTTTTTAATTTATTTTTTCAAATTCATATTTAGAATCGTTCAAAAAGGTTTACAAAATAAGCTTTCTTCAAAAGATTTTTTTTTTAAACTGGCCAGTATTTTTTGAGTTTCAGAACTTTATACATAATATCCCTAGACGGTGTTGATGTGTGTATTATGCTATCCCTACTAACATTATAAATGCGAAAATGTATGTCTATCTCTATGTTACACTTTCACTTCTGAATTACCGAACTGATTTTTATGAAATTTGTCACAGAGATAAATTAGACCTTAGAGAAGGACCACCGGCAGAAGCAAGTAATTGATAAAGCAGGGTATACTAATTCCATGCAGGCGGGCGGTTAGTGAAATTTAAGTCATCCTAATATACGGACCTTGAGAAGACGAGAACCGAAGCATAGACCTCGAACTATTCAAACATGTCTCATAAGAGTAGCATTGCATAAAAACACAGGTATGTCAAATCAAATGAAATCCTTTATTTGCTTACTAAGTGTAAGATACAGTTGACGGGGTCAGACAGGGCCATTTTTTGCCGGGGTTGTGGGAATGTTTTAACAAGATACCGTGGGCCCCGGAACGTAAGGGCAGTTGAAGGAACAGGGAGAATTTTTAGTTAGTAGAAGTCTCACTCCCTTCCGCACAACCCAGAGCGGATAGTCGTTATATGATTTTACCACCGAAAAAGTGGACAATACAGGTAATAGTCTTAAATTACGTAGTTTCTTTTTGAAACAGGATCTTTACCCATACAATTTTCTCTTCCCCTTTCCGTTGCTCATAGCAACATAACATTCGACGGAGGGTGCTCCAGTGCCCTCATTCAAGAGGTAGGACCGTTGAAGTAGGTTAAAGGGTAGTTGTATTGGAGAGTGACGTATTACCCTGCGTAATGAACCCACCGGCTAGATGAAGACCTATAAGTTTGCGAGGATTTAGATTCACTGGAAATGGCTGCAATGTTGAGGAACTTGTCTTTAAAAGGATAAAGTAAGTGTACGAACTTTTTTTGGCAAAAACTGTGTTGTTTGTATATTTGACGTATGTGATCGTCTGTGGTATCGTAACTCTGAAACGGATGAACCGGTTTTGATATTGTTTTTGTTTAATAGTTTATATTGCCTGTGCCATGGACTCATGGCAACACACAGAGAGCAATATTTTCAAATAATTATGCATTTGATTGGAATCGCATGGACCTTTTTGGCGCAAACGTAGGCAGACAGAGGGGCTTTTTTGTTTTTCCCTTATATTTGCTTGTATTTTTGTATATGTGTCTGCCTGACAAACTGATGCTAAATAAATGTTTTACTTTTTACCCGACTGCGCCAGAAGGAGGGTTATGTTTTTCGAGAGTATGTATAATTGTTTGGCACGCTCTGTGGCCTGAACGGCTCGACGGATTTTAGTTTGAGAGGTATCGTTAGATTCGTATTGACTGTGAAAGTGACACTGGGTATATCAAAATAAAGAAAAACCAAAATGGTGGATTTTTGGCGCCATATTATGCCTTCAAAAAAGTTTTTTTTTTCTCAAAACCTATCGAGTGGGGTATCAAAATAAAGGGTTTTAAAAGGTGATTACAAACATATATACAACTTATATGGTTAAAAGTAATTCAAAGTGACAAATCGTAAAAAACACGTATCAAGAACTAAATCGTCTGCGAAATCTTTCACATTTGTAAACTAAAAAGCTGGTAATAAAAAAAAGTAATTAAAAAAATTAAAAAAACCCGACTGCAACCTTATACTAAAACTAACTGAATAGCTAATAAAAACAAGCCCATTTTAAATTAAATAAAAGTTGGAATCAGGTGGGACCCATTTGAGTTTAAAACTATAATAATGGTATGGGCCCCGCCTGCTTCCAACTTTCATTTAATATAAAATGGGCTTGTTTTTATTAGCTTTTCAGTTAGTTTTAGTATAAGGTTGCAGTCGGGTTTTTTAATTTTTTTAATTACTTTTTTTTTCATTTCATCATTCTACTACAGCAGTCCAAGTAGAGGCATCGTTCCTATGCAGAAAAGAACCGGTGATCACATTTGAAGCATCCAAGAGTGACAATGTGCACTATGTTTTAATGCGAAAATCAATTAATTCGTTCAAAGGATTCGCCCGCAAGGTTCATAACACATAGGTAATATGTTTTAAATTGTTGTTTTCAAACCCAAGACATTTTTAGTTTTCAAGAAAAGAAGTCTGTATTTTATTAATAAATAGAAAGCAGATACATATTTATTTATTTATTAAAACTTTGAACCCTATGTGTAGTATAAAGTTTTAACAAATAAATAAATACGGCAGACACGTAATCTCATTAAAGATCCGTTTTACCATTTGTACGGTACCTTAAAAATTGTTTTATACTTTTCTAAGTATGCATATCCGTGTACTATCGGTTGAAGCTAAAGAACACCCGAATAAGTGTATTTCTCATACTACAAAGGTTCAAACAGATAGAGTTTTGGTATAAGGGTATACCTGGTTTATGCACAATTTTGATCTATCACCCCGTATTACCCACTTGCTTGTGGGGTCACAGGTATACCGTTAACGCACGGTTTTATACACGTTTAAGATTGGCATGGTTCATATTGCACCCGTGAAGCTCCATTCTAGAAAATACAGTGCAGTTATGTATAGTTTGATTCGAAACTTGCTTCGGTGCGACATCAATGCGACTCTTTGGACTAAAACTTCATAAAAGCGCCGTTTCACCATAAATAATAATGGATAACGTGAATCATTACCTACGTGATATATCTTGTCTCTGATTGGTTTTTTATACGTGCTGTAACAGGTGTTGCACAGAGGAGGTTCCGGAGTGATGTTATTGGAGGTGACTGGTGATCATCACCACCGTGACCACCGCTTTTAGTGAGGTAAAAATCTCGCACTTCCTGATCTTTTTCCCAAAAGTCCAAACGCTTTTTGAAGGTTTCCCCATGAAAACAACCCAAAAAATAGACCCTCTTATTCATTAGCATTTCCAATACCTACTAAATATGATATAATTTATACTGGTTGTTATTACCTACTTCTTAATCTCAATATTCTCAATATTTGAAAATAGTACATCAGCGGTTTTTGACAAAACTTGGACTCATTTTTTATTAAAAGTTGTGCGATAGTTATTTTTGACAGTGACAGTTTCCTATATTGTACAATTACTATTTGTGAGGATTGCCTGTCTTAGAGACGCGGTATTGGGGCTAAGGTCCTTTGAAGGGCCAGCAAGACGGCTCACATGCCACTGCTCAGTCAGTTGATGCCCACTGTTTGCTACTGTCCCGCACTTACGCAGTGTTCCCTTAATTACTTAGTCTTGATACTTGTAGTTATAATATTGAAACATTCACACCTCAACGGTGTGAATGTTGGTGAATTTAGAGATGTATGATATAATCATGCAGCCCTCGATTTGTTTGGTTGTGGAATTCCATAGGCAAATACTGCATACATTTCCATAGGCAAACGCTTACCTGGTTAGCTAAGCGATTGTCTGTGGAAAGTTTAGACTGGAACTCTATGGAGATTAGCTTTTTACTTAACCAGGCAGCAAGTCAATGTCAACACAGTTGGAAAAGGCTGACTTAGATTGACTGATACAATTATGTTCTAATTAAATTACATTCCGATTCCTACATAGGGCTTAAAACAGATAAAGCGTAACTAGCAAGTTTCACTTTTTTGAAAATCAGAAAAGCGAAAGTTCCGTTCAATGGTCCGTTGATCCCGAAGATTGAATATCGATTACACACTGCGTTAAAAAAGAATCAATCAAAAACACTAAGCATTTTGTTCCATGGATTTTCAATTAAATAAAAAGGCTAATCAATCATGAAAGTAGGTGGATGATAGATGCTGTTAACTAAACCGTTTCTAGATTATTAAACGCACTACAGTTACAGACTATAAAAGAAACGATTGGTGAAACTATGCGGCTTTGTAGCTAAAAGTAATACGACCATAAAGCGAAGAGTATTTCGATACTCTTTTCATATGTCATATGACTTTTAATACGGTAACGAAATAATCGATTAAAAGTGACTGGAAAACTGTTTTATTGTGATGTGCATTCTGATACCGACGTTTGAAATGTGATTCGCAAGTCTTGATACTGAATTATTTCAATATGTGGATAATGTCGTGAGCTACACATATACCAATACTTTTGTAATCATTCATAATTTTAATCACATTTGTGTAACTGTTTGTTTTCCCAAATGAATAAATAAATAAATGAGCAATAATTTCTCCTAATAAATGTAAAGTACCAAACAAAACTTTGGTAGTAAGTTAGGCTTACCGTGTAACACGACCCTGTCCGTAGTACGCGACCGCAGAATCGCGTAGATGGCACTCAGGACATTGCCCGCGAACGCCATATTTGTTTTTGTGCAACTTTTTTTTTAATACCATAGACTTGAGTACCGTGGTTTGCGTTGGTATTTCGTAACTGTAACGTTGGCAATACGGTATTTCGAATTATGGAATTTTCTGTAGACTATATTTTTCATCTGGTAGTCTAATTATTGTGGAATTACTTGAAGGTTTGTTACCTATTATTTATTTGATACTACCGTTATCCGAAAGTGCAACATCATATCAATTTTGAAAGAGGTTCACAGACTGACCCCGGCAAACGTTGCTTAACTTTGTAGTTCGACTTGTGCGGCTGTTATTATTTAGATAATAACAGCCGCACAAGTCGAACTACAAGGTTAAGCAACGTTTGCCGGGGTCAGACTCTTCGAATCACGGGTGGCCGCCGGCGGCCACAAAAAACCAGCTTAAGTTGACCTCTAAAATCGAAAAAAGGAAAAATAATTTTAGAGGTCAACTTAAGCTGGTTTTTTGTGGCCGCCGGCGGCCACCCGTGATTCGAAGGGTATAATAACAGCCGCACAAGTCGAACTACAAGGTTAAGCAACGTTTGCCGGGGTCAGTCTGTGGATGGGTGGCTATAGCGATTCCTCCTTGCCTCGGAAAGCACGTTAAGCCGGTGGACCCCGCTGACATTTGAACATCAATGACAGTCTTTACGAGTAGTAGTATTAGAGTAGTCTGAAGCCAGGGTATTGCGTTACCCAGCTACTGGGTTGTAGAGGTCAGATAGGCAGTTGTTCTATATAAAACACTAATAGTCAGCTGAATTCGGTTAGAATGGAAACCGACCCCAACATAATTATGTAGTTGGGAAAACTCTAAGCAGATGATGACGAGATCAACAGGTTATTTGTGACAAAAATCTAACTATGTATTTAATCACTTATTGATTATTATTAATCATAGTAATTTATATTAATCTTATTATCGAGTTTGAGTGGCAGAAACCCGGCAAAAAGATGTTCTTCATTCAAATTTTGAATACTGAATTGAATAAAGAATTGCAGCATTTAATAAACATAAAAAAAACCATAAGGTTTTATAAAAGATCCTGTTTTTAGTACGATAACTTGTTTTAATAATTTGTACATTTTGAAGCGTCACTAGCCTATTAGATAAGGTGTCGGACATGTGATCAAGATGTCGTGAGTTCGAACCCGACCCTTTACACTATTGCCGTGAACCTACTCCAGACAAGCATAATGAGCTTAGTTGGAGGGGTTAAAAAGATTGGTAGTAATATGAATTCTACCCATAGCTCCCTGTTAAAAAAATATCCTAATATTAGTCATAATCATTCTTCAGGTTTTCCATGAACACTACCTATATGAAAACGTTATGGGTGGGCTCGGTTTAGCCACGCAAATGTTTTAATCAAACAATTATGATGGGTTGCGTTAGCCCGCGGTTTAGCCGTAAAGATCAGACTGAGTAATTGATTAAGCGTCTACCGCTGCCATAAGATGAAAGGTACAGTAGAAGAAAAGATATGTTTTTTTTTTTAATATTCTATTCCATACCATCCACATATGACCCGTCAGCCTTTACAGCAAGAGTGAATAGGCATTTTCTGGGCTCGCTCGTTCGATCGTAGACCTCATCTTACACTTACCATCAGGTGTGATCGACGTCAACAGCGGGCTCATTCGTAATAATAATAAAAAATAATAATTTGTTTCGCTTTTTAGGGTTCCGTTGCCGAATGGCAAAAAATGGAACCCTTTATAGTTTCGATATGTCTGTCCGTCTGTCTGTCTGTCCGTCCGTCCGTATGTCACAGCCATTTTATTCCGAAACTATTAAGACTATACATGTGAAACTTAGTAGGTAGATGTATTCTGTAAACCGCTTTCCGAATTTAAACAAAAAAATTAAAAATTAATTAAAATAAAGGGGGTCCCCATACATGGAACTGGAACTGAAAATATTTTTTTTCATGAATCCTATGCGTGTGTGGTATCTATAGACAGGTGTTTAAAAATGATATAAGGGTTTCTAAAACCACTTTTTCATAAAGTCAATCGTTTAAAAGATAAAAGCTTCCAAAGTGTTAAAATGTGTGTCCCCCCTCCTCTAACTTCTATAATAATGGAGTGAAAAATCTAAAAAAATATATGTCTATAGATGTTAATGTAAACTTTCAACCAAAATTAGTTTGAACGAAATCGGCTCAGCAGTTTTTGAGATATAGCATATTTTCTAAAACCGCAAATATAACTTTTTAATTCATACAAACACTATGAAAAACAAAGTTATTTGGCGTAGTTGTAAATAAATGTAAATAAGCTAGTTTTACGAAATTTGTAAGGTTTTTTTTTGTCAAATAAATATACATATTATATTATATTATAATAGTTACTTCGGAACCCTTCATGAGCGAGTCCGACTCGCACTTGGCCAATTTTTTCCTCCTACTATGTTCTTGTCAGTTTCAAGTCTAGCTAGATAAAGCAGAATATGTGTGTGTGTGTTTAACATGGAGCGACTCGACAACCCAGTTACTGGGTAAGTTACAAGGTCCATTGGAAGACTCTTGTCCGATGTTTTGACTTCTTATTACTGTAATGACAATATAATAATGCATGTAACTTTTCAAATCTAGGTAGGTAATGCAAAATTCTTATTTAGAATTATGTGGATGCCTGTACCTAAGTGGCACATTTGCACAGATTACACACTAAAACATTATTTATTTTGTATTTAATTGTTAATATGTTGTTGGCATGCTTTAATAAATAAAAAATTAGACCTAAGTACAAAATAAAATAATTTGTCGTTACAATTTTCATTATAGCTTTCCTTTATTTTTTCTTAATTGGCTTGACTTCTATAATATGCTTTGAAAACCATTCAACCAGTCAATACGGCTATAAAACTTATCAAATAGGTACATGATTACGCAAATATTACACTGACCATTACATCTTGACATGTCACGGTGGCGCTATTTGCTTCGTCATACGTCAAATAAAGAGCATTTATGTTTAGTTCCGTTGTTCGTCACGTGTCAGGTCATATTGGTTACATTGTAAAGAAGAGCGCGAAATTGACAGGAAACTGTCAATTTCGCGTTTCTTACTAACAAAATGTTTCGCTTTAATTTCACGGCTAATTTGTGTGAATCGAATGCCCTTTGTTTTTTTAAATTAACTATCGATCGACAGACTTCACTGTCTGTTAGAAATGATGACGTTCTTTATTTAAATGTTGGTATTTTTCCTTAGTTGAGACATTGTTCTTTTTTTCATTGTTTGTAGTTCCAGTTGTAGATAGCCTACCTCAAAAGATTTTCGTCGAGCAACGCAAGTCGGTATTTTACTATTTATCTTTTTTTAATTCATCATTTGTCATAGTCAAGGAACTTTCTACACTCGCGAGCTAAAGAATGGAATCACTCGGAACTTTCCTCTTCAGTTCATTCCCTACGTGCTCAATGGGATTCAAGTCCGGGCTGAGCGCTGGCCAGTCCAATGTGGCGATACCGACTTCTTCGAGGTATTCAGTTGTGGTACGGGAAGTGTGATAACGAGCGTTGACCTGCATAAGGAGGAAGCCATCACCGATATATCCCGCATAAGGAACGACATGTTCCAGCAGAATATCGTAAATGTAGCGGTCTCCGACTGATATAGGAATCCTGATAGCACGTGCTTTTATAGGGGGTCAATGGGCCGCAACTCGCGACGTATCAAACAATTGAAACATATCTTTTACCTTACTTCTTCACGTAATCCGGGATAGCTTCTTAAATAATGGCGTGATTTGAATGAATTTGGTACCAATTTAAAGTTAACAGTTAAACCTTTAAAATGGTACCATTTTTATTATTCTTAACTAGTTATTAAGTAGTCAAGATCGCGCGGAATCAATTGCAAGTAAGTGATTCCATACTTTTGCGCGTCGTGTTCCACGCGCGCCTCAAAGAGCGTCAGCAACATGACGAGGCCTCCTCTGCAGAGGGCCGAAGCCTGCCGGGGTCGTGGGACTCATCCCGTTACCGTGGCCCCGGTATGTAAAGGGTTATTGAAGGAACACCGTGGATTTTAGTCAGTAAAAGTCTGACAGTCCCTCCCACCCTGCCCGGAGTGGGAGGACTTATTTGATAATTTTACCACGTTAAAAAAAAAAAAAAAAAAAAAAAAAGGGTATGCTTAATATGAAAGGGTTAACTAATCACAAAATACTATTTAATGAAAAACCGGTTAATGTTGAACTCGCATTCGAGAGATTCAAAAGTTCAGTATCAAAAAGCTTTTAATTTAGTTTATTTTCGTATTTAGGCAGCAAAATTACATAGCACCTGTATAAAAATAGTTAGATACCTATTATATTATAAACCAATTATGGTTATACACTCGTATAAATATCCCATCTTATCGTCGGGAGACTCATGGAATAATCCATTATGATGCTTTGAGAAACCAAAAGAAATCAGAGAGACAGAACAATTTTTGGTTTTGTATAGAAAGTGCCATAGTAGTTAGTTGATGGTTACCTGACACCAGGTCTGTGTTTGTGCGTGTCCACGCCAGCACAACACTTACTCTTCTCTTCTAGGCACTTATTCTTCTATACATTTTGGGAGAGTTTGGACCGGTACCGTGAGGTTGGCTTGAGTCCCGAAAGATGTTAGTTGGAGACCCTACATCGCTGGACGAAAGTTTCCACACAATGGGTGTCGGAGGATGGACGGTGCTGTCGAGTTCGGCCTAGGAAGATGTGGCGAGACGATCTGGACGTGTTCCACGAGGGGAAGGGGCGCGCGGGCGCGGGAAAAGAGCTTATGGAAAGAATTGGGGTAGGCCTTTGCCCATCAGCGGGACAGTGTAGGCTAAAAAAGTATAGAAAGTAAAATAAACTCTCCTTCTCTCAGAACTGTTTTTCGAAAAACTTTTTTACAAACTATTTAGTTCTAAGTATCTTACGTATGTGTAAAAAGTTCAATTAAAATCAGTTGTATAATTTCCAAGAATAAGGCTTTAAAAGCACTAGCTTTTAAAGCCTTATTCTCTCGGGGTATATACTAATATACCCCATGAAACAGCAAAAAATCTGGAGTTTCTGTCGTTTTGTTTAATATAGGTACCTTTGGGGACTTGCGAAATACAACGTACTGTGAACATAAAAGCGACTGGGACACCAGCCTTCTACTCACTTTCCATCCAGTATCCTTTGCTTGTTGTGTTCCTCGTGGAAGTCCAGTAACTCCTTTATGAGTCCCTGTTCTATCATAGAGTCCACGCGGGCGTTCAGTCGCTGGTCGTGGACGGCCTGTAACAATTAAGACATAACCTTTTAATTGAATTCTCTCTCCACTGATTGGGTAATGAAAGCGCCTCGCAAATTAATGTCACTGATGTCCACGCTAGGCTGAGTGGCGCCATTGTTGCAAATCATGCAAATCTCAATTTTGCCAACCATGCTAGTGAGTAGTCACTAGAATGGCTGGTAAAATTGAGAGCTGGCCAAGAAGAGATCAATTTAACCCATTAATTGAATTGGGTATATAATTATGTGTTTAAAAGAAAACATAGGAAGGTTGGAATGCATACTTTCATATTCATATTATAAAAACGAAAGTAGTAACAAAAAATAAATTTCACATGCAAAGCTGTGGGCAGTAGCTAGTCTATACTAATGTTATTTATTTAACTAAGTCCCATTGAAAAATATACATAAATAAGAACAGTAAGTAACAACAGAAATACAGATAATTTTTATAATAACACAATATAACTACTACACTACTATGTAGTTATAAAGGAGTGATTTTTTTGAGTGGGTTTGTATTTTAGGAAGTAATTTTTGAAACTACTTATCTGATGTAGAAAAAAAAGTAGAAACGTCTTTTACACTGAGTAACATAAGCCTGTTAGTCGGCGGCGTAAAAGATGCATTATATTTTCGCTTCTTTTAATCTCTTTTTCGCTTAAAAAACATTTACATGTAAGCATTACAAAGCCGCAGTCGGAAACTAGAACTGTACAAGACCCTCCGAAAACCCCACAATCTTGGATCAAAGTCAACAGAACAAGTTTTTTTTAGGTTCGCAAATTTTTCAGGTGGCAGGTGTCTCCAAACTCTGTTTGACTATCAGGACGAAGACCCCATTCCCCCGCGTGTAGTACTATTACCTAGGGAACGAAGGATTCCCGTGTGAACCGAATAAATCAGAATTCGCAAGAGCAGATAAGGTAGGGCGATAAGTGAATGCATTGTATTGCAATCGATATTACGTCATTGTAAGTCCTCCTAACCGATTTCGGCCAATTTAATAATTGATTATCTCATCTGCGCAGGAGATATGCACAAGTATGTGCGGAGATACATGTGTACTCTCTGTTCCTTTACTTTCATTGTCAGATGGGACGGCAAACCGACACGACCGGAGATCCGGCGCAGGACCATCGGCTTTCCGTGCTTTGCGAGGCACGAGGGTTATCACACCACTAACTTCCAAACTCCGGGCAACTACTGAGAAAGTAGGTTGGCTAAATTAGGCCCACTAGCAGTGCAAATAGCGGACACAAATGAAATATATATTTAAAAAAACTTTTATTTAATAGTTATTTATCGTAATTTTTATACGACTTTTAATCATGGGGTAGTGAAAAACACAATAATAAAAAGAAGATATAGCGGAAGTTATTGTGAATAAATTATCTGTCAGCCATGACATCTGCATTTCCTAATTCCAGGGTTGCCAGGGGGTTTAAATAGTATAATATTGTATGTAGAGGGTCATGATTAGGGTTGCCACCCGTACTTTATAATAAAGTATTGTACGTTATTTCAGGTAATTGTACTGTATACTTTATGAGAACAATAAAGTACACGAAAATACTTTATTTCGCACGATTTGATTTCTTTGGGATTTTGAATACTTTAGCAAAGCATAAACAAAGCGTCTCTGAATTTGATAAAACATTAATTACTTATTTACTTTAATTTAAACATAGACTGTAAAGATGCTGTGCAATTGTTTAGTAGAGATACTAATTTGATACAAACTGCAAAAAGTAATAAGAAATATGTTTTTAAACATAACTAGGTGCCCACCCCGACTTCACTCGGGTGCAATTTTTCTTTCTCCAAACCCTATCCAGTCAATTATTACGAACACAACAAAAAATAATTAGTCAAATAAATGCAGCTGTTACATGCGTGTATGCGTGTACATATACATTGTTCCTTCAACTAGGTTCAAGAAAATTAGGGGCTCATTTAGATGTCAGTCTATAAGCTTTTACAATAAACTTCCCAGTCATGTGCAAGAACTAAGCCTCAATAAATTTAAATCATTTGTGAAGCAGAAACTTTGCCAAAAACCTTTTTATTTAAAAATGGTTGGGATTGAGCTGCTCCAATTACATCTGTTTTGTTTGATTTTTCACTCATTTCTTTTTTATAATGATTATTTCATATACAGTTTGACATGACAATATTATTTACTTTTTCAATTAATAGAATATACTTTTTTTTACTTAACCATTTTTAATTTCAAGATGACAATATCATTTTCTTTTCAAGTAATATATTTTATTTTTGTTAAAGTTAATTTAAAGCAAAGTTATTTCAAAGTTATTAAATTAAATTAAAGCAAAAGATATGTTGTGAATGTGATAGCATTGTGGGATAACAACGAATATTATGAATAGATTACCGCACTGTACCCAACTAACGTATTTAAAATAATTAGGTTTAATACAGTATTTGTGTGAATAGCTTTCGAATTAGTGCTTTATAATTGCCCATTTTTTAAAGTATTAAAATGGATGTATAGTATGTTATCCGTAAGAGATAGGTATATGCCATTGCGGACTTTTTTGTATACCTTTTTAAGGTGTACAGTACTGTAGTACATTATTTTGATCTATCTCGTAGAGTTAAGCCAGCGTTTACATTGAAAGCGCAAAAAAAAAGTTTATTAAGACATCACATTAGAAACCTCTAAAATTATCATTGTTTCTCTACTATATTATGCATGTATTATACATAATTATAAACCTTCCTCTTGAATCGCTCTATCTATTAAAAAAAAAGCGCATCAAAATCCGTTGCGTAGTTTTAAAGATCTAAGCATACATAAGGACAGACAGTGGAAAGCGACTGAAAATAAATTGTACTTTATTTTGATGTTATGTACTTTTTTTTCTTACCTTTTTTAACCAATGTACTTTAACTGCACAAAAAAAAGGTGGCAACCCTAGTCATGATTTCTCATTATTTTGTATATTATTATTAAAAAATAGATCCATTTTGAAAGCCTAAATATATCAGCATTACGTAAATATTTTAGTTAATTACAACGTTTTTGGTCCATAATAACTGTGGCTTTGTGTTGATTTCGATAGTGGATAAAAATTCTAGAAGCCAAATTATAAAAACTCAAGAAACGTCAAATGAGATGAAAAAATCAATTAATGCCATTCGAAGGCGCGAATTCGTAATTTCGTTTATTAATTATTTATGAAAATAAATAAAAATAACTTAATTCAAACTACTTTTAGTTTGAATTAAGTTATTTTTTATTCATTTTCGGTTTTATTTCTCAATGACCTTAAATGTTTTTACTTTTCATAACCTAAAAAACGTTTTTGTTATCTCTCTGTTATCTCGGTATTCCCATGATGAATATTGATATTGATGTTTTTATAGTAAATAGTTTATTACCAGTCAATTTAGTATTCATATTATTATTGTCTGTTGAGTTGAAAAAGAGGGCCGGACGAATTATGGGCCGTTGCCGGAGTCCTTTCTAACAGAAAAAAACCCAAGAGCACTTTTTTAATGACAAACGAACCGGAGAACTGTTTGCTCAGCAGTTGCGCTTGCGATAATAAGGCCACAGAGGCTTGTAACGTAAAGACCTACAGTAAACCAAGCATGGTGCGGTGACGGCCGGTGGAGTAAAGTTGTGATCGAGTGGCGTCCAAGGACTGGTAAGAGGAGCGTTTGTCGTCCGCCAGCGAGATGGGCAGACGACATTGTTGCCATCGCGAGTATTTCCTGGATGAGATTGGCACATGTACGTGGAGCTTGGCACAGTGGGTGAAATCAGGCTGTGGATGATCATGATGAATGTAAAGACTGATTTTTATTATATATTTTAAGAGAACTAGCAATTTAACCCATATTGCTAGTTGTATACTTCGCTTTTAAATAGTCGTTGAGTTAACTGATTGTACTGCAAAGGCTCTACCAATAATCTTAAAGAGCAGTCAGCAATAATGATGGGGGCCGATAGGATCATTGCCTGACGAGATTGCGGGAATGCTCAAAGGAGGTACTGTGGCCCCACCACGCATTGGGAACTAACGAAACTGTGGGTTTTTAGTCAGTAGAAGTCTGACACTCCCTTCCGCTTCTCTTAGAGCAGGAGTATTTATTTGATGATTTTCTCCCCGAAAATAAATGGTCTACAGCTATGGATTAAAATTATCTCAAGGGGATTTCTTATATTTCTTTTCCGGAACATGGTCAAGCCGTGTGTCAAGTTTCTTCGCATTCTATTCAGCTAGATAGAGCTAATGGTCGGCCCTTACTTGTCTTTCGACAATAATTCGTTAAATATTTTTTACGAACGCTGTTACAAAAATATTAGTTTTCTGCACTACATACTTCTCCATATTAAATTTAACCGTGCCAAAGTCCATCGTCCTCCGCGAAACTTTCGTAAAAGAAACTTAAAACTTTCGTACAAAATTTTAGCTTCACGTTTAAATATATAGAAACTATCTGTACCCGGTATGCGTTGCAAAATGTACCTCCTCTATAAAATTATAGATTAGTTGATTTACTTTATCTAAACCTCGTATGTTAATGAAATATCAAATTTTCAAAATTTTACATAAACGCGCGGTAGTTTCATCCACGAAAAGGTAAACACAGTGAGACAACATCTTCTAAGAAACCTTTATGAAGCTGCTGGGGAAGACTTGAAAAGACGTAATTTCCTTACCCTAAGCTGTTTGGTCATCTAGACTGTATTCAAGCCGGGAAATCGGTTTAAGATTATAAGAGGTCCGTTCGCCGCGAACGAATAATATGCCTGATCCTTGTGATCAGATATTTTTAAGGAAAATAATGTGCTTATTTAAGCTTTGTTTGTGGTAACGATTTGGTAGCTGGCTTATTGGGAAGAAAAGATTTCAGAAATGAGATAGATAACAATGCAGAAAAAAATTACTTCGACAAAATTTTCAGTGCAACGTCTGCGTTATCAAAATAAATGTGTTTTCTCGGATGTTAAAAAAAAGATTGTTTGTCTTATTTGTATTAACAATCTTTTTAAATTTTTTGTCTGAATAGTCTGATCTCTCGAACAGCTGAACCTCTTTTACTGAGACTTTTACTGGAAGATAAGGGAAGATATTTACTTCTCTACTCGCCAGCTTACTTGATAGATAGACCTTTTTTGTCTTTCATGATAATGTTCACCCAAGTCTTCCTGATTCTTGAAAACTTTTGTACAATCGAAGGAGTTAGCACGCCATATTTGTTCCCATGCTAATGGTCATGAATATGGTAATCACAGTGATTATAGGACAGCACTCGATTAACCAAAACATGGCTATTGTTGGTCGTTAACACGTTATAATGATCGCCTACGTTTTAGATCACGCGATAAATTTGATGTGTCACGACTTGACAAGATTTGCCAAATGGGCTTATGGTGTGGAAACAATTTATGCTGGCAGAAGATAGATAGATAGATATTATATTTTTTATTGTACACCATTACAGTAAAACAAACATGGACATAACAACTAAAAAGGGTGATACAATGGGCGGTCTTATCGCTAAAAGCGATCTTTTACAGACAACCTTTGGGAGGATTTGACACAGGAGAAAATAAATACGCGGGTAATCCACGGTGTACAATTTATCTATATAAAATACGAAACAATTAATAACGATCTCAAAACATATAAATATAAAAAAAAGAAACAAAGACACACGTAATAAAAACAATTTAAGGAGAGAGATAAAGATATTTTACTAAGTTTTTGAAAGAAGATAGGGTTTGTGTTTGTATATCGACGGTTAAAAAGTAATAGGGTATTAGCGACAAAAAACAAATTGTTCCGGAGAGCAGTTTAAAGTTTGATATTTTAGAAAAAATCATATAATTTTCTACAAAACGCACTTTTTTGCTTGGGCATAAGTGAGAAAAAAGTCATCACAGAGCAATGGGAGTGAGCACATTCGAAAGAGCGGAAAATTTTAAGTACAATAGCATTCATAAGTCAATTTCGACCAAAGTGTCGCTTATGCCAAATTACCTTTTAACCGTCGATATGTATATTTACTACATAATTGAGGCCATGGGAGCCAGAGTGGCCTAACCGTAAAATCGACTTATTGAAAAAATGACAGCTAGACCACTCTGGCTCTCATGGCCTCAAAAATTTCAACTGTCTAAATAAGGTCAAAATGTTGAACTAAATTTTAGGCCACTGTGGTGCTATGACTTTTACCATTTAGAGCAGTCTTATAAAAATAAAAAGTCGTAAAAATCAGTATTAAAAAAATACAGTTAGGCCACTCTGGCTCTACTGGCCTCAATTCATAGTTCATATGCGATGTAGGAGCTCATGGCTAAATAATAACAGCTGTACAGATCTTCAAGGTTTAGCAAAACATGGCGAGGTCAGCCCCTGGATGGGTGACCATCCTAACATTTCGAGATTCTTTCGTGTTTCTGACACCACGTTACGCCGTTGGCTGTCATCTGTACATTTTTGACAGTCATTACGGGTAGAGGAAGCCAGAAAATGTGACATTAGCCTTGTTAGGTTATATCGTGTGTATAGTACAAGCGCGCATCCCTTTCTTTGGCCATGTATCACGACGCAACTATGATTCCGCGGAACATCTGGTAGTGCGGGGAAAAGTTGAAGGTACTAGAGCGCGCGGTAAATCCCCGATGCGATGGACAGACCAAATAAAGGCGGAAACAAACTGCCTCGTTCATGAGTGTACCAGAAAGGCTGCGGTCCGACAAGAATGGCGCCGTATAACAGAACTTGTCACTCAAACTGTTCTTGGTTGACGACTACGATCACTCTGTTAAGAGTGAAACGACTAAGAAGAGCTGGTTGTGGAGGAGAGATGGGCAGTGGCTCCACGTAAGACACTTGTACTCAGCTGTATCCTGTTAGACTGGGTTCGACCCCGACATAGTTGATAAAAGGCTATACGTATATAGAGATGTCTAACAAGACACACTCACGATGTCATGAGCACGCACTCGATGCATTGTATTTTCAAAATTAAGAGCCTATACTAGTTCAAATGGCTTAGCATGATCCTCCGTTATGTCGAAAATACTGCAGCAATAATTTTGAAATAAATATATGGTAAAGTTGAGGATTAATGTTAGGTACTGTGTTTGACGAAAACACGATTCCATAAAATTTTCTTGATAGAAAAAAATTCCAAAGTTACCTCCAAACCGAACAATAAACCGCTGGTATTCAAAAATAACTTCAAATTAGATAATGAAACTTTGCATATTAAGTAATTGAACTAACTATAAAGCAGGTCTTATGTTATTTACTTGTTTTAAATTACCATTATGTTCACCGTAAAAAGAAATAAACAAAATTATCGGTGTCTTGGAGTCTTTTCCCTGCCACCCTTTCTCGCTTGCTCGTGTGTATAGTTGCAAAACTTCTGAATAATTCCGGAATTCTTCGGGGAAAGTTTCTTTAAATGGGAATTATTCAAAATGATAAATTCATTTTGAATCATTCTGATTTAAAGAAACTTTTAATTATTTATTAAGATTTCAACTTTTTTTGCTGAAAAATCGTATTTTGCATCGATCGTCAATCTATGTGCGCCGGCCGCTGCCGCCGCGCTGGCACCACGACGCGCGCACCCGACTGCCACCGGCCACGAGTCCTGCGTGCAGGTGATGGCGGTGCGGGGTGCGGTAAGAGGGAGGGGATGCTGCTCCCCGGAGAAGTTTTCACCCGCGCGAGAAAGATTCGTACCCCGCAATCGAATGTTTCCGAATATTTCGCCCGAATAATTCAATGGGAATAAATGTGTTTGCTTGTTGTGTGGTGGGTGAGTTAATTATTGTTCACTGCGAGAGTACGTATGTACGCTACGAGAGTAAAATATAAATGTTTATTTTATTATAAATGGGATTGATTAAGTATATGTTGATATTTTTATAGGTAGATTTATTAGCCTGCGATTAACAGGATTTTTATTATTTTGTTTTTAGGTAGGTACTATCGGCCAAAGATACGCATATTCACTTAAGAAAATATTTCTGCGGAAGCGCAGCTAGTGACAAACCACACTCCTTCCTGTTTTCGCCCAATTAGAAATAATATGCATTTTGTGAGTACAGGGCGTGTAACATTATATTAATACGTAATATTACTATTACGAACACTACTAAAATACGCTTCGTGCATCCTATTGGTCAAAATACATGCATTAGGCGATCGAGTTGTAAGTCGTGCTATGCGATTATAGCCTTAAATGTCAGTTGTGAAATAAAAAAACCAGGCCAAGCATATTTGATTTGCTATTTGAAAAAGGGTTAGGTAGGTACCTATGTTTTTGGTTAGTTTGTATGTAGCTCTGTACGCATCGCGAGTATTCGCGAGTCGCATAGGTAGGTATTAATCATTACCTACCTACTTAACGCGTATAATAGCCCAGTCAATAAAAGCAAATAAAGGCAAACCTTGCAAGCAAACACGTTTTGATGCGGTTTTCAGAAAAGTATTTATTCTTACCTACTTAGGAGCAGGTTTTGGTATATGAACAGACTTCAAAGGTCGATTTTCCTGTTTTTTTTTGACAGTTGAAATATTCCCAAAGTTTCGGAATATTTCAGAATACTTCCGAAGTATTCGATGGGAATGATTCGGAATGTTTCCCGCCAGCATCTATACTCGTGTGACCGCGGCCAGTAGTGTGTGAGTGAGATAAAGAGTGAGAAGCGCTGAGGTAGTAAAGGCCCTTAATGCGCGGTGTCAGTAACAATAAGATAGGATCGTCTGGCCACCTAATTGAAAAAAATTAAATAGGTACCTAGTAGATATTTTCCTAAAATAATCTTTTAAGTAGGTGGTCTACATAACAGCGTTTCCAGTGCTCATCTCTATGAGTAGGGAATGAGCCGTAATCACGCGGGCTCAGTGCGGGTTGGCAGATATCGTATTTCTTCGAATTTTTAATCTAAGTAAGGACATTTTATTTTTTAAATTTATTTTTAACCGACTTCAAACAATGAGGTTTCTCAATTCGACCGTATATACAGTATGTTAGTTTAAACGAGAGACATATTCAAACCTACAATAGTGTATGCTTACGTGATACTAATAAAATATGAACAAAAAAAAAACACTGATAAATAACAGACAGAACCATACCAAAAGTCCTCGGGGGACTCCCGCGGGCGCAGAGTTTACACACGAGCTTCCTTTTTTGGCAGGATCGGGCCGTGTTTTGCCACGTGATTACTTTAGGCACTGTTTACATGTTCATTCAGCTCTTGCGGCTCAGTGTACATGATACATGTATTGTATTGGACAATTACGTAAAAAATTTAGGTTATAGGTTTTTCACATATTTGGGACGAGAATCGAATATTGAATACCCTCCCTCAAATTTTTTTTTATGTGTGTTCGCGTAAACTTCGTCGTTTATGAGCTGACTTTGATGATTATTTTTTTGTTGAAAGGGAGATATCTCAAGGGTGGTACCATGATAAGGAAATCAGGATCTGATGATGGGTTCCTGGAGAAATCAAGGGAACTTTTCAAATATTATAGGCACACCTATAGTGATTTGAGTATTTTTATAGTAGCTTGTGTAGTTGCATTCGAAAAGCACCATTTGGTGAAGTTGAACTGATGATGAAGACCATAGATGGCCACTGGAACTACTCAATTCATAGTATAATCATTAAATACACAATACAATACTCGTTAAATAGTATTTCATGGGCTCCGCTTCGATTACTTGAGTATGGTTATTAAGCACAATATGTTCGTCAAAATGCATATGGTGAAGTGAAGCTGATGGTGAAGTACCAGGAGAACTCCTCAACAATTAACGACCGAGCATCGGGAAAAGCAATATTTTGTATAAGGTTATAAGTAGATGACATTTAGGCTTTTGTAACTAGATAAATTACAAACCGACCAACTAACGAACGAAAAAGAGAGAAATAAAAACTTTTGGTGTCTTTAGTTTTGTATTTTCGTTTTTGGCACCGACTTCCGAAATTAAAGTTATTTTTCACTTTCAGTGTTTTTTGGAAGGCGGTTTAATTTTT
The DNA here is from genome assembly GCA_943138885.2 of Tholera decimalis. Taxonomy (NCBI): domain Eukaryota; kingdom Metazoa; phylum Arthropoda; class Insecta; order Lepidoptera; family Noctuidae; genus Tholera; species Tholera decimalis. The sequence continues at coordinate 6,476,708 of OW964566.2, read as the reverse complement.
AGTTAAAAAGTTTTTTTATATATTTGACTTACAAAAATTAAATACACTGATACAAATATATGAGATAACATTCGGTACATTTATGGACAAGTGTATCAATTTCTTACAGATAAGCTCATCTTGCATTACATATCAGTTGTATGATTTCCTACTTACAATTAGACTGAGAAGTTTTTAATCACAATCATAATTAAAAACGAAATTTGACATAGAGACCATAATCAAAATATTATTATTTAAAAATCGAAGAATTCAGTTAAGACATGCCAGTAATCACACAATATTTCCTTCAGCATTGGTGGTCGAAAAAAGTTTGCAACACAAAACAATCTAAACACTTCTGATAACATTTTTTTTTACACAAAATTAGTAAATGTACTCATACGTAAATACTAGTAGTATACTCATATGAGTACTAACGCTAGCTAGGTATTCGTACGTCCGTGTTGGTCACGGTTATGTCATTTGGGTCGAGCGTGTGTCAGTCCTCCGCTGACCTTTCTCATGCACGATTACAGGTGCATGGTACAGTCGGACAAAGGATTTCGTATGCGGGTAATATCTATGTGTATGATAATACATGAAGCAAAAACTTTGTACCCCTTTCAAAGAATATTACGTTGCCGGAGATTAATGAAATCTGTCACAGTTAAAGTTTATATGGAGAAGTATCGCAGAAATCTAGTGTTTGTATAATAATGTACAAAAAAATAAGTGAATTTAAAGGGCTAGTCATCATTATTTTAGTAGACTGCGAATGAAGTGTGTAACACTTAGGCCTTAGACAAAAATGTTAAATGAATGACATGATTTGACTATTCAGTATACCCAAAAGACTATTTTGAATGTAGGTAAACCCATATGAACCTATTTGGTATAACCCAGTGGTAAATACCTCGCCTCATATGCATGTGGTTTGAAATCTGGACAAGCACCAATATGATTTTTCGATTATTCCCTTTGCTTGTCCCCTTAGACATTGATGAAAAAAATATCTAGACATATAATCAAGCGTTGTGATTATCGCTACTATTTAAATCGGCCGTCTGTATACCTGATTGTTTGTTAAACTGTACACTGTACGGGCATAGTACACTGCACTAATCGCTTGGCTCACTTTGGATAGTTACTATGTAATTGTGTCCTTTAGTGTATGAATACTTTTGTAATGGGTTTATACGTTTGTGCCGTATAAACCATATTTGGAATAGGCAAATTATATACGAGTCTAGTGAATTCTGCCTGAAAACAGTGATAACCCATAAACTAAAATTGGGGACGAAGCGTTATATCCTATCGCAAGAATATGGTTACTTGTAGTGATTTGTGTACATGATGTACATATAAGAGAGATGGAGAGGCTAGTCATCTGCGCAAACATTGAGGGCAAAAGATCACAAGGGAGGTCCCCGTTACGGTAGTCGGAGCAACTGAAGACAAATAGCTCCCATAGTTTCCAAGAAGTTCTTCGTATGGCCACCGATCGCAACAAACGGAAAAGCCTAACCAACCACTGGAGCCTGAAGAAAGGTGATCGCAATCTTTAGCCATGTAGGATCGACTGCAGAGAGACAGAGAGAGAGAGAGTATAAGAGAAGTTTCGATATCAACCTGTTTTATTTAGTAGTGTTACGCGAATCGGGGTCTGTGTTGTTAGTAACAAACACTGTAATCCAATGAAAGCTTAACAGTCAAACTGGCTATCTAAACTATTCCTGAAAAACAGATGATATCTACCAATCCTATTTTGACAATCCCAATTTACGCTCTTAAAACAAATTTCAAGATTAGATAAAACTGTTTTATTAGTAAGCTTTTGTCCACGACTTTGCTCACGTGAAAAGATTTTTCAGCGAAAAAATGTAACCAATATCACGCAGAAATAATGTAGCTTTCTATTAGTGAAAGAATTTGTATAATCGAATCGGTAGATCCTAAGATTATTCACAAACTTAACCTCCTTATAATACATATAATATGGATTACCTAAACGTATATTATTTCACCCTAGAATAGAACTAATGTACAATTATATTAAGAAACCAGTGAGTCCTTCATACCACCTTGCGATACACGTGTACTTTCTACGCGTGCACGTAATAACAGCAAGTTATTCTCCAGCGTGTTGCAAGCGCTTACTGAGAAAACAAACTCTTAGAAGAGAAAATGGTGGAAGGGGAAAAAAGGGGGAAGACTGCACGTTGGGGGTAAAGATAGATATATAGGGACACTGGATAGGAATAGTTTAATCTAATCATGTTTATGAGTTTAGTATAAAATTGATTAAATCTTTTTTAAGGTCATCACACCAATCACGGTCAATTCTTTTAATAAGGAATATGAATGTTTAGGAAACTGTTCTGTTTTTTATGATGAATTATTTATTTCATAATCTTAATCAGCCGACAACGATCACACTGCTGGTAATGGTGTTTATTTTGCAAATAGGTTATAAATAACACGTTCATACGTAATTTTTTTGTGTAAATGTAAACAACAAAAAAAAAACTTAGAGGTCAAAATCTCTTTTAAAGTCCAGACAATCAGTAGTGATCAATTCATATGAGAGCCATGTAGGTTAATGTCCGTGGCGTCCTTTAGAGGACAGAATCAAACAGATTTGAGCAGACCCATCAAAACAGTGCAAGCATTTGTCAAATATCGCGTAGCACAACTTAGAACCTTAAGGAGCTCGAACGATTTGACGAACAATACCAACGTAAGGACATTTGAGTGGGCCGTATAAAGCACTCAAACTGCCAGACAGTGCGGTCTGGCAGGCTGGGACACAGGTCTCTGTCCTCGGTCCTCTCTATAAGAGTAAGTGGGCCGTAATCCACCACGTAGGTCCAGTGCGGGTTCGCGGGCTTGCGGACTGCGATGCGAGAAGGGGTAGCTCACCGTCCGGTAAGGACCAGGCCCGGGTTGGCGGGGCGCCCTTTTCCGCGTGCGCCTCAGAGAGTCGTCAGTACTAGTGACGGGGCCCCATAGGGTCATTGCCTGCCGGGATTGCGGAAAAATTCTAACGAGATGCTGAAGAAACAGGGTCGGATTTTAGTCAGTAGAAGTATGACACTCCCTTACGCTCTACTCTGAGCGGAAGTCATTCGATGGTTTTTCCACCCAGAAAAAAAGGCCCAGTGCGGTGCAGGTCTTCGGATTATTTGGTCCTAGGACATGCCAATTTCCTTACGATGTTTTCCTTCACAGATTTATTATACAAAGTTAGTTATATGCCTGCCTGAGTTCAAACCCTGTTGTGCCTGTAACCACTGACCCTTTTTTTTCACTTCACTGGTAAGCTGACCAAAAGACTGGCGGCATTGTCACGGTGTACACCAATGCTTAACCTCTGCCCAGGGTAAAAACCAGCCCTTGGGTTAAGTGTCAACTATGCGTAACAAATTGGCTTGAAAATGTAATTACCAACGAGGTTATGATATTTCCGCCGCTTGAGGTTCTCTGCAACTGCAGCGGCAGCGCCAGCACAGCAAGGCGAGCTAGGAAGATGGGAATGGGGTGCAAGAGTATCATCACAATTAGTTTAGTGACTGATAGAGGTCGAATCGTAATCGAACTTGCGTTAGCAACTCCATCATCTACAGGGTCACTGTAGATGATGGAGTTGCTAACGTAGGCTAGGCAGTGCCAACTTTTTGATGCAACTGAATCTTTTTGCCGGTCATCTCAAACATAAAATGTGCATGGTTCCAAATGCTAGATTTCGAATGAGGGTTATGTTGGAATATTACGAATAGGCTACAGTGCTGTCTGGTCAGTTTGTGGCCTACCAAATATCCTTTTTTCGTATTGTTTGCCATATCTTTCGGGCTACTTAAAGTTTAAAGTTGAGCTTCGTGCATTTGTTCGTTACAAATGCTTGCACTGTTTGGATAGATCCACTCAAATCTTTACTTATTTCCTTGGAAGAGAATCTCAAACATTAACCTTATAAAATAGTCTCTGGGTCACACGGAAACACGGGCCTCGTTTGGTTTAATTTACCGAAAACAAAAGACGTGAAAGTGTTCTTTATTCATAACTAATTCCTAAAATAAATATCGATTCTCATAAATGTGATATTACCTGAACATACCACTCATAATTTAGCAAGTACAATGCAAATATGCAATAGAACATACTCAATTATGGGTCAACTACAACATAAACTGACGCTGATAATAACCCCACAGTCTGAATAATATAAGCACCGGCCACCTCTAACACAATCAGTGCGCCAATAGATTTACAACAAGCATCTTTCACAGCTCGATTACCCCTCATATAAGGGTTATGTTCAGATGTAAGCGGTTGGATACGCCTGTAAGTGCATCATGCGCTCAGCATAACACATGCACTCTTGTGCACGTGTAGTTACTAGGCACGGCCACAGGATAGGCGAAACAGTAGGTAAACTGTATTTTTTTTTAATTTCCCACTCGTGGAATTGTCGAGTATCGTCAGTGCATTTTTACCCAGAACGTATAGGTTTGATAATTTTTTTAAATTTAGTTCCATGTATGGGCTTCCCTTAATTTTTATTTTGTATAAAAATAGTAAAGCGGCTCACAGAAAACATCAACCTAATTACCTAACAAGTTTGAACGGTGTAGTCCTAATAGTTTATTTTTATTTTTTAAAGAGAACTTCCAATATGTGTAGAATTCACATTACTAGCAATATTGTTAATCACTTCAAATAAACTAAAAATTGCTTGTCTGGAGTGGGTTCAAGCAATACTGTAATGGGTAGGGTTCGAACTCGCCTGCCGGGGTTGCGGGAGTATTCTAACGAGATACCGCGGCCCCGGAACTTAAGGGCAGCTGATGGAACAGGGTGGGTTTTTAGTCAGTAGAAGTCTGACACTCCTTCCGCTTAAGCGGGAGAAGTCATTCAATGATTTTCCCACTCAGAAAAAAAAGTATTCGAACCTCTCGATCACAAAGCTGACGCCTTGTGACCGACTATTGTCGCTTACAAAAAGATAAATTACAATCGAAATTAAATGACCTTTATTAAGAAAAAAGGCATAATAATCACTGATACAATTAAAAGCTAAATTAAGCCTAGGATATAATAATTTCTGTCGAGTAAAGGGCAACTCGCTGTCCGACTATGGACCATGCCCGGGTCGACAGCGCGTTGTGTTCCACGCGCGCCTCAAAGAGCGTCAGCAATATGACGAGGCCCCCCCCTGTAGAGGGCCGAAGCCTGCCGGGGTCGTGGGACTTATCTTATTACCGTGACCACCGTGGATTTTAGTCAGTACAAGTCTGACAGTCCCTCCGGCCCTGCCCGGGGTGGGAGAACTCATCTGATGATTTTACCACGAAAAAAAAAAGTTACGTCCAAATAATTAATTTCATCAATGAGGTCTTAAACTTATACAACGTGCAATTTAAAGGGTATACACATACCAAGTGCATGGCTTCTTTGGATGATAACAAACGATATGGCAAGGTTTTTGTAATCCTATGTCAACACGGTTGGAACTTATTAGAAATTTCAATACATTGATACCAGAGTCCGAAATTTTCAAATTAAGAAGAACGAACAGAATTATCATGTTATTGGTAAGTGACGTGAAAGTTATTGACCCTTGTAGTGCTGTGACACGTTTGTTATGATTGTTATTCAAGAAACGTATGAAACCGATAATTTGGTATCAATTCTTTGAGTCACTTATTTTTAGCTGAAACTGTGCATGGAGACTCCATACCATGTTGTCTTCAGCCCTTTTGGATAAATATGGGGTTTCCGTTACACGTTGTATAAGTACGCTACAAGTCTGCCTTACCCTAGAGAAGATCAGGCGTAATACTATATTACATATTGATTCTACTATACTTCTGATATCTTTGTACACTATAGCACAGTTCACATGAATCATGTAGGTACCTAACTCGTGTCCTTGTCCCCAATATACAAGATAATTTCAATACTAGATAAAATTGACAATGACTCCAAGTCTCTGACTGAATTATAATGTCATAACTTCTCTCGCAGCTTATTATGCGTTTAAATAAATAAACAATACGCTGTTATATCGACACACATAATATTGACACGTGGTTCACTGTAGGAATCTATGTATGTATAGATATATATATATTAAAACAGTAAAAAAGTGTGTCTGTACATTTAAATTTTATACAAAAATAATAACTGAGGTGGGTTAAGAAACGGTAAAACGGCAAAAAAAAATAAAAAAGTCTGTCTGTTTGTACACGCTAATGTCCGTACCTACTGGATGGATTTTAATGAAATTTGGTAAGAGATAGTTGATATCCTGGAATAACACATAAGCTAGCCAAGGGTAACGTGTTACCCAGCTACTGGGTTGTGAAGGTCAGATAGGCAGTCGTTTCATGTAAACACTAGTATTCAGTTGCATCCGGTGAGTCTGTAATCCAACCCCAACGTATGTAGTTGAGATCAGGCTTAGTAGACGAAGCAGACCAGTCACGCGGGTTACCAGACCAGTCACGCGGGTTATCAGACCAGTCACGCGGGTTAAAAGAAAGAAGGAAACGTTTCGAATAAGAAGAAATGCAGCTTACGAAAACAGTATGAATAAAAAGTCTTATGTTCAATTAATAATCATCCTATAATTGTCCACTGCAATGGAAAGGCCGAATATTTAATCTACCATTTCGGGTTTTATCTCGGACAGGATTGGCATAAAATTAGTTTTTTCAATAAATCTGTTATTTCGTAAACTGGATTCAATTAACTTAACAACCATGTTTGGAAAGCGACTAATTGTTTTATAACTCAATTCGCGGAGTATTTATGTTTTATTCGATTTTAATTAAATCCCAGACGATTTTAAAATAATAATACATTCGTTCTTCAATAAAAACAAATATTTAGCCAACGGCCACACGAATTGATCTACCAGGTAAAGCAAACTTATCGTGATCTGAACATATTGAGACTTCTACGTGCTTCTGAAAGCACGTAAAGGTCTTGGCTGTCATAGTCAGAAGTCAAGCAATCTAACATGAGTGTTGCCAAGAGGTATCATAATTCCCAGTTACTGGATTGTACAGATCAGGTAGCCAGTGTTTCTCAGTTGCACGCGGAAACCAACTCCATCATGGTTTGGAAAATACTGATGATACAGTGATGATTACAAAATAATGTTAAAGTAAATATGTATTTTTTTTTTACGTCAATTAGACTCACGTCTCACTTAGTAAGCGATGATGTGGTCGAAGATGAAGCACGCTTACCTAGAAGTATCCTATTCAGTCTAGAACTTAAGATCCCCAGGTTATCTTTGTATTTTTTGTAGGTTGTATTCAAATACTTGCCGGGGTTCGATAGGATCATTGCTTGCCGTAGGGCAAGAAAGTTCTAATGAGATACCGCGCTTATGAACGAGAGGTCACTGCTCTCTACAAACTTCAGGTCTGTGTGATCCGAGCCTGATCCACGCCTTATTCAGCTGATCAGCATAGTTATGACGCCGCGGCGCCTGCAATGTGTCACTATATTGCACAATGACTGTAATCGTACATATCGTGTTATCATTAGTGATAATAGTTGTGGTGCATATGCATTGAAGATAGTGCATAATAGCACTCATTGCACAATAGATTGACACTTTCGTTTCGTAACGTGCATCCGCTGGGTTTTCACCGTCGGCTGAAATAATATAGTAACGTTAATTCCCCATCTAATCCGTGAGATGATTTTTTTAAACCATCCTGAGTACTCACTTTCCATAAATGGGATCTGATAAGGCCATTGCCTGCCGGGGTTGCGGTAATGTTTTAACGAGATACCGCGGCCCCGGAAAACAAAATGGTAACTGAAGGGACAGGGTGGGTTAAGGATTTAGGCGGTACAAATCTGCCATACGAAGGAAGGAAATGGCGGCACAGCTCGTGTTAAATAATATTCAAAATTATATCGCTATCTATCATTCTGGATTGAAACAGTCGAATACCTGCACAGTAGGTAGTGTCTGACTAAGTCGAGTACAGCTGATTGTATGTTGATGTTATTGCTCACCATATAGAGAATGCGTCAGATAAGGAAAACTATAGGTAAACACACGACGTGGAATTTGGATGAGGTTGTTTACTTTTATTCTACATTATTTTTTTAGTGTATAAGTAAATTTTTTTTTGGAAATATTGATTATACTAGCTTCTGCCCGCGACTCCGTTCACGCGAACGAAGTCGACGAAGTTTTACGCGTAAAACCCCGATCCCGTGAGAATTCCGAGATAAAAAGTAGATCATGTGTTATTCCGGGATGTAAACTATCTACTTGCAAAATTTTATTCAGATCCGTTCAGTAGTTTTTGCGTGAAAGAGTAACAAACATACATCCATCCTCATCATCATCACAAACTTTCACATTTATAATATTAGTAAAGCTTTGGTTTCCTAGGATAGCGGTGCCGTCAAATAGCTGCCGTAATACAGCGGTGAATGACGTCACTAGAACGTTGTCTATGTAAACAAAATGGCGCGGTTTCCTAGGGAGCGGTAACTGACACCGTAACGTCAAAAAGCGGTGCCGCCATTTGCATGACGGCCGTCTTGTCGGTGTCAGATGGTTTCGTGAACGTTTCCAAAGAGAATGTAATATACTAGATAGCGATGAAGCAGACAGTGTGTTAAAACGGCCGTGGAACTTTCCACATGTCGTCACCGTAAAGACGGCCGCCTTTTTGCGTCCGTAATATTATGGCCGCTATATGACGGCACCGCTTTCCTAGGAAAACAGCTTTAGAGAAGATTGGTCTTCAGTTTCATAACTTCGGAGCTTCTGGCTAAATAACAACAGCAGTAAGCAACGCTCGTCGAGGTCGATTCGTGGCTGGGTGACTATTTTAACATATCGAGATTCCCCTGTGCCTTGTAAAGCACGTAAAGCCATTGGTTCCAGCTGTCATGTGTACATCTTTGACAGTCCTCACGAGGTAGCTGGGTAACAATTCAGCTGTTGTGGAGGTCAGTCGGTTAAGGTTGTCTCTGAATGGGGCGACGCCAACTTGGTCAGGTTTAATGCTGCTAAGACCCAGGCGTGTCTATTCTCCGCAAAAAGAACCCAATTTCAACCGGCTCCTTCTTTCCGTGGTGTAACCGTGCCGATAACTGATAGCATCGAGCTTCTTGGGGTTACGTTGACATCCAACCTTAATTTTGGTCCGTTTATTTATTTATTTGGTTTACTAACAATTGTTACATCAATCAATACAATACAACACATAATATTTAAACTAGATAATAATAATAGATAATAGAGAATAGGCTGCCAAAAAATTGGGAATTCACACCGGAACAGCTGTTCAACCTTTATCAAGCACAAGTTCGGTCGTGTATGGAGTACTGCTCTCATCTTTGGGACGGATCTGCCAAATACTAGCTCGAAGCACTTGAGACTATCGAGAAACGGGCCAAAAGGCTCATTATAGCAACGAAAAACTGGTCGAGTCAAAGCTTCAGAGCCTTGAACATCGGCGAAGTTTTGCAAGCGTATCGGTTTTCTATCGGTTACATTTCGGGGAGTGTGCTATGGAATTGCACAGTCTAATTCCGCCAAGCCCGTTCCATCATCGGACTACGAGACAAACGGCGATGCGCCATTGTTACATGGTGGACATCCCACCCATACGCACAAAACTTTTTGGGAATACTTTCATTGTGCGTACAGCTAAGGAGTAGAATTCCCTGCCGGAGTCTGTTTCCTGATCGCTATAACCTGGGCGTCTTTAAGTCAAGAGTGAATAGGTTACTTCTAGGCAAGCGTGCTCCATCTTCGACCACATCATCACTTACCATCAGGTGAGATGTTGGTCAAACGCGAGCCTATTATCAATTAAAAAAAAGTTAGGCAGATGCTCCATGTAAAATACTCTGTAGAATTGAGCTGTGCCCGATTAGACTGGAAGGCGAACTATTTGCGAAAATATAAAGCGGATGATCATGGACGTCAAGTTGAGGTGAAACTTCTTAAAGTAATAATACGGTGCTGTATAAGGTTTTTAGAACACAATTAGGAAATATCTTCAGATAATCCGGTGTTGTGATGAATACGATAGGAAAGAGGTAGATCACAAGTCAAGTTGAACCGTCCGTCAGAACGACATTTTTTTCGTAATTATTATAATTTTATCTAGAAGAAGAAGTTATATAAACCAGACTCAACCAAATATTTTTTTTATTTTTTTTTTTTAAATAGATTCGCGTTTGACCACCATCTCACCTGATGGTAAGTAATGATGTGCTCGAAGATGGAGCACGCTTACCTAAAAGTAACCTATTCACTCTTGACTTAAAGACCCCCAGGTTATATCACGTGTCACGGTGTACCGAGCAAGTCAAAGTGACATTATTTAAGGCCTTCTGTCAATCTTTCTACACCTGCAGCCTGTGGACAAAGTACACGCAGCGTACATACAGTGCTCTGCGAGTACAGTATAATAACGCGTTCAGGGTACTGTTCGGGCTGCCTCGCCACTCAGCGCTTCAGCAATGTTTGCGGTGAAAAGCGTGGATGGTTTTCATGCCATCATGCGGAAGCGTTGTGCATCCCTAATGAAGCGCATGCGGGTCAGCTCGAACAGCCTTCTGAGAGTGTTCGTGGGCCGCTGGGACTCGCCGTTGTGGCGGCACTGGATGCGACTACACACTACGGGTGGTCGTGTCCAAGGTTTGCCATAAACTGGCACCCCTGTGCGGTACCACCTTACGGTTACTTTTATTTTATGTTATTTTTTTTTTTTTTTTGTGTACTAACAATAGCTTTATAAGATTTGTGTTACTAACAGAATATGGACAACTCGTCTGAAATAAATGTCTTATTATTATTATTATTATATCGATCAGGAAACAGACTCCGGCAGGGAATTCCACTCCTTAGCCGTACGCACATGAAAGCATTCCCAAAACGTTTTGTGCGTATGGGTGAAAAATGATGGGACTAAACAATTTGCTTCTCTAAAAATCACTGCGAGGCTCTGCTATCGTCGGATGATCGATATATCGGCTACGACTCTTCACGAATAGCAGCGGATTTCAGCATGTTCTTAAAAAAATCATTTCACAATTGTTTTATAATTTTATAATGTTTGCAAAAGAATAAGTTGCGAGAGTCTGGCTTTTGTGGGGAGTGCGCTCAGTTCTCAAATTCCTTTATTACGTACGATAATGTTTATACATTTATGGTCACAAACACAGTCACAATTATGGACCCTATTGACTATTAGGTACATACATAAAAGTAGCAGGGTTCGCGGTGATACATACCTCTCTCTCGATGCTATACCCCTTGGCACGTATAGATCCACCAATAATTCATTCATACGGTCATCAACCCCTGCAAGGCTATCAACTAAAATCTGCATTCCTGAAGAGTAATAAAATTGCATAAGATGTACAACCTCTTCAGAAGACAGTGCGGAAGACGAGAGTTGCACGCAGTAGAGGCTCTAGCATCCAACTTCTACAAACGTCCCAATCTGCCGTGGCCAATCTGGAAATCTCTTTACGGATTGCGGACCTAGAAACGAGCCAATTTCAACCTACTGCAGGACACGCGTCACCTTTTTAGTTGGCTTCCCAGTTCAATGAAATCTTCCAATCAATACCATCATCATCACAGGCCATAGCATCTGTATAGATGGTTGGTGCAACACCAATGGGTCTATGGGTTTCCCCAGCGCCTTCAGCTTCTTATCCATACAGATTGTTAAAAACTGGTTAGATGAAATAGATTTTATATCAATCGATACGAGAAGAACTAGATAGATGAGCTGTTATAGAATGAAGTGGTAGGAAGTTAATATTGCCAAGTTTGTGTCGGTCGTGAAAGTGGCTCTTTAAGACCCAACTTAGACAGGAAACCGATCCTAACATAATTATGTAGTTAGGAAAAGGCCCATTTTGGGAAGCCTCTACTTACAAAGGTTAATTGAATTTAAAAAGTTATTTCCCGTATCGCGAAACCTTTTATAGCGTGAATGGGGAAGTCCAAGTAGTAATGGCCTTCACGCGTACCTCTGCGAAACTATGCGACAAAAACCAATAATAAGTAAATACCTAAGAACCATTGTGACGACCTTCGACCTGTGGTCATATAGCAAGCGGACAAACTAACCTTGAATTACTACAGCGGGATCATTACAGGCGACTATTTAAAAAAATAGAATCATTCGCCGTCGGTCTCAGATTGAAGATGCTTTTTCGATAGTTTGTTGTTTAATTTAAAATAAACAGTTCGTGTATTTTTTATTCATTTTTAATGAGCCTACATTTTAATTCAAATAAATTTGTCATTAAGTCATTAGTTCGTGCATTTTTATTCATTTTTAATTTGTTATGTTACTACACCTTAATTTAGTTACCTACATTTTAATTCAAACAATTATCTATCATATTGAAAAAAACTTTAAATTGGCCAATCAGTGGCTATTTTTCCACCATCCACTTGCCGGTAAGTGATCATGTGGTCCAAAATGAAGCATGCTTAACTAGAAGTAACCTATTCACCGTGGCTGATCTATTTCGATCTAGCGCTGCATACTATACTGGATTGGATTGTTTAGTATCATCCTTTGGCATCCCCGCTAGCAAACCCACCGTGCTTTACCCCGCTGTAATCAGGATCGTGTGGCATGTATTATTAATAACCAGCCGTAATGATACGCGCTAGGCGCCTGATGACTCGTGACTGGTGCAGCATGACCTGTACTCCTAATTACGTGGAAACATGACTGTTGGCTGCCCATTACGGAATTATCTGATACTAACTCATTCCCGCGACTTTGTTTCAACGCCTGTATCAGTTCCTTAGGGTTAACTTTTCTTCCTGGGGTTGCGGGAATGATTTATAGAGTTACCGCAGCCGCGTAACGCAATTCCAGTAGATGTCTGACGTTCTCTCTAACACCCAGACCGGTACGAGTAATTTGATGATGATCCACTGAAAAAGGGCTGATTTTTTAAATCAAACCCGGCTCAAAGAAAGGCTACTTTTCGCCTTTCTTTGAGCCGGGTTGCTAAAGTGATTAGAATATTGCGAAAGTATTTTATTCTAACCTGCATTGGACCCGCATGGCGAATTTCGGCCTATTCCCTCTCATGAGAAGAGGACTATGTCTCAGGAGTAGGAATGTTACCGGCTGCTTATGCTATGTAAGTCGTAAGCATTTATCTCAATGGTTATTTCGGACATAAACGGGTATAGGAAAAGCCGAAACCTTCAAATTCCCCATTATGCGAAAAAACGCCCAAATACACAGCAACACTGAAAACTAAACGCGTTTGAACCATGCTCATTATGAGCCTACAAATCCACAATAAACGCATCGCACTATGATGCAGCTAATGCAATATGACTCAAACGTTATGTCATCTGTGGGCTAGCAGTGGGCGTGAAATCTGAGGTTCGAAATTTGAATTTGATGTTAAATCAACGAGATATGGTTTTTGTGACAGCTGACTTCGGGGGGCGTAAGGCGTCCCATTCACTATGCCATTGTTCTCCTTTGTCGACTGCTTTAGGTGCTACAAATTTGCAATAGATTGTTGAAAGAAGAGTATGTAGTATACTTGTTTTGACAACACTACTTATTCTAATACCTACTCAGGAAGATACTATAGCCTAACTTTGAATTTTTGGACTGGGAATATTGTTACCTCGGTCTTTAGAAAAGTATATTATTTTTGTTTATTTAATGGTCAGACGTAGGTATTATTCAATAGAATAGCCTAGATCAGATGATAGAATAAAACATTTGGTCTCAGGATGTGATATACCGCAGCTTTCGTGGACAAGTGCCACCGGAACGCTCAAAGAACAAACGCAAACGAGTCATACCAACATAGTTTTAAGTTTTATTTACTAGCACAATTGTATGTATACTTTTTTTTAACGTGGTAAAATCATCAGATGAGTCCTCCCACCCCGGGCAGGACCGGAGGGACTGTCAGACTTGTACTGACTAAAATCCACGGTATTCCTTCAATAGCCCTTTACGTTCCGGGGTCACGGTAATGAGATAAGTCCCACGACCCCGGCAGGCTTCGGCCCTCTACAGGGGGGGCCTCGTCATCTTGCTGACGCTCTTTGAGGCGCGCGTGGAATACAATGCGCCGTCGACCCGGGCATGGTCCATGGTCGGACAGCGAGTTGCCCTTTACTCGCTGTCCGCATGCCCGCGCCTACGGTGGCCGGAGATCGTCGGCCGACGTCCGACGCAGTGGGCGTCTACCACTGCGGCTGGGCTGGAGGGAGGACGCTATCCTCTCCCTCACGCGGCCCGCCTCTTCCTTCGATAGCATGACTGCTTCGCAGAAGGAGGCGACCGCTTCCCACTCCATCTCGCCCCACAGCATGGCCTCGACCAATGCCGGGCGCGAGAGGTCTCCGCCTATCGCCGCCGTGAGGACACGTCGGTGCAGTCAGTGTCAGTCTCCTCGCAGTGACACCCAGGCGTTTCTTCCTTTCCCATCAGACACAGGTACCTCCCGAAACTTCCGTGTCCGGTGAGGACCTGCGTCATGCGGTAGGTCAGGACGCCGTGACGCCGATCTAGCCACTCCTCAAAGAGGGGTCTTACCGCCGCAATTGCGGCGTGCCCGATTGTATGTATACTTAGGTTATAATAGCTACACGAGTTGATCTTCAAGGTTAAGTAACGCCAAGGTCGTACCGTGAATGGGAAACCGCCTTAACATTAAGCTTTTCGTCCCGGCTGTCATTTGTTTATATTTGACAGTCGTTACGGGTGGTCAGAAGCCAGAAAATGTGAAACTGGTTGGCCAAGAGATCTTGTGTTACCCAGCTATTGGGTTGCCGAGGTCAAATAGGCATTTGCTCCATGTAAAAGTAGTACTCAGCTGCGTCCAGACTTGAAGCCGACCGCAACATTGAAGTCTAATTAAAGGGCTAAGTACAAGATGTTGATGTAAGATATATTACGATTGGGGTATTGATCTATAGATCTTTGTAACCTGAAAATAAAAGGTTTATTATTTTAGATAGACTAGCTGTTGCCCGCGACTTCGTTCGCGTCGGAGGTTTTTCTCGTGTGAATTCCGATCCCGTGGGAAATTTCAAAAATCCCCCTTCACACCCCACGGAACATACATACCAAAGTTCAGCTTCTTGCGGCCAGTAGTTTCGGCTGTGCGTTGTCTGTCAATCAGTCAGTAATGGAAGCGTTTTTATATAAGGTAAAGGCGCCAATGAAGGCCCGCTTAATTTCAAAACCTCGTAAAATCTTGCAGATAAGTAAAGTAAAGAATAAACATAATGGAAGTTGTAATATATTTATTTGAGAAACAAAATATGTAAAATAGTAGTACAGCTTTTGGCATTTTAACATAAATGTAAACACTTTTTTGAAAATTGGTATTGGGCTATCTTGGGAGGCTGGTCGCTGAAGATGGCCCGAAAAATATTAATGAAAATATAATCAATATAAACACTTGAACACTTTTAACATAAAACACCAAAATAAAAACACATCCTTCTCATAACATTATTCATAAAAGGTAAATAACCAACCAAAAATTTAAATGTGGGCTATCTTAAATCTATCAAAATAAAAATCAACTATAAAATAAAAAAGACTACTGAATAAAATAAAATGTAACTTTGAAATCAACTTTAAAAGTAACTTTTCAAAAATTAAAATAAATCAGTTCTTTTTACTGTTTATTTTTTTAAATGTCATTCGAATGGGTGGGCTATCTAAGGAATACTGAAAATTAACTTTGATATCAATCAAAATATACTTAATTAATTAAAACAAATTAGACGCTACTGTCTTTAATTGAGTGTGTACACTCCCAAAAAAATAATCTGAAAAGAATCTCTAAAGTGAATTTACTTAATAGCTTAATCAGAACTTTAATTGCCTAAAAAAATGTACCTAATTCGAGATTTATTGCAATCCAACACAGTTTCCGAAACATGCGCAGACAAACTTAAAAAAAAACAAACTCAAAAATATACTAATACTACATTTCAATAATCCTAGAAAGGCCCGGGCTATGTTCGGGAATTATATTATGGGCCATGATAGGAAATTACACCCGGGTGGGGTATAATCTCGTAAAAATACAAAAAAGGAAATAAAATAATAACACTCACCAGTCATTCGCTGATAAATAGATTAAATATGAATTTTCACAGTTTACAGCAAAGAGATTTGTTTTAAATTTGTTAATTTTCAAAAGAATTTAGTTAATGGGGGTTATAAAACGTGCATCGTCTTGACATTACCGAGCAAACTGTCACCTGTCTTCAAAATGGCGATGCGCTGGTAATGAAACTGACTTGCACTATTGTCTTAGGTACTAGTAGTTTAAACCCGCGAAATTTCAAATGTTTCGAATAATCATAACTGTATTTTTTTTAAAGTGGGCTATCCTAGGAGCCGGGCCACCTTCGGCGACACTACCTTATTGATTTTTTTTTATTACTGATAGGCCCACTCTTGACCTCAATCTCGCCTGATGGTCATAAGTGGCAGGGAATACAGAAGCCGGCAGAGAAGTCCACAGCTTGGCTGTGCGCACAATAAATGTGGAGGAGAAGCGCTTGGTACGACAAGACGGTATATCAAGCAAGTGTGGGTGGTACCCAGCCGTGCGTCTGTTAGACCGGTAGTGAAAGGGAGATAGAGGAATCAGGTCATGGAGCTCCTGCGCACGCTCCCCGAAGTACAATCTGTAGAAAACCGACAGGCAAGCAACGGTTCGCCGATGAGTCAGGCTATGAAGGTTGTCCACCAGCACCTCGTCACCTATAAGCCTTTTAGCTCTGCGCTCGATCGAGTCCAATGCAGCAAGTTGGTATTTTGCAGAGCCATCCCACAAGTGGTTGCAATACTCCACGCAGGAACGGACCTGATATATTGATAGATAGAATATACTTTATTACACCAATAATTGAATCACACTTAAATAACAATATGGCGGTCTTATCGCTGAGAGCGATATCTTCCAGACAACCTTTGGAAGGACTTTAAGAGCTTTAATTAAATGGGGAGTGCTATATTAGTGTACTACTGTAGAAATACTCATCAAAACGGAAAAACGAACAAAAACATATATATATCTAATATATAAAATTCTCGTGTCACAGTTTTCGTTGCCATACTCCTCCGAAACGGCTTGACCGATTTTGATGAAATTTTATATGCATATTCATGAGGTCTGAGAATCGGCTACTATCTAATTTTTATCCCGGAATTCCCACGGGATCGGGATTTACGCGGGAAATCCTCCCACGCGAACGAAGTTGCGGGCAGCAGCTAGTATATATAAATACATTACATAAGTACATAAAATATATAATGTGTTCTTTAACATCGTGTGGAGAAAAACAAAGGAATAAACATAAGTATGAAAGAAAATGATTGGCAACCGAGCTTTTAAAAACAGCGAGTGACTGAGTTTGTCTTACTGACACCGGCAATCCATTCCACAACCGAATAGTCTGCACCGTAAACGAATGGTCGTAAAATTTTGTGGAATGTGTAGGCATTAAAATTCTCTGATGATCTCAAATCTCTAACATATGTGTCATGAAGGAACTTAAAACGTTCTTTGAGATAAAAGGGAGTCGTTGGATTGAAAAGAATACTGTAGAGCAATGATAAAATATGTGCATTCCGGCGAAGGCGAATAGGCAGCCACTTGAGTTTAATGCGAAACTCAGAAACATGATCATATTTGCGCAAAAAAAAATGAATCTGATACAAGCATTTTGGAGTCGATCAAGCTTAGCTGCACTTCAGTTAGATCTGGATAACTTGCATCAGCATAGTCAAGTATAGGGCGAAGAAATTGGGCAAGCGCGGTTTTAGTGGCAGTCGTCAGGAAATTGCGCAATCTGCGTAAAGACCCCGTAGAGGCAAACAGTTTGCGACTCACTTCTTGCAACTGGGGACCCCAAGACAAATCTTTATCAATATAAATAACAAGGTCTTTTACTGAGTCACAGTAGAGTATAAAAGCTCCACCAAAAACGATTTGGGGAAGGGTCGTCCAGTCAATTTTGGAACGTAGCCTAGGGCTGCTAACAATAATGACTTGAGTCTTCGCAGGATTAACCCTCAAACCATGATCCAAACTCCAATCAGAAATACGCGCTAAATCTTCACCGCCTCAGACAATTCTTCAATGACCACAACCAAGCTTACGCATATATTCATCAAAGACTCATTTAATTTTCACAGTCTCGCTTATATTTATTCAGTATACCGGTTCTTTTTTAAATACCTTATCGTTTTGGTTTTTAAAATTCATTCATGAAAACCTGAATGTGAATTAGGTGATGAAATTGCAAATGATGTTGGGAAACGATGTTTAATTTGTGTCGATGGTTTTATCGTGAACTGATATGGCTAATTTACGTTAGGTTCTTTTATGTTATGTATTAGATTAACTGTACTTTGCTTAAAGCCTTTTAGCTTTATATATATATATATATATTAGACCATTCATACTCTTGGGAACACAAAAACATCGACTTTCTTAGCTTTTATTCTAATACTAGTGGTTAATGTCTAAGCTCTGTTACCAAAAACATCACTGTTAGAAACGCAATTTAAGCTTATTTAGTTTTTGTTTAAGCTCTTGAAATCAGTATCCAATTAGTGTATTTTTTTCAAATGACATGACTCCTTCCGCTCTGGGTGAATTGGTGGAGGGGGAGTTTCAGACTTCTACTGATTAGGAACCCACCCTCTTCGTATACCGTTTCCTCAGTTACTCTTGCGTTCTGGGAAATGTTGGCTGAACATTTGGGTTCTGTTGGGTGAACCCCAACAGGCATTGAATCTGCTCGAAATCAGCAAGCTGCGGTCAAAGACTCAACTAGCTCATGAAATATCCGAATTCAAACTGCAGAAACTTTTGTCATTTACTTAGTAACCATGATCTAATACTAAATCAAAATAAAGTAGTCCATTATAATTAGATTTGTTCTCAAAGGCATTCCAAGCAGGTCAGTGGTCTACCTATCTCAGGTATAAACCGTATAATCTAAAGCAGAAATCACAGGTTCAGCACAGTGTGATATTTCCATGATTAGCCACGGTGTTAAAGTCAGGCCGGTTTGTTGAAGTACTTTTCAAATGCTTTATTTAAACGTGTAATATCATAATAGTAGTGTGCTGCGTTTCGCTCGACCCATGACCAAATTTGGGCGTAACTGGTCTCGAGTTCCATTTGCTAGGAAACTAGGAACTATGAATGGATGGATGAAGCATGTTGCTAGATATTGTGAATGAATGAAACCCATAACTTATACAAAAATAAAACGCAATATTTTTTCGTTTAAAAAAATCTTACATTAATTGATGATTGGCCAATAATGCCTGTATTAAGAGACTCCGTTTTGTGTGATAAGATGCTAAGCAGGTGGTGATGATTAGCAGACTCTTACCCCTGTACAATTCAATTTAAGATAACTCCACGGTTAAGAACGTAAAACTACCAATATTTAATTATGTATTCATGCCGATGAAAATAGTATAAACAAGAAGCATATAAGTATTGCGTATTTATATGTGAAAGAGGACACCAAAGAGGCACGCAGAATTTGGAAGTCATAGTTCATTCTTAATTCGCAGTTACCGATTTGCAAGTCAAATTAGATCAGCAACCGACCGAAAGAAGTCGTGATTAAATAAAACAACTGGTAAGTGGGTGGTATCAAAGAAAACATAATTAAAGCATTGGATTAAACATAAGTTTCTTGTAAAGATAATTATAATGATTTTAGCAAAAACAATGAAAAGTTGAAAAAAATGGACAGCAAGATAACAGATGTACCACGCACGACTTAAAAATGTAGACGGACGGTTGTATATCCAAGTAATTACTACTGGCACTAGTAAATATTTTATAATATTAGCACACAGTTTATTGATCTCCAACATTTAGAAAAACTAAAACATACAGCGCGCCAAATCGAACAGCAAAACAAGTGGAGCTGTCACATCAATTTATTTATTAAAACATGTTCGTGCATCTGAGTGCGAAATTCGTGCGAATTCACCGACACTCGTGGGCGTCTGACTAACAGAGGCGGAATGTAGTGCCGAAACATGGAGCTAGCGCATTGAACTGCACTCAATTTTAGGGCTGCGCTAAGGGACTGATTTCTGTAGGGTTTTCTAAGTTAGCATGGGTTGTATTTTTATAATTAACTAGCTAAAGCCCGCGACTTCGTCAATGTTCTTACTTCGATGCTGCAAATTTTTTCACTTAACAAACTTGTCCTGATAATACGAACACAAAAACATCCAATTTAGTGCAATTGTTCTGAAGCTATAAAAATGCTTGAAGTTCGATCTCCGTTTACAAATCGATTTTTTAAATACTTTAATTCGAAGTTTCGTCGATTTGCATGTTGAATTTAGATATAAGACATGCAAAACTGGCAGCCCTGTCAATGTTGTGTTTAGTGCATACTAATAGATTAATCAAGTAGTAAGAAAAAACGGTTAACGAGAACATTCAACTCGTGCACTATCGCGAGCAACCGCGCTTGCGTTCAAGGTTAGTCGAGACGTTACCAAAGTTTACATCGTCTAAGTTCTGAGGCGCACATTCATGGCGCGAATTTTCTGTGTATCGAATTGCGATCTTGATCGAAACATCTCTCTTACTTCAGGTGACGATCGATGTGTTAAGTACAAGTGAAGTGAATTGGATATTTCTGTAAAGTTGATTGACATCCGAGATTGCGGAAATGTTCTAAAGAGATACCGCAGCTCCAAATCGGAAGAGCTGGCTGAAGGAATAGGCGTTGGGTTTTTAGTCACTAAGTCGCTAACATCCCATCTAACTAGAGCGGTAAAAGTCATTTGATGATTTTCCCGACCAAAAAACAAAAGCTAATTATTACCTATTTCTTTTATTTAAGTACTGCTATAAAACCAAAAATAAAGTTCGTCATAAAGTGTTTTAGATTTGGTAAGCAACATAATATTAGATTAGAACTAGTCTCTCTTTTCAAGTT
This sequence comes from Tholera decimalis, assembly GCA_943138885.2. Classification (NCBI taxonomy): domain Eukaryota; kingdom Metazoa; phylum Arthropoda; class Insecta; order Lepidoptera; family Noctuidae; genus Tholera; species Tholera decimalis. The sequence goes on along the minus strand of OW964566.2, from coordinate 6,455,704 downwards.
TCTTTTGAAAATAACAATATAATTAATTAACGAAATAATATGGGCAACGGCCTGCCAAACTCAATTCCATATTTCAATCGCGACAAATTAGATAGTTATTATCTGCGAATGAGCCATTAGCGTCGTCGCGTATATTTGTCGTCGTGCGAATGGGTGCCTTTATACCACTATAAGTGACAATGTGTGAAATAAAAAAAATAAAACGAAATCGAATTTCAAGGAAAAATAGGTTCTAGTCAAAGAGAACTTCCTAAAAGTCGCGGGTTTTCAAATTTAGAAATTTTCTTTTATAATAAGAAAGTAAAGAAGGTTATATATGTAGCGAGACCTATATTAATACGTGAAGGAAAAATCCCCTTTTAGGAAAATTATACAGGCGGAGAAGTATGGGCACAGTTAAAATTTATAAAGAGAAGGAGTACTGATAATATTTTGTATACATTTGAAGGTATTTTAATAATTGCCGAATTTTAACCACTTGGCAATCTGTAGTAAACATTAATCAGTAAAAAATTACGTTAACTAAAAATCACAAAAACCCTTTCAATGCTATGTTAAGCACATAATAGTATTTATATTACAGATAATATCAAAACTTAAATCTTGAATACATACCACATTTCATATCTTTGTTCCAAAAATATATCTAATTATCTTAATAACTGGATATGTGGCAGTGAACATTGTTTTTATGGTCAGTCATTAAATTACCAAAATGTATGTAAGTGGGCTATTCTACTTTTCGAGGGACAATAATTAAAAGATTAAAACCGTAGTTTTTAAAAAATCATCTAATTATTAAAATTTATAGGTCATAATTTATACGACACTAGGTTGACTTTTCAATAAATAAATGATTAGTTATAGAAAAACGTAGGAACTGTTTTCATAAAAGTATAATTTCGAAAACAGAACATCGCCAATACCGTGATTTTTTTTTTCATAACAAACAAGATTTTTATCGATTTACTGAAGAATAGCCCACGCGTCTAAGTTAATATAAATTAAAAAGTTTACTAGGTGCATTTGCAGACGTTTGGAGTATATTTTTTCTTTTTATCAACACTCTTAGAAATGAATTTCCTCGGTCATGCCTTATAAATCGTCTTGGATATTGAAATATATTCAAAGCAAATGGGCGTTTTTAAAGTTCAAACTACGTAACGTCTGACCTTGGCCGAAGCGTTACGGAGCCCAGAATTTTTGAGGATTCATTTGAATTAAACACCTATGTTACTCCGTATCATTATAATATCGCAACGTCTGCTACTATGCTAGAATTAGTTAATTTATTCTCCAAAATTTAATTCACAGTGAATACGCTAGTCCGTGCCAATGAATGAAAAATTCCGCTCGTTTATTTAAATTTATTACGTGGTTCAAGTAAATATTGGCATGTTTGAGAAGATCAAGAATAGAATTGCGTGTCTATGACACGCATCGTTTTTGGGCATGCGTAAGGCTTAAGGATTTCTACAAGTCATACTGAAGCTTTTAAAGCAAGTTTCTGTTAAAGGAAATATCGAAAGTGAATTTTATTTGCGTACCGACATAAATGTAGGTAACTATATACGCGGATATGAGGGGTGGGGCGACGCGACGTGACGACGACGGAGGCAATCGCCCCGGCAGATTCTTGAGTCTATGGAAAATAGTTATTTTTGTATTTTTTTTTTGTTATTGATTATAGGCGCGCTTTTGACCACCCTTTCACCTTTTTGTTTTTTGGGAAATAATCCAATGATTTAGTTTATTTCTTTTTACGGTGAAAATAATGATAATTAAAAAAAAGTAAATAACATAAGACCTGCTTTATAGTTAGTTCAATTAATATGCAAAGTTTTATTATCTAATTAGAAGTTATTTTTGAATATCAGCGGTTTATTGTTCGGTTTGGAGGTAACATTGGATTTTTTTTCTATCAAGAAAATCTTATGGAATCGTGTTTTCGTCAAACATAGTAATATTAATCCTGAACTTTACTTATTTATTTATTTATGCAAGGCACACTAACGATATATTTACAATCAAATGGATAAAGATATACAAAGGTTTGAGATACAGTGCAAATATATCACTTACAGGTATGCACAACATTCTTGTGGAAAGTAAAATGAATTAATCAATCTAAGCAAAACTAAATAATAATGTCAAAATTAATCATGTCCAAAATTTACCATATCTTTATTTCAAAATTATTGCTGCAATATTTTCGACATAACGGAGGATCATGCTAAGCCATTTGAGGTAGTATAGGCTAATTTTTTAATTTAGCCAAATACTTCACAAAATATTACAAAATGTTTTGCCATACACGAAAGTGTCTTAAGTAAGCCTTCTGCGAAGCAGTCATGCTTCCGAAGGAGGAGGCGGGCCGCGAGAGGGAGAGGATGGCGTCCTCCCTCCAGCCCAGCCGCAGTGGTAGACGCCCACGGCGTCGGACGTCGGCCGACGATCTCCGGCCACCGTAGGCGCGGGCATGCGGACAGCGAGTAAAGGGCAACTCGCTGTCCGACCATGGACCATGCCCGGGTCGACGGCGCGTCGTGTTCCACGCGCGCCTCAAAGAGCGTCAGCAACATGACGAGGCCCCCTCTGCAGAGGGCCGAAGCCTGCCGGGGTCGTGGGACTCATCCCGTTTCCGTGGCCCCGGTACGTAAAGGGTTATTGAAGGAACACCGTGGATTTTAGTCAGTAAAAGTCTGACAGTCCCTCCCACCCTGCCCGGAGTGGGAGGACTTATTTGATAATTTTAGCACGTTAAAAAAAAAAAAAGCCTATGGCGTATATGCTGGCAAGTCGTACTTTACTCTTTATAAAACAAAACCAAAATAAGATGATTATACATAATTATTAGAAACGTTTCTATTGGTACTTACAACTACTCGAATTAGTTTTGTATAGCGGTTGCAATTCCTCTGGAAGTTTCTTAATAAAATCAGGTACCTACTTCTGGGTTTTATTTTTACGGCTAGACACAAGCTATAACTTTACTACAACTACTAAAAAATCTTACCTACACAGAACGGAATGTCAAAAGTTGGCAAGCTCATTCATCATTGTTCTTAGAGTCTTGTAGTATAAATAGTTAACATAAAAAGTAATTAGATCCGTAGTAACAAATACTCCTACACTCCCTTGAGTGAAATCCTCAGCTGTATGAAAGTTATAACTTTGGGCACGCTGCATGCGTACTAAGTACTAACACAAAAGGAGATCTATGTTGACAGCAATATTGATGGCCGCCATGCGTACTTCGAAAACCAAACGGTTCTGACGGGAACGTTCGAATTTTAAATCGCTGTCCAATGATACGCAAGTAATATAAACGTCAATGTCGCCAGGGCCAGATTAACCATTAGGCGGAGTAGGCAACTGCCTAGGGGCCCCACATCAACTAGGGGCCTAGGCCCAGTGCACGCACCAAGAAAACATGTTTCTTCGAACGAGAATTTGATGTGCGTGTAAACTTAGGGACCTCACTGTTATCTCACAAAATACAAATCGTTAGATTTAGTAGTAGAACAATTTTAGAACTAATCTGGGAATAAGTAAACAATCCGCGAGTTGACAACTTTGCAAAAATTGATTGAAACGCTTCACGTGTACTCGTAAAATAATATTTAATTTATTACTTAACCTTTCAATTAAAATATACGCATATTTTTAATTTATTAAAAAACTATGGTCTAAATCATGGCATTGTGGTCACGTGACTACGTATGACGTCATCGTTCAAAAAACAACTTTCCCGGCATTTGGCACATAAATGTACTTTGGGTATTTTATGATGTTATACTCTATTATGAACGGGAAAAATGATTATCAGTGCTGTGCAGTACCTTGTTGTGGGAATACTACTATTAAAACGCCCACGAAACTATTTATTGATGTCCCTTTAAAAGAGATATTCGCAAGAAGTGGTTAGAATTATCGAATTAATGCAAATATTTATCAGCCGAATCAAATTTATTTTTTGTGAAGATTTTTTCGATGTAAGTAAAAAATAAGATATGGCAAATGTAAAGTTAGCACTATGCTTACACAGAAGTTTTAACATTTCTGTATTCAGAAGAACAAAGGTTAGAGTTCGTGGCAAAATAGTTCGCCACCATAGCGTCTGCTTTAGGCAAGTTTATACCTTGCTTTTATAAATCCTTGCTCCATCTTTAAATTTTCACATCATCAAAACAATATGTTTTGTCTTACGCACCAACCAAAGATAACCGGTCAGCTGTCAAAATATGAAAATATTGAACGATGACGTCACGTTTTCTGATTGGTGTTTCTAATCACGTGACTCACAGATAAAAACTCTCATTTTTCTCAAGGGAAAATAAAATAAATTAATAATATTTTTTTCTTCATTTGTACTATTTTGTGCTTAATATCAATAGATTTACATATTTAAATAGTTATTTTCAATTTTTAAACATACTGTCAACTCGCGAATTATAAAAGGTGTAACAGATTAAGCGCAATACCTCAGACATGGACATCCCAATTAGAATATTAAATTATAAGTCTAAAACAACATCCGTATCTAAATAAATTGAAACCAAACCTAGACATTTTTTATAAAATATATAGTTATCCTTACTAAACGCAAAACGTATCGTGCTTCGAAGAAGACGTGTCGTGCAATGGTAGCGACCGACACGCACATGAGCGCATTTCCTTGAATGGATTGAATTAATTTGTCATGAAACTGTGTTTCCATTTTAAGTTAAATGAAAGATTTTTCCGTCAAAATTTAACACCTATTTTTTTATGACGGAAATCGATTCAGAAGCCGATTTTGAACCAACTACTTTCAAGAATTGCGTTTAGTCTGTTACATGTTGTATATTAAAAACCACAGCCCTTAATGTGCGTTTAGGGTAGGGGTAGGGTAGGGGTAGAGTAGTGGTAGGGTAGGGGTAGGGTAAGGGTAGGGTAGGGTACGGTTAGGGTAGGGTTAGGGTAGGGGTAGGGTAGGGGTAGGGTAGGGTTAGGGTAGGGGTAGGGTAGGGGTAGGGTAGGGGTAGGGTAGGGGTAGGGTAGGGGTAGGGTAGGGTTAGGGTAGGGGTAGGGTAGGGGTAGGGTAGGGGTAGGGTAGGGGTAGGGTAGGGGTAGGGTAGGGGTAGGGTAGGGGTAGGGGTAGGGTAGGGTAGGGGTAGGGTATCGGTTGGGTAGGGGTAGGATACCACGCGAACGAAGTCGTGGCGGGTCAGCTAGTCTACTAATATCTACAAGCTACAAGGGGCCTTTTTAAAGAATATGCAACGCTTGCCGGGTTCGGTATTCGGATGGGTGACCATTATAACATATCGAGATTCCCCGTGCCTTGGAAGGCACGTAAACATATTATTATATACATTTATTTCAGACAAAAATTATCCACATACACATAATTAAACACAATACAAATGACATACAAACAAACACAAATTACACATAATACGCACACTACACAATGAACATATTAATTCATACCCTATCTGCTCCATGACTTATACACGGGGGCATGTAGGGCCCGCCAATGCCGCAAAAATGGGCCGTCCAACCTGTTGGCAACGACGGTAAGGAGACTATTACCGCTGTCCCGCACTCTACCCGCTATCGAGGTCGCCCTATTCCGCATTATTGTATAGAAACAATTCACGCGCATGTAAAGCATTTGGTCCCGGCTGTCGTAGATAATTGACAGTCGTTACGGCTAGTCAGAAGCTGGAAAATCTGACATTGGTCTGGCCAAGAGGTTTCGTGTTAATTAGCTATGGGTTGTGGAGATAGAAAGTTACTCCATGTAAAGCACTAGTACTTAGGTGCATTTGTAAGACTAGAAGCCGATCCTAACATAGTTGATAAAAGACTAAGCTGATGATGATTTAATGATCTCGCAGATATTTCAATTTGGATCAAAAATTTCGGTTAAAGAGTGTAAACATACCGCCATAAAATAACTGAAAATTCTGCCGAAATCTAGAGAGCAACCGTTTACTTATCGCTATGCAAACACCAGGTTACTGACACTATTTTGAAGGTCTTAACCGCCTTGCATTGAACGGACACATCCTGCGATATTCTAACAAAAAAGATTACACATACGAGACCCATAACCATTGAGAAATCTATCTGTATGTTTGTTTAAAAGTTTTCACTTCTAATCCGTTAAACCAATTTTGATGGTTTTTGCTAGATTTTATTTTTTCTAGTATTCATTATATGACTCCTTCAGCTCTGTGTGGAACGGAAGAAAGTGTAACTTCTACTCACTAAAATCCCACTCAATTCCTTTAGTTACCCTTAAGTACCGGAGCCGGGGAATCTCCTTATAACATTCCAGCAACTTCGGCTTTGCTACATAGCTAAGACAATTTTAATTATGAATATAGTTTTCGTTTACTTCTTAAGTATTTATTGTATTATTTATATAGATTTGTAGAGCTTTTTATTTACTTTTTTTTTGGATTGTCACGTCTCACGTACGTATTTCTTTACCATTGATGGTTGATTAGTAGAGTGCCTACGGCATTAAGTCAGCCTTTGCACTTATGTGCATGAATTGTAAATTAATTAATTTACAGAAGCTTTACACTTTTAACTTTACACTTGTGAAACTTCAGAAGTTAGTGCACGGTTCGAAACTGGTAGTTTTCTATGGAGAAGAAGCGGCAAGAAACTCCAGTTTTAAGTATGTGAATAATTGAACGCTACAACGAAATTTCTTGCATAGTTAATTCGTATGACCCTGGGCGCGGTCGTAAACTAGAATAACGTCGTAGTTTCTCAATCGGTCGCGTATTAAAATTCAGTAGGAAACCAGCTGGCTCGGTGACTGCCCTTGACTTAGTACGACGCGACGGCACGGGCTAATTGTCAAGAGGCAGGGTTGTACGGCACGCGCGGCGCCATTTTTTGAATGAATGAAATTTAAGACCGAATGACGGTTGTGGAACCAAAAGCAATGGATTTTTTAGCTATCTATATATTTTGTTCTTTTTTTACATAATATATTGTATGGACATGTACATTATTTGATATGTTTATTATTGTTGTCAAGAAACTGACATATTATGTTTCTATTGAGAACTAGCTGATCTGGTTACTTCTTTCCGCCATTTTTATCGCAATAAAAAAAAAATCTTCCCTGGGCTTCCAAAATTAGCTATTTATCGGTTCAACCGTTCTTGAGATTTAGCTAGCTAGACTAACGAACAGTAATTGATTTGTAACTCAATCATGCCAAAATGGCTGAATGCAGACGCATTGAAATATAGGTATGATGATAGCTGAAATCCTTGAATAACTGTCAGATAGGTTATTTTTCGTCCCGCGAATCCAACAAAATCCGAGAAGTTTCCCATGCGAACGAAGTTGCGGGCAAAGCCAGTTTATATATAAACTTTTATGATGTGAGTGAAGTGCTGAGAAGGAAATAAAATAATTATGTTTATTTTCATTCAAATATTGAATGGTATTGAATGGAATGGTATTATATATGTTTGTGACTTCACGTATTAAGATTGTCTAAGAAAATTCATGCTGCTTTTTAAGGCCGTGCGCGCACTGCCTTGCGGTGGCCGCAATTGCGGTAGTTCTACCGCACCGGTAGAATGACCGGGACCACCGGTGACTCTACCGCACGCGTTTATTCCACCGCAGTGCGCGCACTTCTATGACACTCCATACTTCACAGATTTTGCATTTCCAAAACGCAACGCAGTGCGCGCACGGCCTAAGTTCATTAATTAATTTGGGTATTACTCGTTGGTCAATAATATTTTGCTTCGTATACGAAATAAAAATCAGGCAACCCTGCAACCGCGACAGCCGGACGTTTCTCCAATTTTTTTATATAATCACGTTTTTTTTTCAATTCCGTGTAAGAGTAAAAGTGTTATTTCACATTGTGCCTTTTGATGCCAGTTTTAAATTTGTAATAAAAAAAGCATAACAGATGTTAGGCAGTGTTGACACGGTACTCATGTTTTACCGCGAAACACATTTATTTCGACAAAAATGGTAGGTTGTGGTTTCAACCCACCACGGGTTGAAATTAATAATTATTATTTGCTTTTGTTGCAGTTTCGGTGAAAAATTAAATTTATCGCTTTATAACTTTAAAGATTTTTTTATTTACATGAATATTTATTTTATTTATTTATCATATAATACATTCGAGAACTGATTTTCTATTGGTTCTTTACATACTGCTGCTGTTTTCTTGGAAATAATAAGCTTATACCGATATGCTATACCGATCGTGGAATGACAGAATCACAGAAATACCAATGATATTATAAAGTACAGATATGTTACGTTCATAGTAATTTGCGTTGAAATTTGTTCCACGTAGTAAAAACTGCACACATCGCGGATATCTATGGCACACATTGACAAGTTTTACTGATAAGTAGAACAAAATATACGAAACAACACGCAAGTGAAAGAGATAGCTATAATTCTAACAATTGCGCTTCAAATGAGTCCTTGTGCCATAGGATAACATTTTTATAGCCGTAGAGTGGACACTCGATTGAAGAGTAAGTACGTAGGTAAGAAATTAAACATCATAATGGTTAATCACGGATCAAGTATTACCACTAATGTTTGTATTCAGCTTAGCCCATTATATTCAAAACTAAAATAGAAATTAATAGTCATTATGTTAATGAAATAATTTATGATCCGTCATAACAATAATTGTATGATTCTAAAACTTCGTCAAATCGGAACTTCATCTTGGATGAAGCAGGTGGAAAGCTATCAATAAATAATCAATTTCATGACACAACTATAGGTTTCATAATGAAATGTCATGTAGCGGTTTCTTTGTAGGTACCTATACTGACCAAACAAATTCAACGTTGTCGAAAATGCAAGCAACAGGTAGCTGAGATTTTATAAAACATTATGCAAGCAGCATTATGTTTTATAAAATGTTTTAGTTACCTACCTCTATAATTGGAACTGCATTTTTTTAAGCATTGTTCGACCACATTTCGAATTTTCGAAACATATTTGTTAGTACTTTGGAAGTGATTGCTACATATCCTGCTGTTTTTTGATGTTATCCAGTCTGTTTCGCTTTTTTGTTCACGAACAATTGCGATCCAATCTTGAACGAACCTGATCCCTCGGAAACCTAATTCAATAAAAAAAAACAGTTATAATCCTCAATTATCAGTCAAATGAACTTTAGTCAAAAAAATTGTAACACAAAACAAATTAAACCAAGTCAATCAATATCGCTTCTACACTTGTAAACTTTTAACTAATCTATGTCCGCACGCACGCATCCTTATCGCTCTCGCGACAAAACAAGTTTGCTCTCTCTGTCTTCACCTACATATGGCTCCTAAGCATAATTTATTGGCAAGTTTGGAAAATAAATGAAATATAAAACATAATCTTAATATATTTGCATTCTCACATGTGATATGAGATCCTTTGTATTTTATTTACTTTGGAAGTATAATTCGTACACTTCCGAAACTCACACGATGGCATTTTTGATAAATAAAATCTAAGGACATGGGTATTACGGTGCGGCACGCTTGTGGTTGCGTTCGACGCAGACTAGTTGCAAGACGTTCCAATTAGCTCGTTTTCGAGTCTTCACGACGCGCGCGCCTATAACATATCTGTACTATAAAATATCATTGAGAAATACAGATAATGTTGGTGTTTAATTGTATCTCGGTTAGTCTCAATCATAAAGAAATGCTAAGTTTTCCGTATATTCTGAAGCTATGTTTGGATGGAAGAATTATAAAAAGGACTTACCTAGTTTTATGAGGTGTATCTCATAAAACCACGTACGTACATATTTATTTGCCAAAAGAAAAGAAAGTGCAACAGACTTTTACGATTTTTATTGTATTTAAAGAAGGACATAAAGGGACGGATAGTGAATTTGTCTCAGAGTCGGGAGTCAACATGTCAGAGAATAAGAGAGAAGAGAGGTTGTTATAGAATTGTTTTATAAAAAATAAGTTTTATTTAGTAATTATAATAGATTTGACACAGCTATCATTACAACAATATGGTTAGTTACTTAAATACTTATTGATATTCGTTACTAGCTGTCACGCAGGGCTTCGCTCCCGTGGAATTTATCATGGTAGAAACATAAATATTGCAGTCGGTTTAAAAGTAGCCTAACCTTTCTTAGGCTTAATTTTTTCTTCATCATTCAAATTAGCGAGTTTAAACAAAAAAAAACGAACAAACGTTTCCGCTTTATAATATTAATATAGATATAATTTTCAAACGCCATTTTTTATTCAACAAAAAAAAAAACAACGACGACATCCGGTATCACACGTCGATGTACACTCACCTTAACAACATTAAAATATTTTGTCACGCCATTTTTAGGTATGGTAATGGATTCCGCCAATTTAATTGTGCATTTAAAATCGATCATTCGCGTGTCTGTGGTTTGCGTAATCGTTTAAAAAACTTAATTCCCCGGTGAGTTGGCGAATGGCAATCGAGATCGGCAGATTTAAATTGTTCCATTCATTATTCGTTTAGAACGATCGGAAATGCTATACGGTAGGAAATAGGGATGACTCTTTGTCATGTAACGACGTGAGAATTTTGTAAGATTTAATGCTTATTTATTTCTCTCCACAATATTTATAATACATCATTTAGATTTTGTATATTAACAACTTTATTATTGTGGGAGACTGGTGTCTAAACTAAGCTGTAAGCCTGTATTTCAGGACACCAGGACTCCATCTTTTAACATTAAGTATTGAATTCAGATATGCACCTAAGAAGCGAGGGTAGGAGCAGTGATAGCCAAGTGGTTACAGGCACGACTTACAAGTTTACAATCTTGGGTTGGAAACCAGTCAAGCACATAAATTGAGTAATTTTCAATACCACTGCTTTTAAAAAGGTGAAGTAAAAACATCGTGAGGTAGCCGGCATGTCCTTTTTTTTGTTTTTTTTCTCTGGGTGGGAAAATCATGGAATGACTTTTCCCGTTCTTGGTGGAGCGGAAGAAAGTGTCAGACTTCTACTGACTAAAAACCCACCCTGTTCCTTCAGCTGCTCTTAAGTTCCGGTGCCGCGGTATCTCGTTAGAACATTCCCGCAACCCCGGGCCGACCAACCCGTTTTGGGCCCGCGTAGCGGATTACAGCTCATTTTCTTTCATAGAGTAAGGTTATAAGCTGATTAGAGAAGTGCGTTGAATCTGACTCAGGCTCGAATAGAGACCTCAGCTGCATGGGTTTAGGTTTTAGACCCGTGCATAGGTAACCTCCACTGCATACCGAGGATACCCCGCGCCTCTGAAAGCATTTTTAGCCTTTTGTATATTTTTCACTGAAGATAGGCTTGCGTTTGACCACTAAAGGAATAATGTGGTTGAAGACGAAACACGCTTATCCAGAAGTAGCCTTTTAACTCTTAACTTGACTTAAAGACACCCAGGTTATAGCTATTAGGAAACATAGTCTTACGCACAATGGAAGTACCTATTCCCAAAACGTTTTGGGTCCGTGGCTTAGGCCCCCAGTGGTCGAAGCACCTGTGGCCGACGCCCCCGATTCGAATAATTTAATTCAAAGCAATTTTTGATCAAATGTACCGTCATGCACAAAAATGTTTTACAAAAATAAAAAAAAAAATTAGCAAAAAATAGAACCGACTTCCATATCAAAACACTACAAAGCCAAAAATAACTTTAATTTCGGAAGTCGGTGTTATTGGTTTTGGAATTTCCTTTTCTTTCACACCGCCTTCCGAAATTAAAGTTATTTTTGGCTTTGTAGTGAAATTTTTTTTCACGCTTTTTAGTGGGTTGGTTTGTAATTTATCTAGTTACAAAAGCCATAATGTCAACAACTTATCATCTTTTACAAAATATTGCATTTCCCTGTGCATAGCCGTTAATTTTTGAGGAGTTCTGGTATTTGACCATCAGCTCTACATCACCATATGTATTGTGACGAGCATAAAGTGTTTAACATCCGTACTCAAGTAATCGAATCGCAATCCACGAAATACTTATTATTGAGGAGTTTCAGTGGCCATCTGTGGTCTTCATCATCAGTTCAACTTCCCCAAATGGTGTTTTTTGGAAGGAACTGCTCAAGGTACTATAAAAAATACCCAAAACGCCTATAATATTTGAAGAGTTCCCTCGATTTCTCCAGGATCCCATCATCAGATCATGATTTCGTAACAATGGGACCAACTAGAACGTATATATACCCTTTCAAATGCAAAAAGAATTTTTCAAATCGGTCCAGCCGTCTCCGAGTTATGAGGTAACATACATAAAAAAAAAAAAAGTTCAAGACGAATTGTAAACCTCCTTTTTTTGAAGTCGGTTAATAAATGCATATTCATTGTAAGTATAAATATAATATTAAATCATAATTACATTTATAACTTGGTTCATGGGTGGGATGACATTTATTTGAACAACTTTGACAGAAAATCTAAAACCAGTATCGCGAATTGGTATCGTGTTACCCTGTTAATGGCTATGCTTGCTCCATGTGAAATAATAGTGTGAAATACTCAGCTTCATCCGGATATCCCGGCTAAGCCGAGTAACAATCCCGTAAGCCACATGTTCACGTCGAAGAGTACGTAAGAGCACCAGAAGCATCCGATGCAAGTATGCGAGGGAACACGGGGTGGTTTTAGTCAGTTAGGGTCTTACAAACGAACCGCTTCGCCCGACCCAGGGCGGAGGACATCCATGAAGATTTACACTTCGAGAAAGAAACATGATAGTTCGGAAAGGGTAAGTAGTTAGTTAAGTTTATTTTTATTACGGAATAAATTTGAGTCTATAGCCCTCAATCTATCGATGCAGATAGCCTTTTTCGCTACTATGCAGGAGTCATAGCTTCTAGCCTAAATAGATACAACTGATCATCATCATTGAATGACTGCCTAAATGATTTCCATAGCCTGATAACGAGGTAACAAACACGTTACGTCTTTAGAACACCGGTGTCAGTTTTCTGGCTTCTGACCAAAAATGAAACAGTTTAACGACCCTTTCGAGGCTCGGTATATAAAGGATGATCATCCTCAGGCTGGCTCTGTAAGCGTTGCTTAATTTCAAAGATCGTCTTGAGCAGATATAATTTACCTATGAGTTGCTCCATGCTCGAATATGACACTAATAGTTTCTATACTTAAGAACCTAGTTGATTCAGATGAGCTAGCTTATTTGAATAGATGCTAAGTCAAATTAAGAGCATTAGTTTTAAAAGTGTTTTTGTATGATCAATAAAATTTGCGAAGCGACAAGCTTTATTTTTAGCACTGTATCACACGTGACTAAGTTTAACAAACAGCACAGATATATCTTATTAGGAACCCATTTTGCAGACTTAAAAAGTAAACCAATTAAATTAATTCTCAATATCTCCAGAAGTACAAATATAGGAACAATTTAAAATAGTCCGCTACTCGACTCTTTCTAAACAAAACTTGAAACACGTTTCGGTATACGATAATAACAAAACAAAACGCCTTAACGACAACAATATGGCTGAACAAAAACACAGCTCATGTATGCTCATTTCAAAACGATCTACATTTAAGTTTTTTATCGAAGCAACAGTTTTTATCGCGTCGTGATGCCATTAAATGGCTATCATTGATGCGAGGTACGAGCAATTTTTTGTTCTTTAAAAAAGTTAAGAAAAACATATAGACAACCATAGACACTGATGTTTGACGTTTGGTTCGCGCCAAAAATTCTGCAGGCCGTCGGCGCGGCATCGCGATTCAAGGAGGTTGTTGCTCATTGTAGTGTAGCCTACGCTTCGAAGAAACTTCGGTCATGCGATGTCACCTCATTTATATCGAGTATTGGAAATTCAGTACCATGTTATTAGATTTCTATAAATAGTGTCTATTTACTTACTTTTAGTTTTGTATACGCTCGATGTTGTAGTATTTTTTGCTATTGAACGCCGAAGAAATATTTTAAGCCGAAAACAAAATTATTCCTCGTAATCTTCGAGAAAAAAATTATCGTTAGCTATATCATGTAAAAAGAATGCTATCTTTAAGTTTTGGAGCAGAAGTGGATTACGTTTAGATTTTTGACAGAATGTCTTCAGTTTTCTTGTGCCTACAATATAATACGCACTGGATTTTATACTAGGATACAACATTATTTTTAAAAACATGTTAGGTAGGTACATCTTACGGTTCACGAAACACATTAATTGAGATTAACAATTTTAGTGAAAATTATGGCACGTACGCAAATAAATAAGACTACAAATGGGATTTTTTATTCAAATTCAAATAAATATTTTTGAGAATATGATGAAAATACTATTTGTCCAAAGCAAATTAGCTCTTATTTTTATCACATCTAATTTTCATTTGTTGTATTGCTACGTTTTTAAGCTTAAAATTCATTAAATTTACGAGTACTAGAAAAAGCATTAAAATATATTCCAAATACGTCAGAAGTACCAGTTGTTGGTTATAGTGCCCAAAAAAGTACCAATGTAGGGTTGCCATCACCAAATTTGCCGGCCCCAGACAAAAACTTATAAACCCCGGGGTTTGGGTAAAATCACAGTTTTTCCCCGGACGCCATAGAAAAATATATTTTTGAACTTGAAACTATAAACAACGATGTTTAATTATGGTTTTTATTTATTGATAAAGTGATAACATTGTAGAGCTATAGAACTTTTTTAATAACAGTATCTTCCTTTTCATTTAATCAATGTAACATAAACAATGACATGAAATCTCTCTCTCGCCATCAAGTTTAGATTTAAGTGATACCTCTGTATGTAAATTAATTAACTAAATAAATAAAAAATACCATAGAAAAATAATAATAGAGATCGTGCTTTTTGGTACCCGTAAGACCAATGTGTGTTTGGGTTTTACCCTGGACGCTTATTGGGAAAATCCCCCCGGACGCCCCCGGACGCTCTCCAAACTAGGACAAATCCGGGAAAACCCGGACGGATGGCAACCCTATGCCAATGAGAATGTAATTTTGTTTTTCCTAGCTCAAATAATCACAAGTCATTGAAATCGCAAAAATTACTTAATCAGTCTGTTAAGACGGTTTTAATTTTTTTTTCACGCGTGCTTACAACCAAGCGATCGTTTTTTATCATTTTATTTGGGGTCTGTGAACTTATGTTTCTCAACCTGTCGGGACTCGTAGATTCGTGGGAGCTTGCTAGTCTGACAGAAGAGCACAGGGCCGGACTCAGGTAGTCAAAGGTGGGTGCAAAATGAGCCACTTGCAGGCAGGTGCAACTTGAATTAAATTGTGTTATCAACAATATCTTTTATTGTTTTGTAGACGTTGAAAGTCAGTTGTATTATTTATTTATTTACATGGGAGACCAACAGCTAAATTAATTCATCTAGAATTAATGTGAGAATTTGACAGCCAATATCCATACTAATATTATAAAGGCGAAAGTAACTCTGTCTGTCTATTACCTTTTCATGCCTAAACCGTTGAACCGATTTAGATGAAATTTGGTATGAGAATAGTTTAGGACCCTGGGAAGGACATCCATACTTCCATATCCATACTAATATTATAAATGCGAAAGTAATTCAGTCTGTCTGTCTGTTACCTTTTCACGCCTAAACCGCTGAAGCGATTTAGATGAAATTTGGCATGGGGATAGTTTAGGACCCTGGGAAAGACATAGTATAGTTTATATCTCGGAATTCCCACGGGATCGAGATTTACGCGGGAAAACCCTCCCACGTGAAGGAAGTCGCGGGCAGAAGCTATTATCCATACTTCCATACTATATAATATGTAATATATATGTATAATATCCATACTAATATTATAAATGCGAACTCTGTCTGTCTGTGTGTCTGATACCTTTTCACGCCTAAACCACTGAACCGATTTAGATGAAATTTGGCATGGTAATAGTTTAAGACCCTGGGAAGGACATAGGATAGCTTACATTTCGGAATTCCCATCGGGATTTACGCGGAAAAAACCTCCTACGCGAAGGAAGTCGCGGGCAAAAGCTAGTTGACTATAAAATGAGGAAAGTAGAGACTGAGATGAGTGTAAGATACACTCATCTTGTAGGAATGCATGTTTACTAGAATGCTATTATTATTATTATGTATAGTTCTATTGAAATATAATGTTACCACTAAAAACTCTATTTGTTTGGTTAATTCGCTGAAAGAATTTTAATTAATTTAAGGATGGTGCTAGGTAAGACATTAAAGAAGTGTATAAGATATATTTTAGTCTAGGATTAAGTTTCTTTCGGTAAAGAAAGCAACATACTCTTAGAATAAAATTTTTCCCGCGTTCGAAACCGATGGTAAAACTGGTACGACTGTAGGTAATACTTCTGTAATAATATGTTTTGTTTTAAGAATACTTTTTAAAATAGACAACTACAATTTAATCTGTTATTATAGTTTCATATTATCATTTAAGCATAGTCTGGTAAAAGTAAGTGCTTGGACTGGAGTAATGGTGCTTGAACTGTCTAGATAGGCCCACTCAAATCTGTGTATCTTATCCTCTTTCGATTGTTTTCTTTTTTATTAGGGTTCCGTACCCAAAGGGTAAAAACGGGATCCAATTACTAAGACTTCGCTGTCTGTCCGTCTGTCTGTCACCAGGCTGTATCTCAAAAACCGCGACAGCTAGACAGTTGACATTTTCACAAATTATGTATTTCTGTTGTCACTATAACAACAAATACTAAAAACAAAATAAAATAAATATTCAAGGAGGACTAGCATACAACAGACATAATTTTTTGTTGTTTTTATACAAAATGGTACGGAACTCTTCGTGCGCGAGTCCGTCTCGCACTTGGCCTTGTATAAAAAAAATAATATACGTAATTAATAGTAATTTAATTAATATAATTAATATACGTATTTAATAGTAATAAATAAATATACGTTGTCTACAACAGTTTGGAATTAATTTCTCCCTCACTAGGAGTCGGGCGTTGATAGCTGCACCACAGTTTTGACAATTTTTTTAGCTATCATCGTTTAATATTGTTTTTCTGTCTGTATTGTTTTTTTTTCGAAACAAACTTTTTATTATTATAATTAGTAACACCGGCCTTATCTACTTTAAATTTACGAAAAAATGACATGTAACATTGTTTTAAAATAACCAACGTGCAAAATAAAGATAATTAATCATTTAACAAGACATCCCTCACACAGTACTATCCCCGTTTGCACCCACGCCTATCCTAGTCCAGCACTGTAGTATCAGCCTACATTACAATATCAGTATCTGGTATCTGTCGGCACTTTGATACCGACGGCGTGGTATCGACAACTTTGACGTTCACTGATTGAGAGGCGTTGAACGGACGTGAAATCGTTTATTACCAAGCACTTGTGCTAAGGAGGCTGACAGCTTATTTATTATAAACTAACTGTGCCCCCTGAATTTCTTCGTGTATGATGTCAATATTACCGACGCGTTCTTTTTTCTCGTAAATCGCGATCCCGTGGGAATTCGGGGATAAAAAACTACCTATATGTTGCCCTATAATATTCTCTATTTCCCAGTAAAAAAAATCCATTGAAATCGGTTTACCCGTTTCAGAGATTAGCCCGGTAAAGCGGAAAAACAGACAAACCAAAATTTAAAAAAAAAAATTATGTTGTTGTATCATAAGCACTTGAGAAAACAGTAATTTTGAAATTACAGACCAGTTTCAATGTAATTTATACATAGGTATGCATAGATGTATATATATAGTATACTAGCAGCAGGGCTTCGCTTTAGTGGACTTAATCAAGATAAAAACATATCCCTCCTTCTAGCAGTCGGGTAAATCACCTTCCTCGTGCTACTAGCTACTTCCATACCCAATTTCATCCAAATCCACCAAGTACTTTCGAAGATTAGCGCATTTAAACAAACAAACAAACGTTTCCGCTTTATAATATTAGTATAGATAGTATAAATAGATAAAAACATGACTATTGGCGTCATAAGCGAACCTGGCGGTTGAGTAAACTGCATACCTATAATATTTTTGCGAGAGCATTGACCTCTTTGTTTATCATACCTAAGTTTGAATTCCTAATACGCCTTAATATGTTTATTATGCCAATTACAAGTGGGAGTGCTGTCTCAATGAGTCCATATCATTTGCAAAGAGTATAAATATAAGAGCAGAGGCGGCCCAGGCCCAGTGGTTACTGGTGCGACTTACAAGTTGTAGGTCGTGGATTCAAACCTACGCAAGCACATTACTTTGTGTTATTTTAATCAACACCGTTGCTCTCGAAACGTTGATGGAAAATATCATGAGGAAGCTGGTATGTTCTAGGACCAAAAATAAAATAACAAAAAAATAAAATAAAATTTAATAACAGCATGTGCTGCATGCATGGCAGTTTGTTAGCTCTATAGCTTCTTATGCCGATTACTTACCTACGAAAAACTAAAATAAAAGAGACGTATCTAGTTACTATAGACACATATAAACACAAACATGAGGAGAACAAAGAAATAAATTAAGCAATTTCGCCAGCCCTTACACCGGAACCGTTCAAACATGGAATGATATTCCAAAAATGCGAGCGAGTTCCGGTGCAAAAAAAAAACAACAAGATATTAAAAAGGTTAAAATACTGATGTTAAGTGACCTACCATAATACATACTGGCTTATTATACTTGCCAAGTCGGGCCAAAGATGGGGAAACAAAGGAAAAAAAGAAAAAGGCGGGAAAACAGCAGGTGCACGCGCAAGACCTACAGGTTGATACAAATTGAAGAAACTCCGAGTCTTGCATCAATTTCAATCAGTTGACAATGCTAATCGGGACTTTAATTCATTGATTGGTAGCAATTAGTAATTCACTATAAAAGTTCGGCCATTATAAAGAAAAATAGACCTACAATTAATATGATACCATTTAAAACGTAATGGACTGTTATTAAACGTTGATTCATTGAACTAGAGCAAAAAAGTAATGAGTTATTTAAATATAGCACTAAGTAATTGAAGGTCTTCACAATTAAAACAAGTTCAATTATACTTATTTAATCGGATTTACCTTCCGAGTATGGATAATGATGATGAGGATTATTAATTTCTTGATTGAAAATAAATAATTATTACACATTCGTATATGGACTTTGGGTCATTGGCGCAGTCTTAACAACTTGCAAACTGAACGCGGAACGAATATACAAACATTTATGAATTAATTGATGCTTTTGTCCAATAGGAGTTGGTAGAAATTACAGAATGAACAAAGATTCTTACACTATTTCAAACTTTCGGGATGAAATAGAAGGTTTTAGCTTCTGCCCGTGGTTTCGATCGTGTCAAAAGTTTTTTTTTGGCAATAAAAGTAGCCTATGCCACGCATTCTAACAGTGAACGAATGTTAGAAATTGGTCCCGTATGTTTTTAGCTTTGCATTATAAACTCAACTATGTAGCTTCAGCCCGCGACTTCGTTCGCGTAGGAGGGCATTCCCATGCTTCATCTAAATCAGTTCAAGGGTTTAGGCGTGAAAAGGTAACAGACAGACACATAAGAGTTACTTTCGCATTTATAATGTTAGTAAGTATGGATATGGATTTAAAAAACACAAATAAGTAGGTAGGTATAAGTTATTATCTATTTTATTTAAGTAGCACGTGATCGAGTCTGCTTCCTCCACTGTCTCATATAAACCTTTCTATTTTATTATTTCATAATTTTTTATTATGTGTAAATTAATGTTTGAAAAAAGAAAACGAAATCTTTCCTCTTTATATTAGAATAGAAAACCGCCGTTAAATAAAAATCCAGCATTACAACATTAATTTGCTTTCAGACCGAAGAAAGGCAAAATAAACGTACCAGCCTTTTTGCTCATAACTTTACAATCAACCTGTATAAGCATGGAGGGTGCGCAAAGGCAACAGGTGGTCGACTGCGACACACGCCGCTCGCGAGCCGACGACACCCGACAACAGCCGAACATAGCCGATTTACGATGAACAGGGACACATACATCATTATGGTAACCTTTCCCGTGAGTTACAAGCCGCTTTCTTGTTATAAAGAATTCGTTTATCATGTACCGACCGTAGCCGATTCACTCCGAGTCAGATTGACGTACCTCAAAGTTTATGTTTTAACCTGCTAGATTCCTACTTCTAGGTTAGGTTTTTGATCACATCATCGCCTATCAACACATGAGAGGTCATACGAGAGCGTATCCTTACATATCTTACTAATGTTATAAAGAGGAAACGTTTGTTTGAACGCGCTAATCTTATAAATTACTGGGTGGGTTTGGATGATATTTGGTTAGGAAGCTTGAGCTTGAAGCTTGAGGAAGGTTATAGGTAGGGCTGCCATCACCAAATTGACCGGCCCCAGACAAAGACTTATAAACCCTGGACATTTGGGTAAAATCACAGTTTTTCCCCGGACACCGTAGAAAAATACTTTTTTTGAACTTGAAACTAAAAACAACGATGTTTAATAAGCTCTTTATTTACTGCTAAAGTTATAACATTGTAGAGCTTTAGAACTTTTGTAATAAGAGTCTCTTCCTTTTCATTTAATCAACGTAACATAAACAATGAGATGAAATACCATAGGAAAATAATAATAGAGATCGTGCTTTTTGGTACCTGTAAGACCAATGTGTGTCCGGGTTTTACCTGGACGCTTATTGGGAAAATCCCCCGGACGACCCCGGACGCTCTCCAAACTAGGACAAATCCGCGAAAACCCGGACGGATGGCAATTCTAGTTATAGGTTACTTTTTACCCGACTGTAAAAGAAGGAGGTTATGTTTTTAAGAAACAAAGTCCACGGGAGCGAAGCCTAGCGCCACTGCTAACAATATTATAAAACAGTCTCCCGCCACATCTGTCTGTCTGATCGCGACAAACTCAAAAACTACTTAACTAACAGATTTTAATTCAGGTTTCGCCAATGGGTAAAGTGGCTCATGATGAAGGTTTTAGTGTATAATTTGTTAAGGTTTTGTCTCAATTGGCAGAATGAGACCATGCGAAGCCAGGCCGGGTCGCTAGTCAATAATAAAAGAAAGTTTGGTTAACACCACTATATTACTCAAAAAGGAGTGTACGTTTAGTAGTTTGTTTATTCCACCATTACTTCTACACACGTCAAGTGATTTAGATGTATGTCATATCGCTACAGTCTGCTTTGTTTATTTATTTAAACTTTATGTGGAGAGGTGGCATGAAAGGGACACGTATTGAAAGGGACAATTCAAATTACCAGCAAAATAAAAATCGCTTCGAAACGACACTATTATTGTTGTATGGCAACCCCGATGCACATCCAATCGTGCCTAACTTCACACTCCTGTCTTTTCTAAAATGGCGATGTCGTGCGTGTGTTTATTTTTCTAACCAAAAGTAAATTTTTGTAATTATTTGTAAACCTTTTATCAAATGCTGTAAATTGATTGTTTATTTGATTACTGTTATTTACGTCGACTACTTACTGACAGATACAAGAACGAAAGGTTAGTAAACTTTTATTTAAAATTATAGATTTTGTGGTTATGTTTTTAATTTGTGTATCATATTTATGAAAGGGACACAACAAACGGTTATGAACGGGACGTCCCTTTCATAACTGTCCCTGTCATAACCTTAAATGTTGGTTTTACAGTAGCTAATAATAATAGTTGCGCAAGCAAGCTAAGAGATTTGGTCAGATCAGCTCAACTGAACGTGGCTCGCTTGTAACTATGCTGGCTTTTGCAAATGCTTCTGGTGGAAGTATTCCTCCTGCTTTCATATTTCCACGTGTTCATTTTAAAGAACATATGCTCGAGAATGGTCCAACTGGTGCTTTAGGGCTTGCAAATGTATCTGGTTGGATAACCGAAGATTGCTTTTTAAAAGCTTTAAAACATTTTGTTCAATCGTCAAGCCCACAGCTGAATCACCGGTTTTAATAGTCCTTGACAACCATAAGACACATAACTATTAACATAGTGCTTTATGCCAGAAAAAATAACATAATGATACTTACCTTTCCACCTCACTGCAGTTACCGCCTACAACCTCTCGATGTGACCGTTTTGGACCCTTTAAAGCTCGATATAGAGCTAGCATGAATGACTGGATAACTTCAAACCCTGGCAAAACTGTCACAATTTATAATGTGGCTCAATTTGCTAAAGGCGCTTTTTACGCTGCTTTTAACATGAACAATATAATGTCTGGTTTTAAGAACACCGGGATATGGCCCATTAATAAAAACTTCAGTGATGAAGATTTTTTACCTTCCTTCGTCACAGATCGACCCCAGTCGCCTTAAAACCCCACTGCTACTGTTGGAAACTCTAACGAATCTTCTTCAAATGAAGAAGAACCGCAAGGATCTTTTTACTCTGTTGTGCCGGAACGTATTTCAAAAACACCTTTACTTTTAAGTGAGCTGCAACTTGGACCTTATAATTTAAATGAGACACAATCTGGACCCTCTACTTCAAATGAGCCACAAGCTGGACCCTCTACTTCAAATGAGCCACAAGCTGGATGTTCAAACATTAAAGCGACACGTTTTGAAGCTTCAAATTCTTCTCACCTTCCAATAACTCCGGAACCTATTAGACCATATCCTAAAGCTCCACGTCGAAAAACTACTGGAAAGCAACGTTAAGGCAAAACTACTATCATAACTGAAACTCCAGAAAAAGATAGATTGCACATGGAAAACATGATGGATATCTTGAAAAAGAAAACGCCCAAATGGAATAAAGAAAATTTAAAACATGTAAAACAAATTTTTGACTGCTCTTTAAGTAATAGATAAGGAATCAAACAAAACAAAAAGTTCTGTGAATGGTAAAAACAATGTGATTTTAAAACGTAAGGACAACTGTGTATGTATTTTCTTATATTTAGTTTAAGTAAAGCAACGTTATAAGGTCATTTTTCTTTGACATTATGTACTGTCCCTTTCATAAATTATCGTGTCCCTTTCAATGCAGTCCATTTATGAAAGGGACATAATATACATTTTTTTTAAACTGCGATAATTTACAACTAAGAATAAAGAAAGGTTTAATATTGCATTTTATTTCAATAGTAAAGTAATGTAGGCTTCCCATTCAGCTCTAACCTGTTTAAATTGTTGTCTAATTTATTTACTACAGCCTCTGCAACAAAAATGTCCCTTTCATGCCACCTCTCCCCTACATACTCTAGTGGTACTTTATCTCAAGTAATACCTATAATTATGTTAACCTGTAGCTTACCAAAAATTTCAACAATAATAATAGCGTAGCTATGGTCTACAAATAAACACCAACATGTTTTTGTTTTTCGGAAATTCACCTCGTGTGATATCATCGTCTAGAGCTTATTTATTTTATTACAAAAATACAAATATTAGGATTTGATAATAATAGCATTCATAAATCAAATTGGTTGTTAGTCAAGTGTCATTTTATTACTAAAACAAATACCTACTTATAAAAATTGATATCACAGCTGCAATGTCTAAAATGAAAATAAAATAATATACCTATGTAGGTAATAAAAAAATAATAGTCGGGCGCAGGCGTATTTTTTTAAGTAGTTTTATTTTTTATCCTGAAATAGTATCCAGAGTGTTATTTGCTATGCTATCTATACTTATAATAAATCTGTAGAGAGGTTAATTCTGTACATGAAATATATTTACAAAATAACTATCAGGGGGTGATTAGGGATCGATACTGATGCCAAAAGTGCAATCAACAAAATTTTTGTCTGTCTGTCTGTCTGTCTGTCTGTCGGTCTGTCTGTCTGTCTGTCTGTATAACCGTTATAGAAACAAAAACTACTCGACGGATTTTAACGAAACTTGGTACAATTATTTTTCATACTCCTGAGCTGGTTATAGTATACTTTTCATCACGCTACAATCAATAGGAGCAGAGCAGTGAAGGGAAATGTTGGGAAAACGGGAGAAGTTACTCCATTTTTTAAGCTTCCGTCGCGAGTGCAACCTTAATGGTTAAAGCTACACAGAAATCATTTATGACGGAAATGTTCTCCTTAAAATTATATAAAAAAAATCCCACGACAGCATATATCTATCTTTTATGGTTGACTCACAATAACACGTGTAACTCCCGATAGCTTAGCAGTTCGAAGCTTTCTGATTATTATTCTGCTCCGAAATTCAAAACCACCACAACTTTGCAATGGAACTCGGCTAAAAGTAACCCAGTTGCAACAAAATATAATCGAGGCTCAAATTTTAACAGGTTGCGGTGCAGGAGAAACCGTCTTTATTCCCAGAATTCCCATAATTTAAAAGAACGCAATTCCCAGTATCGGTGTGTTATGCAATGACAATTAATAAGGCTCAAGGGCAGACTTTTCGTGTTGCTGGAGTAGATCTCGGTGTCAGTTGTTTCTCGCATGGTCAGTTGAACGTCGCTCTTTCCCGGGTTAGCATTTCTAGAAATCTTTATGTTCACGTGCCGGACTGGTCAACTTTCAACATAGTTTACACGGAAGCTTTGCGCTGAAGTATTTTCGTTCTATAGGTACTTAAGCCTCATGTGAACGTGATCTAAACAATATTACCAATACATTAACTTAATGACACCCAAGGAGTTACACGCTGACGGAGTCGCGGGCATAGCTATTAACAATAATATTTTGCGGTTCGGTATTGCGATATTTTTCAACAGTATTATAGATTGAAATATTATATTTCCCTACTAAATTACGAAGGTTAATCTATCTCTTACATCAAAATCACTGAACCGTGAGGAAGGACATAGGCTACTTTTTTTACGAAAAACGACGGAAACGTGGACGAAGTCGCGGGCAACAGCTATCTATACTAATAATATAATGCTGAAGAGTTTGTTTGTTTGTTTGTTTGAACGCGATAATCTCAGGAACTACTGGTTCGAATTGAAAAATTATTTTTTAATTAAATACTCAATTTATAGAGAAAGGCTATAGGCTATATATCATTACGCTAAGGCCAATAGGAGCGGAGCGCCAATGAAGAATGCTTCAAAATCGGGGTTAAATTTAACGTTGGCCCAAAGTAACTATTCCACGCGGACGAAGTCGCGGGCAAAAGCTAGTTTAAAATATTATTATAAATATGAAGTTTTGTGTTTCAACAAAATAACCAAACTTGGCATACATTTAGCTATAGTTTTAAACCTGAATTTCCATATATTTTATTTATTTATTTAAACTTTATGTACGGTGGCCGGCACATCAACCTACTCCAATCTGTCAAAATAATTTAATAGATTTACAACTTTATTACAACATGATAAGGTTCAAACTCAATTGGGTAAATTCGATAGATTCGGATAGCTTGATATGCTGGCGACTGTACAATAGTGGTACATGGGCGGACTTAATGCAACAAGGCATTCTCTACCAGTCAACCTTTGGGTTAAAAAGACCACAATCCTTACTAATATTATAAATGCTAAAGTACTTCTGTCTGTCTGTGTGTTACGAAATATATATATCTATAGATCTTAATGTAAACTTTCAACCAAAATTAGTTTGAACGAAATCGGGTCAGCAGTTTTTAAGATATAGCATATTTTCTAAAACCGCAAATATAACTTTGTAATTCATACAAACACTATGAAAAACAAAGTTATTTAGCGTAGTTGTAAAAATGTAAATAAGATAGTTTTAAGAAATTTTTAAGGTTTTTTTTTTATTCGTTAAATAAATATACATATTATATTATATTATTATAGTTACTACGGAACCCTTCATGGGCGAGTCTGACTCGCACTTGGCCAATTTTTTGTATATTTTCCAGATACGAAAAGATGCATTATAAAATACTAGCTGTGCCCGCAACTTCGTCCGCGCGGAATAGTGACTTTCGGTAGCATTTTTAATTTTTTAGGCCAATTATTTTGAAAATCATACATAATTTGAATGTCGTATTTATTAATAGCTAATAAAAAGTCTAAAAAATAAGTTTCAAGCTTCTAGCTTTAAAAATGACCTAATTTCCATAGAAACTGTTATCCTCTACTTCAACCCCTTTAAGCTCTTTTTTCGCATTAAAAAGCAGCCTATAACCTTCCTCAAGCTTCAAGCTACTTCCATACCAAATTGCATCCAAATCCACCCAGTACTTTCGAAGATTAGCGCGTTCAAGCAAACAAACAAACAAACAAACAAACTTTTCCGCTTTATAAAATTAGTATAGATTTGAACCAAGAAAAGCGGTCGTCTATCGCTCTCGTCTCGTTCGATTATCGTTTCTTCTTCTTTTTAAGAGGTTAACGTATAAGGTCGCAAAGATCCTCAGAATCAGATTTTGATAGCAGTTGCCGCCATTATGGGCGAAACAATACTACCATCATGGTATAACTTACTAATATTATAAATGCGAAAGTTAAGAAGGAAGGAAGGAAGGATGTATATATGTATGGATGTCTGTTACTCTTAGACGCAAAAACTACTGAACGGATCTGAATAAAATTTGGTGAGTAGATAGTTGACATCCTGGAATAACACATAGGCTGCTTTTATCCCGGAATTCCCACAGGATCGGGCTTTGCCTGGGAAAACTCTCCCACGCGAGCGAAGTCGCGGCGGAAGTTAGTTGTAAATATTTTATCTCTTTCTTATAGCGAATTCACTGTTTGCAACTCAATTCAAAAATTATATTTCACGCTTATGATATTCATAATTGTGACTACAATTTTAGTTGACAGCCCTAACTGCGTTAAGGGAATAGTTCTTTATTTGAATTTGGCCTTAATTAAGGACAAGTCATCTTTACACTATGTGGCAGTCTCCCCAAACTAATCATTAAAGTGATTTACGCAATCACTTAGACCCGATCGTTAAACCGAACGGTGCCGAAGAATCCCGAACACACCTGACTCGTGCGCAAGAGCACCACCTGCTATACTTTGATGGAATAAAAAATTAAAAAGCCTTTTTATTAGGTTAATTAAAGAAGCCGTGCTTGATTTATACTGCATGGGTACCTAAGCATCTAATTATGTAAAATATTTTGTTGTAGATAACTTTTAGAACTATTAACATATTTAAGTGTTTGTCGGATAAATATTTTAGTAACATTAAATAATGGGTCGACGACCTATGTTGGTATATCGATATTATTTTTCTGAACATAAGACCTTAAATAAAAAGTAGCTAGAATTGGAACTATTCAGCGATAAGACCGCTATTGTAACCATAGAATTATTATAATTATTTTTTTTATTGATAATAGTCTCGCGTTTGACCACCATCTCACCTGATGGTAATTGATGATGTGGTCGAAGATGGAGCACGCTTGCCTAGAAGTAACCTATTCACTCTTGACTTATACCCCCAGGTTATAGCAGTCAGGAAACACAGACTCCGGCAGGGAATTCCACTCCTTACCCGTACGCGTAATGAAAGTATTCCTAAAACGTTTTGTCCGTATGGGTGGGATGTCCACCATGAAACGATGGCGCATCGCCGTTTGTCTTGTAGTCCGATGATGGAACGGGCTTGGCGGAATTAGATTGTGTAATTCCATCGCACACTCTCCGAAATGTAACCGATAGAAAACCGATAGACTTGCAACTCGTCGTCGATGTTCAAGGCTCTGGAGCTTTGTCTCGACCAGTGTTGCCAATGAGTCTCTAGGCCCATTTCTCGATAGCTAATTAAGCTATATTGTTAAATAGGTGTGTTAAAATTTTGGTGTACAATAAAGTATATTCTATCTATTTATCTAAGATCAATACGTAGTTATACATTTATCTATGTGTGTATCGTCAAATGGGAATAAACAAATTATTTCTTCTACCTTTGATAGGAAGGAGTTAAGAAACGTAAGCCTAAATGGTCGGTGAGTCATGGGCCTTGAGGAGATGTCGTGAGTATTTGGATTGTTAAGGGTATTGGTCCTATACAACGTGTAATTTAAAGGGTATATACATACCAAGTGCAAGGCTTCTTTGGATGATAACAAACGATATAGCAAGGGTTTTGTAATTCTGTGTCTACATGTGTGGAACTTATTAGAAATTTCAATACATTGATACCTGAGACCGAATTTTTCAAATTAAGAAGAACGAACAGAATTATCGTTTTATTGGCAAGTGACGTGGAAAGTGATGACCCTCATAGTGCTGTGACACGTTTGTTATTATTGGTATTCAAGAAACATACGAAACCAACAATTTGGGTTCAATTCTGTGAGTCACTTATTTTGAGCTGAAACTTTGCATAGAGACTCCATACCAGATGTTGTCTTCAGTCCTTTTGGATAGATATGGGGTTTCCGTTACACGTTGTACAGCAGCGGGTAAAAGAAATTGGAAGGAAGGCTTTTGCCCTGCAGTGGGACACCATATTAGGAACATAATAAAAAATCTTTAGATCATCAACGCCGAAGTTATTAAGCTGCAAAGTTGATGATTAGAAAGAGAAGTCAGATATGGCCTCTGACGTCAAAACCTGTGTCGCTGATACAGCTGCCATAGTAACAACTTTATTCAAGAAAG
Source organism: Tholera decimalis (assembly GCA_943138885.2). Classification (NCBI taxonomy): domain Eukaryota; kingdom Metazoa; phylum Arthropoda; class Insecta; order Lepidoptera; family Noctuidae; genus Tholera; species Tholera decimalis. The sequence goes on along the minus strand of OW964566.2, from coordinate 6,427,214 downwards.
GGACAGACATATTTGTTTAAAATTTTTATACCTTGTTTGTTAAACGGTTTTGTTTCGATAAGTTTTGATTTGGTTTTAATTCTGATAATTGTTCATATTTTAGTTTTGTTTATAGTTAATTGTTTTTTAAACAGATTTCTTATAATAAAAACGCAAAGGTCTTGCTATTATTGCTCTTAGACTTATATTTAAACCTGATTATTATAATTAAGACACGACATTTTATAGGACAATATTTTGACGACACGGTGATTGCGCAATTGGCTGCTATACTGCATTACGCGGTTTCGATTACCTTACCACAACAAATGTTTGTATGGCAGATCTGGGTGTTTGTAAAAATGCACTCACGATAAAGGAGAATACAGAGTGCGGTAATGATAAAAAAAAAACAAAACATAGTAAATAGCACAGTTTTTTTTTTTTACGTGGTAAAATCATCAAATAAGTCCTCCCACCCCGGGCAGGGCCGGAGGGACTGTCAGACTTGTACTGACTAAAATCCACGGTGTTCCTTCAATAGCCCTTTACGTTCCGGGGTCACGGTAATGGGATAAGTCCCACGACCCCGGCAGGCTTCGGCCCTCTACAGGGGGGCCTCGTCATATTGCTGACGCTCTTTGAGGTGCGCATGGAACACAACGCGCCGTCGACCCGGGCATGGTCCATGGTCGGACAGCGAGTTGCCCTTTACTCGCTGTCCGCATGCCCGCGCCTACGGTGGCCGGAGATCGTCGGCCGACGTCCGACGCCGTGGGCGTCTACCACTGCGGCTGGGCTGGAGGGAGGACGCCATCCTCTCCCTCACGCGGCCCGCCTCCTCCTTCGATAGCATGACTGCTTCGCAGAAGGAGGCGACCGCTTCCCACTCCGTCTCGCCCCGCAGCATGGCCTCGACCAGTGCCGGGCGCGAGAGGTCTCCGCCTATCGCCGCCGTGAGGACACGTCGGTGCTCTGCCCAAGCGGGGCAGTCTTGCACCGTATACTCTACTGTGTCCTCAGGGCGATCCTCGCAGTGGTGACACCCAGGCGTTTCTTCCTTCCCCATCAGACACAGGTACCTCCCGAAACTTCCGTGTCCGGTGAGGGCCTGCGTCATGCGGTAGGTCAGGACGCCGTGACGCCGATCTAGCCACTCCTCAAAGAGGGGTCTTACCACCGCAATTGCGGCGTGCCCGGAGTAAATAGCACTTAAGTGTGTATTTGAAAAAGCCCAAATTCGACACTGATTTACTTACAATTCATTATATTGACATCCGACGTTGAAACTCTCCCGTCTTCATACATTATACAATATATTTTCCGTCAAGAGAGCAGTAGGGAAACTAGCACTCTAATTAAAAACACAAACAAAACGCGTTCCGTATACCGGCCTCGCCGTCGAGGCCCATCGCGACGTCCGCGCTCTTGTAACGCCAACCCTCCCCGACCTTTGCCAAACGAGCCAGCCCGCGATGCTGAGCCAGTAGCAATAAATACTCCCCTAAATAATATGACCCAGCCTGACCCTTTGCTGTCCACCATCAACGACCCCGCTGAGCCGAGGCTCGTACTCCACAGGGAGTGCCCTTAGCGCGCGGTTGTTTAAATGTAAATTCTAGTTTGTAAGCCCTGGCTGGGGGCCTTTAAATTTTAGAGGTCACCACAGGATCGCCCGGTTAAGTAGTATATTAGCCTTATCGAGCTAAACTACGAGTGGCCCTATCGAAAAAAAAAAAAAAAAAAAAAAAAAAAAACAATATATTTACACATTTACCTGCAGTAAAAACTGCAATTGTGTCCATCGCATTACTAAGTAAAATTATACAAATATAAAATGCATCTCTGCCATTAAAAAACCTTCTTTATTGTATAGAACACAAAGACTCTAAAGTTATAACTTATACGGTGCAAAGATAATTACAATTATTGCTCCCCTAACATGTTGTGTTTAGCATAATTGTTAATAGACAAGATTAAATAGACCCAAGGTGTTAGCAGTATTAGGAATTTGGTATTTATTATGTAAATTAAGAAATTACAACAGGTGTGCATTGCTTAGATATTATGGTACCGGCTTTTTTGTCTTATGGTTGCGTCTACGCACCTTAGGCTTTAGATCAATTGACTAGTCGGTTTCCATCTAATTGCAGACATGTTACCGACAAACTGTATAGTCAATACTGAATATACCGCTGGTAATGTGTGTAAAAGACCTTAGGTTGTACCTCCGGATTATCTAATAAAAACTTTTTTACAAAAAATTTAACCGACTTCGAAACAAACAAAACCGTTTCTGCACTGCAAAGCGAAAAATTACCATACATATTGTTTCATTGGATGTCTAATTCCGTTTCAAATAAGGGCTAAGTATCTACTCAAATGACTGAAGTCGGTGCCAAGATAATTGAATAGGTTTGATTACCTCGGGCGTGCCCCAGAATACGGCGTACTTAGCCTATCAAAACTATTCATTGGCTTGGCACTGACTTCAGTCATCAACGAAAACACGATCGAAATCGGATCGGTAGTTTTTGAGAAATTCGCGGATTTACAAACATACATACATACTGGTCGAATACAGAACCTCCTTTTTTGAAGCCGGTTAAAAAAGGATAGGAAGCGGTATAGGTAGTGACGGAACATCGCTAAGCTATGGGGCATCTATTTCTGTTCGACAGGTCGAATAAAAACTAAACTATCCAAGTAAAGTTTTCTTCCTTTAAGAGTCAAAAGCCTAACGGCTAAAGTGTCGGAGTTGTGATCGAGAGGTGACGTGTTCGAACCCCACCCATTAGGTATACAATTGCCGTGAACCCACTCCAGACACAAGCATATTTAGCTTAGTTGGGGCGGGGCACATTGCTACTCGTAGTTCTCTCTTTTCTTCTCTGTAATTGCCAAGCTCGCTTTTAGTCTCTCACTATATAATTAATCGGTCCTTAACCCCTTTAAACATTTCTGCTGGATCACCCAGTACTCTTTACAATCCCTGTTTTTTTTACATTACCTAGGCAAAGTATGCAATGTATACAATGATGAATATTAGGTATGAATTATACCGATTTTCGATAGCGTATATATATATAATAGATAATGTACAAGTTGATTGGCAATTAGAAAAATGTGGCTGCTTGTCAACGTATTCATAATTCATCATAACATAGTACCTAAGTATATAAATTAGGTACTATGTTACACTAAAATCATAGAGTAAAGATCCTATCAATAGTTCGTCGATGAGAGAATTAATTAGACCCTAATAAGCGCGATTGGGCAAACGTATTGAATCTATAATTAGTTAAAACTATTGGAAGGTCATGCAGTGATAAGCTGTTACTAGTTGACCCAAAAATAGGACATTTTAAAAACTGGTTAGGTTATGGCTTAATCAGGCTAGGTAATGGTTGATTCAGACGATACTAGCATACCCTAAGTCTAAGGGCCGAAACTGCGTAAAGCGGACGCCCGCGCAAGTGTGTGTTGTGCATGTAGTCGAGTCGATAGAAAACTTAATTTATTTATTACGTAGCAAAAAGGGGGCGCGGGGTCTGGTTCCCCGCGACGGATGCCCGTGCGGGTTCCCGCAACGGAGCACTTTTGTATGGGACCGCGCGGACGACCGCTTTACGTAGTTTCAGCCCTGATCTAGCGAACCAGCTTTGTAGGCTAGGAGTAATAATTGATCCTTTTTTTAAAATTATATTTAAGGTACAATGGGGTTGACGAATACTTGTAGATAAAGCCCCCCCCCCCCCCAAATAGGGTCTTTAAATGCCATAATTGTAGATTACGGTTTCCTGGTTTCTTCGAGGAACTGTCACAACCTGCTCCTCAGTAGTGCATTCTTGATCTGAAAGGAGGTGCGAAGGAGAAAGAGAGGAGGGTTATGTTTTAGCGCGTATGTATGTATATCCGTTCCTCTGTTCCCTCGTAACTATTAAATCCGAGAACCGATTTTGATAAATGCGACGTATCATAATGCGCGTCGTTGGAATTGTTTTGACGCGAGTGTTACTGGATACATTTAAAGAAAAAATATATATAAATAGTGAAATTTAAAGGCTATGTTGCGCGGGTTGATTTTTTTGTTTCTTCTGCATTCATTGAATAGAGTATTAAAATGAAGGTTTTTAAAAGCTATTTATAAAAACAGAAAAAAGCCGAAAGAAAAAGTTATAAAAAAAAATCTAAAAAACCCGACTGCTCAACTGCTCATTTAATAAAGTGACAAGCAGGCGGGACCCAATTGAACATATTTACAATTACAAAAATGGGCCTTTTAGTATCAATTATTGCGATATTTATTTTACTTCAAGCAAATTTAAAAATAAGTTTTCTTAATTACATCTACTCTTCGACGCTGTGCTTTCTTTCTTCTTCAACTATCCTTTCGCAGATATGGTGGAAGTCACTATTTTTGTGCATTTGATTATTCGGTTGATCTGGCTCTTGACATCGATCACGCCTGATGGTAAGACATAGACGAGGTCTACGATGAAACGAGCGAGCCCAGAAGATGCCTATTGAGATTATTTTAAAGGCAGACGGGTCATATTTTGTAGAGAACACATAGCTGGCAGAGAGTTCCACACCTTGGCTGTTCACAATTTTGTAGAAATACGACTTACAAACAAGAAGAAGTAATAGAACAATAGGCACAAAGCTATTTTTCTATTCCTTCGTGTTTGTTTGTGCAACTTGAATAGAAAAATATTAATATACATTATTGTCGCCCTCACAATAACATATCTAGTTTTACAATTGACTGCAAGTCTTTTCCAAGTAAGATAAAACCATTAAACAGTCTTTCGTACGAAGTAAAAACTCTCGTAACAAGACAGTTACGTTAAAAGTTATGTTAATATAAACATATTCCTAAAAAACTAAAACAAATAGAATTTGTATTGGTAGACACCTGTTGTACCGTTCTCTGAGCATAAATTATTTTAATCCTCCATCTGCTCGCTGCTTAGAATACAAGTAAAAAGTCGCCGTGTGTCTATGGTTGTGGATACAAGCATAGACACGAGGCTATATTGGGGATAATGTCACACGCGCTATGCGTACGATACTAGTTACTATGTGCTGTTGCAGTTGTAGAAAATAATTATGTGATGTCTTTGGGCTAACATAGTGTAATATATACGGTACCTATTTAAACACATGAGTACAATAAATGTATTACATTCTGTATATAACATGGCAGCAAAAAATATAAAATTGCAGCAACAAACTGTGCAATATATAAAAAAATAAGGTAACATTTACAACAATACTATTACGGTTTCTACGATGTTTAAGGAAGTGGTTTTGACGAAAGCAATATTTTTCTAGAATAACCTACTTAACAATTTCCGGGGTCAAAATCTTTGCATATCACCTACAAAATATCCCAGGAACGCCCCTTAGCTCTTAATAAACCTCTATTTCTTTTTAATATTTCTAGTGTAGTATGTCGGAAGTATTATTCACCTACGAAATAGGTACATTTTTAAGCTCAAATGGTTTTCATCAGTGATTTTATCATTGAAGTGTTATACTCAATCCTTATCAGAAATCCAACTGCTTGTGGCAATTTATTCCGTAATGTAGGCAAATATCCAGCTGCCATAACAAAACGACGAAAGAATATTTAAAAATATATGCCTCTAACACATATTTTTGTGCAAAAAATCGGGGTAGTACATAGGGTTGCCACCCGTACTTTATAATAAAGTATTGTATGTTATTTCAGGTAATTGTACTCTATACTTTATGAGAACAATAAAGTACACGAAAATACTTTATTTCGCATGATTTGATTTCTTTGGAATTTTGAATAGTCGTAATAAACAAAGCGTCTCTGAATTTGATAAGAAATGAATTACTTATTTACTTTATTTTAAATACAGACTGTAAAGATCCTATGCAATGGTTTAGTAGAGATACTAATTTGATAAAAATTGCAAAAAGTAATAAGAAATATGTTTTTAAACATAACTAGCTGCCCACCCCGGCTTCGCCCGGGTGCAATTTTTCTTTCGGTATCATACAGTTTTCTTTCCAAACCCTATCCAGACAATTACGAACACAACAAAAAATATTAATCAACTAATTGCAGCTGTTCTTAGCTAATGCGCTTACGTACATATACATTCGGCAATTAATTTTTAGTAAGCAACCCGCCTTAGCTTCGCACGGGTTCTTTACACAAAATAAAAAATAGCCTATGTTACTCTGAGGAGATGTAGCTATCGGTAAAATTGGTTGAGTAGTATTTGAGTTAAATCGTAACAAACAAAAAATCAATCATCTTTCCTCGTTATACATAATATTAATTTAGATAATAAGGATTAATACCGTATTTGTGTAAATACCTTTTACATTACCGCTTTATAACTGTCAATTTTTTGAAGTATTAAAATGGACATAGGTAGGATGTTATCTTTTACATATAGACATATGCCATCGCGGACTTTTCTGTAGGCATATATAAGATACACAATTCCACCATAAATTGATATACTACATAAACTTTCGGACTCCCCCGGCTCGGAAGCGAGGCGCCCGGTCAAATCACGGCGACACGAAATTAATTTCGTTGCGCATTATTTTGATTTTGCTAATCTCCCAAGGTATTCATTTAATTTGTATGGTGTGAAGGGCAAAATTAATCTTCATGAAATGCTCAAGCCAACTAACATATTTAAAATGATAAGGACTAATACAGCATTTGTGTAAATAACTTTCCAATTACCGCTTACAATTGCCCATTTTTTAAAGTATTAAAATGGATATATAGTATGTTATCCGTAAGAGATAGGTATATGCCATCGCGGACTTTTTTGTAGACCTTTTAAAGGTGTACAGTACTGTAGTACATTATTTTGATCTATCTCGTACGGTTCAGCCAGCGTTTGCAATGTAAGCGCAAAAAATTGTTTATTAAGACATCACATTAGAAACCTCTAAAATTATCATTGTTTCTCTACTATATTATACATGTATTATACATGTAAACCTCCCTCTTGAATCACTCTATCTATAAAAAAAAATCGCATCAAATTCCGTTGCGAAGTTTTAAAGATCTAAGCATACATAGGGACAGACAGCGGAAAGCGACGTTGAAAATAAATTGTGCTTTATTTTGATGCTATGTACTTTTTTTTCTTACCTATTTAACCGATGTAATTTAACTGCAAAAAAAGGTGGCAACCCTAGTTGTACAATGTACATGCTAGTATTGAGCAGTTAAACTAAAATGAAGCTAAAAGCTCGATGACATGCATTTTTAATGGATGCAGAATGTGCGGCAAAATGTGCAGTGCCACAGACAACACAGAGGTTACTTAAAGCCGAATGCGAATGAGTTAAGATATGGCGCCAGGGCCTCGCGTGATAGGGTACTAAAAACGATTTTAATTACGCCAGGTGGAGCTACTTTGTTATATTTCTATTTCCAAGTAAAACATATTTCTGATATAAAAAGAAAAATATTGATAATATTAGACTGTGTTGGTATTATGTGCAAAGGTAGTATGTCATTCGGTAAATTTATTAAACTTTTTAGCATCAAACTGCAATATATTAAAGAAAATAAGGTAACATTTAACTTTCTAGGCTTTTACTTTCACTTTAGATTAATGTTTAGAGTTGTACAGTATCTTCTTAAAAGGTGAAATTTAATTTTAATAACTTTTAATTGTTAAGGTAGACAACATGTGATAATAAATAGCAAATAAAGAAAGAAATAACAATTTGCAGTTAATCGTTCCAGAATGACGCCCTTCTCCGACTATATCATAAAATATTAAAAACAGTTTTAAAAGCTTGAAAAATAACAGCCCAATGCGCCCTTTTCACACCTTCATTTTGACATTACACCGAAGCATCTGCCAAAAACGTCACATGAAACGTCAGCGCACATCCCTACCAAAAACGTCAAATACTTTCTCAACCCTAAACTCCCAATTAACTAAACAAGGCTGCAACAAAGTAACGTTATTAATCGTTCGTTCGTGGAGGTCGTGGCGTAGGATTGAAAAAACGTAAACACAGTTTCACCTGCGCGCCGAGATTGGCAGGTGCGGCGCGGGCGCATCTGCGTAATACTGTGTAGGAAGATGCAGAAATGCCACTATGCTTGTGCACCTGCGAGATGGATAGACACTGGGTTTTACTTATTTTGCTTTCCTGGATAACTTTCCTTTTATTTTTCCTGGATGTGCAAGAACGTGTAATGTTGAATATTTTGTAATAGGCAGGAATATCAGGCTTTCAACAAAAATAATATTTTTATTTCGAGATCACATCATCATCACCGTATTACACGTTTGCACAAATTTAAACTAATGTTACTAGAAGTACATAATTGTAATAGAACTATTTCGCACGAAGTGACGGCGGCGTGTTGCGGATCACATTATTATCACCGTATTACATATTATATATTAGGTACCATTAAACATTGTATTACCTACATTATTTCTAAGATTTACTTTGTTATTTTCAATTTCTACTTATTGAATAAATGTATCTTATCTTAGTACAAACTTTAATGACAGTAGAAATATATAATTGCAATTAATCTATTTCGCACGAAATGAAGGCGCACGGCGTCGTCGTGTTGCGCTGCGTACCGCGGAATGGCTGATATACAACACTCTTCGAACAAAATTCTTCCTTGAGAAAGCTGTCTATATGACGAATTGGAACCGCACCACGAAAGAATTGAAGTTTGGTCTCTTTTCTCTTAGGTTCAGTTGGTCTTTACTCATAATTACTCCACGATCAACCTTAGTGGAGACAAGCAGTCTGAAGCTGCGCCGTACGAGAAGTCAACCTTTCATTTTCATTTGGAACTTTAAGGGTTGTGAATGAATAAACTTATACTGCAGTCTTGGAGAACGGCAGATATTTTTCGCTTCAACAAATTTCCAATAGTTGTCACGAATATGACTTCTGAACTTTCATCTATTACGTCACGAGACATAGAAGGGGGAGAGGCAACCCTTGCACATGCCGCATTAAAATATCGATGTGTTTAGTTTATAAATGAACTGTTTATTCCAACTATAACTGGTGTGGGCTATTCTAATTAATGCATTTAGATAATCACACTTATGGGATGCTGTCATTAGTTGTCGTGTTCTAAGATCAGGTGCTAAGCGGCGCGGCATCAAGACGTGCGTGTTCACGGCTTGTTCAGATGCAGCTCGTCACTTGCTTGCGCTTATAATCCATATTATAGAGTTTGCTAGACCTTGGGTTTTGGCCTACCTTGGTTGCGGAATGTTCCTACGAGATAACCCGCCACGTAATCAAGGGGAACCGAACGGGGTGGAGTTTTTATTTGGTTACAGTCTGAGATTCCCTTCCACTACATCTAGAGCGGGCGGAGTAATTTGTTGATTTTATCCCGACAAAATGTCAAATATAAGGGGGTTACATAATTATATACAGAGCTGAGCATATAACAAATTTATCAATTTTTATGAGTGATTTTATAACTTAATTCTCTGCACAGAAAACAATTCTACCTAGTCTCTTCTTGATATACATGCATGTATGTATATTCTAAGTGGATTTTATACCGAAGGGAGTAAAGGTCTAATTCTCTATATAGGTGCAACCAGTGATAATCAACAGGATAATCGTAGTTGTGTGTAGACAGTAAATAATGTCAGAAATTATTACGTGATGCAATTTTGATTAAAGAAATGGCGCATAAACACTGAACGATTGACATAATATTACGGTGGAATGCTCGCTGCTCATGCCAACATAATAAACTGTGTACCTTGCAGGAAGTGCAGCATTTTGTGCAATTTTTATAGTGTGCATTACAGCGCCACCTGTCGCCGGTAGATGGTACTTTAAACATTATCACTCAGACGCTCTTTTGTTATTATAAGGCGCTTTTTAAGGCCTTTGTGTTATTTTTATTTTTGTATTATTTAAAGGTTCGCGTTTGACCACCATCTCACCTGATGTTAAGCGATGATGTGGTCGAAGATGAAGCACGTTTGCCTAGAGCCCTCCCCATTTTAATTAAAGCTCGTAAAGTCCTTCCAAAGGTTGTCTGGAAGATATCGCTCTCAGCGATAAGTCCGCCATTGTAACCAATTTTATTTACAATATTGTTATTTAAGTGTGATTCAATTATTGGTGTACAATAAAGTATATTCTATCTATCTATCTTTAAAATCGTGTGGAGAAAAACAAAGGAATAATCATAAATTTGAAAGAAAATGATTGGCAACCGAGCTTTTAGAAACAGCGAGTGACTGATCAGCTTCTTGACATTGGCAATGCATTTACTTACCAGATATTCATACAAAATAAAAATATTTAAATTGAACGCCCTAAATGTTACGAAGTCTATGCGAAGCAAAAGAGTCTATGCGCTTTCTTTTGCTTCGCATTCTATGAAAATCTGGTGAACTAAAAAATGACGAATTTTTAAAAGTCATAGAACAGAAGTTGTTGATTATGATGTTAGTAACATAGTCCTGAGAGGTTTTCGGTGTTTTACAATTAACCCTGTATAAATTCAACTTTAGAGTACCCCGTAAACACCTCGCAAACCTATAACACCCTTAGCTCCACCTCTTTGCAAACTCATAAATGAGTCAGCAACCTGGCTGACATCCACTCAGATTCAATATCCAAATTTGTCAGAGTAATTAGGAGTTAATTAAGATATTTTATTTAGAAGTAGAACTTTGCCCTACCATTTCTGATTTCAAAATTATTTTATAGCCTGTAACGCTCGCAAACGGTGTACCTTTCAACCAGTGAAAACATTTTTAGAATGGGATAACTACTCCCAAAGGATACTCCCTATATGTAAAATTGCAACCAAATTTGTCTGTTTATAATATTAGTATAGATTTAAGTACTTACAATATTTTTTTAAATTATATTACCAAGAGCATATTGCTTGTAGTGTTTGCCTGTAATTGGTTGTGCAGTTTTTAAGACACTAACACGTAATGTTCGTATCTGTGTTATATCTGTAACAACTGTTGGTGAACCTTAATTAACTACATAAATAAAATAAAAATCTAACGTCTGACTTCTGACTAACCGTAACAAGGGCTTATCGTTCTTTCTGAGACTCCAAGGAATCTTGATATTGTTACGCCAGTCGCTTAGCAAAGTACGTCGAGAAACTTCGACAGAAATCTAATAAGTTTGAGACACTAACGCCATCTAGCGGCGAGTAGCAGTACTGAGTATCTAGAGTAGCTTCTGGAATATTCTCGGCAGTGTAGACGGTGAGTCGATTTTACAAGAATGTTCTAGAACTCATAGACCGGGGTATAAATAGACCGCAGAGGAATGCAGACGGCAGTCTTATTACAAGATACGAGGCCATATAATCGAAGCTGTACGAGTGAATTTCAGTGCGATTTAAGTGTTAATTTTTATTTTGTGTTTATTTAATTAAATTGTTAATTTTGGTTTAATTGGCGTTAATTATTTCTATCCCGAACCCCAGCTCGTAACAATATGTTAGAAGATGATCACCCATCCACAATCTGACCTTGTCAACCGTTGCTTAACCTTGAATATCGACCCTTGCAAATGTTATTTAGCCTCGAGCTCCTCCTAAGTCTTTAGTTAAGTCAATCAAATAAATAAGTGGTTACGTTACTAATCCTAGCTGTGTTTGTAATCCTTCGACTAGGATTAGAGAGATTATCCTTAAGGATTCAGAAGTCTTTTCAGTAGGTAGCTGGATAATTGGTACGCTTGAAAAATATCTATCTGATGTGAATTTTACTAGAATTACGTCATTAAACTTCAAACGTCTCTTCCATGTACCTATTGTTGTAATATTTTGAATACAGAAGCTGGTCTCGAACCTTATTTTAATAAATATAGCGTGAGAACGGATCACTTCATTTCTAGCTAGATGCCGTACCGCATACCTACCCACTACACTACTAATAAAGTCACTAGAAGCTTGCTCGTTTTCTTTTTTTTTCTGTTTTGGGAAAATCATCGAATAACTTCTCCCGCTCTGAGTGGATCGGAAAGGAGTGTCAGACTTCCACTGACTAAAAACCCAACCTGTTCCTTCAGCTGAAGATCATTAACCAAAAAAAAAAAACACAAACAATTGCTGGCTAACTTTAAATAAAATAAAATAAAAAGAAATAATTTGATAAATGATGTTACCGTGTCGCATTTGAGCCAGAATATGATAGTGGCGCCTGGTCTCCGCAGCATTCCCTCGCTAAGCTTCTGTTCAGCCAGGATCTCGCTGTGACGACGTCCTGTCTTCAGGTAGACTTCAATGGACCTGGGGACAAGAACAACACATTAACTTAAGAGTAGGTATTTGTAGCTTTCAGGAATGTTCTAACGAAAAACCGTGGCCCTGGAATGCAGGTGTAACTGAAGGAACTGAGTGGGTTTTTAGTCAGTAGAAGTCTGACACTTCTTTCCACTCTACCAAAAGCGGGAGAAGTCATTTAATGATGAAAATCATCCAATGACTACCGCTCTCAATTTTTTTGCCAAAAAGAAATAAAAATGTTATGGCATAGGTAGTTTTGTCAGTATACCTTGGAGTACTAGAGTTTCTGTACAGTCAGTTATTAATAATCTTCTTCTTCCTCTTCAAATTGATGGAAAAAATATGGTATAAATATTATGTTGGGCCCAGTAAGTAGTAGGCCCACGCTAGTTACCTCCAGTGGCTTTTATCAGGTCTTCAAAAGTGCGCCTTTGGCACATTTTGAACACTCCAACAGATGGGACATGGTTTAGTGACTGAGGAATTAAGAACCAATTTTCTGACTAGGTGAAATTTTTGGTTAAGTACTAAAGCCAAACAAATCTCCTCTGATATAGCTAATGACTTTCTGACTGCGTATTCTAGATTTTATACTACCAGCTATATAATTTACAGAAAGAATGACCCATCTCAATATTACAATCCTTCAAGTGATGCATAATTGAAATTCTATTACAAGGAAGGGAAGAAAAACATTAGTGTGAATAGAACTTCAGTAGCGGAGACGTGAAAAATTGAGTAGCCCTGCTCCCCATTCATTGAAAGGAACAAAATATATTGATCATTTATCATATTGAACTTCATTTTGTGTTCTGCACCCCTGACCCTCGTCACGCCCATAATTTTAAAAAGAGCTCGTCGAAGTCCCCTAGTTAGTTACTCCTGTTTGTGGACCGTTTCAACGACATCCGACAGAAGAAAATGAAAACTGTGGCCTATTAAGAGTTATTCTTCATTTTAGCGAGTATAGGACAAATATATTAAACTAGATGACCCGGTGTAACTTTTTCTGAACTTCCATAAGTATCTTAAAGCAAAAATTAGCCAAACCAGTTCCCCCGTTCTCGAGTTATAGCAACACTAGCGAGCAACAATTGATTTTTATATAATTATGTATGTATATAGATACATAAATTTGACCCAAAACTCAGCTACGAGAACAGACTCCGCTCTCTAATGTTGACATAAAATCATTAAATATACAAGTGACAGGGCAAAGGTGGACTGAAAAGCTCCCGCCGAACGTCACATCTTGCTATGGAAGCATTGTTATTCGCTGGTCTAGCTGAGCTAATATACCCGAGAAAACTTTTAGATTGCTACTTCGTCTTCTCAATGCGACTCGCTATAATCCTCTGATCATTTGGAGGCAACCACTAATGATGGTTATTGTAATGGTTTTTGCAGTGTCTGAAACAATACCACTTAACAACTCAGCCAACCCTTACAAAACTTTAAAAATCACTTAGAAAGCAAAACAATATAATGCAAAAATGATGACGCTTAGCTGCGCTTAGCCAATTCGTGAAAACAAAAACACTTCAGGTAAAGAGGTCAAATGTAAAACTAGCGATCAGCTATCATGCTTGCAAACTATCAGTCACGTTAACGAGCAAATTGTTGTATCCAAGTGTCAAATGTGCATTTAGAAATATTCTCACGGCGACGTTACAATAAGGTAAACAATCTTACGACATTAACTATCAAGTTACCAAACAATTTCAAGTCATCAACGGCGGTGAGGAGTAAAAAAATAAAAAATTACAGAGCCACCACATCCTATGAGACATTTCATACTTTAAACTTGTTTAGGGCGCATTTGTATCAGTCGAGTGACTCGCGCCAGTAAACAGACGAACTATTAGTCATCGGGAACTAATTGGAATCAATAAAGACGAAAGATGGGGCTAAAACGGACAGGTACTTTTTCTTAGTGATGAATGGCTAGAAATGCGTGCACGTTATTGATGTAATCTTTTATTTTGTTAGGTATCCGTGAAATACGGGTGCTTGTTGCGTTTTTAATGCGGTATACTTAAAGCTTTTTTTATTTATTTAAGCTTTATTATTTATGGCCTAGTATAAAGGGCAGTTAAAAACAGTATAAAAGCTGAAGTCATCTAGCCGTAAACTACTAGGGACTTATGATGGCAGTTTCTCTTAGAAGGGTTAAAATACTTACTTATTACGTAACCAAAACTGAAAGTTCACAAGCCTTAATTGTATTCACAAGCTTTAATTTTGCTTGGTGGTTCGGTAAAAAATATGTAAGCAAAACCCAACAGAGATATTTTTCAAGGATAATTTCTTTAAGTTTCTAGATAGATAAACAGAGAGATAAAACATTTTTTGACAAAAAACAGGAAACACAACACACAAAAGCACAGTTACATACATAATTTTAGACACATAAATTAGAGAACAGAAAAAACGTATACCTATGAAAATATCCTCCTCCTATCCAACAACATATCTCGCAGAATTTTTTTATGAATTTTCCTCTGTCATTAAAAAAATAAAGACTAACTAGTTACAACGCTAGACCAAACGGGGTCACACCCAGTGCAAACGCAGCACCAAGAAACTTCCGTGCGATGTGGTCTCAACATAGAGACATTAAGTTCGGCCTTCTATCGCCATAATGGCCACTTAAAAACTCATAAAAGTGAAGTCAGACGAGCCCCCGAAACCGTCGATGTAAGGAGATCACTCTTAGATTGGACGTGGTTAAAAACTAACTCGTGGTGGAGGGCCTTTATGGCGGACTGCAGCTTATCGCAATGTTTTGTGGCGCGTGATAAAACAGCTTTATTTGGCTAAAAAGAACAGTGAAAGAAGTTGCACATCAGTTCTTACTTTATCTCGTGGGGTGGGAATGATATATTTCCTTAATAAGCAATTTGACATGGACGTACATAGCTGATGTTATAAAAAGTTTTGATGAGAATAATGCTACTAGATAAGACGTAGCACTATCATTAGAACTTAAAACGGGGTAATTACCTATGTCTTTTTATTGTTTTGAGTTTCCGATATTTCGGAACTGTTACACATGGTAAATATCGGTAGTTTACCGTAGTACTCTGTAGAAATCTAGCAGTATAGCAGCATAAGAAATACATAAAATACCGTTATTTTCAATTCAATTCACTATGCTATGGTTTTTCGTAGAACCCTAAGTTACGAGCAATTACTTGACAAGTTACTAAGCTGGAGTCCTGGTGACAAGAGTAAATAGGTGACTTGTAAGTAGGCATGTTTCATCTTCGACCACATCATCGCTTGCCATCAGGTGAGACGGTGGTCAAACGCGAGCTTATAATCTTTACATAGTATAAAACAAAGTCGCTCCCGCTATCTGTATGCTTAGATCTTTCAAACTACGCAACAGATTTTAATGCATTTATTAGCAATAGATAGAGTGATTCATGAGGATGGTTTAATATGTATGAAACATGCATATTATAGTAAAGAAAAGCCGAGAAATTCAAGTATTTTTGTTATTAGTCACTCCACGCTGCCTCACATTTATTTAATACATTTCACCAGTGCGAAGCCGGGGCTAGTCAACAATAAAAATATTTTTCGGATGTAGTTATGTTTTCTCTGTCTGCTGGCAAATTCCACTATATTTTAAATATCAAAGTATCAAAGTCAAATATTTATGAATTTACTAGATTTCTAAAGACTCAAATTCAGAGATTTGATTAAGAATCTTAACCGGAATACTCGCCTCGTTTATCTTCCTAAATATTATCTAGATTTGTCATAAAAACTGTGGATAACGTAGTGAGTTACATACTTGTAATGTGTATTTGTATGCTTACTTTTCAAATTGTATAGTGTTTATGTTCCCTAATAATATACATAAAACGTCAATAGCTAAGGTTCAGTCCGGCGACTTGTGATCGAGAGGTCGCGGGTTTGAATTCCACCCATTACATTATTGCTATGAACCCACTCCAGACACAAGCGTATTTAGATTACTTGGAGGGGTTCACAAGATTGCTAGCAATGTGAATTGAAAGTTTCGGGAGGTACCTGTGTCTGATGGGAAAGGAAGAAACGCCTGGGTGTCACCACTGCGAGGGTCGCCCTGAGGACACAGTAGAGCATACGGTGCAGGACTGCCCCGCTTGAGCAGAGCATCGACGTGTCCTCACGGCGGCGATAGGCGGAGACCTCTCGCGCCCGTCATTGGTCGAGGCCAAGCTGCGGGGCGAGAGGGAGTGGGAAGTGGTCGCCTCCTTCTGCGAAGCAGTCATGCTTCCGAAGGAGAAGGCGGGCCGCGTGAGGGAGAGGATGGCGTCCTCCCTCCAGCCCAGCCGCAGTGGTAGACGCCCACGGCGTCGGACGTCACCCGACGATCTCCGGCCACCGTAGGCGCGGGCATGCGGACAGCGAGTAAAGGGCAACTCGCTGTCCGACCATGGACCATGCCCGGGTCGACGGCGCGTTGTGTTCCACGCGCGCCTCAAAGAGCGTCAGCAATATGACGAGGCCCCCCCCTGTAGAGGGCCGAAGCCTGCCAGGGTCGTGGGACTTATCCTATTACCGTGACCCCGGTACGTAAAGGGTTATTGAAGGAACACCGTGGATTTTAGTCAGTAAAAGCCTGACAGTCCCTCCCACCCTGCCCGGGGTGGGAGGACTTATTTGATAATTTTACCACGTTAAAAAAAAATCATCATGTGCAAAAAGATCTTTTAAATATTTTTCTCCTTAGATCGAACATTGGAGTAGAAAAAAAGGAAAAGGAAAGTCTACGTGAATTCAAGGATGCGTTCACAGGATGTTATGAAAGGTGATATGAGCCATCAAGCTGACCATAGACACAAGAGTTCACAAGATTGAACATTGTGAACAACAAAAAGTTTTATAAACAAGTTGTTTTTGGACTTGCGATATAGGTAATTGACTTATATACGTAAGTTATATACGTAACATTAGAACTTAAAACGCGACATTTATCATGTGTATCTTTTACTTACTTCAATTACTTCAGTTCATCCGTGACCATGGCGCTTGCAACAGTGCCGAAATATCGGAAACTCAAAACAAAAAATACACATGGTATATATCCCGTTTTAACTTCTAATGATACTTTCAGTGATCATGTTGCTTAAAAATTCATGTACGTAAGTTTTTAAGCTAAAATGGTCACTAACAGTATCTTTTGATCTTAAAAACAAGAGACATGTTAAATATCCCAATATTTACCATGTTCATCCTCCCAAGCAATAACTCGGTAATCGAAAAATCAAAATCTTACAGGAGAAAAGATTTAGTGATTTTATCAAATATGTTTTAACTAGTGGGATTATTGAAGTCATTGATGTATTAAATGAAAGTAATTTTTTTTTTGCGAAATATTCACTGTGTCGTTTATATGAAATTCCTTTTATTCAAACCTATTTATTAAAAATAAAAAACCTAAAATTCTATACCTACATAAAATATCATGTGTGTTATGATATCTTTGTGAATAAAATTAGGAAAAATAAAAAAAATTGCTAAGGTGTATAGATGCTAAATTTGACATAACAGCATAAAGCCCATAATAGCACATTAACGAGTTCTTGGTTGAGGAGGTCGATGTGTATTTATTGTTTCGAGTTTCTGGTATTTCAGCACTGTTGCAATCGCAATGATCTAGATCAACTGTTTTAAGTTCTTATATAGTTGACTTATAGTGTTAATATTACGGAAAATGGTTAAGTAAATTGTTGTTCTTCACGTTAAAATAAGAAGAAATCGTTTAGTTAATAACGGTCAAAATATAGCGGCCTATGCGCTCACAGCCTTTTCAAAAAACAAATGTTGACTCTTTCCTGTGACCCAAAGCTGGCTTTTACTTTAGGCGGAGACTACGAATTTTGATGCTTTATTTTAGTTTGTAGTTTAATTAAATAGTTTGTTTGGCTATTAAAGTACAGGCAGACTAATTAGAGGAATAAACTTAAAAGGAATCCAGATCCGGATCCACGAAATCTCTTAATGGATGCAAACAAAATGGAAAATATGACGTTTTAAAACTCAGCGTATCGCTATTACCCACAGAAATCTTAATAATAATTTAAAAAAAAATCGTTTATTATTTAAAACATACGAGAACATTTTTCACAAACTTAAACATACTTACCACCTAAACCATCGAGGGTTTATCTGTGGTATGCTAGCCGCGGCAACTCGATGCCACACATAGGTACACACTTATTATTAAAAGAAACACTTATTAACTATGAATCTAAATACTTTCTAGATCGTAGTACTTTCTACAAAGTGTTTCTTTAGCACTTTACAGCAGTTCTTTAGAGTTAATTCTTTAATAATATTTACAGGTATGTCATTTAAGAATGATGGTAGCATGCATACACATTATTATGATAAAGGTAAGTAGGAAATTACCAAATTTCGTTCAGATCCATACAGTAGGTTTTCAGATCTATACATTTATACATCCATCATCGCAAACTTTCGCATTTATAGTAAAAGTAAGAAGTAAAATTACGGTAAAAGAAGATACAAATATTTATTGAAACAAAAATCAGTTTACAAAAGTTTGTGTACGTTAACAATCACATTAGTATGAAATACTGTGTCGCGACCATTAGCGTCCAGTTTTATATTAATTCATGGAACACTATAGTCTCCCCTCTTGGAGGTCCAAGAGGGGAGACTATAGTGTTCCATGAATTAATATAAAACTGGACGCGCTTGAGTCTATCGAGAAGCGGGCCAAGAGACTCATTGGCAACGATGCACTGGTTGAGTCAAAGCTCCAGAGCTTTGAACACCGACTTGCAAGTCTATCGGTTTTCTATCGGTTACATTTCGGGGAGTGTGCGATGGAATTACACAATCTAATTCCGCCAAGTCCGTTACATCATCGGACTACGAGACAAACGGCGAAGCGCCATCGTTACATGGTTGACATCCCACCCATACGCACAAAACGTTTTGGGAATACCTTCATTGTGCGTACGGCTAAGGAGTGGAATTCCCTGCCGGAGTCTGTGTTTCCCGACAGCTACCTAGGAGTCTTTAAGTCCAGAGTGAATAGGTTACTTTTAGGTAAGAGTGCTCCATCTTCGATCACATCATCACTTACCATCAGGCGAGATAGTGGTCCAATGCGAACCTATTTTCAATAACAAAAAAAATAAAAAAAGGAAAAGAAACATATTTGTTTTTTAAATTTTGTAACGAATGAGTGTGTATGCGTGGAATGTATGTGTAGTGTATGTATGTGTAGGCGTGTGAGTGAATGTGTAAATATGTATTATATAAGATTAACGGTAGTTACTGCATTTAGCATTTGAAGTGTAGTTATAATTTTGAACAGTGTCCTGTATGCCAGGTAAGTATGTATAGTTATATTTCCTTCTACAAATAAAACTATAGAGATCAAATATTCGACCAAAAGTTGCTTTATATTGGCGGCATACTTCCAAGTTCGGGCACAGCTCAAAAGGTGATTCTATGCTTTGAGAAACTTCCAAATCTCCTCTCCGTGGGGATAGGGATCGATTCCCAGCTACAAGCCTCGCTTTTATCTCTCTAAATCCTTGAACTTTACTTTCAAATCCAGCGTTCGAAACTTCTATAGTCTTGCAAAAAACAAAGGAGAATCTTGTTCGTTGTTTTTGTTAGTAAACATTAGCCAAATATTCTAGACAGTCTGATTCAACGTATCATCATTTAAATTTCTAATTCATAATAACATAAAGTTTAGTTTTTTTTTTAGTTTAATGCTCTTCATGTACCATCGGCGACCACCAGCCGGGGAAATTACAACGCAATACGTTACCTTAACCACAAATCAATAATCACCTAAGAGGTTACAATAAAAACTAAGTGCTTAATACTTAATAGACCAGTGCCCAACGCAGACATGATTAAAAAAAAAACATAAGCAACAGGTGTTGGGTCAAAGACCTCGCTTACATCATGGCGGGAAAAAATGCCGGCAAAAATTGTGTTAAGTAAGATTCGGTCGTTGAGTTTGAACTAACAGTTTTTTAGGTGCTCATTGAGTTTTTAGTCTGATTAAGATGTTAAAAAAAATTGTCTGCACTACTAAAATTAGACATTTCGTTTGATTATTAGCTCGTTCGGAGTATGTCATCATCATTATCATTAGCGTGTCGAGTTTAAAAAATACAAGGCTTTTCAAGACAAGATTCAAGGCTTTTCCCATGCTATAATTTTTTCAAACAAATGATTTGTCACAAACTTTACCAACGGAAGCTATGATTTAGTTTAATTTAGTTGTGCAAACCTAATTCCTCACCCTATAAATATTTTCATACTTATTGCCTTTTCGAATCGAGGAGTATTATTTTCTTTTTTAAGTGAAACGTAAATAGGTTGATTGTTTAATTGCCTTCTTCTCACAATAGTCTTAAGTTCAGCAAAGAAAGGTGCGTCGTGCTATAAACCCAAGATTTTATACCATGAAAGAAACACCAACATTCATTTATTAATTATTTTACACTGGATAGTTTGAGGAGTAAGGGAAGAGAGGAGAGCTCGTGGTTAAATAATAAAATCTGTTGGGTCGATTTTCAAGGTTAAGCAACACTTTCCAAGGTCGTTTAGTGGATGGATGATTATCTTAACATATTATCACGATTCCTCCGTCCCTCGTAAAGCTCGTTAAACCGTTAGTCACGGCCATCATTTTTTTACAGGTACTTCTTTGGACAGGGCTGCCATCACCAAAATTGCCGGCCCCAGACAAAGACTTCATAAACCCCGGACATTTGAGTAAAATCGCAATTTTTCCCCGGATACCGTAGGAAAATACATTTTTGTACTTGAAACTAAAAACTATGATGTTTAATTATGGTTTTTATTTACTGGTAATATTATAGACAGTTAATTAATAATAGGCTTTCTTTTTAATTAATCAACGTAATAAAAACAATAAGATGAAATACAGAGCTCATGCTTTTTGGTGCCCGTAAGACCAATGTGTGTCTGGGTTTTACCCGGACGCTTATAGGAAAAATCTCCCGATCGCCCCTGGACGCTGTCCAAACTAGGACAAATCCGGGGAATCCCGGACGGATGGCAGCCCTATCTTTGGTAGTCCTTACGGGTAGTCAGGCGACCATAAAATCTGTCACTGGTTACCCAGTTACTGGGTTGTGGAGGTCAGATAGGCAGTCACTCCATATAGAACTCTAGAACTCAGCTTTATCCAGTTAGACTGGAAGCCGACTTCAATACAGTTTGAAAAATGTTAAGTAACAGAGTTTACAGAGTTAGAAAAAGATCAGTATAATATCTAAACTATACAACGTGTAACGGAAACCCCATATCTATCCAAAAGGACTGAAGACAACATCTGGTATGGAGTCTCTATGCAAAGTTTCAGCTCAAAATAAGTGACTCACAGAATTGACCCCAAATTATTGGTTTCATATGTTTCTTGAATACCAGTAATAACAAACGTGTCACAGCACTATGAGAGTCATAACTTTCCACGTCACTTGCCAATAAAACGACAATTCTCTTCGTTCTTCTTAATTTGAAAAATTCGGTCTCTGCTATCAATGTATTGAAATTTCTAATAAGCTCCACACATGTAGACATAGGATTAGAAATCCCTTGCTATATCGTTTGTTATCATCCAAAGAAGCCGTGCACTCGGTATGTATATACCCTTTAAATTACACGTTGTATATTTTGGAAAACTATAATAGTATTTCCATAGTCTAATCTACAAGTATATCACAGCCTTGCTTGCTACTAAGAAACGATAGAGTTAATTTATTAGATCAATTTAGATCCTATTTGGGAACAATCGTTAAATTACGTCCCACGAATTTCATGATTTTATCACAGTCACATTTTTAAGGTTCCGACAAGATAAGAGGGAGAAGGCTTCCCTCTATCTTCTTATTGCTAGTGTGTTACGTTACATATAACGAAAACTATTACTTACACATAAAAAAAACAACGAAATTTTATGTCCATCCACCTTATGATCATACAAATAGAGTAGATCAAATTTCGAGTTTTTGAAATGTGACGTCATGAAATTAAGGACCTATCCCACTCTTTATCACACAATCTGTCGTATTTTATGGATGAGTCCTAATAAGGATATTGTCAAGGTCCACAGAAGATCCGTATTTCGCAACCGTTGAGAAATAACAGCAAACTAGAACGAACAACTAAAGGCCAAATATAAGAAATATGTTACACTAGACCATCCAAGTTTATTGTACAAGTTTCATGAGAAACTTTTTTGGCAATCGAACACATATCTTGGTAGGATTATTTATGTGAATATCATTTTACTGAGCAATACCAATTTAAGATATGACTAACTTATGTAGTACTTATTTTCTTATACTTATTTTATGGTGGCTGTTGCTAAGAGGAAAAAGATGAGAGTACTTTCTAGTTATTAAACAGAAAGTTATATATCTCATCTATTGCTTATTAAAAAAAAAACCTAAATATAATTAAATCCATGTAAATTACAATAACGCTATCGCTGTACAGTCAAAACAAATCGAAGTGAATGCATTTTTATACACGTTCTGTTCTTTATTGACATTCAATACAAATAAAAGAAGAATGAAACTCGTTTCAAGGAAGTCAAAAAAATACTTTATTTATATGTAAAATTAAAAATTCAATGTATGTATTATACAATGTGTAACGGAAACCCCATATCTATCCAAAAGGGCTGAAAGCAACATCTGGTATGGAGTCTCTATGCACAGTTTCAGCTCAAAATAACTGACTCAAAGAATTGATACCAAATTATCGGTTTAATGTATTTCTTGAATACCAGAAACGTGTCACAGCACTACGAGGGTCAATAACTTTCCACGTCACTTGCCAATAACACGATAATTCTCTTCGTTCTTCTTAATTTGAAAAATTGGGTCACTGGTATCATGTATTGGTATTTCTAATAAGTTCTACACACGTAGACTTAGGATTACACGCGATTAAAACCCTTGCCATATCGTTTGTTATCATCCAAAGAAGCCATGCACTTGGTATGTATATATCCTTTAAATTACACGTTGTATATTTTTATTGGGGTGTTTGAGGGTGTGCGTTAATTACGATACATATTGTATATACAACGTGTAACAGAATAAACGCAATTCCTGAAAGTAGTTGCTTCAGAACCTGCTTCTGAATCGAATTCCGTCATAAAAAATAGATGTTAAATTTTGACGGAAAAATCTTCCTCCATTTAACTTAAAAAACTTAAAAAAAAATAGAACCGACTTCCATATAAAAACACTACAAACGCAAAAAAACTTTTTAACAAAAAATAGAACCGACTTCCACATAAAAACACTACAAAGGCAAAAATAACTTTAATTTCGGAAGGCGGTGTCAAAAACGAAAATATATACAAAACTAAAGACACCGCCTTCCGAAATTAAAGTTATTTTTGCCTTTGTAGTATTTTTATATGGAAGTCGGTTCTATTTTTTGTTAAAAAGTTTTTTTTCACGCTTTTTAGTGGGTCGGTTTGTAATTTATCTAGTTACAAAAGCCATAATGTCAACAACTTATCACCTTTTACAAAATATTGCTTTTCCCGATGTTTAGCCGTTAATTTTTGAGGAGTTCTCCTGGTACTTGACCATCAGCTCTACATCACCATATGTATTGTGACGAGCATAAAGTGTTTAACATCCGTACTCAAGTAATCGAATCGCAATCCACGAAATACTTATTATTGAGGAGTTTCAGTAGCCATCTGTGGTCTTCTTCATCAGTTCAACTTCCCCAAATGGTACTTTTCGGAAGCAACTGCTCAAGGTACTATAAGAAATACCCAAAACGCTATAGGTGTGCCTATAATATTTGAAGAGTTCCCTCGATTTCTCCAGGATCCCATCATCAGATCCTGATTTCGTAACAATGGGACCAACTAGAAAGTATACCCATTCTAACGCAAAAAGAATTTTTCAAATCGGTCCAGCCGTCTCCGAGTTATGAGGTAACATACATAAAAAAAAAAGTTCAAGACGAATTGTAAACCTCCTTTTTTTAAAGTCGGTTAAACATAACTTTAATTTCGGAAGGCGGTGTCAAAAACGAAAATATATACAAAACCAAAGACACCGCCTTCCGAAATTAAAGTTATTTTTGCCTTTGTAGTGTTTTTAACCGACTTGAAAAAAAGGAGGTTTACAATTCGTCTTGAAATTTTTTTTTTTTTTTTTAGGTATGTTACCTCATAACTCGGAGATGGCTGGACTGATTTGGAAAATTTTTTTTTTTGCTCGATTGGTATACTTTCTAGTTGGTCCCATTGTTACGAAATCAGGATCTGATGATGGGATCCTGGAGAAATCGAGGGAACTCTTCAAATATTATAGGCACACCTATAGCGTTTTGGGTATTTCTTATAGTACCTTGAGCAGTTGATTTCGAAAAGTACCATTTGGGGAAGTTGAACTGATGATGAAGACCACAGATGGCCACTGAAACTACTCAATAATAAGTATTTCGTGGATTGCGATTCGATTACTTGAGTACGGATGTTAAACACTTTATGCTCGTCGGAATACATACGAGTATGGTGATGTAGAGCTGATGGTCAAGTAACAGGAGAACTCCTAAAAAATTAACAGCTATG
The DNA here is from genome assembly GCA_943138885.2 of Tholera decimalis. NCBI lineage: Eukaryota > Metazoa > Arthropoda > Insecta > Lepidoptera > Noctuidae > Tholera > Tholera decimalis. Next base: position 6,402,318 of record OW964566.2, on the reverse strand, counting down.
CATCGGGAAAAGAAACATTTTGTAAAAGGTGATAAGTTGTTGACATTATGGCTTTTGTAACTAGATAAATTACAAACCGACCCACTAAAAAGCGTGAAAAAAAAACTTTTTAGCAAAAAATAGAACCGACTTCCATATCAAAACACTACAAAGCTAAAAATAACTTTAATTTCGTAAGGCGGTGTGAAAAAAACAGAAAATCCAAAACCAATAACACCGACTACCGAAATTAAAGTTATTTTTAGCTTTGTAGTGTTTTGATATGGAAGTCGGTTCTATTTTTTGTTAATTTTTTTTTATATGGAAGTCGGTTCTATTTTTTGCTAAAAAGTTTTTTTTTCACGCTTTTTAGTGGGTCGGTTTGTAATTTATCTAGTTACAAAAGCCAAAATGTCAACTACTTATCACCTTTTACAAAATATTGCTTTTCCCGGTGCAGAGCCGTTAATTTTTGAGGAGTTCTCCTGGTACATCACCATCAGCTCTACTTCACTATATGCATTGTGACGAGCATAAAGTGCTTAACATCCATATTCAAGTAATCTAATCGCAATCAACGGAATACTTATTATTGAGTAGTTTCGGTGGCCATCTGAGGTCTTCATCATTAGTTCCACTTCCTCAAATGGTGCTTTTCGAGAGCAACTGCACAAGGTACTATAAGAAATACCCAAAACGCTATAGGTGTGCCTATAATATTTGAAGAGTTCCCTCGATTTCTCCATGATCTCATCATCAGATCCAAACGTGACGACAATGGGACCAACTAGAAAGTATACCCTTTCAAACAAAAAAAGAATTTTCCAAATCGGTCCAGCCATCTTCGAGTTATGAGGTAACATATATAAAAAAAAAAAAAGTTCAAGACGAATTGTAAACCTCCTTTTTTTGAAGTCGGTTTAAAATGGAGACAGTATCATGACCAGTGATCGGAGTAGGTAGATTGATTTGGGTTCAATGAACTGGCACGTATATATTAATATGGATATACCTCCGGGATTCCGGGATTTGGTAATAATTAAGATTTTTTTAGGAATTTCAAATATTGTAATGTGTAGGATGAAGAATATATCAATATGAATAAGAAATGTTTAACCCTTTTGCTGTCTTTTTAATAGAATATGTGATCGGCCTTCTATAATAAAAAAAAACTATGACATGGCAAAACTTGAGTAAAAAAGTAGCAAACGTAAAGTGGGATTCTACTAATAATAGTTAATGTGCGTGCGTGCGCCGAAAGACGGGAATAAGCAGTACCTTTGTACTCAAATATTATAATTATTATGCTTATCCTAATGTATTTTGCTGTGTGTACATAAATAATAAAATAAATATATATAATATGTAATAATTACAAGCAGCAGATAATAAATTTGCAAGAAATAACTACTAAATTAGTCATTTATGTAAGTTTCGAATGGACGCACAAAAGTAAGATTCACTTTATTACTTGATAAATAAGAAAATAACAATTTTAATCGTTTAACTATCGCATTGTATAAATTTCAAATTTAGTAAGTAGTTTAAAAATCTTTACATTCACAATATTTGATTCAATCACGTAAGTACCAAAATGGAATCCCGGAAAAAAGGCTTATCCATGTTATGATTTCTATGACTATTTATGATGCAAGTACGTAAAATCAATCTACCTACTCCGATCACTGATCATGACAAATAAATACAATCCTTAATTCAAGGAAATGCGCTCGGGTGCGGTTTTAGTCAGTACAAGTCTGACAGTCCCTCCGGCCCTGCCCGGGGTGGGAGGACTTATTTGATAATTTTACCACGTTAAAAAAAGCTGTTGTATAGGTATGAATGCATTGTGGTTTTACTTTTAAATTATTATTTCCCAGGTGTTTCTACATTTAGGCGTTGGCCTGCGGGCGGCGAGCAGGAGTAGCTCACTGTCCGGTAAGGACCATGCCCGTGTCGGCAGCGCGTCGTGTTCTGCGCGCGACTCAAAGGGCAGTCAGCAGTGTTGACGGGGCCAAACAGGGACAGGCCTGCTGGGGTTGCGGGAATGTTCGAACGAATGCAAGGACAACTGAAGGAGCGGGGAGCATTTACAAAAAAATGGTGCTTCTACGTTTAAAGCTATCAGCATTATATTTCTGTCTGGATCAAATAAGTACGATCTTTGTGCTACATGGCATATTTATCACCAATTTTATGTAAACAAACTAAAAGATCGTGAGAAATAAATTGTAAACGTGTATGTGTTTTGACTACACAACATCGAAAGTTAGGTCACCTGTACAATGGAACTTGACTTTAAATGTAATATAAAACATATTTGACATAGATTTAAAGTCTCGCTGTTTGATGCTAAAAACTTTCACTACATGGTAATTCTTAAAGGTATTATTCCACTTTTGTATTAGTGTCATCCTAATGTTTCCTTCACTTTCTGTCGTTTTCATATTATCTTGGAGTTCTCCAATTTTTGCTCATTATAATTGTCGGGGTAAGTAACAAGTTTATGGTATTATTGAGGTGAAAGAAAAGTTATGTTAAACACTATTTCATTTGCTGAATGTACCCGGCTGACGTTCTAGAGAAAAATGACATTGTCACAGTTTGAGTCATCAGAATGTTACAAAAAAACTATTTTCATATAAAAGTTATTTTTTTGTTTTGTTTTATCTCTAGTTTCACGCTTATTGTTTAATGCATGCCGTGGCAGCCTTTAATTAAGGCTACGCTATTGTTTGTAATAATATTGTAACTTGTAACATGTTTATTAGTGTATGCTTTGTTGGTTGTCCTTAAATAAATAAATATTCAGATACGAAGTTAATACAATTCTTCCATCAATTACTTTGAATACGCCCCAAATTATTCTACCAAAAGCACTCTTATCACAAACAGTTCATTGCCGCCAATCCCACATTAATTAGTAAACCCTTGTGCCCTCCACAAGTCGTTGCATTATCGCACAGGCATGTCAGTTCAATGATTAAGACAGGAAGTACTTCGTTAGTTCGGTGCAAGACTGTCATGTGACGTCAGACTTTTTTTGGAATAGAATTGTGTTCTTTATTGCATTTGAGGAGCTGATGACTAAATAATAACAGCCACTCTGGTTGATTTTCAAGGTTAAACAACATCTATCAAGGTAAGTCCCTGGATGGGAGACTATCCAAACATGCCGAGATTCCTCCCTGCTTCGAAAACCACGTCATTAATACCTACACATTTGCCAGTTGTAACGGGTACATAGAAGCGAGAAATTCTGACACCACTCTTGCCGGGGGTTTCGTGTCACATAGTTACTGCGTTGGTTGGGGTCAGATATTTTCCCGATACATGTTGAGACTGCCCATGTACAGACGCCAGCACATCAAGCTACACCAATCTGTCAAATTTCTTTAATAGATTTTCAACTTTATTGTTAAAGTAATTAGGTTCAAGGTTGATTGGGAAAATTTGACAGTTTCGTGTAGCTTCGTGTGCTGGCGTCTGTACATGGTACTGTACATGTAAGCAAATGTCTTTGGCACATCTTGAGACTCCGGGATGTTGGACCTATGGAAGGCATACTGGTCGTAATCAATTCGCAGCAGAAAGGCGAATTAATTCGGGGATCTCGAGCCGATCTCAGGCCACCGTAGGCGCGGGCTTGCGGGCAGGGGTAACTCACCGCACGGTAAGAACCAGGACCGGGTCGGCGGCGCGTCTCAAAGAACACGCCGAACAGTCAGCAGCATTGACGGGGTCCGACAAGGCCATTGGCTTTTTTTGAAGACATCAATTATGGTAAAATTTATTAGAAAATATCAACAAGGTTTTCGTTTAAGTTCTTAAAAAAATAACACGAATAACTGACTTAAGTAGACTGCGATATGCTAAAACCAAGATCATTTTGCTAAGTCTTACATTTTAAAAACACATTACAAAAATAACCATTATCTAAAAAGTTAAATCCATTAATTTGAAAATTATAGCTTATCACAATATCGTTATCGACTTGAAAGCTTTAAGTGTCAAACCGTGGAGTGATCTATTGCGCGGTATTTTAAGAGATTTAACGACACCCTACTTCAATACGGTTTGAGATATTTTTTCCCTATTATCAATAACTATTTTACATAATAAGAACAAATATGAAGAAGGAAGCTGGGCCCTACAAATCAGGATATCCTAGTGTGAGGTTCAACGAAAAGTTATTATAAATGTAAATCTTCTAACTCTGTCTGCTACTTTACCAATGAACCAATGAAATGACTAAACCAATTAACCGATTTTGTTGTTTAGTACAGAGATAGATTAGACTAGACGACTATTTTGCAGACTTTTTTGAAGGTGGATAGGTACAATAATTTACTACATTTCAATTCAGATATGGTTATTTTTTGCAATATACAACGTGTAACGGAAACCCCATATCTATCCAAAAGGACTGAAGACAAAATCTGGTATGGAGTCTGTATGCAAAGTTTCAGCTCAAAATAAGTGACTCACAGAATTGACCCCAAATTATTGCTTTCATATGTTTCTTGAATACCAGTAATAACAAACATGTCACAGCACTATGAGGGTCATCACTTTCCACGTCACTTGCCAATAAAACGATAATTCTCTTAGTTCTTCTTAATTTAAAAAATTCGGTCTCTGGTATCAATGTATTGAAATTTCTAATAAGCTCTACATTTATGTACACATAGGATTAGAAAACCCTTGCCATATCGTTTATTATCATCCAAAGAAGCCGTGCACTTGGTATGTATATATCCTTTAAATTACACGTTGTACATACGTTTCTGACATTTTATAAATGGTCATGTAGGTCTATGTAGGCGTGTTAACGCCGAGTAAATACTGGATGACTAGTAAATGAAATGCGCTCGAATCTGACGAAGATCATTTATTTTGCCAGGGTTGCGAGAATGTTCTAACGTGATGCCAGTTCAGGAATGTAAGGGCAATTGAAGACACAGTGTAGATTTTTAGTCAGTAGAAGCCTGACACTCCCTTTCGCTCCAGCCACAGCGTGAGATGTTTTTTCCACCGAAAAAAAAAAGGCTAAAATGTGAAAAATACTTTGTTTTTTGAATTTGAAAATATCACTTTAATCTTCAGCGGCATCAGCATCATTATCTTCCTTATCATTGAGATCGGCTTACAGTCCCACCGGACGCAGCTAAATGCCAAAATTTTACACGAAGCGACTGCCTCCGAATCCATATAATTGATGTCAGGACTTTCGGCTCAACTGGTAACTCACGGTCATTTTACCTTTGTTACTTTTAATATAGTTAGTAAGATAACAGGCTTTTTGTATATTTTTGTTAATATTATAAGTTAAAAAAACTAACTATAAAAATATGACAACAAAGTCTAGTATGTGGGTAGGAAGCCCATATCACTTCGGTACTTTCGACCAATCTAATAATAATTTGATAATTTTTACAGTGTGGGTATAATTCATAGGTAATTACGAGAACTCTAGTTAGCCCCTCCAACTAAGCTAAATACGCTTGTCTCTGGAGTGGGATCAGGAAAATAGTGATTTGAACCCCACCCGTTCAAATCCGCGTCATCTCGATCACAAGGCTCGACAGCTTAGCCATTAGGCCGCTGTGAAAAGATTGGTTGGATTGTAACCTGTTGAAAATGCCCAGTGATTTCATACCTTTTTTGTTAAAATCTATTCCATAGTTTAGGCTATAGATCATGCCAAAAGATAGACAAACAAACATATATCCTCAAAATATAGCCCTACATCATTGCTGGGTAAATATTTTTTTTTTAAATTATTAGTTGACATTTTTGGTACCTCACACACGCTTTAAACGTAAAATTACTACATACATTTCCATCAAACTAACGCATTTATATAGCTATATGTATGTTCAGCGTCGTCGCTCGCGGCTCCCATAGCAGCGTACGCACAGGAATGCGCAAGCGCAGGCTCTAAAGTTCTATTTGTTTCGGGCTCTTCTGTGCGACATTCCGACGATCCCATGCGTTTTTAGGGTTCCGTACCCAAAGGGTAAAACCTGGACCCTATTACTAAGACTCCGCTGTCCGTCCGTCTGCTGTCTATCCGTCTGTCACCAGGCTGTATCTCATGAACCGTGATAGTTAAGACAGTAGAAATTTCACAGATGATGTATTTCTGTTGTCGCTATAACAACAAATACTAAAAAATAGAATAAAATAAGTATTTAAGGGGGCTCCCATACAACAAACGTGATTGTTTTTGCTCGTTTTTGCTCAATAATGATAACGGCAACAGGTCTACCTGTGTGCTTGAAATATTCACAGAATATTTAGTTACATATTCACTTTAAAAATAAATAATTAAATTAAAATAAAACAATTATTTAAGGAAGGCTCCCATATGTACAACAGACATGATTTTTTTGGCCGTTTTTATAGATAATGGTACGGAACCCTTCGTGCGCGAGTCCGACTCGCACTTGGCCGGTTTTTTATTTGTTTATTGTACTTATGATTATGGCGTGACACTTTCCTTTTAATGGTTATATGGTTTTCTTGAACACATAATGTTGATAAAAAGGTTTATAACTTCTGCGGCGTTGCTCGCATGCAAAATTGTTTTGATATTCACTCCAATGTCCCCTTGAAAATATTTCTCCATGATTCTACTTCCTGAGTATTGAATTTTGTTTTAATTTCAGATTTGAATCATCAAAAACATCCATCCATATCTATGCATACATCCTTTCATCTATACGATCCTCTCTAACTTTCGCTTTTATATTACGAATAGTATAAATACGGAAATTTGTGAGCAAAAACTACAGAAAGGATCTGAATGAAATTTGGTGAATAGTAGTAGTAGGACATTCTGGAATAACACATTGGCACTTTTTATCCCGGAATCCCCACGGGATCGGGATTTACGGGGGAAAATCCTCCCACGCGAACGAAGAGGGTAGAAGCTAGTGAGAGATAAGTTAGAAATGATAATTACACCTACTTATAAAAACGAACGTGTCATCCAGCCAGTTGCTTGATTTTACGAGGGTTATAGGTACCATCCGACTATGGCCTTAACTTGTAAGCAATACCTTGTATGGTCTCAATATTTACGATTATAAAGACAAAGCTAGGTTATAAAATTTACTTTCTTTCATGGTATCTACAATAAAGGAGAACAATACTACCATCACTATCCATTTTATTGATCCCGAAGATGACACTCTTGATGTGGTTATTCCCATGGTCTATGTTTTTCATTGATATTTGTGCGATATCCTCCGACACGCATGCCATATCGGTTAGGCAATTTGGCGGTACACGGAATCGCAAAGCTGATCGGTATGTGGTGGCGAATGTAAATGTTTAATTAAACATAAGTATAAAGTGAAAGGCTTACCATTGAATGGACGGCGACATCGTAATTATTCCAAGAACTTGGAATGCACATTCTCTTGTGTACTGCATGCGTCAGATCTCTCGAGAACTACAAAATCCGGGAGACGAATTTGTATTACGTACTTGCGGTTTAGTTGTTCTACTTGTTTCATTTAAGGAAATGTCAAATGTGTTTTAATTTTTGTTATGGTTCGGTTTAAAGATAATTATAAGTTTTTAAGCTAACGGTATCTTAATCTGTACATAAACGTCCACTCGCAATGACTTCAGTAAATCCCAATCTCGTAGACTTCCTGGATAAAAAGTACCTAGCGCTATGACCTCTATCTTTAGTGAAAGTCCCATTAAAATCGGTTTAGCGATTCTAGAGATCACCCCCGGACAAACGGAGACATACAGACAAAATTACATATAATACATTACAAAGATGAGCGCGTCTTTTTCTATAGCAGTCAAAGATTATACACTCTCTTACATCAGTCGATGTTGGTAGCTATTAAACGGCACTTGAAAGACCAATGTAGCGATTACAACTATCGTACATACTATTTTAATTACCCTGAACCTTACTTGCGTTCTCTCTTAATTAGCTTAACATAATTAATGTAAACAATACTCAATGATTCTTGGAATTAAACAAAAACAGCGGTCAACGGCACCTAGTCTACTCAGTTAGGTAAAAAAATAATCGTATTAATAGTTGATATGTGAGTTTTATGTTCTTATTCCAATGGAATAAGGTTCAGTTTCATTTGGTTTTGTCTAAGAATTGTCACTTTGACACACACGGAGTGTCGGGCCGGGAGATAATTGATGAGCTGTCGTTCTGTCAACCACCTGACGGTTTCGTTGTGATGATAGAAATGTTGCTCGTTGTCTTGTATCAAGCTTATATTAGAATCAGTATTTTTTGCTCTATGAAGTCATATGAATCGAAATTAAATTAGATTTTTTTTTCGGTGGAAGTTTTCGTCGGCTGCCTTAGTATAAAAAATTGGCCAAGTGCGAGATAGATTCGCCCATGAAGGATTCCGTAGTAACTAGGTACGCCAAATTACTTTGTTTTTCATAGTGGTTATATGAATTACAAAGTTATATTTGCAATTTTAGAAAATATGGTATATCTCAAAAACCGCTGACCCGATCTCGATCAAACCAATTTTGGTTGAAAGTTCACATTAAGATCTACAGCAGGTTTTTTTTTTAGTTTTTTCACTCAATTATTATAGAAGTTAGAGGGGGGACGACGACACACATTTTACCACTTTGGAAGCGTATATCTTTTGAACGATTGACTTTATGAAAAGGTGGTTTTAGAAACTCAATGTCATTTTTAAAGGCCTGTCTACAAATACCAGACACGCATAGGTTTCATGAAAAAATTATTTTCTGTTTCAGTTCCATGTATGGGTAGCCCCCTTAATTTTAATTTTTTTTTTCTTAAAATCTAAAAGCGGTTTACAGAATACATCTACCTACCAAGTTTCACATGTCGCTGCCCGGCAAAAAAAGTGACATAACATAAAAATGACTAATTCGAGATAAAGAGACTTTTAAGATTTTTTACTAAGTATTTACTACATCGATAATGTAAAATTATAGAAGTTAAATAACTGAAAAAATTATTTACAAATAGTATATTTGTGTATATAAACATACTATCTTAAAAGTCTCGTTATCTCGAATTAGTAATTTTTATGATATGACACTTTTTTGCCGGGCACCGATGTATAGTCCTAATAGTTTCGGAATAAAATGGCTGTGACATACGGACGGACATACAGACATGCTGAAACTATAAGGGTTCCGTTTTTTACCATTCGGCTACGGAACCCTAAAAAGGGTGAATTAATATTAAATTGAGACTTGAAAGGCTATCATCAACTGTTGCCCGGGGTCTTGATGCTGATGAGCAGGCGATGTTGTTGAATCTCTGACGATTATCGAATGCGAAATTAATTGAAAATGGTCAAATTCGAGCATAAATCTATCATCTAAAATGCCTCCAGGCGATACGATCTGACGGGGTTACGGTAATTTTACTGTTTAACGTATTAACGAAATATCGCAGCACCGTAACGTAAGGGCAGTCATTAGAAGTCTGATACTTCCTTGACTTCCACTCAGAGCGGGAGATTTAGATGATTTTCCCATTACACCAGAAAAAATGCATAAATACGACAGGTATGGTAATGATGGGCGCAGTAGATGAGCAACTGGGTGCGGCTTTGCGTGTCGCGGGTTCGATTCATACACAGAACATGCAATTTATTTTATACTAGCTGCTTCCTGCAAATTCGTTCGCGTTGGAGGATTTTCTGCGTAAATCTGTATCCCGTGGGAATTCCGGGGAAAAGTCTATGTGTTATTCCAGGATATCAACTATCTACTTCCCAAATTTCATTAAAATCCATCCAGTAGGTCCGGAGATTAGCTTGTACAAACAGACAAACACACAGACTTTTTTTATTTATTTTTCCACGTTACCGTTTCTTAAGGCCGTGCGCGCACTGCGTTGCGTTTTGGAAACGCAAAATCTGTGAAGTATGGAGTGTCATAGAAGTGCGCGCACTGCGGTGGAATAAACGCGTGCGGTAGAGTCACCGGTGGCCCCGGTCATTCTACCGGTGCGGTAGAACTACCGCAATTGCGGCCACCGCAAGGCAGTGCGCGCACGGCCTTACCCACCTTAATCATTATTATATGTATAGATATAGATTGTACGGCCTAAAGATTTCGTTTCGGATCAGAGTGTTTGTGAAGTTTGTATATACGCATTCATGATACAGGAGATATTTCTAGTGTAGGGCTTGTTTTTTGTAAAAAAAAAAACTACAAGATTGGTCGTAGCAAAGAAAATCTATTCAGGTGGACATTTATTAATGACTCTGTCTTGGAGTATAAATGTGGAGATGCTATCTACACACCATGGCGCAATTACCTGTCCTGCGAGTCTTGCCGATTGTTCACTATAGGACTTGATGGAAGCTTCCGACTGTGCAAACCTTGTTTATTTATTTAAACTTTAAGTGCAATAGTGTTACCTATCTGGGCGAACTTAATGCAGCAAGGTATTCTCTACCAGTCAATCTTTGGGTTAAAAAAAATACATTGTGGTAGGTATACAAGAAAATGGAATGAAATAATATATATATATATAATACTAATAAAATACATAATATATGCTAATAACAATAAACTAATAAACACGATGCTTTATAATAATCTTTCTGATTAAGAGAGCTCATAATAATTATGACGAAGACCAAACTAAGAATAACAGTCCCTTAATGGTTTCTAATTTTACGCGGGCATCTTCTATTAGGCCATTTGCCATCGACGCGCTTCAAAGAATAAGAATAACAAACAAAATTACCTACCACTTCACGATTTTAAGCTCTAATGAGCTTTTCGTAAACATTCCTATTGGAAAAATGTTTATATCCTGTGTCGGATTAGATGTCAAATAATACCAGATAATGTTTAGTTTAATTTATTAGACATTAATTATTATTTATTCGACATTAATTGTTATTTATTTGACATTGAATTAATATCTAATTGACATTCATTTGACAACTAATCGCCATCAAGTTGATAATTAATTTACATTTAATTGTCGTTTAGTTTAAGTTACTTGGAATGTACGTGGATGTTTTTGGGTTTTTATTGTTGTACATGTATACTGTTTCTAAATGATGACATAATATTTTTCTTTGTTTGTATTTTATTTAAGTTGTATGTACTTTAAAAGAGACGTTGACCTCTGAGTTTGTTTCAGTGTTTCTTCTCAGAGTAGTGAGTTAGGAAACACCGGCCTGATCTAGTTTACTTAAAACATTAAAAAAATACGTATAAAAGTGTTATTTATAACCAATTTACAAAATAAGTATTTCAATACATTATTTCATTTCATTACTGCTCCGATTTATAATTTTTTTAATGTAATTGCAAATTAAAACACAACGTAATCTGTTTAATGAATAAATAAATAATATATTCCACATTGGGCACCCACCTAAGCGGTTATTGACTGAATATCGTTAGGTGCCATATGCAAAATAGCTCAGCTGTGCCATTTGTGGAGTACATCGTTTAAACAAGGATGCTTCAATATCTCTACACTACTTTTCCGCTGTTTTTTTTTTTCTAGTTGAGTTATTAACTGCCTTTCTAAAGTCTATTATATCGGGGGCACGTCATAATTAACGATCTAATAGCTTAGGCTGCAGATGAGTGCATCGTGTTGAGCGGATTAATGATATATTAGATACAGTTACTTATGACTTATGAGTAAAGAATGTAACAGGATGTGACTCAAAAGAACCGGTCTAGAATAGAGCTAAATATTTTTTTAGACTTATTGATTCATTCCTGAGATATCGTTCTTTCACCGTTTAACAGTAGAAATATTTGCATGTTTTATTGGCGTTTAAATGTTTTTTTTTTTTTCCGTGGTAAAATCATTAAATAAGTCCTCTCACCCCGGGCAGGGCCGAAGGGACTGTTAGACTTGTACTGACTAAAATCCACGGTGTTCCTTCAATAGCCCTTTACGTTCCGGGGTCACGGTAATGAGATAAGTCCCACGACCCCGGCAGGCTTCGGCCCTCTACAGGGGGGGGGGGGGGGGGGGGGGCGTCATGTTGCTGACGCTCTTTGAGGCGCGCGTGAAACACAACGAGCCGTCGACCCGGGCATGGTCCATGGTCGGACAGCGAGTTGCCCTTTACTCGCTGTCCGCATGCCCGCGCCTACGGTGGCCGGAGATCGTCGGCCGATGTCCGACGCCGTGGGCGTCTACCACTGCGGCTGGGCTGGAGGGAGGACGCCATCCTCTCCCTCACGCGGCCCGCCTCCTCCTTCGATAGCATGACGTTTAAATGGTTTGGGCAATATTTGTCACTAAGCAAAAATCAAACTAGTAAATACTAACGAAAGACGTTTGAGCGTCAATATGACATGTGATCGAGAGGTCACGGGTTCGAACCCCACCCATTACACTATTGCCGTGAACCCACTCCAGACACAAGCACATTTAGCTTAGTGGGAGGGGTTAACAAGATTGCTAGTAACGTGAATTCTACCCACTTTGCAGTAATTTAGAAAAAAAGTGTTTGTTTTTAACCGACTTCTAAAAAAGGTTCTCAATTCGGATGTTTGTGTTTTTTTTTATGTTTGTTCGGGCAAGCGACGGAGCTATCTCCGACGCTTGCCAACCGATTTGAAAAATTCTTGTTAGAAAGGGTCAAAGGCCCAAATGATCCCATGAAAATTTTATCGAAATCGGACAAGCCGTTTCTGAAAAATCAACAAAAGTCTAAAAAAATATGTATATTGATGATCTTTTCGTTTACTCTGCATTGCGTTTTTAGTTAGCGCATAACTCCGTCATTTACGAACCGAAACAGTAGAGCTGATGGTGAAATACCAGAACTCCTCAAAAATTAACGGCTTTGCATTGGGAAAAGCAATATTTTGTAAAGGGTGATAAGTAGTTGACATTATGGCTTTTGTAGCTAGATTAATTACAAACTGACCCACTAAAAAGCGCGAAAATAAAAACTTTTTTGCAAAAATTAAAATTATTTTTGGCTTTGTAGTGTTTTGATATGGAAGTCAGTTTTATTTTTTGCAAAAAAGTTTTTATTTTATCCTTTTTTCACATCAACACGGAGCAGCGGTTTGATGTGTTTTTTGGTGTGAAATAGTTGCGGGGTTAGATAGTGACCTAAATTTCTTTAATTTTGCAAAAAAAATCTTTCACTAATTCTAATGTAGTACTGTAAGTGCTATTATCGTAATTTTTCGCTTGATGTATAATTAGGACCCATCGATTTAATGTTTGATCCGTTCTGTTTGCTATACACCTGGTATTTATAAAATCATAATAATACCAGTAGAAGATAGCATCCAAAATGTAACAGTATACTAAATCTACGACCATGTTTCGTTCTACGAATAATTACAATTCAAATATCTGATCACCTTACAAGATGTTTTGAATGCTAACAGACTAAGCCTTTCGGCTGTGCACCAAATTTTTTGCATAGTTTTTTTATCATGAGATCTAGAATCTAACCTGTGTACAATAACCGTGTCTTGGTCTTATGTTTGGACATGAGGCTAAGCGAATGATTTTTTAATTGAGTATGACATGTAAAATTCTCAAGAGGTAAAAAAACTTTTGTTTGATGAAATTCTAAGGAGGTATTTAATGAAATAATAATGATATGATAACTGTTCTCTGTTTTTGTGATGACGTTAGATCTCGCCATAATCATAGTATAAATAAAAACAACTTCTTATATGTAAATGTTATTATGATGTAAATGAATATTTCAGTGATAAATAAAATAAATATGTAAAATATAGTATCATAAAATTGTATAAAATCTATGTAGGAGTAGTTTAAGTTATATACATTTTAATTATAATAGCCGTCTTCCTGTATTTTAATTTTCTGTGCCCGACAGGGTCCACAATGACCTGTAAACTATGTATATCTTGTATGTACCTACCACCTAGTTCACATTGTGGAACGCAATAAATGATTGAGTATAGTATGCCAAGCCTTTTCTCAACCACATGTTATGTGTTTAAATGTCTTCAGAAATGCATTTCCACCCAGAACGGGAGAAGTCATTCCATGATTTTCCCAGCCAGAGAAAAAAAAAGGTGCATAAAAAACTAAGTAGATAATATATTCTAAGTAAAAGTTTTATTACAATTATACGTGTAACGGAAACCCCATATCTATCCAAAAGGGCTGAAGACAACATCTGGTATGGAGTCTCTATGCACAGTTTCAGCACAAAATAACTGACTCAAAGAATTAACAAACACAAACAAACAAACAAACAAAAAAAAAAAAACAAAAAATAACAAACGTGTCACAGCACTACGAGGGTCAATAACTTTCCACGTCACTTGCCAATAACACGATAATTCTCTGCGTTCTTCTTAATTTGAAAAATTCGGTCTCTGGTATCAGTGTATTTGAATTTGTAATAAATGTGTGAAGTATAATAGAAATTTCAATACATTGATATCAGAGGCAGAATTTACAAATTAAGAAGAACGAAGAGATTCACCTTGTTATTGGCAAGTGACGTGGAAAGTTATTGACCCTCGTAGTGCTGTGACACGTTTGTTATGATTGCATGAGTGTATGCGTCTGCGTAAGGATATTGTATGACTCACATACGTTTTGCGTTTTGTAAGGATAACTATTTTATATAAAAAAATCTAGGTTTGTTTTCAATTTATTTAGTTACGGATGTTGTTTTAGACTTATAATTTAATATTCTATTTGGGGTGTCTGAGGTATTGCGCTTAATCTGTTACACCTTGTATAGAAGGAAGAATGAATAAAATCAGAAGTATGAAAATATTTCCAATAAATTCAAAATACTTGGCGAGGGTGCTGTCAGATTTACGGGTACGTACCTACGGTCAAAGAAGTAAAGATGACAACCAGGACCAACGCCTTAACGTGTTTTCCAAAACTCTTACGTCTGTTCTTATTAAGCCAACAGATTCAAGCATTATTTAGCCGTTTGCTCTAGCATATTACTTATGATAGTATTGAATTATGGTGTTCTAGTTAACCATATTAAAGAAAATTTGAAGAGTTATGACACTAAAAGTATATTTTTTTAATCACAGGATCCTACTGCCCTATTGATAATTTGATCGGCGAAAAGAACCAATACATAAATTCTGACCCAGCATCGTATTATCGTGTTAACGATAGGCCAACAGCGCAACCTATTGTATTTCGGCCACACAGTACGCAGAAGTGTCGAAAGTTTGGAAACACTGATTTTGGTTGGAGCACCGAAGGCAAAAAATCATGCGGTCGTTCACACAGAAAAAGGTGGAAGGATCAAGGAGCTCGTTGTCCTTCAAATACTATATAGTCGTGATCATAAGAGACGTGCTGGGTAAGAACCGGTGGAGGCAGATCATTCACTCCAGATGCAACCCTGATGTTGACTACCATCCTCAAGCATGAAGGGCCGACGGGAGAGAGAGAACCTTATTGCTAAGCAATGTGGGTAATCAATCGGTTATTTATTTATTTATTTAAGAAGTATATTATATACATATAATATGACAGAAAATCGTAGGCCATACAAAAAGTATATGGTAAGCAATACAGAATGAACTCGACAGCTGCACTTGTACTCTAAGTAAAAGTAATTTAAAATTCACAATTTAATCTCAAAATTCTCTAAATTAAGGTCTCATCATTACCACAACTTTCATAATAGTAAAAACTTTTCTTATTTCATAGAAACTAACTACTGCGTGCGATTTCGTTCGCGTGAAACAGTTTTTTTTTTTCGGATAAAAATGTAGCTTTGTTACTCAGGAATAATGTAGCTTTCTGTTGGTAAAAAGATTTTCAAAATCAGTTCAGTAGATCCAGAGATAACTTTCTCCATACTCCCACGTGAGATAATGAAAAGACGGTATGACATACTTTTCCCCGCGCTAAATGTAATCCTAAAGACACGGTTATTTCCATCGTTCAAATCTAGATTCTTCGAGGCATTTGCTGTGATAACGATCTATTAATAATTAAATGGTTTTAGTTATTAATGAACTCAGCAGGGTGTGTATCCGTTCATTCAAGAACCGCAGTACTGTTACCAAGAAAATGCGAGTTCCTTCTTGCTATTTTGGCAGTTTTAAGAACATGAATCTGGTACTAATAAATATCTAAGATAAACTCCGACCCATTCAGAGTGTTAATTGTAATAAACGGTAATTAATCGACATTAGCGCGGTCCGTGTGGCCGTAAGTATTATATTAAAAGATTTGTCTTTTGTGTACGTTTGCATGGTACGCTACGATACGTCAGAATTCTAGGAGTCGTTATGAAGTTTACATTTTGTCATTGAAAATGCAAGGATGATGGTAGAGGGAGGGGAAACGGAATAGAGGAAAGAGATAACAGGATTGGGCTGCCCTACACTAACTAAAAAGCCGCTAACTTCAAAAAGTACTTTTCTAGTAAACGTAAAAATAAGTGGGAAATGATTTTTCTACAAAACTACGCTATCTAGGACGATGGCTGTAAATTATTTTTGTGGTCATAGTTTCTGTGCACAATATATGACTCTTTGTAAATATTAATTATTTTTATTGTGTTATATTTTAATATTGTATAATATATAGTATTGTTGTTTAGTCGCTTTTTAACTAAGGAAGTGACAAAAATTATGTGGTTTAAGTGCTCGGCAAAATTGCTGTATCTCAAAAAGTATTAATCGTAGGAAAATGATTCTTAGACTAAAATATAGAGAATCGAAAGTAGTTTAAGGTTACATTAAAAAGTGAAAAATGATCTTATGTGGCTTAACGGCCTTTTAGTTAGTGCAGGGCAGTGGGAGAAGAATGATTTGGATAAGAATGGTTGACAGAGAAAAATGGAATCGTGTTTTCACGTCCTGAAGTAACTTTTATATAGCATTAATATAAATATGTATTTTAACTCTATTTATGCATATATTTGTTTATTATATAATTATAGTTTAATTTATTAGCTAAGTATGTTTTATTTATCGTAATTAGTGTTTATACACACTGTGTCTATCATCTCCTCTTCAACTCTCCTGTCGCAGGTCTGCTGGAAGAAATTTCTTAGGAAATAAGCAGCACCTTTGTGCTCTTTTGTCTGTATTTATATGTTTTTTCTTTTGTAAGTGTCATGTATGTACATAAATAAATAAATAAATAAACATGGGATAAAGGCACTGAATGTGATGATGGTTTTGTAATTGGCTGTCGTTTTGATTATCTTTTGGTTGTGAACTTAAAACTACTTAACTATGTTTTTAAAAGTATTTGGCCGTTGCAAAGTCTTGCATAAATACTCAGGCATTAAATAAAATAAATAATAATAAACTTTATGTTGCAAAAAACATGACGATGCAATTATGCAAGACCGGTGTCCGATTTTCTGCCTTCTGACTACTCGTAACGATTGTCGTAGTTGTAAAACACGACAGATGTAAGACAGGCGATATAATATTCTAGTCTTCTAGTAGATATATTAGAATCAATTGCTGTTCGTTAGTCTAGTCCAGGGATGGAGAACCAATGTCACGCGTGCCACTGATAGCACGCGACATAATGTTTTGGGCACGTCACCGATCACGAAATTCATTATGCACTATGAAAAAATCTGAAGTAGGTATTTTATGACGAGCGACCGCAAGCGACCCTACGCTACAGAGTTTTCGATGAGAAATATTGTAAAATTTACCTTTTTGTGGTAATAAAAGGGTTTTGAGTTGATACTAATGTTATTATTTTCCAATACAAAAGTCAAAATTATTTGACGGTACGTTTATGATATCATTAAAAATTTCTTTACAAAAAATGGCACATTGATAAATAAAGGTTCGCCTACCCTGGTCTAGTCAAACCTCAAAAAATGCTGAACTGATTTGGCTAATTGTGATTTAAATATATTTGTGTAAGTCTATAGAAATATTAAAAAACGTGAAAATACGGAAAAGAAATGGCGGTCAGTTCGCCAGTTAGTAGTTAATATATGATACCCGTAATTTGTCGTATCGTGTTGAAAAGTGGAGTCGCGTCGATTGGCGGAAGCAAGCACATGCTGGCACAACATGTGACAATGTAGCAGGTGGCGGCCATCTTGCCTATAACCTCCAGTTGTTGTCAACCAGTGGGTCCATAGCCTAAAATAATTCTAGGCATCAGTCCGACTAGATGTTCACTTGTAACCTAGTTTATTTTGTGTTTATAGATTTTCTTTGTTAAAGATTAGGATTTTTTTTTTATTTTAATGGAGCCTTAGCCTTTAGGCTAAAATAATAAGATTATAGGTAAGTAGTTTTTACTTTTCGGTGAATTTATTTAGAGTGATGTTATAAACTAACTGAGCCCGTGACTTCCTTCGTGTGGGAGCTGCTACTACCTACGCGTTACCTATAGTCTCCTCAATCTTTTAGTGAAAGACCGTAAAATCGGTACAGCCGTTTCAAAGATTACCCCGGACAAATAGACAGACAAACCAAAATTTATGTGTTTTAATAGTACAGTACACAGTTCTGTGAAGACAGACATTTCAATTTAATTTACATGTATGTATATATAATATTATAAATTCCATGGTTATAAGTTGTATAGGTGGATGACTGGAACCGTATGACCCAATAGGTTGAAGGTATCTAGATGCAAATTTAGATCAAGCAATACTAATTCTGTGAGATAGAAAATAAAGTACATAACCATAAAATAAAAAAATAACAACCAAATAACTAATGAGGGTACATAAATAATGACAGTTTACCTGTTTGTACCTAAAAGTCCACAGTTATAGAAAAAGCAACCTATGTTTTTCTAATTCTTTGATTAATATTCTAAATAGGTATGCAGACGACAGTACAGTTTCTGAGAGATATGTGTCCAGCGCGCGAGCTGGTGGGTCACAGATCCGGTCTCTCCGTGAGGACATGGTCGGGCGCTTGAACTTGACCTTGAAGGCTGTCTCCGAATGGGGCGATGCCAACCTGGTCAAGTTTAATGCAGCTAAGACCCAGGCGTGTCTCTTCTCCGCAAAAAGGAGCCAATTTGAACCGGCTCCTACTTTCCGAGGTGTAACTGTGCCGATAACCGACCGTATCGAGCTTCTGGGGGTAACATTAACTTCTACCCTCAATTTTGGCCCGTTTATCGAGGCTAAGGCTCAACTAGCATCAAAAAAGTTGGGAATCCTAGCAAAGGTGAGACGGTACTTCACACCCGAACAGTTGCTCAATCTCTATCAAGCCCAGGTTCGGTCGTGTATGGAGTACTGCTCTCATCTTTGGGATGGATCTGCTAAATACCAACTGGACGCGCTTGAGTCTATCGAGAAGCGGGCCAAAAGACTCATTGGCAATGATGCACTGGTCGAATCAAAGCTCCAGAGCCTTGAACATCGACGACGAGTTGCAAGTCTATCGGTTTTCTATCGGTTACATTTCGGGGAGTGTGCGATGGAATTACACAATCTAATTCCACCAATCCCGTTCCATCATCGGACTACGAGACAAACGGCGAAGCGCCATCGTTACATGGTGGACATCCCACGAACCTATTCTAAATAAAAAAAAAAAAATAATAACTCTCGACTTATGCTCGATTTCATCATTAACGAATTGGAGAAGTTGATTAAAATTATAGTTCACTCGTACCTTTTTTTCCGGTTGGGAAAATCATTGAATGACTGACTGACCTGTTCCTTCAGCTGCTCTTGCGTTCCGGGAAACATTTATAGAACATTTATATTCATGCAACCCCGGATGATTTAGCTACTTATGCAACCGACTTGCGTATAATTTATATTTATTTTTAGGTAGATAACTTAACCTATAATTAATCTTTCTCATAATCAAATAACAGTTGAGGGTATACATTTTTTATGGAATAAGTTTTAAATTATCCGCAATACGGAGGACGAAATTAAATAGATTTTTTTAAGCGTTAGGGCCGGTTGTTCAATCCTCAGATAAAAAGTCAGATAACTATTTTATGAATAGAGTTATCTCGCTGTTTAACTGACTGATAATTGTTCGCCTATTTTTCAATCGTTATTTATTCCATGGATAACTATCTGACCGAATATTTAATCCCTGGCAACTCTAACTTCGGAGAGTTGAAACAAATATATTGCTTAAACAAGCGTTAGAGCAGGATAGACTATTGTATTCATTTCCTGTCAAGCAAGTGTGACTCACTCGTGTTATTTTGTGGTTACCTATGGTATTTGGTTCGACGATGCGACGTCTAGTTATTTTGATATTTTCAATTACTCTGATTTTATTGCAATTTGTAGCATCGCATCGCAATGCAATCTCTAAAAAACTTTTTACCAAAAAATTAAACCGACTCCCAAAAAACACTGCAAAGTGAAAAATAACTTTAATTTCGGTAGTCGGTGTCTTTAGTTTTGTATTTTCGTTTTTGGCACCGACTTCCGAAATTAAAGTTATTTTTCACTTTGCAGTGTTTTTTGGGAGTCGGTTTAATTTTTTGGTAAAAAGTTTTTATTTCACTCTTTTTAGTTGGTCTATTTTTAATTTACCTAGTTACAAGAGCCTAATTATCAACTACTTATAACCTTTTACAAAATATTGCTTTTCCCAATGCTGGGCCGTTAATTGTTGAGGAGTTCTGCTGGTACTTCACCTTCAGCTCTTCATCACCATATGCATTGTGACGAGCATAAAGTGCGTAACATCCATATTCAAGTAATCGAATCGCAATCCACTCAATACTTATTATTAAGTAGTTTCGGCGGCCATCTGTGGTCTTCATCATCAGTTCCACTTCCTCAAATGGTACTTTTTGAGAGCAACTGCACAAGTTACTATAATAAATACCCAAAACGACATAGGTGTGCCTATAATATTTGAAGAGTTCCCTCGATTTCTCCAGGATCCCATCATCAGATCCTGACGTTTATGAAAATGGGACCAATATCGAAGTATACCCTTTCAATCAAAAAAAGAATTTTCCAAATCGGTTCAGCCGTCTTCGAGTAATCGATGATCATACATTAAAAAAAAAAAAAAAAAATATACGCGTCGAATTGATAACCTCCTCTTTTGGTCGTCGGTTGAAAAGAGAGCGAAAGTTGGCCTTAGAGATGCTATAGTTTCTGTAACTTTTTTTACAACACGGCATATAGTGGAGCTATGAATGCCACCAAAATCACCAACAGTTATGTAGAAACTCCCAGTGGCATAAAACCACAGTGTAATTAGTAACTGTAACATGGGTGGGATACACTGGTTTCTGTAACAAATAAAAGCGCACAGGTAAGTATTAGGTGGGCGCGTGGGTACCTATTATTAGGTTTTGCACGTGGTAGTTTTTTTTTAGCTGAACCCAACATCATAAGTCACAAAACTGACCTTTGTGTTTCGTGCTTGATTTTATCTTCTATCAGGGCAAGCAAATATACCACAGATTCTTTTAAAAGTCTGAATCGGCGATGAAATTCTTTTGAATCCCACTCATTGTAGTGATCAGGCCTAGATCTGACGATTCTTACTTTTCTTTCAGGTAGATTTATATATTTATATATTATGGCCTTTTATTCTATTGCCAGATCGTCAATAATATCGAAAATATACATAATTATTATCACTTCGCTGGTTGTTTAAACAATAACCTCAAACCAAATGATTTTTTACGTTACGTCAACGTCAAACTTACCGATCGAATAAGCGGTTATTGGTCGGTCGAAGCGGCAGATAGATTTATTCCTCAGTTAGCGGAGTTATTCCACGGATAAGTCTTATCCGACTATTGAAATATTCGATATCTTGCTATCTGTCGAATAAAAGCTATCTGTTTGTTTATCTGGGGATTGAACAACCGGCCCTTAGTCTTATAGGGCGGGAATATTTATTGTTTACATCTGTGTTACACAGTGGAGAGGAGTTCGTGGCTACATAATTGAAATTGAAAAACTTTTTTCGGACGAAGCAACATACAATACAAAATTATAAAGTAACATTATAAGAAAGGAAAGAAAATCGTAGAGCATGCAGTCCACATCGAAAGGGTTATACCAACTCAGCATTTGCTGGGCGGAAGACACCCAGCGCTGGTTTTCTGTTGTGATATTATTAAGGTGAATAAAAGAAAAATAACCTGACATTTTCTATGTAATAGCTGTAATTTGGTAATTTAATGTGACTTTTAATTTGTATTTAATTTGATAATTTCACATTATTTAATAATCATAATCATAATCATAATCATTTATTTGCTAAAACATGGTATAAAAGATGGTAATGTTAATAATGTGTACAAACATGTTTTGCTTAATAGATATAAGCGTGCAAATACATGCATAATGAAACTATCACTCATCATGCGATTTTATGTTCCAGGAACTCCTTAACACTGTAAAGACTATTAGCAGAGAGCCATTTGTATAATTTATTTTTAAACATTCTTGTATTTAATGTTTTTAATTCATTTGGTATTCTATTGTAAACCTGGACACACATAAACATACAGCTTTTATTATATTTCGCAAGCCTTGGAAGGACATCTAACACGAGCCTGTAGGGGTCGCGCCTGCTGCGAGAATACACCTCGCTTGCTTTCGCAAACAATTCCCTATGCCTCCACACAAATAAACAAATTTCAAAAATATAAAGAGACGGTAGTGGTAACAAATCAAGTTTTTTAAACATCGGCCTGCAAGATTCGTCGGGCTTAAGGCCACATAATGCCCTTATGCATCTCTTTTGTGAGACAAATGCTCTATTTTGATCAGTGCTGTTTCCCCACATAATTAAGCCATAGCGTAGCACTGATTCAACATATGCATGATATGTTGTTATAGACGTTTTAATGTTTGTTATTTTCCTAATCTGTTTCAGTGCATATACCAACTTATTAATTCGTTTGGATACTGTATCAACATGTGCTTTCCAGTTGATGTCTTGATCTAAGGTTACTCCTAAAAACTTCGTTTGCGTTACTTCGTGAATTTTATGTATATTCATTTTAATATTATGTTTTGCATTATTTGATTTATTAAATTGTATATAAACGGACTTTTTTAGATTTATGGATAAGTTATTTTCCTTAAGCCATTTTATCAGTCTTTCAATAATATTATTAATTTCTGTCTCGTGGTCTTTAATTGTATTACTTTTTTATCAGATGTCACAATAATAGAAATATCATCAGCGAATAGTATACATTTATGATTAGTTATAGTAGTGATAGAATTTATGTACAATAGGAATAAAATGGGCCCTAATATACTTCCTTGTGGGACACCTTGTTTATTGAATTTGAATGCAGAATAGTGAGATGTCATATTGTTTCTTGTATCCTTTTTAGTAATAGTAATGCGTTGTTGTCTATTACTTAGATATGATGTTAACCATTGAAGGGTAATGCCTCTAATCCCAGTTGCCTCCAATTTCTGTAATAACATGTCATGAGAGACTAGATCAAAGGCCTTAGATAGGTCGAAGAACAACCCTGTGGTAAGATAGTTCTTGTTAATATTCGTTAATACTATTTTTATGAGACTGTAGATAGCTAACGTTGTGGATTTAGTTTTTTGGAAGCCAAACTGTTCTTTCCTAATAATGTTAAATTTATTACAAAATTCAATCAGTCTTTTATACATACACTTTTCGAAGATTTTAGATAGAATAGGTATCAAAGTTATTGGGCGATAGTTGGTAATTTCTGATTTTTCACCGGTTTTATAAAGCGGTTTAACAATTGACAGCTTTAGTGCTTCAGGAAAAATGCCAAGTGAGAATGATAAATTAATTAAATATGTCAAAATTTCAATTAGTTCATTAGTAGATGCTTTAATGATTTTAGTGTTAATTTCGTCATAACCTTCGGAGTTTGTGTTATTCAGTGACATAATCTCTGCTCTAACTTCGTTTTTGGACACAGGTTTAAGGAACATCGAATGGACTATTGAACATTCGTTACTGTTTATTTTTGCTCCTTTACTCGAAGATTGTGCCATATTAGTATAGTGGTTATTGAAAGCTGTTGCTATTTCTACAGGATCTGAAAGTACCGTGTTATCAAGTAGAATATTTTCTATGTTGTCCCTATCGTTATTGTTCCCGATTTCATCCTTTATTACTCTCCAGACAGCTTTACATTTGTTTTCACTATTGTTTATATATTTGATGTTTGCTTTCTTTTTTGAAATGTAAACGCATTTCTGTAAGATCTTTGAATATTGTAAATATTTAGTTTTATTTCGTAAATTTTTGCTCTTATAATATTGATAGCGCAGAGATCTTTTTGTTTTGCAACTTTGTTTTAGACCTTTGGTTATCCAGTTCTGTTTCTTTTTACTATTAGCATTTACTTTCACCTTTATTTTTGGGAAACATAAATTATAGAACAAGCCTAACAATTCGTGAAAAGTATTGAATGCTATATTTAAGTCTTTCTCACCATAGACCTCCGACCATGACACGTTTCGTAAGCATTCCTTAAATTTCTGGATATTAATCAAGCTATAATCCCTTTTGTAGAAAAAATATGTTGTCTGGTTTTGTATCTTATGTTTCAAGGGAAAACTCAACATTTGTGCTGTGTCATGATCTGACAGGTGAAGAGGCATTACAGTAGCATTAGCATTAGGAATGTTACTGAGAATGTGATCAATACAGGAAGACTTACGAGTTGGACAATTAATATGTAGTTTTAGGTTATAATTATATGCGAGTTCTTGTAGTTGAATAGTAATATTACTGTTCTGGAGAGTATTAATGTTTAAGTCACCTGCCAAGACCACATTTATTTTGGAATTATATTTTTTGAATACGTGATATAAAAGACTGTTTAACTTACTCAAAAATTGGATGGGGTCAGACTGGGGTGTCCTATATACACAAATAATAATCAGCTTAAGATGTGTCAGTTCTATGCCGCATGCTTCGAAAATATTTTGTGTTGCATACGTATTTAGAAAAGGTAACTCTTTAAAAACGAGGTTTTTTTTAAGCAGAATACACGTACCCCCCCTTTGTTTATCTCTGCAGAAGTTAGCCGTCATATTGTAACCATGGATTTTAACATGGGATTCATTACCTTTTTTTATAAATGTCTCGGAAAGACATATTGCGTCTGGACTATTATTCATCTCCTGGAGTTCCTGCAAGGTTAGTTCAAGGAGTTCCCTTTTGGATAGGATACTGGCAATATTTTGATGCAATATTTTAAAATTATGATGTATTACAGATGGCGGAGTTATGGGCACGAAAAAACTTTAAATTATTTTTTATTACCGGAAAATAGTACGGGATAGTTCCTTTTTGGGGTTTCTCAGTCGGATTTATTTCTGATTTTTGTTGACTGAGGCTAATGCGATCAAAATAGAACGGAATTGTTCCTTTTTTAGGTTTATTAAGTTTGGCGTTTAATTTAAGACTTGATTTGTTACTCCGTGTCCGTTTTACAAGGTTTCTAGGATTTAAATAATTTTCATTATAATCGTTACAGTCAATTAGGTAATTAATTTTTATACACAATTCGGATATCTTATTAGATTGGCTTTCAAGAAATTTACATTTTTTATAGTTTATACATAAATTTTTGATACGATTATTAAGTTTATTAACATCTAGATACTCATTTTTAAGCACATTTAGTACAATGATCATATTATTACAAAATGTATCGAGTATAGTTTGTAATTGGGATAAGGTATATTTTAAATTGTAATCGTTTTCTCCTACACATATCACAAGTTTATCATTAGGATTCAACTTAGCATAACGGCAGCTCATTATTATTTGATTACTGAGTGCATTTGGTTTCGTATTCGCGATAATCCTATACTTTTATTTTATTTTTTTATAAATTTAATTGACTTTCAATATATCTTTGAGTCTTTTTGTAAGTAAATTTCTCCATTTGTGTTTTAAATTAGGAAGCCGAGCAATTGTTTGAATTTGTGTATTTTTATTAACCGACTTCAAAAAAAGGAGGTTAACAATTCGTCTTGCACTTTTTTTTTAATTTTTTTTTTATGTATGTTACCTCATAACTCGGAGACGGCTGGACCGATTTGAAAAATTCTTTTTGCGTTTGAATGGGTATAGTTTCTAGTTGGTCCCATTGTTACGAAATCAGGATCTGATGATGGGATCTTGGAGAAATCAAGGGAACTCTTCAAATATTATAGGCACACCTATGGCGTTTTGGGTATTTCTTATAGTACCTTGAGCAGTTGCTTCCGAAAAGTACCATTTGGGGAAGTGGAACTGATGATGAAGATCACAGATGGCCACTGAAACTCCTCAATAATAAGTATTTCGTGGATTGCGATTCGATTACATGAGTACGGATGTTAAACACTTTATGCTCATGACAATACATATGGTGATGTAGAGTTGATGGTCAAGTACCAGGAGAACTCCTCAAAAATTAACGGCTATGCATCGAGAAAAGCAATATTTTGTAAAAGGTGATAACTTGTTGACATTATGGTTTTTGTAAATAGATAAATTACAAACCGACCCACTAAAAAGCGAGAAAAAAAAAATTTTAGCAAAAAATAGAACCGACTTCCATATCAAAACACTACAAAGGCAAAAATAACTTTAATTTCGGAAGGCGGTGTCTTTAGTTTTGTATATATTTTCGTTTTTGACACCGCCTTCCGAAATTAAAGTTATTTTTGCCTTTGTAGTGTTTTGATATGGAAGTCGGTTCTATTTTTTGCTAAATTTTTTTTTTATTTTTTTACCTTTAATATTTGTTTTTTTTTTATTATTTAATAATAATAAATAATTTAATAACAGCTGCACGAGACTATCTTTAAGGTTAAGCAACGCTTGCCAAGGTCGGATTGTGGATGGGTGCCCATCTTATCATATCGAGTTTCCTCCGTGTCTCGGAAACGTTAAGCCGTTGGCCCCGGCTGTCATTTATACATCTTTGACAGTCGTTACGGGGAGTCAGAAACCAGAAAATGTGACACCAGTCTTGCTAAAGGGGATCGTGTAACCCAGTTACTGGGTTGTGGAGATCCCTCCATGTAAAACACTAGTACTCAAAAATCGGCAAAAGCACAACATCTTTTAAACGCACGATCGAACCATTGGATTGAGTTACATAACCCTCAAGTCATCTCGACAGAACGCCACTATATACCAAGACTGGTAAGGGAAGCGATTGAGATTACCAAATACGACAATTTCAACCGTAAAGATGGGTTTCAACCGTCGAGGGCCTGAAATCCAGTGGTTCAAATGTGTAAAAACCGAAAAAGTTCGCGAGTCGACACGGTGAGTTTTGTGTGTCGGGAACAGAATCGAGTGTTTAGTGATACATGTGACAGTGGTAGCGGTGTCGCTAACAGAAAACGAACGAGAAAGAGGGTAGACCGATTTGTCTGCTCATAAACGTCCACCCGCAATTACTTCAGTTCATCCGTGATCATGGCGCTTGCAACAGTGCCGAAATATCGGAAACTCAAAACAAAAAATACACGTGGTAAATATCACGTTTTAAGTTCTAATGATACTAGTAATAAGCTGGAAACCGATCCTAACATAGTTGAGGAAAGACTACGAAAATGATGATCTATGTTAAACAGTAACGTTAAAATTTAAATACGCTAGTCAATCGACAAAATATGACTTTATAACATAACCATCGTTGGGCCTTTAAACAGCTTAGGTTTATTTATGTTCGCGATGTTTTTTGCATGAATGAATTCCCCGCAGCTAATTTAAATTCGTCCTTATCGCCGGATTTGCATAAAAATGCACTTAAATTTGACATAAGTAATGTTTTAGGATTAAATAGAAACAAAACTGCAGCCTAATTGAACTTCGATAAGTAGCTTCACGTATTTTTTTGCCTACATTAAAAATGTTTGTCGTAAGCGAAAGATACCGTGGCCACAACGTTACTTCGTTATTTATTTACGTCATTTAATTAAATTAGCCTGTAATTGGTTTACCTGCTGGACGCCGAGAAAAAAGAAGTTTGCAAAACACTTTTTGAATTACGAAGCTTTGTTATTTATGGGTTCTTAAATTAAAATAATTTGTTTTTCTTGCTAATCATACACAGTCAGTGAGTTTGAATAAAGAACGTTGACCTACCTTTACAATCTTGTTACAGTCTATGGTTCAACTGCAAACAGATAATTTAGTTAGTAAAATCATTCATGAACTTACATGGGTATAGTTTTGTGACTTTCATTACAAAAGTAGAAAAATTAATAGAAAATAAGTATGTATTTTCTACTAACCGTTGCCCGCGACTTAGTTCGCGTGGAAGAATTTTCCCGCGTTAATCTCGATGACACGGGATTTCTGGGACGAAGCCTAGCCTATGTGTTAGTCCCAGAATTTCAGCTAAACAACGTGTAATTTAAAGGGTATATACATACCAAGTGCATGGCTTCTTTGGATGATAACAAACGATATGGCAAGGGTTTTGTAATCCTAAGTCTACGTGTGTAGAACTTATTACAAATTCCAATACACTGATACCAGAGACCGAATTTTTCAAATTAAGAAGAACGAAGAGAATTATCGTGTTATTGGCAAGTGACGTGGAAAAATTATTGACCCTCGTAGTGCTGTGACACGTTTGTTATGATTGATATTCAAGAAATATATGAAACCGATAATTTGGTATCAATTCTTTGAGTCAGTTATTTTGAGCTGAAACTGTGCATAGGGACTCCATGCCAGATGTTGTCTTCAGCCCTTTTGGATAGATATGGTGTTTCCGTTACACATTGTATACATACCAAATTTCTTTCAAATCCGTTCAGTAGTTTTTTCCGTGAAACAGTCAGAAACATCCATCCTTAGAAACTTTCGCATTTATAATATCAGTAAGAAGTAAGATAACAGATGAGACCGCGTCTATAATCTATTGGTCAAATCAACCGCCACAGTGTAAAAATGAACAGACAGTAACTCGTAAGAAACCATAGAGTAAGCATAGAGTATTAATATACCGTACGCCTATTACCGATGCCATGATTGGACTCTCGTGAAATCGATGTATCGGACGTAAAGTTATTATTGTTTATTAAAGGCACTAGTCTTGGTTATGGCTTTGCCTGGTTTTATACAAAACGTATTTGTGAATCTATAGGAGAAGTGCTAAGCAGATAATGAGATTAGGAAATCAATACTATACTATTTATAAGTACCTACTAATATTATGAAGCGGAAAAGTTTGTTTGCTTGTTTGAACGCGCTAGTCTTCGAAAGTACTGGATGGATTTGGATGAAATTTGGTATAGAAGTAGCTTGAAACTTGTGAATTATGGGCTCCTTTGACCGGATTGCAAACAAGGTTATGTTTTCAACCGACGACAAAAAAGGAGGAGATTATAAATTCGACGCGTATATTTTTTTTTTGTTTTATGTATGATCACCGAGTACTCGAAGACGCCTGAACTGATTTGGAAAATTATTTTTTTGTTCGAATGGGTATACTTCGAAATTGGTCCCATTGTCACCAAGTCAGGATCTGATGATGGGATCCTGGAGAAATCGAGGGAACTGTTCAAATATTATAGGCACACCTATGGCGTGTTGGGTATTTCTTATAGTAACTTGTGCAGTTGCTCTGAAAAAGTACAATTTGGGGAAGTGGAACTGATGATGAAGACCACAGATGGCCGCCAAAACAACTGAATAATAAGTATTGAGTGGATTGCGATTCGATTACTTGAATATGGATTAAGCACTTTATGCTCGTCACAATGCATATGGTGATGTAGAGCTGATGGTGAAGTACCAGGAGAACTCCTCAACAATTAACGGCCCAGCATTGGGAAAAGCAATATTTTGTAAAAGGTTATAAGTAGTTGACATTTAGGCTCTTGTAACTAGGTAAATTAAAAATCAACCAACTAAAAAGAGTGAAATAAAAACTTTTTATAAAAAAATTAAACCGACTCCCAAAAACACTGCAAAATGAAAAATAACTTTAATTTCGGAAGTCGGTGCCAAAAACGAAAAACAAAACTAAAGACACCGACTACCGAAATTAAAGTTATTTTTCACTTTGCAGTGTTTTTTGGGAGTCGGTTTAATTTTTTGTTAAAAAGTTTTTCGTGATAAAGTCCACGGTATTGAAGTCCACGCGACTGCTAGTTGTCAATCATTCTCACAGAGTTAAGTAGGTGTACCTAGTACTAGATTATAGTTGGATGCATACAAGAACGTCGTCTATGAGTAACTCGTATAGCAGCGCCTACGATACACTTTTTGTGCGATCGAGTCTGTGGCGCACAAAACGTCTATCATCTGCATGGTATACAAAAAGACTTTATGCGCGTCGTATTCGTTACTACATTGTATATTGCTTGATTCTATTTTCACCGACTAGAAAGTGAGTCACGGATAGTCTGTCGTCTGCGCTGCACCATATAGTCATTGGTTGAATAGTAATTTAGGCCAACATCTGATGGGATACCAAATAACTTGCTG
Organism: Tholera decimalis; assembly: GCA_943138885.2. Lineage (NCBI taxonomy): Eukaryota > Metazoa > Arthropoda > Insecta > Lepidoptera > Noctuidae > Tholera > Tholera decimalis. Next base: position 6,371,958 of record OW964566.2, on the reverse strand, counting down.
CGAAAAATCTCTTTCCGGACATAGAAACATGTACAACAATGTATTAAGTACATGTATATAGCTTACGTTAATTTAAGTAATGTAATAAACATCTACCTATTCTATTCAAAATTATATATTATATATTTAAAAACTAACACAGACTGATAGAAAAAATGCTTTTGTAATCTCGTTTACGGATAATGGGCCCTCAATATGTGCAACTGTTTAATGCAGTAAAGACAGCAAATGAATAGATAATTGATTAAAAAAAACTGGCAAAGTTAATGTGGAAGAAAAGAGAACAATACATTGTTTTATGGATTAATATTGAAAGATTTTTTTTTAATTGAAAATAGGTTCGCGTTTGACCACTATCCCACCTGATGGTAAGTGATGATGTGGTCGAAGATGGAGCACGCTTACCTAAAAGTAACCTATTCACTCTTGACTTAAAGACTCCTAGGTTGTAGCTATCGGGAAACACAGACTCCGGCAAGGAATTCCACTCCTTAGCCGTACGCACAATTAAGGTATTCCCAAAACGTTTTGTGCGTATGGTCCCACCCATACGCACAAAACGTTTGTCCACCATGTAACGACGGTGCTTCGCCGTGTGTCTCGTAGTCCGATGATAGAACGGGCTTGGCAGAATTAGATTTCTTTTCAGACATGAAATAACATTGGCTTTCAGTCTTAAGGGATGCAGTATTTCATATAAAGACGATATAGATATTATCTATGTGACCGCTACAACACAGTAACCGAATATCACCATACGCCTTAACAAGACTGATGTTAGACCGAAACGACTGTATATCAATGATTCAAAAATGACCGCCGGGACAAACGATTTAAAGGGCACCCAAGACGCTTAGATGTAACCTACTTACTCTTGACTTAAAGACCCTCAGGTTATAGCTATCAGGAAATACAGACTCTGGCTGGAAATTCAACATCTTAGCTATTCGCAACGCTTTCGACATAACATTCAAGCACAAAAATCTTTTTAAATGTCTGTCGGTCTGTTTGTCTTGAACGGCTAATCCGGCTTAATATTCCGGAATTTCGCGAGCTCAAGATTTACGCGGGATAAACTGTGTAAGTAATATCAACTTCCTTATTCCGACTTCGAAGTGGCGTGCACAGCTAGTATTAAAATAAAAATACAAACATACATTCGTATTTCACATCAATATATCTACAAAATCATGGTATAACATATTATGGAGTATAGGAAATAATCGAATAATTGACGTAAAGACTCGTCACGGCATCGATTTGATTGTTGCCGACAGTATCGTTACTTCTACCGTGGCTTATTGGGTACTTTGGATCCAAGGATCAAGAACTGGTTTTGAAACTTAAGTTTTTTTTAGAAAACAATAGATTTGAGGTAAGTGTATTTCTATAGGAGATTGGTGTCTAGGAGTTTATGCTGCTGGTGTACCAGTGTACTTATTCCCATAAAGTAAGAAATTAACATGATGCAACTTATGCAGGCTATTTAGAATAAATAAAAAAAACCTATGTGTTGTTATAGGTTGTAAACTATATAGAAAGAATGATAAAGTATTTATTGCCACAGGAAACGACATGCCTACAAAAATCTAAAGATTATCAAAATTTATTAAACCTAGTGTTAGTTAATGTATTTATGTTAGTAAAAACGAAGATTAAAAATGAACATTTCAGAAAAAAACAAAGCAATTGTACGTCGTGGCCGTGGCAAAAAAGGCTCCCACTCAACATAATGCTACTATACACTACAACTATGCCATGGGCGTGCCCACAGGCCCCACAGCTATGCGCTGTTTTTCAGTGGTTGCCCTTTCACTACCGGTCTACCAGACGCACGGCTGGGTACCACCCACACTTGGTTGATATACCGTATCGCACCAAGCACTTCTCCTCCACATTTATTGTGCGCACAGCCAAGCTGTGGAATTCTCTGCCGCCTTCTGTGTTCTCTGCCACTCATGACTTTCGACTCTCAGCCTTTAAAGCACGAGTAAATAGGCATCTTCTAGGCTCGCTCGTCCCATCCTCCCTCATCACCTCACCTATCGCTTACCATCAGGCGAGATCGAGGTCAAGAGTTGGCTCATCAGAAATAATAAAAAAAGAACAGTATCATAACAAATTATGACAATCCTTAATTCAAGGAAATGCGCTCGTGTGCGTGTCGGCCGCTAACATTGCATGTCTGTATGCGTCTGCGTAAGGATATTGTATGACGCACATACGTTTTGCGTTTAGTAAGGATAATTATTTTATAAAAAATGTCTAGGTTTGGTTTCAATTTATTTAGTTACGGATGTTGCTTTAGACTTATAATTTAATATTCTAATTGGAGTGTCTCGAGGTATTGTGCTTAATCTGTTACACCTTGTATAGTATAGATAAATAAAATAAAATTCTTTGATTCAGACATCAGTCCATATTTGTTTAGTAACAAATTAACTACACTTTATTTGACTGGTCATAAAAAATATATTTCACGCCCGTCCTAATATGTAATTATGACATGTATGTACAGCGTTTAACTCCTTGTATTAAAGTCTAGGTTATAGTTAGTTTAGTTATAAAAGTTCATCAGCTTTTTCAATTAATTACCGTATGTCCTACTGGTTTTATTAAAACACATGCAAAACCGTTGGCAGTGGTCACAAATAAAGGAGCTTTATACTCGTCGGTCATTATAGACGATCTCCATGACCAGATGCTTTGGTGCGATTGCGAACTGGTGTTCCTGACCTATCACGTCATTCTGTGAGGCTCGTTAACATGCACCTACATAGTCATTGAGCCAATTATTATTGGATATTGAATCGTAGCGAGCGGTGTTGGCACAGTTGTTACAGGCACGATTTACGAGTCGTACGGTTAAACCCGAACATTTAATTTTTTGTGTAATTTTATGAAATAAAATGAAATATTTATTTTGTAAACTAGCTTTTGCCCGCGACTTCGTTCACGTGGGAGGTTTTTCCCGCGTAATTCTCGATCCCGTGGGAAATCCAGGATAAAAACTATCCCATGTCCTTCCCAGGGTCTTAAACTATTCCCATGCCAAATTTCATCTAAATCGGTTTAGCGGTTTAGGCGTGAAAAGGTAACATACAGACAGACAGAGATACTTTCGCATTTATTGAATGATAATATTGAAATTGAATTCTAAAACCATTTATTCGGTGATAAACACACACAACAACAGAAAATTACCAACATATAAAAACAACACTAAGAATTTCGCTGAGCATGTCTACACCGAAAGGGTTACCAACTCAGCATATGCTGGGCGAAAGACACCCAGCGCTGGTTTTCAGTTGGCACCTAGCAGTGACACACGGACGAGGGTAAATAAACGAATGTTAATGAATGTGTAGTGTATTAAATACATAAAACAATATTGTAGGGTTTAACATGCTACGTGCTAAAAATAAACTTTTAAATTGTAAATTGAAACTCGCCACCAAAAAGAGTAAAAGTATGGATTGGTTATAAATAACACTTTTACACGTCATTTTTTTGTGTTTTAAGTTAAGCTAGATAAGGCCGGTGTTTCCTAACTTAATTCTTCATCACTGCTGCCGATACTATGAAGGTAAATAAGCATCAATAGCCTAATGGCTATGGTGTCGGACTTGTGATCGAAAGGTCACGGGTTCGAACCCCACTCATTACACCGTGAATCCAATCCAGACACAAGGATATTAGCTTAGTTCGGGGGGTTATCTAACCCCCCGAACTAAGCTAATAACTAAGCGTTGTATTTTTCTCATTACTAGCAATCTTCCTAGTAATGAGAAAAATACAACGTGTGACGGAAACCCCATATCTATCCAAAAGGCCTGAAGACAACATCTGGTATGGAGTCTCTATGCACAGTTTCAGCACAAAATAACTGACTTAAAAATTGATACCAAATTATTGGTTTCATATATTTCTTGAATACCAATCATAACAAACGTGTCACAGCACTACGAGGGTCAATAACTTTCCACGTCACTTGCCAAGAACACGATGATTCTTTTTGTTCTTCTTAATTTGAAAAAATCGGTCTCTGGTATCAGTGTATTGTTATATATCGTGAGAAAATCGGTATGTTCTAGGAACGAAAAATCCGAAGACATGCGACATACTCATGAACTGCACTGGGCCCGCGTGGTAGATTTTGGCCCGTTTTCCAGCAGTGGACTTTATAGTTTTTACTTTATAGGCTGATTATGTTAATGAATCGTAGAAGCTTTCGCTGTTTTTATCGGTAACTTGATAATAACTTCAAGTGAATGCTGATGCAAAATACACTCACGGTGGTCTCTGGACTTTGGGTCTTGCCAACCACCACTGTGACCATAGAATAACGTCGCTGCGCCTGCCAAATTCCATATGTGCATTTTTTCAGTTTTTCGTTTTTTCGCTAAACATAATCTCCGTTTCATGCTGTATATGCTCATAAAATCGTTTTTGTGATATTCCATCTAGAAAGCAATATGACAAATACCGTATGTATTTTGACCGTTTAGAAAAATTCGTATGTGCAAAAATGCACATAAAGAATTTGCGTTCCGTCTTCAGTCACCTACAACTGCGCGCCGTGAGGGCGCGTTGTGGTGTAAACAACATATAAAAATAGTTTTACCGTGTTAAAACTAAATAAATGTAGTAAGTTCGTACTGAATTTACTTAAATTATGCTGTTTTTATATAATAACCTAAACCATTCATCAATAGCTTGTCAATTTAAGTTCCTAATTATTAACCTATAACATAGTCTTGTGTACCTATCGTATATTTTTAATTTCAGTAGATTTATTACTAGAATATTATTACAATAACTAAAAATTATGTAAGACGTGATAAAAGCTATAAAAGCTTCTGAGTATGTGTGATTGTTTTAGAATTTTTGCGATTTTTTCACGTGACATTTGAGTGGAGGTACCTAACTACGTTTGCAAACACAACGCTTATATTTACGTATTAGATCATTTTAGAAAAGGGACATACAATGATGCAAGTAGATAGTGTCCACTCAACTTTGGAGAAAAAGTTTCGTCCCCCTATCTATACACCAACTGATTATATTAGTCGCATGAGGGAAGCACGACCTAAGCAACCGTATCACGTTCATCATGTTGATTATACTTCTTTTAAGAATTATAACGATGACATTTGTATTGATTCCATTCGTCCAGGTAAAAAAGCTGGAGATTCGATCGTAAATGACATACAATCTCTTTTATATAATGATGGCAGTATCTTCTACAAGTTACGACGTCCTGATGAATGGAAGCGACTTCGTGCCAACAACCCATCATCTGTTTTTACTCGACTGATGTGCCCTGGAGTCGTCTCCTGTACTGACTCGCCTGTATCGCCTTTCTCTTAAAACCGGAGTGGTGCCGGTGTCGTGGAAGCTGGCCAATGTGCAACCAGTACCCAAAAAGGGTAGCCGTGCCGAGCCTGCAAACTATAGACCAATTATAAGTTTTTAAGCTAACATGGTCACTAACGGTATCATTAGAACTTAAAACGGGATATTTACCATGTGTATTTAGTGTTTTGAGTTTCCGATATTTTATATTTTATAGGGTAGACCGATTTGTCTGCTCATAAACTTCCACCCGCAATTACTTCAGTTCATCCGTGATCATGGCGCTTGCAACAGTGCCGAAATATCGGAAACTCAAAACAAAAAATACACGTGGTAAATATCACGTTTTAAGTTCTATAGACCAATTGCCTTGACCTCCATACTCTGTAAAATTATGGAGAGGGTACTCAACAGTAAGTTGCTGGCATCCTTGAAGACAATGAGCTCCTCAGTGACAACCAGTATGGGATTGGTCGACCGGAGATCTTCTTGTGTATTAACATACGCACTACTGGGGCGAGGCCATTGAGAAACACGGCCAAGCCCTTGCCGTGTCCCTCGACATCTTAAAGGCCTTTGACAGGGTCTGGCAGGCTAGTCTGCTGAGCAAGCTTCCTAGATACGGTGTCCCTGTTAGCTTATACAACTGGATTTGTGACTTTTTGAGTGAACGATCGATCCGAGTGGTCATCGATGGCTGCGCATCGGATCTTATGGCGATTAATGCCGGTGTTCCTCAGGGGTCTGTTCTCTCTGCGACTCTATTTTTGCTTCATATCAACAACCGGCTTCAGCTGGGAGCTATTGGTTACGCGAATGACAGCAAAGTCTCAGAGAGATACTTGTCCAGTGCTAGAACTGGTAGGGACGAAATAGCCACTCTTAGAAAGGCCGTGATAGAGCGAACGAATTTGACCTTAAATCTCGTTTCCCTATGGGGCGATGACAATCTGGTCAAATTCAATGCTTTAAAATCACAGGCTTGTCTTTTCTCCGCTAAAAGAAGCCAATTTGAATGGTTTTCTACTTTCAGAGGTGCATCTGTACCTATTACCGACCGCCTGGAGCTCTTGGGCATGGAATTGACGTCTGACTTCAACTTCAGCTGAAACATTGAGTCTAAAGCTCAGACTGCAGCCAAAAAGCTGGGCATCCTACAGAGAGTGAGGCGATACTTCACACCTGGACAGCTTTTGAATTTATATAAAGCACAGGTCCGTTTCTGTATGGAGTACTGCAGTCACTTGTGGGATGGCTCAGCCAAATACCAGCTAGCTGCACTTGGCTTGATCGAACGCAGAGCTAAAAAGCTCCTAGGTGGCTAGGCAGGCAAGCTTCACAGCCTGGCTCACCGGCGAAACGATGCTTGCCTGTCTATCTTCTACAGATTATACTTCGCAGAGTGTGCGCAGGAGCTCCACGACCTAATCCCTACATCCCCCTTTTACTACCAGTCTACCAGACGTACTGCAGGATACTATCCACACTTGGTCGATATACCGTCTTGTCGTACTAAGCGTTTTTCTTCAACATTTATTGGGCGCACACTGCACAGCCAAGGTGTGGAACTCTCTGCCGGCTTCTGTGTTCCCTGCCACATATGACCCGTCAGCCTTTACAGCAAGAGTGAATAGGCATTCTCTGGTCTCGCTCGTTCGATCGTAGACCTCATCTTACACTTACCATCAGGTCTGATCGAGGCCAAGAGCGGGCTCATTCGTAATAAAAAAAAGTTTTTTTTTTGTTCAACAACTTTCATAGTATTTCATTTGTTTTTTGTTAAAGAGATTTTTATTTGTTTTCTAACGATATTTTTAATATAATGCTGTGATAATGATGGCAATAAGTGTCATGTTAAAACAATAAATGAAAGTTAAGAATAACACTGATCATATGATATTGAGTACAATAATTGTAAAATGTTCTATATAAGTATATTAAATATAAGTTTCTAATAGTTCCTACTCATTTCATTGTATTTTTTTACTTATGATAACGTAAAGATCACATAATGTTAACCTTAAAACAGTCATAAGTGTGACATTGCCAAAGCTTTTATGTGTAATAAATAATAATGCACATCCATCATTATTTTATACGATTCTAAACCAGTTATGTGCACTTTTTTGCTTAAAATAATTCTAGCCCCTTAAATGACTGATAGTTTTGGCAATTTTTGTGTTTTTATAATATATTAAATAAACGTCCATGCTGTGGTATCAATAATTTTGCCGAGCTTTCATTTTCAATTCAATAACACGTTTTTTGTTGTTTCCCAAAACCTTACAAAAATCACTTATGGAACTTGGCAGGCGCAACGACGATAAGCAATATTGTTAAATAGATGTGTTTAAATTTTGGTGTACAATAAAGTATATTCGCTGGGTGTTATCCGCCCAGCAAATGCTGAGTTGGTGTCCCTTTCGGTGGGCATGCTCAACGATTTTTTTTTATCCTTTTTTTATAATGTTTGTAATTTTGTATTGTATTTTGTTGTGTGTCTTCGTCCGAATAAATGTTTTTCAATTTCAATTTCGATCTATCTACCTATTTATTATTATGAATCCATTGTATCGTTGGTCGAGTGGTCGCAAACGCGACTGCTGAGCACGGGGTATCGGGTTCGATTCCCAGGTCAGTCAAAAGTGCTATTAGGTTTTTCTGTAAGATATATTTCAGTAGTAGCCCAGAGTTGGGAAGTTACCGGTATGGCAGCAACGTGCTTTGGAAAGCACGTTAAATCGTTGCTCCCGGCTGGCTATTGGACATCAGGTAGTCAGAAGCCAGAAAGTCAGACACTGGTCTAACCAAAGAGTATCGTGTTACAATATATTTGAGACACCGACAATAAGTTCTTCATTAGTTATTGTCACTTTTTATCGCCGGACAACAATTGAAATTATTATTTTAATTTTTTTATCAACTAGTTGGATTCTGATTTTTAGACGACTTCAAAAAAAGGAGGTTCTTAATTACTCTTGAACTTTTTTTTTTTTTTTTATTTATGTTACCTCATAACTCGGAGACGGCTGGATCGATTTGAAAAATTCTTCTTGCGTTTGAATGGGTATACTTTCTAGTTGGTCCCATTGTTACGAAATCAGGATCTGATGATGGGATCCTGGAGAAATCGAGGGAACTCTTCAAATATTATAGGCACACCTATGGCGTTTTAAATATTTCTTATAGTAACTTGTGCAGTTGCTCTCAATAAGTACCATTTGGGGAAGTGGAACTGATGATGAAGACCACAGATGGCCGCCGAAACTACTCAATAATAAGTATTGAGTGGATTGCGATTCGATTACTTGAGTACGGATTTTAAACACTTTATGCTCGTCACAATACATATGGTGATGTAGAGCTGATGGTCAAGTACCAGGAGAACTCCTCAAAAATTAACGGCTATGCATTGGGAAAAGCAATATTTTGTAAAAGGTGATAAGTAATTGACATTTAGGCTCTTGTAACTAGGTAAATAAAAAAAAAAACCAACTAAAAAGAGTGAAATAAAAACTTTAATTTCGGTAGTCGGTGTCTTTAGTTTTGTTTTTTCGTTTTTGGCACCGACTTCCGAAATTAAAGTTATTTTTCACTTTGCAGTGTTTTTTGGGAGTCGGTTTAATTTTTTGTTAAAAAGTTTTTATTTATCAACTAGTTGGATTCTGATTTTGCCATCTGCTCCTTACAACGGCATCAATAGCCCTTATACATTCAGAATAAAATACTTTAAAAACATAAATGTATTTATAAAAGAAACAGCTGTTTAATTGACCGTTAATCAACGACAACTTTACAAAAATATCAAGTTACTCCAGCGAACTGCTATCGTACCGAACACGAACTGGAAACCATGTTATTTTTTCCATAAAAGGAGCGACAAAATAATTATGAATCGATTAATTTAACTGCGGTTAAATTGATGAGCTCGCCTATAAATCTCCCGTTTAATTTTAACCTGGGTTTAACGGCAGGTTTACGTTGCTGACATGACAAAGGTGGGTCCTTGTATGATAGGTCATTGTTCCCATGGTTTGCGAAAAAAAGTACAAAGAGTATTTTTTTTTGTCAAATTCAACTTTGATTGTGCCTACTCGTTAATCGCGTCACTGAGGAATTATTTATGATGATAGAACTACGTATTCCCAAACACTAACAAAATAATATCGTGCAACCGGCTCGTAACTTTTCGGGCTGCTGTGCCTGAGGTTCGATAACCAGCTCGGAAAAAAAAATAATTGAATTTTATCATCTGGAATTCCTTAATAAAAGTTTAAAGTCAGGATTCTTGCCCGGTTCATGGCGGAAGACTCGACTATTGATTAATGGAACCTGACCTGTATTATGAGAATACAAATTATGTTATACATATTACTGTCACTATTAGGCTGGTTAGTTAGACTCCATCACCCCACAGCTGGGCAAAGGCTCAATGACTTCCAAATTGTTCTATCTAGGGTGAAAGTGGACCACTGGTTGTAAGTTTGGTTCAGCTCATCCCTCCATATTCTGTGAGGTTTGCCGCGACGCCTTCTGGCTGTGCCAAGGGTCCAGAAGGTGGTTATTTTGATTTGATATAATTTTTAACTTATTAATATCAAGCCTATTTTAACTTGCATGGAAAATGTACCATTTGATATAATCATTGTTAAGTATCGTGAATAGTATTTAACATTTCAAAATTATATTAATTACTATAATTAACCATTGTTCATTAGTATAGTAAAATCACACAATGTTAGTTTTAAATCAAAGTATGCTACAATTTATGTAGGTAGTATCTTTAATGCTCAAAGAACAAGATATATTACTTCGTTAACGTAAATAAGTATCAATTAAATGAGAATAATTAACGTTATTGCCCTCTGAGTGCATGTATCATTACCGATCTAGTCTGATTTTTAAAGTAGCAGAAAACAGTTATCTGTAAAAAACTTTTTAAACTACATAAGTTGGTAAGCTTAATACTTTTAAGATAACTTTTAAGTACATACTAGCTAAAGGCCACATCGAATATGTGTACGCCATTTAATTAAAGGGATTTAAAAAATATACAAAGTACTTTTTGAGAACAAAATCAAACAAATGAAAATCTATCATACGCGTCTCAATTTAAACAAAATATTTGCCCTTTCTCTTCCCTTTGCCCTGTCTTATGTCTAACTTTGGGCATGAAATGCTCAACGCTAAGTATTCTAAGACTGCTATCCCGTAAATTAACCGCGATATCTACTTAGAGCGAGAGAAAATGAGCTGTCAATCCATACAAATAAGATAGAAATAATCATTCAATAGTAGCTAATTCTACCAAAATTTTCATAGACAGTGAGTGAACACTAACTATGTTGAATGAATAAATATTATAGGTACCTATTCAGTTATCTTAGAGCTAGAGCCTCAAGTTAAAAGAAAATAGGTAGAAACTACAAAAAAAATTACACATCTTTTATCTAATCTACATATGTCAAGACAAGTCCTTTCACTATACCCGCATGCAGTGTTCGATTTCAATTACCCCCTCACCTTGAAAGAAAACTGGGTGGGAAAGAGATAGACATATCACTAGTGGAAAGAGTGAAAGATAGGCGATATAAACAAATCGTAGGCCCGTAAAAACGCCATATGTCGATGGTATGACAGATGGCCAGTAACCGCAAACGAGTCTCGAGAGTTCATTTGCTCGACTTCTGTTTATTTTCGTACTACTGGTGTCACCTGACTTCGGCCAGGTAAACGAACCCTTACGGCGGATTGCTCGTTATTTATTTTTAATATTTCAGGTTTTGTTGGCTGGAATTTAAGATAAATATAGGGCAGGTCAGTGTTGTTTATTTTTTTATGTCGGCGGCGACGTCTTAAGTGGGACAGAAATATTTTGGGATTAATATTGAGAGATGATATCTGAATGGTTATTTAATTTGCAATGAAGAATTTTTTTTGTGTTGAACATCTATTTGGCAGTAAAACTGTCTCGTAGGTATGCCGTGTGTGATGGCATAGCATAGTCAGCCCGTGATGTCCCCTCTATGCCACTGCTTTCGACTCCCTAGTGTGTGCCCGATATGTATTCTGTAATTATAATTAGAATAATATGAAAAATAAATTGATTTTATAAACGAAACTTTTTTTTATTTCAATTCAAATTTCGTTATAGGTATTGATCTCTACTAATATCATAAAGCGGAGAAGTTTGCTTCTTCAGTTGAACGCGCTAATCTTCGAAGTACTGGGTGGATTTGGATGCAATATGGTATGGAATTAGCTTGAAACTTGGGGAAGGTTAAAGGCCAACTTTTTATCAGACTACTATGTAGGTTATTCTTTCATCGTTGTTTTTACTTTCACTATAATTTATTTAATGATGTCAAGCAGTTTGAGTACTTGTGTGGCCTACCCAAATGTCCTTACTTTGGTATTGTTAGTCAAATTGTTGAGCTCCTGAAAAATGCTTGCACTGTCTGGACAGGTCCGCTCGCATGGTTATTTCCTCAAAAGAACACCACAGACATGAACCTACATGCTTCTCATATACAAATACAAATTGTATGGACTTTAAAAGAGACGACCTCTGAGTTTGTTTCGGTGTTTCTTCTCATAGTAGTCAGTTAGGAAATACCGGCCTCATCTAGCTAAACTAAACTTAACACGCAAAAAAACATGACATGTAAAAGTGTTATTTATAACCAATTTACAAAATCAATATTTCATTTTATTTCAAAGGAGAGTTATGCAACTGCTATTAAGTATAAATTCAAATATTAATCTATGTAGATGTTTCAGATACGCCGCGCGTCCCGCGACGCGACGTAAGAAGGTGTGAGCACATCTATGTATGTACTTTTTAGTCGTTACCCTCTTGACAGTCATCGTGGCCGTCACGTGGTAACTCTGTGTTGAATGACCCGCTCTATCACCTGCCACCATTCTTCCCTAGTATAATTAGGCTCTTTTGCGGCACTCGTGTATGGCTTTGTCTGTGACTGCTTTAGACCTCATAAATGCCACTGAAAACGTGATCAGCGTGGCTATCTACTAGACCTAATAAACGCCACTGAAAACGCGACCAGCGTGGCTAACTACTGGGCCCAAAACATAAAAAAACACGATTTACCATCGATACGAAGAAGAAGGTGACTGCTTTAACCTGGTCTGTCCATCTCATGGGCGATGACTTCAGCCTTGTCCTATCTTTCCATACCTATACCATCAACTACTGCTGTGATTGGCCCACAGCGTGTTCTTCTTCTATTCTCTTACAAGGGATGATTGAAGAAGGAAACGTAAGGATGGGTAAGGATAGAAAAATGATAATACTGCTGCAGCTATGCCCGTGTTCGCCAAAACAATGTTTAGGTTTTTATGTTAAGCTGATTCCACTAGGCTGTCATGTGAATGTCACTACGAGTTTTAGATCGATATTCATGACTGGCCATCATTCTTCGTCTTGCTGGCTTTCATATAAACTGTTCCCCGTTGTGTGTTATTTCATGTAAACAGTTTATATCTCTCTTTCTTTAATGATGGCCAGTCATGTATGTATAAATTGTATGGACTTTAAAAGAGACGTTGACCTCTGAGTTTGTTTCCGTGTTTCGTCTCAGAGTAGTCAGTTAGGAAACACCGGCCTCATCTAGCTAAACTAAACTTAACACGCAAAAAAACATAGCGTGTAAAAGTGTTATTTATAACCAATTTAGAAAATAAATATTTCATTTCATGAATCTCGATCTAAAATCGGCAGTTTTCAAACTTCTCGAATGAAATCTAGTTTTAAATCGACTTTGATATATCATTCTACAATGCAAATACCATTGATGTACAACTTGAATGCATCCCAACACGATTCTGAAGGCTATATCGAGATTATTTGAAGGATCAAGTACATGATACAGAAATATGTGAATTTGATTATTAAAAGTACATTGGTCAGTGTTATAGGGTGGATCGTTGCGTCCCTGCTTTAATACTAGATGATATAATAGAATCACAGAATAAACGCTTTTGAATAGCTTAACATTTTAAGTTAAGATAATCAAGAGCTTTATTGTTTGAAGCTAAGAGCGTCCACACCTTACGGTTTCATAGAAACTTTCAAAGCCCTATTCTTGGAAATTAAAGAACTGATTTTAATCTAACTTTGTGCCAATACACAAGATACAGTTGGAAACTTCTTGAAAAACAGTTCACATGGAAATATAGAGCGATTTTTACTTAGAGAAAACTTAAAATTGCTCTTTCTTCCTCTTTGAACCCTTGACTTATTGAACTATGTTGCATTCCAAACCAAAAAATGGACTTTTGACAGCTCAGAATTTCTATAGTCTAATAAAATGAGGTAGTTTGAACGATTCTTTACATATTTATAAATAATTAGCTAACCCATCGAACTCCGGACCATACCATATTTTAAAAAAACAACGTTTTGACAAATACACAAGAATCATCCAATTTAGTGCAGGTGTTCCGAAGTTATGAGCGGACGTACATTTCTACAATTCATTCTTATTTATAATATAGAGGATTCATGCAATTTGAAAATTGGCATCTGTAAGAAAAAATATTAGAGCAATACACATACGGCCTTAAAAATTGATCACTCACTTAAAATCTTGGTCAAGTAGAAAAAAAGCTTAAATAAAAACTTTTCAGCCAGCCAGATCGCTAGTTTTACTCATTAAAGAGCATTACATATTAACTAGATAATGTCTTATTTGAACTTCAAAAGTGTAAGGCCGTGCGCGCACTGTGTTGCGTTTTGGAAACGCAAAATCTGTGAAGTATGGAGTGTCATAGAAGTGCGCGCACTGCGGTGGAATAAACGAGTGCGGTAGAGTCACCGGTGGCCCCGGTCATTCTACCGGTGCGGTAGAACTACCGCAATTGCGGCTACCGCAAGGCAGTGCGCGCACGGCCTTATATTACATCAGGAGTTTCCACAATTAAGATAAATATTGCCGTACTTAAATATTTTGTGAAGTTTGTACCTTTAGTTAGGTAAAAACGGATGGACGGACGGCACACAGTTTTACGATTATCGTAAAAACATAATTTAAAAGCCATAATAACTTGCTAAACGAGGAGTGTTTAGATATTAATCTGTTCAGTTGTAGACAATTGTACAAAAACGTATTCAATTGAATACGTTTTTGTGGGGGTCGTTAACCTTACACTTGAGGCCATGAAAAGCGTAACACTTTACGTTTGTACTACGAAGATTGTTTCTTTTAAATAAGCTTTACATTAATAATTATAATGGATTGTTATCTGTAAAAAAAAACTTCATTGTGTTTAAATAATGACTGCGTGACAGATGTAGGTATCGATATAAGTTTTATTGTAATGAAGGGAAAATTGTCTAGAAAAAATAACTACAAGTCATGGACTGTTTCCCACTACTTAGAAAGTGTTATCAAAGGATCTTTTGTTTTGAAAGTAGGAACAATCTTGTGGAAAAGGAACTATTTATAGTTTGTATTTACAGTAAAAACTTTTTTATTGACGAATCCTTATATATTATAAAAAATATATCCAGTCGCTGTTTATATGTTCGCGATAAACTCAAAAACTACTGTACGAATTCTTATGCGGGTTTCACCAATGGATAGACATTCATGAAATAGATTTTAGTTTGTAATTTATTAAAGTTTTGTGTGAAATATATATACAACGTGTAATTTAAAGGGTATATACATACCAAGTGTATGGCTTCTTTGGATGATAACAAACGATATGGCAAGGGTTTTGTAATCCTAAGTCTACGTGTGTAGAAATTATTACAAATACCAATACACTGATACCAAAGACCGAATTTTTCAAATTAAGAAGAACGAAGAGAATTATCGTGTTATTGGCAAGTGATGTGAAAAGTTATTGACCCTCGTAGTGCTGTGACACGTTTGTTATGATTAGTATTCAAGAAATATATGAAACCGATAATTTGGTATCAATTCTTTGAGTCAGTTATTTTGAGCTGAAACTGTGCATAGAGACTCCATATCAGATGTTGTATTCAGCCCTTTTGGATAGATATAGGGTTTCTGTTACACATTGTATATGTATGTATATATGAACATATATTTTTAAGCAGATATTTAAAAGAAACCGATGAATTTATTTTTAAGAATAAAATTACCTCTCAATATAACAAATGATAAAATTACCCTTTAGGGGCAGTTAGGAAGAAATAAAAAAACATAGATGCATACTTAAAAAACTATACAAACACTATTGTATTAAAAGTTACTTTTATAACCATTAAGGACAAAAACACATCACGTTTTATTGTTAGAGAAAATTTAATGGTATCTATAGTATAAAAATAAACTGGTTATCATTTTTTATAGTCGGAAGTGTATGAAATTATACAAAATAATAAAAAGTTTTAATATGGTAATAGGTAAATGGGACGTGTGAATTAATGAAGTTAAATTTAACTAGGAGTTCAGAAATTAAAATTAACTGGAATTAGAAGCAATAAATCAATCAAGACCTTTTAGGCTGGCTCCATGTTTCGATCTTTCGTCATGGTTGTGATGATAATGAAACTCCTTAACTACTTAATTTTTTATAATTATGTTCAGAACAATGGTGGAGTTCTGGATTCCAAGGCACGACTTTTTTTCGCGCTATGGGTGGAGCGGAGTGTCAGACTTCTACTGACTAAACACCCACTCTGCTTCTTCAGTTGCCCTTACGATCCAGGGCTGCGAAATCTCGTTAGAATTTCCCCGCAACTTCTCTTCAGGCACGACTTACGACTTGAAAGTCGTGTTATCAAACCTAGAGGGACACTTTACGTCATGTAATATCCATCATTAGCATTGCTTTAAAATGATGAAGGAAAACGTAACCACTGAAAACCAGCGCCGTGCTGTGGGCATGCCCATGGCATAGCATTATGCTGAGTGGGAGCCTTGTTGCCACGACCACGACGTGCGTTTGCCTTGTTTTATGTTGTTTCCTTTTTCTTCGTAAATTGTCAATATCTAAAACTTAGATATAAGTACCAATTACTAACTCTAGTCTTAAGGAACTAAATAAGTTTTTAATATTGTTAGCATGTTGTTAATATTGTTAGTTTGTTAAATAGTTTTTCTTTCTTCTTCTTCAAAACGTCGTCAGGAAACCAAGGACCGAAAAATCTGAAGATATGCACCAACCTACGCTGGGCCCGTGTGGTGAATTAGGGTCCATTCTCAGTCATAGAGATGAGGCCTATATCCTAGCTCCTAGCTGTGGAAACATAACAAAAGAACATATCGCACCCCTAGATGAAAACCTCACTAATTCAAAAAGTATTCACATTGAGTTAATGGCGTTTTAAAAATCCTTACGAAAATACATACGCGGAGTTAAAAGTCACGTTACGATAACTTATATATACGATAAAGTAAGGTAATTCTACTTACGACACAAAATCTGCCTAAAAAGACTAAATAATTAAAAAAAGGTTTTACCAAGTTTCGGGGGATAGTTTAAAAAAATATTTAATTGAACAGGCTTTAGAACATATAACTTCATGTATAAATTACTAATTTCTTGACATCTCTAGTGAATATTCCAAAAACAGATTTTGGTCATTTCTGAGAAAAGACGTTTTTCGATTTCTCGGAGTTTTTATCTAGTGGTGCGATATCTGAACTCACACTATAAGGTATGCATTTGTTTTTCTTTGTATGCACGATTTATGACAACACTATCAATAGCGCGGGGATTCACTCCCGTGGATTGTATCACAATAAAAACATAACCCTCTGTTTTACCCGCCTCTTAAGCTTCAAGCTATTTCAATACGAAATTTCATCCAAATCTTCGAAAGTACTGGGTGGCAGTAGGTTCGAAGATTAGCACGTTCCAACAAACTTTTCCGTTTTAAAATATTAGTATAGATTTCACTGATACAAACACAACGAACAGGCCACGAGCAAAAGCTAGTCTAGAACAAATTTATTATTGTTAAGAAGTGTTTAATTAGTTAACTTTCATCCTGCTTCTAAGCTCATTTGATTTTCGTTCGAGACAACATGTTATAATGAAATAATGACACATGTAATGTACACATCATCCCCTTTTATGGCGAAAACAAAAACATTTCAATCCTACCCTCTCCTCAAGCGCAAACTTGTCAAAGTAACTTTGCGTACTGACAAGTGAAATTTTGTTGGGTAACAAACTTTTTGATTGGAGTGTCTCTTGTTCCTTAAGTGAAAAGGGCAGATTGTAATGAATGACTTAAGGCTCCCGCAGAAAGTTGCGACGTGACAACGCGACAATGACTTATCGGATACTTTTTTGTTATACTTAGAGCAGTGTTGCATGGCTCCCTCACACAGTCACGACGCTACAACGTGTCGTGAGTGAATTCATCATCATCATTCATCATTCCTGTCCATTTACTTGCGGTCGGCGCAACACGTTTTCTTCTTCCATTCTCTCTAGTCAGATGTCACTGCATCATTAACTCCTTTTTCTTTCACATCGTTATTACACCTCATACACTCCATTTATCTTCTCTTAGCCTTCTTCTACCTCTCCATCCATCAAAATTCAAACCAATCACTGCTTTAGTCACAACATGACGACGAATTATGATAGCTTGTTTCTAATACAAAGAACATCGTCGCATCATTGAAAAAAAAAAATATTTTAAATGCTTCTGGCGTGCATCGGTATTATTTATATCACATCAGAGACTAAAATTTACTGAATTTGTTTATTCGTCTTTCGACACTGTCTTCCTAAATTCAATATATTTTGCAACTTCTTGTAGGTATTTAATTTGAAGACTGTTTAATTTTGTTTATTTTTGTAAGAAGTTTAAATTACCCAAATTTCAATATTTTTGACACAAAACCACTCTGTTATGAAAAGTACTGAACCGAATCGAATGAAATTTGGTATAAGCATAGTGCAATAATCTACCGATCGCGCTATAGGCTCATCTAGTGTAAATAACTAGACTAGATTATTTAAAAAAATCAGAATTTCGAAACCATAACTTTTCGCTTAACTAAAGTATGTTTTAAATCATCACTTATGATGCTCTCAAGCTGAAAAAATCTTTTGGACCACTGTAAACGGGCCACCCTGTATATTGATGACGATTCACAAATATAATCTCATTTTGAATAACAATAAGGCTTTATTGTTAGGCGCCAATATACTAAATATAGCATAGATATCGCAACAATGCGGCGGTCTAGACACTATGCTGAACGTTTCTACTCAATCCTGAAACACACCGAGAGATCGCATTTACATGTCATTCATTAGATGCGTTACATTTTAGTGTAAAGTACAAGAAAGAAATATGGTGGCTAGAGTAACTGGATTGGATTATTAAATCTCGCTATTGGATAATTATATATATTTATTAAAAAAACCAACACAAATGCATTAAATAATTTTAGAATATGTTTATTACAATTTAAAGAAAAATATATGTTTATTACAGTGTAAAGAAGCATGCTCTTGGTCATTATATTTGAATGTGATTACGCTCCTATTGAAGATCTATGATAAATTTAATTCGTTCACACAATACAAACACACTTATACTATAGCTGATATATGTAGTGACTAATTAGATATTGTGAAGTGAACTGTGTCCTGAAATACAGGTCCGAACCTGTCACTGGCACAGTAGCTAATTTTTAGGGTTCCGTAGCCGAATGGCAAAAAACGGAATCCTTATAGTTTCGTCATGTCTGTCTGTCTGTCTATCTGTCTGTCTGTCCGTCCGTCCGTCCGTATGTCACAGCCATTTTATTCCGAAACTATTAAGACCTATACATGTGAAACTTGGTAGGTAGATGCATTCTGTGAACCGCGTTCCGATTCCAAGAAAAAATTAAAAAATATTTAAAATAAGGAACCCTTCTTTATTTTAAATATTTTTTTAATTTTTATTATACATGGAACTAAAACCAAACATATTTTTTTTTCATGAAACCTATGCGTGTGTATAGATAGGTCTTTAAAAATGACATTGAGGTTTTTAAAACCACTTTTTCAGAAAGCTAATCGTTTAAAAGGTATACGCTTCCAAAGTGGTAAAATGTATATGTCTGTTGATCTTAATGTAAGCTTTCAACCAAAATTGGTTTGAACGAGATCGGGTCAGCAGTTTTTGAGATACAGCATATTTTTTTTTTTTCTTTTTTTTTTTTTTTTTTTTTTTTTTTTAGGTAGGGCCACTTGTAGATCAGCACACTAAGGCTGTGAGTCTACTTAACCGGACTTTCCTGTGGTGACCTCTAATAAATTAAAGGCCCCCAGCCAGGGCTTACAAACTAAAGTTTACTTAAAGCTAATGACCGCACGCTAAGGGCACTCCCTGTGGAGTACGGGCCTCGGCATAGCGGGGTCATTTTGGGAGGGCAGCAAAGGGACAGGCTGGGTCATATTATTTACGGGAATATTTATTGCTACTGGCTCAGCATCGCGGGCTGGCTCGTTTGGCAAAGGTCGGGGAGGATTTTCATTACAAGTACGCGGACGTCGCGATGGGCCTCGTCGGCGAGGCCGGAATAAGGAACGCGTTCTGTATTTGTGTTTTCTAAGAGTGCTGGTTTCCCTACTGCTCTCTTGTCGGATGGTGGTGGGGTCGTCAGGCTCGTCTAGGATGTTACGCGGGCGACGAACCCGAGAAATCTTGGAGGGTCTGTATCGGGCGGCCGATACGATCAGGGGGTTAGTGTGGGTATCAGCAGAGGTGAAGTAACGCACTGACATGCGTTTCAACACTTGCTTTATGGTCGGGAGTTTGAGGTCTACGTGGAGATCCTCATTCCTACAGAACCAGGGCGCGCCCGTGGCCTTTCGGAGAAAACGGTTCTGAATGACTTGCATCTTATGGATCTGATTGGGACTGGCATGAGCAAACACCGGACAGGCATACGTCATGATAGGACGTATGCATGTCGTGTATATTCGGATTTTACATTTAAGGGAGAGCTTGCTGTGTTTATTCAGCAGGGCGTGGAGCCTACCGAGAGCGAAAGCGGCTCGCGAGCGAACCGACTTTATGTGCTCACTGAAGTTTAGGAACTGGTCGAGGATCACACCTAAGTATTTGGCTCGCTTCTCCCAAGGGATTGGCTTGCCGAACATAGTGATCGGGCGAGGGGGGGTGAATTGTTTATGCTGGCGAGCCCTGCGAAACAGGACTGCTTGGCTTTTGTCGGGATTTACCTCAATCCTCCATTTCCTAAACCAATCGCCTAGTGCGTTGGCTGAGGTCTGGAGGGTATGAGCGATGCTAACGGGATTATGTCCCGAGTAGTAGATGGCCGTGTCGTCGGCAAATAGGGATAACTCTACTGGGGGCTTTTTGGGGATATCGCTAGTGAATAGCGTGAAGAGTGGGGGGGAGAGCACGGCGCCCTGAGGGACGCCGGCTCTGATAGGGCGGGGAGTGGAAAGCGCTCCTTCGATACGATATCTGAAGGAGCGGTTCGACAGGAAGTCTCGAATGATGAGCACGAGACGGTCCGGCACACCTAGTTGGTAAAGCTTATAAATTAAGCCATTGTGCCAGACTTTGTCGAAAGCCTTCGCTATATCAAAGAATAGGGCCCCCGTCACCAGACCGCGTTGAAAACGGCCGCTAATGTGCTCTACGATGCGGTGGGCTTGGTGGACACTGGAATGATGGGCTCTAAAGCCAAACTGTTCGTTAGGGATTAGGCTCTTGGCCTCGACAAAGTCCTTGAGCCGATTAAGAATAATCCGCTCGTAAACCTTGCCGAGGGCGCTGAGCAGACTAATGGGTCTATAGCTAGTCGGGAGGTTCTTGGGCTTTTTGGGTTTTGGGATACCTATCACTATAGCCTCTTTCCAAGCTTGTGGAAACAAGTTGTTGGACAAGGCGCCATTGAAGATGGCAGCCAGTAGGACTATGATCGTACGTGGGAGGAGTTTAAGTGCCCTAGTGGTCAGTCTGTCAGTCCCGGGAGCTTTCCTAGGTTTGAGTTTCTTGATGATCTCCTCCACCTCGTCTTCCGTGACGGGGGGGAGGGGAGCATCAGGGTCCTCGACAGGGGGTAGGGCAGATCTACGTTCGACCTCAGCATCCACGTGGGCAAGGTGGGCTGGGTCAACTGGTTGGGAGCTGGGAGAGCACTGTGCCTCCAGGCTGTCGGCTAGGCATTCGGCTTTGTCTTCGTCGTCGAAGGCAATGCTTTTGTCCGGGCGGATAAGGGGAGGCATTGAGGCAACCTCAGTGGCGCGCATATTCCGCTGAAGTTGCCAGAAGGCATGGTGGGTGGGTTCTAGTTCGCTCAGGGTCTTGTCTCAGCCAGCTTCACGCCACTCTCTGATGCTGTTACTTACTTTGCGCTGTAAGTACCGCATGAAAGTTTTGTTATTCTGGCAGGGGAAAGCTCTGTAGGCACGGACTGCTGCGTTCTTCTCAGTCAGCAGGGCCCGTACATCGTCCGGGAGTTTCCGGCGCCAGTGCTCTGACACCGGAATCTCCTTTGAACAGTCGTTCAAGACAGATTGCACGTGCTCTGTGAGTGAGTCGATCGCAGCCGTCGTGTCGGCGGTGGACTGGATGTGGTCGGGGATCTTGTCCAGGTGAGGAGACGTGTTGGATTTCAGCAGTTCGCCTACTTTCCTCCAGTCAGTGATCACCTGTGTGGGAGGGGGGCGGTTAGGGTCATAGGGACCCGATCTCGGAGTTAACTCCAAGATCACCGGTCTATGGTCAGAGTCAAGTTCGTCTACCGTCTCTAAAGAGTGCAAACGTAAGTTCACATTCTTCAGGAGGGCAATGTCGAGTACGTCGGGCAAGTGGGATGGCTCGAACGGGTAATGAGTAGGCCGCATAGGACCTATGATATCTATGTGGAGAGGTGTGCAAAGGTCGTATAGTACCTTCCCACGGGGGTTGGTAATACGACTACACCATGCGGGATGTTTGGCATTGAGATCCCCCGCTATAAGGACGGAGTCACTCATGTCAAGAAGGGCTGTAAGGTCGCTTCGTAGTGAGGCGTTTATCGAAGAATTTGAATCTACGTCGTTGTACGGTGGGAGATACGCGGATACTATTGTGATAGAGGGATGGCCCGTCATGCCTAGCCGGCAAACGGATACCTCTAAGTGGGCAAGGGGCGGCGGATCCATAGGGATGCAGTGCAGGGAGTTCCTATAATATATTAGAGTGCCACCTCTGTGGCATCTAGTCCTATCGTTCCTAACTAGCCGGTAGTTGGCTACCTTGGGATCCCTAAGGTGGGGTTTGAGGAAGGTCTCTTGGACCAGAAGGATGTCGCGACTATGATCGCGAAGGAAAGTCGCGATCTCGTCCCGTTGATTGGTGATGCCATTGGCATTGAAGTAACCTAGCTTTAGGGATCGGGGCTTTAATCTCTTACTAGCCGTGTTATACATTATGGCTGTTTAAAAAGGTTATCAAAATGACTTTTGACATCGGGATACTTAGAGTATACCCGAATCAGGGAGTTGATGCTAGTGCAGGCCACGACCTCCTTTGCCATTTGGATGGCGCGGGGGGACTGGAAGAAACTGAAAGTATTCCCAAGGATGAGGAACGCATCGAGTTCCGGCTCATCCGAGCGAGGGAGTGACTGGGGAGGAGGTGGGGGCTGAGAAGCCACAACAACCGGAGCGGAGGGCATGATGGGTTGATCCATCAGCCCAGGGACTTTCGGCCTTAGTGCCGGGAAGTTTTGGGCGTGATTCGCCGCCGTCCAAGGAGTTGGACGCTGGGGACTGAGGGTCTGGGGGAGCTCAGACGAGAGTGTAGGACACTCTCGTCCCTGGCGTGCGCTAGCGCGCGTTGCCAGTTTAGGGGCGGAGGTTTTCGGGGCTTTCGGACAGCCTCGGTAGTTGGCGGGGTGGCCGGATTGCCCGCACAGCACGCAGCTGGGCGGGTCTGGGCACTGGGACCTATCTTTTGGGCGACTGCACTCCGCGGTGCCGTGATCGCCCAGGCACTTTACGCACCGGGGTTTGCCGAAGCAATTCCGTTGCGCGTGCCCATACAACTGGCAACGGTGGCATTGGCCTACCGTGCCACTCTTGTGTGGCTTCTCAATGAGAATTCCTGAAAGACTGCATACAGTCTTCAGCGCAAAGATGGGGTGGGGACCTTCGGAGACGGGGTGGCAGATGACGAGGACGTTGTTAGACGCCCTGCCACCTCTGCCGTGCATACGGTGCACCTCAATCACCGGGATGTTCTGTGACTCTAAGTCGCAGACGATCTCGGTGGTGGGGATCTCACTGGGGATCCGGCAGAGGACCACCCGAACGGCCTTGCTCTCATGGAGCGTATAAGTGTGGTGGGGGATATTTCGAGCCTTGAGTAGCTTCGAAAGCGCGCGGTGGTCGTTAGCTGTCGCTAACCCTACTTTTATGCCGTTCTGAACGGCGCGGGCATTCGTGTAGGCGATGCGTTGCTCGCCACACGCTTTGGACACGTTTGTCCAAGCCCCCTTGTCATGGATGAAGATGGGTGGGGGAGGGATGGTCTTGCGCACTGAGGCGCTGACGACTGGGGTTTGGGTAGGGCTGGGCCTAGTGGCCGAGGAAGTGGAGGGCTGGCTCTGCACTAAGCGTGCTGGCTCGGGAGGGGAGGGTTTCTTGGCCTTAGGGGCCTGAGTGGAGGACGAGGCCTGCGACCTCTTCTTCCTCTTTCCCTCGACGAGGATAAACTCGTCGGAGGAAGAGGTTTGGTCGGAGGAGTGCTCGGACTCCGAGCGCTCAGAGTGTATGCTCTCTGCGCGCTCCGAGCGCTCGCCATCCGAGCCCTCTTTTTATTGTTCCTCCTCCTCAGAGTCCATTTCGACGTCTGGGGGGGAGGGGGACCTATCTGCGATGGGCGCGGGGGTGGGACCTAAATCTGGCTGTGGGGTGGGAAACACCGCGGGGGGTATTTTTTCAATCTCATCCTTATACTCCCTTTGTAGGGCGGGGTTTTTAATTAGGATCTTTCCTAATATCTCGGTTGTTAGATTTAACCGAACCGTTAGGGACTCTACTTTGGTCATGAGATCCTCCACTATGTCCTCCATATTGGAGGCGACAATGGTGGGCATCCTAATCTCCTAACCCTAACATAAGCGCCTCGAGGAGACACGTCAAACGTGAGCTCCCCGAGCAGACGGTCCCCAAAGAGCCCTGCCCCGGAGTTTCTCCTAACACTTCGCTACCGAGAAGAGAAACCCAGACAAACTCGGTAGCTGTGTTGCCGTCTGATGTGGCCTGAGGGGCCCTATTTGCCTAACCCTCCGGGCGGGAATGACCCGGAGGTGAGTTCGCTCCCTGCGGGGATAGCAGGGAGGTGTGTGCCTAATGGTGTGCCCTAAGCTTGTAACCGGTCGCCAGTCTTAATGTGCGAACCGGGCCCTATTGGGTCTAGTGCGAAGGGGTAGATACACCCAACCGACACTAGGTGTGTATGCTGTGAAGAGAACTCAGTAACTAGGTTTGACTAGGAGATCCCCCAAGGCCAAAACCTAGCACTCGACTCCAATTGACTGCTTCACCCTGAAGGGGATCAGCGGGTGCGTCGGGTCAGCACCCCCTTGGTATTGTTGACACCGTGAGGTTTCCAACCAAGGACCACGAAACTGTGGTTTTACCCTGAAGGGGCCAAACCAAATTGTTTTGACAATCTCTGTTAGAGAAACACGATATCCTTCACCGCCTCGAAAAAGGCGGATCCGGACCAGGCGTCGTAGTCGGCGACTACGAGTGACGTCACGGCGGGCGTGACGAACGGAGCGATGACTCAGGCACGGAACGATCGAGAGCGCGGAGCGGCACGACTGTCGCGGGCGAGCGTCGGAGCAGAATCCAGATACAGCATATTTTCTAAAATCGCAAATATAACTTTGTAATTCATACAAACACTGAAAAACAAAGTTATTTGGCGTAGTTACTACGGAACCCTTCTTGGGCGAGGCTGACTCGCACTTGGCCAATTTTTTTATTTAGAAACAATGGTCCACCAGCCACCATCATCATCATATGCTTAACCTTTTTACAACAATGTTAGGTTCGGCTTTCAGTCTACCCGGTTCCGGCTAAGTAATTTTCACATGGAGCGACTGTCGAACAGACCTCCAAAACCCATTAGCTGGGTAACACGATACCACTTGGCCAGACCAGTGTCAGATTTTCTGGCTTCTGACTACCCGTAACGGCTGTCAAAGATGTCCAAATTACAGCCACGACCAACAGCATAACGTGCTTTCCGAGTCATGGGGATATCACTCAAACTTCGCGCTGCAATCTAGAATTTTCAGATTCAGATTTATTTATTGTTTGTCGCAGGCAGAAAATCAGTTCTTAAAATGATAATTATGACAAGTATCACTGTAACATACCCATAAGGTGTACAATATTTAAAAATTACAATTATATTTCATGTGTACATTATTTAAATTTACAATTATATGTCAGGTATACAATATCTATATTTATAGTTATATAATTATGTCAAAAAATAGTAATAAATAAACAAGGAAAAATAACATTAATTTGAAAAATAAGTTCATTGTACATTCATCGATGGTCATTTGTCATAATTAAGCATTATTTTAATATTAAATAAATTTTAGTCTAAACATTTGTCATTTAAGAATTCATTGATTGTGTAATATACTTTCTGTATCAATAATTGTTTGAGCTTGTATTCAAAAGTAGGCAATGTTACAATATTTTCTTATAGAAAAACCCAATTGCTCTTTTTTCCTGAGCCGGGAATCAAACCTGAGACCTCATTTTCAGCAGTCGTGCTTGCGACCACTAGAATAACCATCAGGTAGTCTTTTTATATTATATTAATTAAATCTTGAAATAATTTTGCGCGGATGATGTCAATAGGCTGGTAACTGAGGTAATCTGTGTGTACTGTAAACTCTGCGTAAATCTTAAGCCGATTAATAATCTTAATAGCAAGACATAGGTTTTAGTCATGATATTTTCCACCTAGATATATGACGCTACGGTTGTGTGGTTGAGCAGTGAGTACTGCGTATCGCATGTTCGAATCTCGCACCGCTGCAAATGTTTGTAATGAAGTTTTTGGAATCGCACCCACGATGCGAGTGAAATTCCTAGTTTGAGTCAATGTTTATTTTTAAATAAAAGTTGTTACAAATCAAGATCAGAAAATAAAGAGAGCAGATAAAATAAGCTGAAAGAAACACAGTATTGCAAAAAATGGGCCGCACGTATCACAGTTTTCAGAAAATACACATAAAACAATTCTTTCAACGGTCAACTTCATAAACGTGGCTACCTAGATTAGCAACATATTTCAAGCACAATTTCCCTAACACTTTCACTAATAATCTATAGATTTACATTAAAAGTCCCAGTGCACCATGGGGGAACCCCCATGCCGCCATATTTGCATAGGTATCCAACTAATTAGAGGTATAAGTTACGTGCAGACACGGGCTCTATGAAACATTTATGTTTCAACATTTTTGCGTGATATGGCCTAATAAATATGGCCCTATTTGTATTTTAAATGCTTTCGCTGATAAAAGGGAAGTAGTAAGTGCAAAGGTTTATGAATTATTTGTTTTTATTGGCGGTTGTTAGCGGTTGGATCAATTATGAGATTGATTTTTATGCACGTACAAATATTTTCAACCGACGACAAAAAAGGAGGAAGTTATCAAGTCGACGCGTATATTTTTTTTAATGTATGATCACCGATTATTCGAAGACGGCTGAACCGATTTGGAAAATTCTTTTTTTTTTTGAAAGGGTATACTTCGAAATTGGTTTCATTGTCATCAATTCAGGATCTAATGATGGAGTCCTGGAGGAATCGAGGGAACTCTTCAAATATTATAGGCACAACTATAGTGATTTGAGTATTTTTTATAGTAACTTGTGTAGTTGCATTCGAAAAGCACCATTTGTGAAGTGGACCTGATGATGAAGACCACATATGGCCACTGGAAGTACTCAATATAATAAATGTGGTTATTAAGCACAATATGCTCGTCACAATGCATATGGTGAAGTGAAGCTGATAGTGAAGTACCAGGAGAACTCCTCAACAATTAACGGCACAACATTGGGAAAAGCAATATTTTGTAAATGTTTATAAGTAGTTGACATTTAGGCTCTTGTAACTAGGTAAATTAAAAATCGACCAACTAAAAAGAGTGAAATAAAAACTTTTTACCAAAAAATGAAACCGACTCCCAAAAAACACTGCAAAGTGAAAAATAACTTTAATTTCGGAAGTCGGTACCAAAAACGAAAATACAAAACTAAAGACACCGACTACCGAAATTAAAGTTATTTTTCACTTTGCAGTGTTTTATGGATTTTAATTTACTGTGGCGGTGTCTATATCGCCATATATAAACATCACATAACATAATCAGTATAATAGTGTTCCCACTTATGGGACACAGGTCATGTCTATTTTGAATTTAATGTATTCCACCACGGGCACTCAGTGTGGTTGGTGGATATCGCAAGTAGTCGGATTTTTCGGTCCCAGGAGATACCGATTTCCGCACTCTATTTTCTTTCACCGTTTTGCATGGCAATGTTGACAAACATACATACATCAGGTGAGATGGTGGTCAAACGCGAGCCTATTATCAAAAAAAAAAAGACATAAAAAATTATCGGTATATTATTTAGAAGCTATGAATCTGTATCACTGCTTTTGAACTACGATACGTCATTGCGGTCGTTTTAAAACAACGCTTAGTTAATCATTAATGGGGCATACGCTACAAAAGTAGAATAGAAGTAGAGTGTACGTTAAACTTCTTTCTATTAATGTCATAAATTATCCTTAATATCATTCATCACCTGAAGAAATTGCGAATATCATCAATGGTTACACTTGAAGCTGACCCAATGGCCTAGCCCAGGGTTTCTCAAAGTGGGGTGCGTCACTGGGGGTACGCCATTGAGTCATAGGGGGTACTCGATAAAACTTACGTAATGGCGACGGATAAGGTGCCTGGGAAATGCGAAGAGTATACATTTATATATTTCTTTAAAAACCTATCAATATTTCTTTAAGGGGTTCGCTGTGGCCTTGAAAGTCTATTAGGGGTACGTGGAACAATAATTTTGGGAAACCATGGCCTAGCCTATCTATTACAACTCGGTTTTATTTGATGTTTACGTGACAAACCTAAAACGTCTAAAGCAATAACAAACAACACGGCAAAAACAATCACCAATAAGAATTTGGCGCACATCATTCAGTAGCTTTTTTGTCTTGTATGTTATTCGGGAGTTTATTTCTGGTCGAATAAGCGTAAGACTAGATCGGAATGAATCCTTAATTACTCTTTTTTCTTGCAAAATATGTTTAAGTGGTGTTTAACATGTATATTGTATGTATGTCTATTATAAACGACTTCATTCCAAGTGACAATTCAATTCCTGTAAAATTTGATCCCCTTGGAGAAACTGTGTGTGTGGCGGTATCATATTTTTTACTGGAATCTAATTGTCTCTGGGCGACAGTAGCCATTGCTCCATCTGGCCAGTTTTTTGCTGCCCTACATAAAAACCATTACCCTTTGCCCCGTTTAAAAAAAAGAACAGCTAGACACAAAAAGTTGTCTCCAAAAATACCGTTACTTGCCTGTAATCAGTTTTTTTTGTCTAAAATTTTACAATAGAGTGGTCACACTGTAAAGTGTCATCTGTCCACTTGTCTATTGTTACCCGACGGTTGCCGACAAAGAGGTATTGTGTTGCACCCGCTACAAGTATTAATTACCGTTTTTGTCAGTATAATTATGGGTATCGATTGCATTTCTAGTTTTTTGTGAAATTGCGAAATTTTATGATGAGTCGTGTGTTTAATTTGGAATTCTTTAGGTTGGTGTCGTAACATGTAATGATATGAGTACGGAGGTGTTATTATCGCAATGGATAAAGGTGAAGAATTAAATTATTGCGACAGTTAGAAAGCTAGTAAAGGTGATTATTGGCTATCACGTAGTTGACGACCAAAGCTTGCGTAAAACTTTTCCAAGTAGGTTTAGGCACAGGTTTTGTACACCACTTAAAAATATATTATGTTTAAAAATTAAGTGTTCAATGGCCGAGCCAATTGCACGGGGCGATGTGATCTTGTTTTATACCTAGACAACCTTAGGATGGATTACTGTGGACATTGGCTTTCGTGAAACATAATAGCTTGGCGCGTAACATTTTAGTCACTCACAAATCCATTTGTTATTTCAAGCGAAATCCCAAAATATTCATCACCAAAAAATTCCTCCCGTTGTCACAATGTATCGTGTAGAGCCTAATAGTTTGACCTGAATACTTGTCCGGCAGGCGGCAGGAATGGCTTAAATATAGACAAACCATTGCTATGTCCCCCGGCTCCGCTCGTATCGAAATAGACTCGGCGAATAGCGATTGCGGCAGAAACTGTCATTACTGTCTATATATTATCTTGAATTACGTTTTGTGTGTAAAATATTTTTTTTTTGTAGTAAATTATTTGTCGCCAGGTGAGTTACTGAAATAGTTAGAGGGAGATAGAACAGGTTAGAAGAGACTTCCGAACGCCATTGAGATCAATAGATCGGGCTTCCTCATTCACTAATTTAGCACAAGCTCGCGAGTATGGTGTTTGACATGTCTATGTTTGGTTCACATAATAACATTATCAGCGCATAACATTCTCACTGTTGAGATACAGGCCCTCGCTCTATGAAAGGGAATGGGCCGTAATCGTTTAAATAATTAACATGAATATTTTTAAATGTTAAGTAAACCATAAACTTAAAACAAATAGTTGTTATAAACGAGGAGACATTGAAAACATAATTTTTGTCACGCACTGGAAATAGGAGTAGGTATGTGGGAAACAAGATGAATAAAGAGAAAATGGAGAAGAATTAAAAAAAGAAAATTAGTTAAACCATCTTAAACAAGACGTAATATAAATGACAAATGTTTCAGATATAAATTCTTAATTATTCATCGTCAGTAGATACTGAAATTATGTCAGTAAAGACAAACTGAGCTAATGACAGAATAGAAAATATAGTCACCGACCGAATCTGAAAATTCAAAGGATATTTCAGTCATCCAAACTTTCGTAAAAACGCGGACAGACAGACTCTTGTTATTTATAACGAAAGCTTCAGCAAACCTACGTGACTCCCGCCTCATAATAATATATCATTTTTAACGCGAACACGTTGAGAGATACAAATTCTTTTCTGCTATTAAAGAGGTGGAAAATCACAGATTAAAAAAGCTGTGATGTAGTGTGGTGCCCTGGTATTTCAGCTATTATATGATATTTATTTTTTGGCCCTTTCTGATGACATTTTAATTAATAGACTAGATTCCGGTAAGTTTGTGTGGTCGTAGTTAAATGGAGACGTGATTGTGGTTACGCCAGCGATAAAAAAATTTGTAACTTTAGGCAAAACCCGTTTAGTGCACCAGCAGTCTATGTGGCGATACTGAGTGTAGGTAGACCTATGACTTCGACTAGTAGACCTTTGACTCCTCTCACTCTGGGTGAAGCGGAAAGTCAGTCAAGGTCAGACTTCCACTGACTAAAAACCCACCCTAATCCTTCAGTTGCCTTTTTGATCTGGGGCCGCAGTATCTCGTTAGAACATACCCGCAGCCCCAGCAAAGTTCGTTAAGCTGTTGAGGCTCTCATTAGTGGTCTGAAGCCAACAAACTGACTCCAGTATTGTCAAGGGGTGATATGTTATGGCTTTGAAAGTCTAATAGGCAGTCGCTCTATGCTAAATATGGGTACTCTGTTGCATCTTATAGTTAGATTGGAAGCCGATTCCATCATACTATAGAAAGTGTCTATAAACATTGATTGTTTGAGAGATTATAAATTCAATCACAGTCCGTTACACACCCTATTAGCTCTTTCCAAACTTTTATGGGCTTGGTAATCTTTTCTTCTCGAGGTGAAAACACTTATGGATGTCTTCCACCTTGGATGGGGCTAAGAAGTTCGACAAACTTCAACTGACTTAAATCACCACGTGTTCCTCCACACACTTGCACCAGGGGATGCGGTAGTACTTAAATACTCTTCAATGCGGACTCCAACTGGTGCCGGCTGGCCACTGTGTCTCTCTCGTCCCCGACTGGTATGACCATATAGCTTTCCCCCTAAGCGAAGTCACATCAACGGGTCCTTGCACACTTGCTTAGGATGTGTGGAAAAGAGACGTGTTATAATTCTGTATAACAGAGTTTCTCTCCTTCACAGTGGAATAATGATGTTATTGGTACACTATTGACGTGAACTCACTACAGACACAAGTATATCTAGCTTAGTTGGGGGGGGTTAACAAGATTGCTAGTAATGTGAAATCCAACCACATTGCTAGTAAGATGATTTAAAAAAAAAAAATTGGTACGGTATGGTGGCTGGTGGACTTCAATTCTTCAAGGTTTTTCTTAAATAAATATCTCGGAAGTTGGTGGTCTGATATCCTGTGCCTCGAAAAACACGTTACTGTTACATTAGAATATACAAACGCATTCTTGAAATTGCTCTCGCATGCAATTTCGCACAAAGAATTAGTTCAAAGAATATACTTATCTGATATGATAATCTCCACAAAAGAAGTACTTACTTCACATTTATTTAGACATAAAACTGTTTATTATAAGCCTATATTTTAGAATAAGCAACCTCTATATTGACCCATCACAAGCTGTGTAATGGGCAAATGGGCTATAAAATTTGACCTACAACTGTATTTATAGCTTGTCTTGTCAAAATATAAAAACTATATACCTGCTATACTGAAAATTGTCCATGAGAATTCACCAATATGTGCAAAAATATAAGCTTAAGAAATGCAGCCACGATTATATACAAAAAACTTTTTAGCAAAAAATAGAACCGACTTCCATATAAAAACACTACAAAGGCAAAAATAACTTTAATTTCGGAAGGCGGTGTCAAAAACAAAAATATATACAAAACTAAAGACACCGCCTTCCGAAATTAAAGTTATTTTTGCCTTTGTAGTGTTTTTATATGGAAGTCGGTTCTATTTTTTGCTAAAAAGTTTTTTTTCACGCTTTTTAGTGGGTCGGTTTGTAATTTATCTAGTTACAAAAGCCAAAATGTCAACTAGTTATCACCTTTTACAAAATATTGCTTTTCCCGGTGCAGAGCTGTTAATTTTTGAGGAGTTCTCCTGGTACATCACCATCAGCTCTACTTCACCATATGCATTGTGACGAGCATAAAGTGCTTAACATCCATATTCAAGTAATCTAATCGCAATAAACGAAATACTTATTATTGAGTAGTTTCGGTGGCCATCTGGGGTCTGCATCATCAGTTCCACTTCCTCAAATGGTACTTTTCGAGAGCAACTGCACAAGGTACTATAAGAAATACCCAAAACGCTATAGGTGTGCCTATAATATTTGAAGAGTTCCCTCGATTTCTCCATGATCCCATCATCAGATCCAAACGTGACGACAATGGGACCAACTAGAAAGTATACCCATTTAAACAAAATAAGAATTTTTCAAATCGGTTCAGCCGTCTCCGAGTTATGAGGTAACATACATAAAAAAAAGTTCAAGACGAATTGTAAACCTCCTTTTTTTGAAGTCGGTTAAAAAAGGTTCAAAACTTATTCAAAAACTAAAACCCGACTACTGAAAAGTCCCGCTCTAAAAAGTATGAATGTAACTGGTAGAGAATGCCTAAGGCATTAAATCCGCCATTGTACAGACGCCATGAAGCTACCCGAAACTGTCAAATATTCGCAATCAACCTTGAACCTAATGTATTTAATAATAAAGTTGAAAATCTATTAAAGAAATTTGACAGATTGTTGTAGCTTGATGTGCTGGCGTCTGTACCTTTTCGTATTGCATAAAGTTTTCATAAATTAATAAAGAAAATATTCTCATCTAAACCATTATCACCTGCTAAGGCTTTTCTAAACTTCGTCGGCTTTCAGTCTGAGCGGATGCAGCTGAGTATTACTATTTTACATGGATCAACTGTGAACTGCCTATCTGACACCACAACCCAGTAACTGGGTAGTACAATACCTCTTGGCAAGACCAGTGCCGGCTTTTCTGGCTTCTAACTGCCCGTAACGACTGTCAAAAATGTTTAAAAGACAGCCGGGATCAATGTCTTAACGTGCGTTCCGAGGCACGGTGTAATGGGTACCCATCCATAACCCGACCTGGGCAAGCGTTGCTTAACTTTTAAAATCGACCCGTGCGGCTGTTATTATTTAGCCACAAGCTCCTTTTATTTAATTTGTATAGAAACCGTTATGTACAGACGCCAGCACATGAAGCTACCCGAAACTGTCAAATTTTCCCAATCAACTTTGAACCTAATTTCTTTAACAATAAAGTTGAAAATCTATTAAAGAAATTTGACAAATTGTTGTAGCTTGATGTGCTGGCGTCTGTACAAATAATTCAAAATTTATCCTCTACTAGCTGTGCCCGCGACTTCGCGCGGAATAGTGACTTTCGGCAGCAGATTTTGAAAACAAAACTCACACAAAATTTGAATGTCGTATTTATTAATATCTAATCAAAATTCTAAAAAATAAGTTTCAAGCTTCTAACTTTAAAAATGACGCATTTTACATAAAAAAATTTCATCCCCTATTTCAACCCCTTACAGCCCTTTTTTCGCATTAAAAAGTACTCTATGTCCTTTCTCAGGCTCTAGACTATGTCCGTACCAAATTTCATTAAAATCGGTTCAGTAGTTTAGGCGTGATTGCGTAACACACAGACAGACAGAGTTACTTTCGCATATATAATATTAGTAAGGATTAAATCCTGCCGGGATTGCGGAATTGTTCGAAAGAGTTACCGCGGCCTCGGAACACTAAGGGCATATGATGGAACACGGATGGGTTTTAGTCAGTAAAAATCTGACACACCATCCCGCCCAGACCGGGAGGCAGTCATTGGATGATTTTCCATACTTAAAAAAAATACTCTATTAAACAAACAACTTACACGTAATATAATTAAACTAACAGTCGCGTGGGCTTCGCTCCCGTGGACTTTATCACGATAAAAACATAACCTCCTTCTTTTGCAGTCGGGTACAAAGTAGCCTATAACTTTCCGTAAGCTTCAAATTACTACCATGCCTAATTTCATCCAAATCCAGCAGGTACTTTCGAAGATTACCGTTTAATTAAACAAACAATCTTTTCACTGTAGTTAGTGTAGATGTAATTTGCATAATATTCATAGCGGCGTTTCAAAGATCTTTCCTGTATGGAGTATTGCAGTCACTTGTGGGATGGCTCAGCAAAATACCAGCTAGCTGCACCTGACTCGATCGAACGCAGAGCTAAAAGGCTCATAGGTGACGAGGTTCTGGCAGGCAAGCTTCACAGCCTGGCTCACCGGCGAAACGTTGCTTGCCTGTCTATCTTCTACAGATTGTACTTTGGAGAGTGTGCGCAAGAGCTCCACGACCCTTCATCCCTATTCTACTACCGGTCTACTAGACGTACTGCAGGATACCATCCATACTTGCTCGATATACCGTCTTGTACTAAGCGCTTCTCCTCCACATTTATTGTGCGCAAAGCCAAAGTGTGGAACTCTCTGCCGGCTTCTGTGTTCCCTGCCACATATGACCCGTCAGCCTTTAAAGCAAGATTGAACAGGCATTTTCTGGGTTCGCTCGTTCGATCGTAGACCTCATTTTACACTTACCATCAGGTGTAATCGGGGTCAAGAGCGAGCGGGCTCAATGGTAATAAAAAAAATTTATAGCTATAATCGTATGCTACTTGTGTTGTAACTTTATTAGGATAGTTGGTATACGACCACGGCCAAAGAAACTTTGTACCCCAATTTACAAAAATGCGCAGACGGTGAATAAAATTTTGCACAATAAGAAAGGAGTGCAGAAAGCTAATATTTTTATGAAATAATGCATTCAAAATCATTTAAATTACCGTCGAATTCCGAACACTGGCCGAAAACTAGTATAAAAAGATATGTTAAGATGGTCACCATCTAATGGCAGACCTCAGCAAACGTTGTTTAACCTTAAAGATGGACCCGTGCGGGTGTTATTATTTAGCCACGAACTGCTTTCAAATCATCAAAATCAATGGTGGAACTATTTTTGCAACACTCAAGCATACTAAGTAAACAATGAAACTAATAACTCAGTGTCCTATTGTGTTGTTACCACTAACGCCAGCCCAATCCTTCTCAGTGGGATGACAAGTCAGAATCCTGGGAGAGTACAAGTCAAGGGCTTCGCAGGCTCGGTACATCTGCACCCACGCGACGGGAAGGGCGGACAAATATCTGGAAGCCTTTCGTATTTTTCTTACCGCCGAACTACATATTTTCATCTTATCTCTTAAGGCGTTTATTTAGTACTTTACCGTTCAAATATTGTCTAGGTAAAGCTGGATCTAGGAAAAATATAATTGTATTTCGATAAAGCGATAGTTGGCAACTATTTATTTCAGAATGCGGTCATCTATAGAAAGTACTTACAAAATTGTATTTACATTAAACAAGAAAATACAAAGTGTATCGATTGAATACTAACACAGTTTTTGTACATTGAAATATTTATCTAATTAGGTACTAATCATAACTAACAAGGACTTAGACTAATAAGCAATAGATCTCAGCCTATATCTTGATGACCTAATATTATTAATAATAGACTAAGTGTTTACAAGGCTGTCCTACAAGCGAAACGTAGTCAACAGAGACTACAAAAATAATATTTAATTGTATAATACATTTTATATTTAATTATAATTTTTCGGCCGCTCGAAAATCGATTTTTATTTATACAATTTAAAATGTAATGTTAGAAAATTTAATTATAGTAAAATTGAGAGTAGGAATATATAGGAAAATTGTATATATTCAATTGAATACAAAGTATTTAGTGGTCATATATATCATCCTGAATATCGTAATTAAAAGACACATTTTCGAAATAATTTTAACAGCGTGTGTCAATGCTAAATCCATATTTTTGATGTTTTGAAAATCGGCTTTGCGATGCTACCGCTGACTAAATGAAATTTGGTAAAAGCCTAAGTTATTTTTGCACTTCTAAAGTGTCCAGCAGAGGACGGCTTACGTCTAATATAGTTCTTGCTCTATTTGGTGCTTTCATAGCAAGACCTATTTTTCGAGAATAAAAAGCAGCTTATTGCACTCACCGTTAATGTAGTTTTTTATCAGAATAAGCCACAATCCACTATAACAGAATAACAAGTCTGGGTCCGACCAAAAGGACTACCTAAGGGCTTTCAGGGCTCAGTACAACTGTACTTAGCGGTGGACGGAGAAAAGCTCTAGAAGCTTTATGTATTTTTCTTACCGCCAAACCTAATATTTTCAACAAAGTTTTCTGAGGCGGCACTTCAATTATATACAGTGGACGCGAGAAGCACAGGATCAATTTCAAACTCAAACTCAAAATGTTTTATTTCACATAGGCCTACCTACATGGGCACTTACAAAACGTCAGCAGTTAGGGAACGGTTCGAAATTTGTATTTTTCTATGGAGAAGAACCGGCAAGAATATCCTTTAATCTGGCATCCATAATACAGGTTAATTAGGTATGAGAAGATAGACCAATTAATACAGCACAATGGAATTACAAATAAGAAATGGTAAAACAAATCTAAGAGTCTACAGTGTTCTCCCATTCACAAAAAAGCTTTGTATTATATTATTTTACTTGAGAAACGACAGCATTAGACTTCAATAATGAAGGATAAATTAATAATAAAAAAGAAACAAAAAGAAAATCTGTCAAATCGGATAGATTATCGTAGGGAAAAATAAAGAGGCACACTCACGAAAGTGGAGTTGTTAATACACTAGTCGATAACGCAATTACAATAAGCCAGGGAAGCCACATGTGTAGAAGGAAGGAATCATCGCCAAGCAGTCATGTCTTCAACAATTTGGTGACGCTCAAGCCTATATTCCTTTTTTTTTTAACTATATCCCTCTCGGTGGAGTGGAAAGGAGTGTCAGAGTTCTACTGATTAAGAAACCCACCCGTTTCTTCAGTTGTTCTTACATTTCTTCTTCAACACATCGAACCATCGAATCTGGAAGCTATCTGTAGACGTTCTTAGCGGCAATGTTGATAATGAGTAAAAATTTATCAAAATTTTTTATTTTTATTTTATCCGTTGTGTCAAGCTACCGCTACAATTAAAGCATATAAAGTTTCCTAAGATTTGCGATAGTGTTGAATTTTATGCGAGAACGAATGTGTAATCGGATCAGTGTTTCCATTGGTTACTTGTTCCAAACACGAAAACAAACAAATAGATGAGATAGTCGATCTTATCTCATTACATGCGAAAGAAACGTGAAAGAAATGTATGAAAAGTTTACCCAAGCCGCTGAAGCGATTACTACTAAATTGAATTTTAGTAGTAATCGTAGTAAATAAAAGATTTATATTTTAACCTTTAGTACATTTTATTTTCTTTTTCTTCGGTCGTATTTTTCAATATTGAAAAATGAGTTGGCATGTAAGTACTGCCATAAGGTACACCGAGGACAAAGACGCCTGGAGAACTTTAGTCCAAGACTTCATCCAAAAACTCCAAGAAGGACATGACCTACAGTAATAAATTAACTTACAGAACGTTATAAGTTTCCCATGTTAAGTTTCACTGTAGTAGAAATAAACGGTAACAAATACTCAAAAATGTTGATCACTTTCCAGAAACTGTTTGATGTAACCAATTTCCTTTCCTTCCACGCAAACAACTTTGACTTTTGTGTATCTTTACTTCAGATAGACTAACAACGGTTTACACCAATAAATATCGCACTAAACTAAACATCATTTAACATTAAACAACACTGTAACGCTTGATCCTTTCAACCACACTTGCTTTCCTTAGGCACCACTTCAGCCTCTCTGGGGATCTATACTCGGGAACACTCTACCAAGTATTCTGGTCTAAGGACACGGTAAGGACGGGTAGCTGTCCCGGTACACCCGCACTTGTGGTAACGAGACGGGACGCCAGGACGAAGGACCAAACATTTTTAGTCCTTGAAGACAGACGAAGAAGAAATCTGAGCGATATTGTCACTAACAGTATCATTAGAACTTAAAATGGGATATCTACCAGGTATATTTATTATTTCGAGTTTATGATCATGGCACTTGCAACATTGCCGAAATATCGGAAACTCGAAACAATAAATACACATGGTAGGAACATATCCCGTTTTAAGTTCTAATGAAATCTGAGCAGCATAAAAACCGTACGGACGAGACACTTAAGGTCATTTTCTTTCAGTTTTTAAACAAATGAGCAACGATTATCTTCTATGAAGGAGACGTCTTTGTTTAAGAAGATGAAGATAAACTTCAATATGATGGTACTGGACAAATTAACAAGAATTTTACGGAAAAACCAGCGCTGAATTACTCACACGGCGGTTTCTTTGAATATCAAGTCAATCTACCTCAAAGTAACGTCAGTAGACGTCCAAATCGGCAAATCCGGGTGTAAGGACAAATAAAAGGCGCCGGGAAAGCTCGGTGCGTTAGTTCTAAATCACCTCAAATTCTTTACAACATTAGAATTAATTACTATGATACAGATATCTGTATCATAGTAATTAATTCTAATTTTGGTGAGTCTATCTTTTAAATATTTAAAAGATAGACTTTAAACATGGTGACTAGATGAGTCTCTGACTGTTAAAAATACCAGAGTGAGGTGAAACTGGGATATTGCTCCGTATCCTGTTTTAAGGGCAGGGTAAGGGCGTCGGGGCTCTCGGTGCGAGTGTACCGGCCCGCGGGCTCGGCGAGACGCCTGCCCAGACTAATGGCCCTAAATTACAGAAGCGACGGCGGCGGTCATTTTTTTTACCTACTTAGGTATTAGCGGTGAGTGATGACGCGATTTGACGGTGACTAAATTAAGGTTCTGTTGTTTGAACTAGATTTTGCTTGATGTACTATCGACGGTGTTTTTCTGTTATTTATATTTTGTAAAAGATTTAATATCTATGCTAATATTATAAAGAGGTAGAATTTGTTTGTAAGTTTCTATATAGGGGGTAATCTCCGGAAGTAATAATCCAATTCAATTTTTTTTTCTTAGATAGTAGCAGCTGCATTAGTAGTGAGATTTTGAAATCATACGAACGCAGTCGTGGGCGAAGTGCTAGTGTATAATATGATTAAGTACACACTTCTGGTTTTGTTAGCGTTTATGAGAACACTACTTCAGCTAGCACTTATAAATAAATATTCTTAGAAAACAAACGAAATAAAGGTTTATTTTAACAAGAATTCTGAGGAATAATAAAAAAATCAGTATCTGAATATGAATGAGAAAAAATACCAATTAGGGCTAAGCTCACGGAGTCACGAGTTGTATTATAGCGACAGAAATTCTATTGAAAAATGGTTTAGTTACTAGGGAACTCAGCTGTAATTTGAAGAAGGATTTATTTAATCCAAGTAGTTAGATATTTCAATTATTTGTTGCTGGACTAATACACGACTTTGCAACTAACAGAATGTGGTGGCCTGGTGGCCCCCTTCAACTAATATGCTATTTATAATAATATATGTATATCTCAAACCATATTGTTATTTTAAAACGTGGGAAATACATCACACTCCCGCTCTGGGTGAGACGGACGGGAGTATCAGATTTCTACTGACAAAAACCTACCCTGTTTCATCAGTTGCCGATGCGTTCCGGCGTTGCAGTATCTCGTTAGAACATTCTGGCTATCACCAAAGATATATAATAAACTATATATACGTTGTCCGCGCTCTAAAATGGCAAGTTGAAATCAAGGTAAGTGCCTCGTGTCTGTTTAGTTACGCACGAACCTGTTTCGCGATCGCTACACTACACATCTTAAGAAAAAATGTGTTTTAAAAGAAAATTAGGAAAAAAGCATGCCTTTGTGTGTTTTCAGACGTTGCACTAATTATACTGCTTCCGTGAGAGGTCAAAATGTGTCATTTCATAGGTAAATATCAACAGAAATACATTTTTTATATTAATTTCTCTACATGGCTAATGGCGGCTAGCGTATGAATGAAGTCAGTCACGTGATGTTAGGGAGGTTGTTAACTAAAGATGTATATTCATCTCTCTCTAACATCAGGTGTACCTAAAGATGGCATTTATTTTCTGTCCCTTTCTTTACACGTATTAGATAGTAATTCTCTATGTGTGTGTTTCGTGCCGTTTATGTGAGGTGTTTTGTGGGAATATGACGCGTCTATTATAATACGTCATTGGCTATCACCATATCGATATTTTAAAACACACGTAATTTTCCAAAGGGATCTACTTTTCATTAGTTAACGAATGAAGTTGCAAACCAAAAGATATATAAATATATTCCCGCGGAAACCGATGCGCATCTGCGCCGTGATCAAAGTTGATCTTTGCGAAAGGGCAAAGGGCGTCGGGCTAGGGCGCAGACAGGGGGGCGTCTCTCCCCGAAAGCGCCGTTTACTATTCTAATCGAATGCCGAACTGAGTACTTACTGTACTCAGGAAAACTTGGCGCGAATTACAAGTTGGAAAGTTTTGGAAAATTCGATGTTTACGGCGTTTCTAAGGATTATAAGATAATATTTGTTTTGGTATAGTCCGACGTAGTGGGCGGTAAATTGAGCTTCTATTGTACCTATCCAGTAAAATAAATGATTAATGGTAAAATTGAGGCACAAAATTAATCATATTTAGGTAGATATTTTTGCTGAGTAACATCATAAATAGGCTTTGAGTAGACGAGATTTCGTAATAAAGATGAGCTGGCAGACTAATAAGTGAGTTTTGGAATAAGAATTTGATTTTTCTCGTAAGTTTTCGTATTTATTTCGAGAACATACGAGTATATCGTTTATTGTGAATGTAGCGCAACATTGTTCGTGACAACAGTTTACTGGCCCGTCATATCAACTTCGACCTTCAAAGTTTCACCGACTTTGAACAGCTTATGTTGTAGATTAAACTTAATCTCAAGATTTAACTTGGCGTCAATGTCGCTCATGTAAACAAAACATTAACACGATGTATCTGATGCTTTTCGCGCGTAAATTGTTGTCTGCGAGGAAAAACTACGAAGTAGAGTTTGCGCGCGAAATGCATGTTTAAGTTTAGATTTTCAAGATGGCGCCTACATCATTTAAAACTTTATTATTGGGTTATACCGAATCAACATTAATCTAAATTTGGTTTCAAATATGAGAACCAACAAAGTAAATCATTCTAAGTATGGGTAACATGTTATTTAGTTAGTAATACATTATTGCAAGATTTAGGTTGAGTGAGTTACAGAACAGTTTTCTAAGAAATGAAAACATAAAAGAATTTCCACAAAACCTTTGATTTAGAGACGATAAACGAACCATTGGATAGAATTCTCGAAACAAATACTTCAACTACCTACTTTGAATAATAAATCACATATAAAACAAAACTTTTGGAAAAATATAATTTTATTGAGTCTTTCGATCCGATAAACAAGTAAGTATTTTTTTACGATTTTCTATAATATGAGTTAGGTAGAGTCAAAATGTCCGGACTTTGGCACCAATGTAGGAAGTTTTTGGAATATTATCCTTGTACAGAGGGTCGAATAGTGTGGTATATATTATTATAGTAGTAGCAATGCACATTATAACTGAGAATGATATAGATGAGCTTTTTATGACATTAAAGTGAAAGCAGATTTGAGTAATATGTAATTTTAGAGCTCTGTAAGTTTTTTGAATGATATTTCACACGCTTATTTAATAATTTGGTAGCTAAAGAAATATGTAAACGTATATAAAAAGAATCTGAAAGAGAAAATGAAAATGTATTTTAATTTATAATCATATACTTCTACTTCTATACTGGAAAATCCAAGCAATATTCTTAAATAATCAAACCGAGAAAATGCAAAGAAAAGAAAATCTGCATCAGACGGTTCTATAGAATAATACGTGTTAAATTATGAACAAACGTAGCGGCGAATCGAAGACCAAGTTTTAATATTTAAAAAGAAAAATAATTTACATACTATACACTAAGTGAAAATTCCTTACCATTGTTTTGTGTGTATGGAAATTCTTCTGTTTTTTCATTTCACCAGTTTTTTTTTTTTTGTGAAGCATGATCTGTATGCGTCCTTTGGCCGAGGGGAGAGTTTCTTCAATAGTACTTTAAATGGTATGAAATAAAAGAAGTTTGAAAACGCTGGACTTGATGGTTTTGTATGGTTATTTTGAATCTTAGAGAAATAATAATAATTTTATTAACAGCCAAATAACAGTACAATAGCCAAATGAGTACATACATTTTTTTGGAGGGTAATATATACAAAATGTGAGTCTGCTGACTCCCAAGCTAGAGTAATCTGTGTTATGGGAGTCAGAAACTTGGTGTTTGACAAAATATGTAGCTATTTGTTCTTGACTGACAACTAAATATATTGTTACTATATTATTATGATAAAGGAAGGCTAAACAATTTGGCGAAACTTGTACAAAAAAGAGAAAAGAGTTTTCAGTCATCAGTACATAGCCAGCCTATAGCGTCCCCACTGCTGAGACAACGCCTCCTCTCTAAAGGCGGGTACAGATTTACGAAATGTAACATGCAATGTAACACGCAATGGAAGAATTTGCCGTCTACATTGTCGCAATGTATCATGCAATGTAACAGAATTCCCAGTGTGGACGCCTTGCGCGCACGAACCATGCACACTACGTGCACAAACAGAGCATTTCAAGTCGTGCGCGCCGTGATACGTCATTTGTCGGTTTTTTGCCGAACACAAATGGGCGCGCAGTGTGTACGCGCCAGTGTGGACCAGATGCGAGTAGGTACATGCTGGGTTCGTGCGGGCGCTGCGCCCACACTTATGAAATGCTTTCATGTTACATTGTATATTACGTTACAGCAGTCTGTACCCGCCTTAAGAGAGGGAATGGACCGTAATCTACCACACGGCCCCGGTGCGGGATTGATGGACATCGCAGTCCAAGGACTTGCTGGTTGCCTCACGATGTTTTCTTTTACAGTTTTAGAGTAGTAGTGTTGACATAAATTACACATACTAATGTGCCTACCTAGGATGGGGCCAACGACTTACAACTCGGTAAGTCGTGTCTTTAAACGTGTCTTTTTACAAAATAGAAAATAATTAATTGCTCTATCAGTTTACATAAGCGATTATTGTCTGGATACGTAAGCTCCAGTTGAAAATCAGCGTCAGGCACTTTGCACTTTGTTCAGGTATTTTGCTGAACTGGGCCTATTTGGAACAACTGTACCTATGGCACACACAATGCTATTTCATTTAATTGAGTTTTTGTTTGCCCAAATCTGGGTCCTAATAAATTTATTTTCTTTCTTCAACTAAACAAGGAGAAAACCTAGTCCCATAAAAATCAATATCACGACAAGCTACCGAAGTGTGTTACTTCAAGTAACACCATTTCAGGGACCACCCACAAACTGAAACAAAACACTATCCATTAAACCTCAATGTTTACGTACTCGAAATCGAGTTTGTGTCACGTTACCAACCGCTCGTGGGTCCTTGGTAACACCAATCTTACACCAGACAACAAAGAGTATGCTCGTTTCATATCTCCTAGTGTAGTGTTGCGAGCATTTGCAGCCACAGGTTGGGGATCAATGACCGTCTGAGGATGCTATAAGGATGCTGTAGATGTTGCTGACGGTGAGGTAATTTTGGCAGAAATTGATAATAATAAAAATATATTTATTTGACAAAAACCTTACAAATTTCTTTAAACTAGCTTATTTGCAATTTGTGGAAGGCATACATAAATATTTCAACCCTGCCTCCTAAACTTGGATAACCTCTGTTTTAGGAGGCAGTGTTCTACTGTCGCTTGGACTTCGTTTTAACCCTTATAAGAAACCGTACAATCGCTAGATATAAAGATTTTATTTTACACAGTGAATATTACACAAGAAAAAACTTTTTACCAAAAAATTAAACCGACTCACAAAAACACTGCAAAGTGAAAAATAACTTTAATTTCGGTAGTCGGTGTCTTTAGTTTTGTTTTTTCGTTTTTGGCACCGACTTCCGAAATTAAAGTTATTTTTCACTTTGCAGTGTTTTTGGGAGTCGGTTTAATTTTTTGGTAAAAAGTTTTTATTTCACTCTTTTTAGTTGGATGATTTTTAATTTACCTAGTTACAAGAGCCTAAATGTCAACTACTTATAACCTTTTACAAAATATTGCTTTTCCCAATGCTGGGCCGTTAATTGTTGAGGAGTTCTCCTGGTACTTCACCAT
Organism: Tholera decimalis; assembly: GCA_943138885.2. Taxonomy (NCBI): domain Eukaryota; kingdom Metazoa; phylum Arthropoda; class Insecta; order Lepidoptera; family Noctuidae; genus Tholera; species Tholera decimalis. Next base: position 6,327,276 of record OW964566.2, on the reverse strand, counting down.
CAGCTCTACATCACCATATGCATTGTGACGAGCATAAAGTGCTTAACATCCATATTCAAGTAATCGAATCGCAATCCACTCAATACTTATTATTGAGTAGTTTCGGCGGCCATCTGTGGTCTTCATCATCAGTTCCACTTCCCCAAATGGTACTTTTTGAGAGCAACTGCACAAGTTACTATAAGAAATACCCAAAACGCCATAGGTGTGCCTATAATATTTGAAGAGTTCCCTCGATTTCTCCAGGATCCTATCATCAGATCCTGACTTTGGTGATAATGGTATCAATTTCGAAGTATACCCATTCGAACAAAAAAAGAATTTTCCAAATCGGTTCAGCCGTCTTCGAGTACTCGATGACCATACATAAAAAAAAAAAAAAATATACGCGTCGAATTGATAACCTCCTCTTTTTGTCGTCGGTTGAAAATAAGTGAGAAAAATAAGAGATTAACTATTTGTAAGCGTGGGCGTGTGTTGCGAGTGTGTAAGAGAGTAGAAACCGTGGGAATGTGCATGCGTGATTATGTGTGTGAGCGTGTGCGTGCGTGCGTGTTGTGCGTGCGTGTTTGTTTGTTTTTTTGATCATTGATGGGCAAAGATAAAATAAAAAGGGGTAGTTTATTCCCACCTTCAAGTATACAAATACGTTTATTATTTCACCATGATAAACGATACAATATAAATTCACTGTCACCTAAAATCACCTGGGTATAGGTATAACTTAAATAATGTAAAATATATTAAAATAGTAAAAGTAAAACGTATGTTTACAATGTTGAAACGACAATAACCTAATGGCTATGGGGATGGACTTCTTATCGAGAGGTTTTGGGTTCGAACCCCACCCATCACACTATCGCCGTGAACCCACTCCAGACACAAGCATATTTAGCTTATTTGGAGGGATTAACAAGATTGCTAGTAAGAAGAATTCTAGTTTGATAGTTCTCTTTAAAAAAAACACAGCCCTAATGTTAATACTTATGTTTATGGAAGATTGGGAGCCAATAACTAAACTGACTAACTGATATTGAGATATTTTTGACAGGGTTTGACTTTCACTGACAGTTGTATCCCGAGTCCTTAACACGTTCGCTGACAGTGAGCACTTACCCTGACACCACATTACGACAGTAGAATTTTCCACGACGTACTCTTAATAATAAGTGGCCCGTCCTTCGACGTACTGTCATAACGCACTATTTTAATTTCCCGCCTAACGACGTACTGTCAGCGAACGTGTTAATCTTCAACTACATCACCGAAGTAAAGAAGGAAAAAGATTCCATTTAAATAGACAAAGAAAAACAAAAGGTAAAGTACGAGGTCTTCTGAGGCAATATTTTTACATATAATAAAACAGTAAAAAAGTGTGTCTGAGTATGGGTTAAAGAAAGTAACAGAACAAGAAGTCTCCGGAACTACTAGATGGATTACTGACTTCGGAAACTGGGACACCAGATGCAGAACTTTACACCCGAGCGAAACCGCAGACACAAGCTAGTATGTTGATAAATAATGTAATAAACGGAGATTTTGAAGGAGAGCATGTTTTGGATTGGTGAAAGGTGAACAAGGTCATAGCAGTTACTGGTGGAGACAACAAAGGGAATGGGTAAAAGTTCGAGGTCACGAAGAAGGACATATTTAAGAAAGGACTTCCAAGGGTCACGGAGAAGACAACAAAGAAACTACCAAACCAGATAATTCAAAACCCAACTTCATCGAGTTTTTTAATTCCTCAATAGAAAATAACACATTTTTTTAAATAATTTCGTCATGTATTAAACATTTGTAATTTTTGTATGTATATATTTTTTTATTTCTGTGCCTTTGTCTTGTATAAAGTTTAAATCAATAAAAAATAATGTAAATTGGACAGGAATAGAGGAACTAACATAAAGATCTTTAAAGTTGTCTACAAATGTCATTTGCTGTTTACAAAATTTATATCTATAAAGAAATTCACAATTCAGGCGAAATCCTACATATACCACTAGTGATTTAAATGTATTCTGTAAGTGTTCGCGTCGTTGCAAAAATGATGCGCTTCATAGGTGAAAGTTCGACGACTTTTGGTCGTGAAACGCGGCCTTTGGGAATTGGCGAGCATGGGGTGTGACATCTCTAGCCTATCCATATGTAATAGTGTATTCTCCAAAATAAAACCTGGTGTATTCTTTACGAGAAGGGGTTGAGGAAATGGAAATTTTTCTTTTCTTTAGGTCAAATCGTTTATTTCAAACATGAGTCCTTAGAGTTAGTAACCATTATAAATTAGTAACTAGTGTTTTTTTCGGGAGCAAATTCATCAAATGTGTCCTCCGGCTCTTGGTAAAGTGGAACGAACTGTCAGAATTTAACTGACTTAAAACCCACTCTGGTTCTTTAGTTGCACTTTCTTCTGAGGCCGCGGTATCTAGTTAGAACATTCTCGCTAGCACACACGTAATAACAAAACATAATCCTCCACTGGTATGAATCCTTCTCCAGTGTAAACACAGCATAGGGGAGTCTCACTGGTCTATGAACACGCTCAGGAGACTGCTAGTAGATAACCGGGGGTTCTATCATAATTATGTATAACGATTGTATAAAAAATCAAAGACGCATGTGGTATCGTAATATTAATTTTTCAGTAGCCCCACGTCAGATACATCCGTCGTTTTTTTGGTTTATTTTGGTTGTTATAATATAAAGTAGCCACTGTGGCTTGTATAAGCCGGGATCAGAGCTAAGTCCCTGAAAATAGAGAAGATTTATAGAGGCTATTCTAAATCATTTGCGAGCTTTGACCTCAACGAATTCCTGTTGTCTGCACATTTTAGTTTCGCGTTTGTTTGTTGAAGACTTTGTGTTTAGTGCTAGCATTTTTGTTTTGAAGATTATAATTGAATAAACATATTGTTACGAGCTGGGGTTCGGAATAGAAATAATTACGCCGATTATACCAAAATTAACACTTTAATTTAATAAACACAAAATAAAAATTAACACAATTATTCGCACTACAATACTTGTCATTACACTTAAATCGCACTGAAATTCAGTCGTAGAGTTTCGATTATATCGCCTCGTATTTTATAATAAGACTGCCGTCTGCGTTCCTTTGCGATCTATTTATAGTATTTATACCCCGATCTGCGTTCTAGAACATTCTTGTACAATCAACTCACTGCATATACTGCCAACAATATTCCAGAAGCTACTCGAGATACTTAGTACTGCTATTCGCCGCTAGGTGGCGGTAGTGTCTCAAACGTTCTAGAAGTCGACGTTTCTCGATATATTCAGTACTGCTACTCGCCGCCAGGTGGCGTTAGTGTATCGAACATTCTAGATGTGGGTCGAGGTTTTTTGACGTACTTAGCTAAGCGACTGGCGTAACAATATTATAAAGGAGGAGCTAGAGGCTAAATAATAGCAGCCACACGGGTGCCGAGGCCGGCCCTTTGATGGGTGTCCATTTTAACATATCTAGACTTCTCCGTGGCCCGGAAAGCACGTTTAACCATTTATGGTCCTGGCTGTCATTTGGACATCTTTGGCAGTCATTACGGGTAGTCAGAAGCCAGAAAATCTGACAATAGTCTTACTAAAGAGTACTGTTACTTCATGTAAATTACAGCTTATAAATAGCTTTGTCTAGTCTGAAACCTTCCAGTCACCTTAGCGTCTGTTTTAAATATTGTGAAAGATTTGATGGATTATAGGCATCGATCGAAGGAATAGACTAGAAATTAATTATTCTGAATTTGAATGATTTGTTACAGGGCTTCGATAAGAGATAATTAATCGAATAGCTGTCATCGAGGTGCCGATACGCGTAAATTCGGAGCTTTCTAATTGGAGAATTAATTATAGATTCTATACCTAGATTATGTTATTATATAGATTCAATAAAATCCAGCATTATAGGTGCTGAAATTTTGGAGACAATTTAAAGGTATGATATGAATTTATTTTCATCATTCTATTTATGTTTCTACGATAATACGAAATTATTATCTATACTAATATTATAAATGCGAAAGTAACTCTGTCTGTCTGTCTGTCTGTTACCTTTTCACACCTAAATCGCTAAACTGATTTAGATGAAATTTGGCACGGGAATAGTTTAGGACCCTGGAAAGAACGTAGGATATTTTTTATCCCGGATAATTCCGGGATCAAAAATATAAAAACCTCACACGCGAACGAAGTCACAAGCAAAAGCTAGTTGTTTGTAAATACGAAATTATATACAGCGTGTAACGGAAACCCCATATCTATCCAAAAGGGCTGAAGACAACATCTGGTATGGAGTCTCTATGCACAGTTTCAGCTTAAAATAACTGACTCAAAGAATTGATACTAAATTATCGGTTTCATATGTTTCTTGAATACCAATCATAACAAACGTGTCACAGCACTACGAGAGTCAATAACTTTCCACGTCACTTGCCAATAACACGATAATTATCTGCGTTCTTCTTAATTTGGAAAATTCGGTCTCCGGTATCAATGTACTGAAATTTCTAATAAGTTCCACACATGTAGACATAAGATTACAAAAACTTGGCTATATCGTTTGTTATCATCTAAAGAAGCCGTGCACTTGGTATGTATATACCCTTTAAATTACACGTTGTATTGTATTAGCTACTGCTTGCGACTTCGTTTGCGTAGGAGGGTTTCCCGCGTAAATCCCGTTCCTGTGGGAATTCCGGCATAAAAAGTATCCTATGTGTTATTCCGGGATGTCAACTACCTATCTACTATCTAGCCGTTTAGCAGTTTTTGCGTGAAAAAGTATCAAACATTCATACATCTATACATCCATCCTCACAAACTTTCGAATACAATAAGAATAATATTAGTAAAAGTTATTTCTTGCCGGCGCGGCGTTGCGCGTATCGTATGTTCTTACGAGTTACCGCGACTACGGACGCAAGGGGGACTGAAGGAATCGGGTTGGATTATAGTCAGTAAAAGACTTACAATAACTTACAACTTACTTACTTACTACAAATTCCGCTCCACACAAAGCGTGAGGAGTAATTTGATGACTTTTCCCCCGAAAACAAAAAAAAAAGATATTCTATTTCAGATCAAAGTGAACTTATTCCCCCTTATTTGCGGCTCTGCTACCCATAACTTGCAAATAACTATTAGGAAACGACTCCCTCACCCTGACATCCAGGTGCAATAAATTATGAAATAAAAAAGTCCCACACAGCATATTTTGCAGTCCCAGCGGTGGGCTAATCCTGAATAAATACGAGTTATAATAATATTCAAGTCGTGTCCTCGTGGCTGCCGATTTATAGCTGAATCGATTCCTTGTTTAAGTGTGGCTGCGACGTTGGCGGTGGTGTGAGCGGAGCGTTTAGCGGGTTGGCAAACCGTTTACTGTTTACGATTATGTAATAGTCTCTATAACATATTTAGGTAATTATATTCTCCAGTTCTTTGGTTATATCACCCGTAAAGACTCATTGGAATTTGATTGGTGGTGCAAGTGAAAGTTGAGGAAAAGATTCACTGTCCAATACGATGAACAGCCCTCACAAAAGCTGTGAAGTACTCTCAAATCAACTATTACTCATATTCCACAAAACATAGGCATAGACCCATCACACAGCAATGCATCTCAAGAGCAAAGATAGCAAAACGGGCAACCGAGATATAAACCACGACAAATCTGGCAAGAGGACCCGACTAAGAAAATACATAATTAAAGGCAGATTTCTCTACACTTCAAAAACTGATTTGCAACCATTCAATCAACGTAAAGTTCAGTTAAAAACCAGCGTCAAGCAACTTTTAGTTGTGTGGAATTTTGCTGAACCTGTTTAGCGCACCTCCGAGATACATAATGTTATTGGTTTACATGTTATAATAGGAAGCATGCGGTGTTTAACTTAATTATGTTTGCAGTATTATTAATTATTGCCTTACCAAACATCAATCATGTTTAGCTAGTAACATCTGATGGTGAACAATAAATAAATAAAACCCATTTTCAAAAAAATCCTAGCTTTCTGAAAAAAATCTAATCGTTTTAAGATTGCTGGATAAATACACTTTACAATTATCGTTATGTGTCGATTGCTCTAATGAAGTAATAAACTATAGTCAGTCTTGTTTAAAGCTACTAGGACGGTTCTGTGGTTCGCTATTTTCATATCTAAGTAGTGCTGGTGGTAGGGCATCCATGGTACGAAAACAGACGGGACATATCCTGCAAAGGGCCTTCAAACTGGCATACTATTTCAGATGGGTGTTATAGATTTTTAAACAGATATCAAGATTTTTTTGAGAAATTCAAGAACCAACATTGAATACACCTAAAAATAAGTGGACCTCTGTTCTAATGGCCACACAGACCGTCGCGAAAATATCTTCACGCCACGCGGATTAGGGGCCCGCTACGTGGGCGCAACGGAAAAACCTTGGGGTTGTAATATCGAATAGAGATATTGCGTAACGCATGAATGGAATTTAAAAGAGCTAGAATTAATCGCGAATAGCCGCGTCTGCTGTAACAGACTTGAAACACAACGAAAGTGAACAATATCAAGGATATATCCGTAGCCCCGACTAATATTATACATGTTGAAGTAGCTCCGTTGGTCTGTTACACTTTTATTATTTGCTGAAGTTTGGTTCAGAAATATATTAGACCTTAGAAAACAGGCATTTTTTTCTGTAAAATAATAATAATTTCTCGCGAGCGAACCTGCAGATAGAAGCTAGTTATTTATAAGTCGCTTTCCATTTACTGAAACATACTTGGAAGTATGGTGCGGTTTTATTGACTGTAATCTTAAATAACAATAAATATATAAATACTTTGAATGCAGTATTAAACTTTAATTTGCTTCAATCCGCTGACAATAGTCCTTTAAAACTGGAAACTAACGACGTATGTTACGCTGCGCAACTATTTTTAGGTGTGTGTGGTGTGTGAGGTGTGTTACCATGTGAGGTGATATCTGGACATGTTTAATAATAAAGAAATGCCACATCAAAGTTGCTGTTGCTTAAAATTATGCATATACGTACATTAGAAATTCAAAAGAGTCTATGGCTGACAGCTGACCACTTTCTGAAGCATAAATACGGCCCACCCATACGCACAAAACGTTTTGGCAATACTTTCATTGTGCGTATGGCTAAGGACTGGAATTCCCTACCGGAGTTTTGTGTTTCCTGATAGCTATAACCTGGGGGTTTAAAGTCAAGAGTGAATAGGTTACTTCTAGGTAAGCTTACTTCATCTTCAACCACATCATTACTTACCATGAAGTGAGATGGTGGTCAAACGCCCGCATATTATCAATAAAAAAGTGAAAGAAGCTGTCTGAATTTTCAAAGACACACCAATACATGAATAGACTGAAATCAAAACTCACATCTTGTCCACTACCACGTCTAGAACGACATAAAAGTCAGGTTATTTCTACACGTTACAGTTCTCTTCCTCTTCTATTTTTTAAGCGGTAAATAATTCCCGCGTCGTCTGTGACAAATGCGTTCCCTTCGTTATCGCATCGCGTGTCACAGTCACCACACCGTGGATTAAGCTTAGTGGTGTATTGCCGTTATGAGTTTAAAGTAATTAAGTTTTCCCCTTACACTTGGCACACACATTTTAATGGAGTTCCAGATTTGTTCTTAACTTCGGTGAGTTTGAAGTGGTTGAGACTGAGAGGGTGTGAGAAGAAAATTCATCATCATCATTACGTGTGTTAATTGGCTTAGAGAGATCCCTCCTCATCCATGTATTGTTTTCCCAATACTGGGAAACTTACCCCATCATGGTACTAAGATTTCCTGTTCTGAAATTACGATGATTAATATTTATGCTAATTTCTGTGTTCTCTCTCATATACAGGGTTAAATGTAAAACACTGAAAACCTCTCAGGACTATGTTACTAACATCATAATCAACAACTTTTGTTCTATGACTTTTAAGAATTCGTCATATTTTAGTTCACCAGATTTTCATACAAAAATAAAAATATTTAAATTGAACGCCCTAAATGTTACGAACTCTATGCGAAGCAAAAGAAAGCAATTTATACTATCGCTTTCTTTTGCTTTGCATAGACGATAGGGTTTTAGGGGTAGGGTTTAGGGCGTTCAATTTAAATATTTTTATTTTTATATGAAAATCTGGTGAACTAAAATATGACGAATTTTTAAAAGTCATAGAACAAAAGTTGTTGATTATGATGTAAGTAACATAGTCCTGAGAGGTTTTTGGTGTTTTACAATTAACCCTGTATAATCCGTCAGCCTTTAAAACAAGAGTGAACAGGCATCTCCTGGGCTCGTTTGTTTCATCGTAGATGTCATCTACAGCTTACCATCCGGCGCGTTCATTAGAAAAAAAACATGGGAATACTTTTATTGTGCGAGCTGCAACTAAAAAGTGCAATTCCCTGATGGAGATTTAAGTCAACAGTGAGTAGGTTAACACTTTGCCAGCGGATCACGAATAAGATACGTGCGGGCGGTTTTAACCTCACTCGCGCGTCACGAATAGGATATGTGATGCATTTTCTTACTTACTGTTCATAATTAATCACGTAAAAGTAAAATTATTATATTTCATTGTTTTATTTTTTATATACAAAATATAATAAGGCAGTAACATAATAATAAAAAACTCAAACAGATATCTATTATAGTTTACATTCTATGACCATTTGAAATATGCCAAAATTGGCCCACGTACGGCGGGATCCGCGTGTGTCGTCGCGGATCCCGCCGTACGCGGGCTTCGCTGGGAAAGTGTTAATTCTAGGTAAGTATGCTCCATCTTCGACCACATGATCGCTTGCGGTGAGATGGTAGTCAAATGCGAGCCTATCAGCGAGCTTTTACCGATAAAACCGCCATTTTAACCATAGAATTAAGCAATATTGTTAAAAAGGTCTGTTTAAATTTTGTTGTACAATAAAGTATATTCTATCTATGTATCAACAATAAAAAATTGGCTGTGTCAAGCATAATGCTGTAACAAAATTGAATAGTAAAAAGCTCTGCAATGCTGTTGGCTTATTCACTTTCGAACTGAAGCTGTGGTCGTGAATACTAAAGTGATTGCCAATACTTGAAAGTAGGTGTTCGATTTATTTCGTATCTGTGACATAAAGGGATATTACATGACTTCTAGTTCAGTGTGTAGGACACTTTCACGAATATTTTTTTCGACAACTTTATATCTTAACTGTCACATAGTAACCGAGCAATAATGAAAAAACGACGGGTTGCACTCCCGGAGTGCTGGCAGAAGTGAAAACTTGAAAATTAACGTTGTGCATTTTTGATATTTTGGAATGGTTAGGGAATAATTTTGCACGAATTGCTTTAATTATCCGTGTAAAAGTACTATCAATTATGTGGTAGAATACATTATTTATTTATTGCGCTATAGTACGCAAACATGACAATTTATATTACATTAAAAAGTTTGCGCAGGCATACATTTTCGCCGCGCCGTAGAAAGAGTGGGGGATACTTCCTCTCCTACGCCGCGCCGGCTGTCTACTCTCCGTCCGTCTTACGAATTTTCGATCAGGTCACGTGTCCTGACGCGAGTTTAACATTTTTTACCCATTACAAAAAAGTGCACAACGCCGCTAAAGAAGTTTTCACTTCAAAAAATCTCGAGTTGGTTCTGAATTAGGAATTGGATGGCAAGTATTTGTTTTGAGAAGCTCGTGCGATCAATATTTAAGGTAAAAAGCAACACTTACTAAGGACGGTTCGTGAATAGTTGACCATCTCAACATATCAATGTTCCACTGTGTCTAAGCAAGCATGCTTAGCCGTAGGTACCGGTTATCGTTAGTACATCTTTCAGAAGCTAGAAAATCTGACAGTCTTTCCAAATAGTATCGTGTTACCCAGTTACTGGGTAACAGAGATCAGATGGGCAATCGCTCTATGATAAATAATTATATAAATAATAATATTCCACGACTTTCACACAACGCCATCTAGTCCCAAACTAAGCAGAGCTATTTATATACAACGTGTAACGGAAACCCCATATCTATCCAAAAGGGCTGAAGACAACATCTGGTATGAAGTCTCTATGCACAGTTTCAGCATAAAATAACTGACTCAAAGAATTGATACCAAATTATTGGTTTCATATATTTCTTGAATACCAATCATAACAAACGTGTCACAGCACTACGAGGGTCAATAACTTTCCACGTCACTTGCCAATTACACGATAATTCTTTTCATTCTACTTAATTTGAAAAATTCGGTCTCTGGTATCAGTGTATTGGAGTTTGTAATAAGTTCTACACACGTAGACTTAGGATTACAAAACCCTTGCCATATCGTTTGTTATTATCCAAAGAAGCCATGCAGTTGGTATGTATATACCCTTTAAATTACACGTTGTATATATATATTTTATATACATATATACAACGTGTAACAGAATAAACGCAATTCCTGATAGTAGTTGATACAGAATCGACTTTTGAATCGATTTCCGTCATAAAAATAGGTATTAAATTTTGACGGAAAAATCTTTCATCTGACTTAAAATGGAAACACAGTATCATTACTAATTAATACAATCCTTAATTCAACAAATTGCGCTCGTGTGCGTGTCGGCCGATAATATTGCATGAGTATATTATGCGTCTGTGTAAGGATATTGTATGACGCACATACGTTTTGCGTTTAATAAGGATAACTATATGATAAAAAATGTCTAGGTTTGGTTTCAATTTATTTAATTACGGATGTTGTTTAAGACTTATAATTTAATATTCTAATTGGGGTGTCTGAGGTATTGCGCTTAATCTGTTCCACCTTGTATATTTCTAAATACATACATATCTTAACATAGTATAAAGCAAAGTCGCTTTCCTGTGTCTGACCCTATGTATGCTTAAATCTTTAAAACTACGCAACGGATTTTGATGCAGTTTCTTTCAATAGAAAGAGTGATTCAACAGTAAGGTTTTAAAGTATATAACATGTATAATATACTAGAGAAACACTGATAATTTTTGAGGTTTCTAATGTGATGTCGCAAATAAACACATTTTTTGCGCTTGCTTTGCAAACGCTGGCTGAACCCTACGAGATAGATCAAAATAATGTACTACAGTATTGTACACATTAAAAAGGTCAACAAAAATGTCCTCGATGGCATCTGTCTATCTCTTATAGATAACCCACAACAACCATTTTTTATCCTTTACATTTTACGAGGAATCCGAGCATATTTTACGAAGCGATTTTAAGCAATACAGCATTAATCCTTATCCAATTAAGTACCATAAATACATTGTGCATTTAATATAAATCAATATTGTCCTTTACAGAATATAATTTAAATAAACAGTTTCGAAGATAGTACAGATTTAAAATACAAGGACATAGCGGTTGCCGCGCGGTGCCGGCGGAGGCACGGCATGCGTGCCTATGTATGTTGCTTAGATTTGAGCGTTGAATGTTTTTCCCATGGTAAATTATGTGTCGCACTTTCAAGAGTAATTACTAAAGAGAACATGTATGTCGAAAGACAAAAAGGCTGTCAACGATGTATATAAAGACATTCTATAGTATATTTAATATAAACATTGCACCCGTGCGAAGCCGGGGCGGGTCGCTAGTTATAGATAAATTACACCCAGACAAAGAACAAATGATCGTGCTCATCACACAAACATTTGTCCTGGGTGGGAATCGAACCCACCACCTTGCGAATAGCAGTCAGCGCCACTGACCACTAGACCAACAGGCCTGTCAAAACACTAGTACTTAGCTACGTCCAATTAGACTGGAAGCCAAACACAACATAGTTTGGAAAAGTCTCTTTTCGTCCATTCGCTACCCATTTCACCTTAACTACTGAACCAAAAGCAATCCATCATATATTTTATAGTTCAATTACAGCTAAGCTTTGACAGCTACTTATAACCGTATTAAACACCGTAACCCTTGCGACCTTGACAGGAGGGTAAACAGAGGTATTTTAACGCGACTACACCTTACGTCGATGACTGTACAAGTCCCAAATGGGCTTTACACCCTTACAGTCTCATTTCAAAAGTGTATTTAAACATTATAAAACAATTTACAGCAAAATATACAGTTATTTAGTATGTTATGTAGTGGTCAACACTGTTGTTAAAATTGTCTTGGGAATATAATAAAAATATTTGTTAAGTTCGTCGGTTGAACTCTGCTCACGCAGGGGTGAGGCATTGTTGTGAAGGGCATTGTAGACTGTTATCTAGTTTTAAGGTTGCAAGACTTTTTGGACATATTTTTTTTTTTTTTTTGCATTTTTTAGGACGATGCACCCGAGTCGACGGCGGCGGGGCGGTGTTTCGTGTTCCACGCGCTCCTATAAGAGCAGTCAGCAACAATGACGGAGTCGAATAGGGGCAATGCTTGCCGCTATTTCGGGAATGTTCTAAAATTTCGGGAATGTTCTAAAATTTCGGGAATGTTCTAAAGAGATGCCGAGACCCCAGAACTCAAAGGCAACTGAAGGAACGGGCCGGGATTTTAGTCAGTAGGAGACTGACACTCCCTTCCGTATATCATAAACTGTGATAGTTTAAATGAATGAAAGGTATTAACTGAAGCTACTACTAATTACTAAATGAGATTTGGCATAAAAATAGATCTTAGTCTGGAATAGCACATAGATTATTGTTTTGGGAAATTGTGCAAAATGTCTACGCGAATGGAGTCAAGTCAAGGTTTTGTAACGTCTTAATGGCTGTAGGGATTTTAATGAAACTTGGCGCAGGTTAGACCAAGTCCTTTAATAGGATATAGGATACTTTTCATGCCTCATGAACTACTTATAGGTCCTCTGACTCTAGCACGAGTGGAAGTCGAGTGGTGTCTGAATTTTACTCATTCAACTTCTTCTTGTTCCTTCAGATTAAGAAGAAGTTGAATAGCGGTAGCTCGTTAGAGCAAATTTGTTTTTAACCGACTTCAAAAAAAGGAGGTTTACAATTCGTCTTAAACTTTTTTTTTTTTTTTTTTTGTGTTACCTCATAACTCGGAGATGGCTGGACCGATTTGGAAAATTCTTTTTTTGTTTGAAAGGGTATACTTTCTAGTTAGTCCCATTGTCGTCACGTTTGGATCTGATGATGGGATCATGGAGAAATCGAGGGAACTCTTCAAATATTATAGGCACACCTATAGCGTTTTGGGTATTTCTTATAGTACCTTATACAGTTGCTCTTGAAAAGCACCATTTGAGGAAGTGGAACTGATGATGAAGACCCCAGATGGCCACCGAACCTACTCAATAATAAGTATTTCGTTGGTTGCGATTAGATTACATAAATATGGATGTTAAGCACTTTATGCTCGTCACAATGCATATGGCGAAGTAGAGCTGATGGTGATGTACCAGGAGAACTCCTCAAAAATTAACGGCTCTGCACCGGGAAAAGCAATATTTTGTTAAAGGTGATAAGTAGTTGACATTTTGGCTTTTGTAACTAGATAAATTACAAACCGACCCACTAAAAAGAGTGAAAAAAAACTTTTTAGCAAAAAATAGAACCGACTTCCATATAAAAACACTACAAAGGCAAAAATAACTTTAATTTCGGAAGGCGGTGTCTTTAGTTTTGTATATATTTTCTTTTTTGACACCGCCTTCCGAAATTAAAGTTATTTTTGCCTTTGTAGTGTTTTTATATGGAAGTCGGTTCTATTTTTTGCTAAAAAGTTTTTTTAGTGTCAAGTTAGTCTTTGACGCGGGCGATATCACTTTCAAATAAATCGTACATTCATTTGTTTAGAATCACCCTTAATGACATTATTGATCCTAAGTATCATTTCTATTCGGTGTTCAATGTCCATTTCTGGAAAATAGCAAAAGGATTTGATGAAAAAGGGCCCAACGTATCATTGTGAACCCCTGAAGAGCTATTTAGATGTATTTCGTACTCGTATTTGCCAAACCTCATCTTGGAGGGATCAAATATGTTTTTCAAGCTATTCCATTACTGCATGAGGGATGTCTAGATGAAAATGAAAAAAAAAACAAAAAGGCAGCGAGTGAGGTCAAGCCGGTGTGAACTCTGTTTGGATTGTATTAGGTCAATGCTCGCGTTTCTTTTTAAATCTTCATTGTTAAAATGGGTGCATAAATATTGAGATTAATAATGTATTTATTATATATACTTTATTAGTCATTAAATTATTATCAGTTATTTAATTAGTCATTTATTTTTCTTAATTTAAGACAATAAAACCCTTTTCGTCTAGCTTATGTGTTTCTAGTCTGATAATATAATAATAATGTCAGCAGTGGTAGTTCAGTAGTAACGGCTTTAACTTACGAGTCGTAGGTTCGAGCCCAGAAAGACGCTTTAGGAACTTTATAAATGTAATTAATATTTAATCCACAGACCTTTCAAAATAGTGAATACTGATATAAAGAACCAGGCAGCGGTTCATAGACATAGATATCATATCTACCAACCTATGGTGGCCTCATGTGCTGGATTAAAGCTCTCTCACAAAGAGGAAGTGGAAGCTATACAATCTGATTAAACTTATCTTCACAATGTTGCTTAGAAGCTTCTCACGTAAGTGACTTTGTCTTATTTGAGAAGAAAGATCTTTAAACCTACTAGAAGCAGGAATAAAAAAAGCGAAATAATAAATTAATAAAATCTGCCACACCTCAGCACAAGTTTTAATTGAGTTGTTTTCTAACATAAATTGGCCATTTCAACACGCCATCACAAAACAATCGCGTGTTTCAGTCATCAGTGTTGCACCTCACACTTTACTGACGCCTCGAGCAAAATCGTGAATAGAGATGTCAAGCCTCCAACATTACGAGTTAGGGAGACCCATAAGCGTAGACAATGGACGGAGCGTTCCGTCTCATTCAAAATTATCCGCATAAAAGTGTGAGAGAGATAAAACGATCGAACGTCTGGTAGCTATTTTTATGTGCAATTTTCATTGAGCTACGTACAGGCTTGCATTTTCCAGGGTTACAAGAATGTTGTAACGTGGTACCGCGGACCCAAAACTCAAAGGCAAACAGATTGGGTTTTTAGTCAGTAGAAGTCTGACACTCCCTTCCTCCCCACTCATAGCGGGAGAGTTCAATTTATGATTTTCACTGTGAAAAAAAAGGCTTGCATTTTTACCTTCATCAACGACGTCTTACAGTTAAAAGACAAGTATTGGTCGCATAATCACCATTGTCCGATCCAGACTGTCCCAAGCTGCCCTACCCCAGCAACGCCTTAAGCCGAGTTCCATATCCCACAGGAGGAGCCTTTAGCTTGAAGTCGCCTAGTTTTAAAGTTAAATGTAAGCCCTGGCTGGTGGCTTTAATTATTGTAATTAAAACTGCCACAGGCTCATCCGATTAAGTAACTGACAATCTCACCAATGAGAGGCTAATCATAAAAAGCATAATTGCTTTGTCTCTTTCTTCAGAATGATCCATTTTATGAGGGCATTGATCAGTCCATCCTCCATGTTTATGGGCAGACCCGCCAGCGATACACGCCATAACTAGTGATGTGAACAGGCGTTCACTTCCTCATGTCTTTAAATGGGTTTTATCGACGTTCCCACATACACGCCCACTACTCGTATAGTGCGTCATACATTGTCGATATCGCTAAATACGGACGCACAGACATCGTAACGTGCCAAAATAATAAAATTACTCGTAAATAATGGAATTCGTTTTCTAACGCGCCGCGTGCTTTAGTGAAAACGAAACTATTGCTGCGTAAATGAACAATTTATGTAGCAGGCATTTATGATGAATCAGACTTTCTTAAAAATATCCCAAGCACCATACTTTGTAACAATAACATTTTGATATACTGTGTGTTATGTGTAGGCCATCAAATAAAGGAAATATAATTTAGTTTTTTATACGAAATTTAATGATTTTACAAAAATAAAGTCAATTTTATTCGTCCAATTATGACAAGTCAGATATTTTGATAAAATAATGACGAAGATAAATTCATTATATACGAACGCCCACCTCGATTCATGGACAAGAATTATTGTGAAAAATGATTCACAAATAAATTATTTTAATAACGGATCAATAAATAAATCCCGGGATAGTTACAGACAATTTCTTCATCAGTATGCGCGTGACCTGGATGTGGGGCCATTTCAATTAGTAGAACGATCATAAAAGTGATTTTTCAAGAAAAACGACGGAAGCACGATCTTACATCGGTGTAATAATGAGCGCGTTATAAAACAAGCTGGACAGATCAAACGATGCCAACAGGCGGCGCGTGCGCAGCGATTTATGCAGATTTGAGACTCGCACATAGATATTAAGTTATTTTTAAAAATATGAAAAATGGTTTGTGGTTTCATTAAGGTACCTTCCACATCTCTAAAAATATAAATATTTATGTTAGTTTTAAGTGTTTTAAAATAATTTATTGGGCAGTAATTATGTATGAACTAATGGAAGACACATAAAATATGATATATGGAAATTAGTAATAATTTAAAATATTTGACAAACCAATTTAATTTGTGTGTGTTTTGTATTATTTAATTACAGATGGAGAACTTATTCGTTAGGAAATAAAAATAAAAAAAGAATGGGTTTACATACTTTTTGCCCTTAACTGCATTATGTTTTGTAATAATATTATATATTATTATTATTATATTATAACAGTGTAGCTTTATATAATTTATTGTATTTTATCGGAGGAGTTTAATACTTTCATTGTGCGTACGGCTAAGGAGTGGAATTCCCTGCCGGAGTCTGTGTTTCCTGATAGTTATAACCTGGGAGTCTTTAAGTCAAGAGTGAATAGGTTACTTCTAGGCAAGCGTGCTTCATCTTCGACCACATCATCGCTTAACATCAGGTGAGATTATGGTCAAACGCAAGCCTATCATCAATAAAAAATATATATATACTCCTACAACTTTGATAATTGAACCCTCAATAGATTAAAGGCTAAGGCGTCGGAATTGTGATCGAGAGATCGCTGGTTCGAGTCCCACCCATTACACAATTACCGTGAACCCACTCCATACACAAGCACATTTAGCTTAGTTGGAGGGGTTAACAAGATTTCTAGGAATGTTAATTCTAGCCATATTGATTACAATTCACACATTACATTGGCTACACTTACTTTTACTTATAAAATATAATAGCACTTACTCGATAGTAAAGTTCCATCAAAATCCGTTAAGTAATTTCTGCCTGAAAAAGTAACAAAATACAGTATGCATTCATCCACCATCCACCATTTTTCTTACATTATCGTAGGTAGTTACTAAGTAGGATAGCGGAGATGGCTCTCCTACCACTGAAGATGGATTTACTCTCAAGGTTCAGAAGCCGTCTCCATAGCAGCGGCCACTAGTTCAATAAGGAAGCAAAGACGATACGACACTCAAATATTTTGATAAGTACATACTAAAACATGGAAATATTTCAATATACATACATACATACCTATGTTCTATACATATGTATGTACATTGATACGGTCGGACGTGACCTAAATGCTTATTATTTTTTATAATAAATTTAATAAACATAAACTACGTTACAAGTCGTAAAACTACTCGTAATCTCTTAAATGAAATGTGTACTTAGTTTAAAGGCATTATGAAATGTTCACGATTTATTACTATTTATTGATAGATAAACTCAAACTCAAAATATTTTATTTCACATAGGCCAAGCAAGGCAAGCAAGGCAAGCAAGGGCGGATCCAGCTTTGGTGCCAGGGGGGGTCACACAATTGTGGTCAAGTCACAAGAAGTTATAATTTGTATTTCCTGACTCCGCTGCCACTTGGCCATCCACTGCCGATATTCGTTTACAACGACAGAAACTTGAGTAATATCTAGTAACAATGTTTAAAAATTTTAATTAGTGGTTCACCTAGGTCCCAGGACCTAGGTGAACCACTAATTAAAATTTTGGACTGGGTCCAGACCCAGCCCAGGGGGCGGGGGGGTCATGACCTCATGGATCCGCCCTTGCCTACATGGGCACTTACAAAACATCAGGAGTTAGTGCACGATTACAAATTTGTCGTTTTCTATGGAGAAGAACCGGCAAAAAATTCCACAGTTACTCTTTTAAAATGTCATTTTTACAATTTATTCATAATACAGGTTAATTAGGTATGATAGATAGATATACTCTTTATTATACACCATAAAAGAATTAAATAAGGACTTAACAACTACAAAGGGTATTACAATATAATTATATTGAATATATCGCCGGGTTAATTCAAAAACCAACTAACTCGGTGATTTTGGGATATTGAGTTAAATATACCCACCGACTCAATTTTTTTCTCTCTTTCTACTGGTAAAACATACTAAGCCATGCGATGCTTTATTTCGGAGATACTGAATGGTGAAACCAACTATCTAACCATACCATTTTTATGCGAAACAAATATTCCTTGTTAATCGGAAAAATTATGTTTTGTATCGAAGTCAAACAAGATACTTAAATTTAATTAGTTATCAAAATAAAAAATACCTCCAAAATATACGGAATTTTGAGAAAGAAAAACAATCACATCCAATTATAATGGTTTAGTACTTAGAAACAACAGGAAATAGCGTTAACATTCAATGATAATAGCAGTTACTAAAAGATAATAGCTATTACCTGCTGATTTATTTATTATTACTTGACACAAAATCAAGAAGTAATTGTCAATAAATAGGTTTAGTAGGTTTTACTTCTATAATTTTGATCATGATCCCAACAAAATATTGAGAAGTAAAACTGATTAACCGCGGGTAGTTGGTTTAAATTCTGTAGTTTCTAACCGCGCATGCGTCATAGTCGTCGTTGCTCTCGCGCAAACGACATTCAATTCATTTTGTGGGGGCAAAAAAATTAAGTTCCTAGTGATAGTAAGGTGTTTGTGGTGTTTGTGCACTAAAATGGATTCTTGTGATGCTGATCCTTCTTTCTTCCAGACTTTCAGATTCAAATTTCAAAAAAATTGGATCTATTCTTTATATTTATTTGTCTCAATATGTTTTTTTTTATTAAAAATAGGTTCGCGTTTGACCACCATCTCACCTGGATGGTAAGTGATGATGTGGTTGACGACGGAGCACGCTTACGTAAAAGTAACCTATTCACTCTTGACTTAAAGACTCCTAGGTTATAGCTATCGGGAAACACAGACTCCGGCAGGGAATTCCACTCCTTGGCCGTTCGTACAATGAAGGTATTCCAAAAACGTTTTATGCGTATGGGTGGGATGTCCACCATGTAACAATGGCGCTTCGCCGTTTGTCTCGTGGTCCGATGATGGAACGGGCTCTATAATTTCATCGTACACTCCCCGAAATGTAACCGATAGAAAACCGATAGACTTGCAACTCGTCGTCGATGTTTAAGGCTCTGGAGGTTTGACTCGACCAGTGCATTGTTGCCAATGAGTCTCTTGGCCCGCTTCTCGATTGTCTCAAGCGCGTCCAGTTGGTATTTAGCAGATCCTTCCCAAAGATGAGAGCAGTACTCCATACACGACCGAACCTGGGCTTTATAGAGATTGAGCAAATGTTCGGGTGTGAAGTACCGTCTCATATTTGCTAGGATTCCCAACTTTTTTGATGCTAGTTGAGCCTTAGCCTCGATGAACGGACCAAAATTGAGGGTAGAATTTAGTGTTACCCCCAGAAGCTCCTGGCCTCGGAGACTCTCGGGCCTCGACTAGGGGGGCTCTTTAGCGCATGCCTGGAGAGGGGCCAGTTTCCGCTTCGCTGGAAGACGGGAAAGCTGGTCCTGATCCAGAAAGCCGGGCGCCCTGCGGACTCTCCGTCCGCATTCCGGCCCATCGTGCTGCTCGACGAGGCGGGCAAGCTCTTGGAAAGAGTAATTGCAGACCGCCTCTTCGGGCACCTGAATCGGGTGGACCCGGATCTTGCGGAGTGCCAGTTTGGCTTCCGCAGGGGGCGCTCGACGGTGGATGCCATCATGCGCGTGAGAGCCCTCACGACGGGGGACGCGGTATCCCGGGGCAGAGTCGTCTTGGCGGTGTCTTTGGACATCACCAACGCCTTTAACACCCTGCCCTGGAGTTGCATCAGGGAGGCACTCCGGTATCACCGGGTGCCGACCTACCTCCGTCGCATAGTCGAGGACTACCTGACGGACAGAGCCGTCATCTACCCCGGTCACCGGGGAGAGTGGAACCGGCGAGAGATGTCGTGCGGTGTCCCACAGGGATCGGTCTTGGGGCCGCCCCTGTGGAACATCGGATACGACTGGGTGCTGCGCGGCGACCTCCCTGACGGCGTCAGCGTAGTATGTTACGCTGACGACACGCTCGTCCTGGCGCAGGGAGAGTCGCACCAGGCGGCGGCCGACCTGGCGACGCAAGCGGTTGCGACAGTCGTTCATAGGATCCGGCAGTTGGGACTCGACGTGGCGCTGCACAAGACCGAGGCCATGTGCTTTCATGGCGGTCGGAACGCGCCACGGTCCGAGTCCCACATAACGGTGGAGGGGGTTCGCATCGGCGTCGGGAGGACGATGAAGTACCTGGGACTCGTCCTCGACAGCCGGTGGAACTTCAGGGAGCACTTTCTGAGTTTGGCCCCAAAGCTGAACCGGGCAGCAGCCGCCTTCAGGCGACTCCTGCCTAATCTCAGCGGGCCAAACGCCTCCTGCCGAAGGCTGTACGCCGGCATCGTGCGGTCCATGGCCCTCTACGGGTCCCCAGTGTGGGCCCTGTGCATCCGGACGCGACCACTAAAGTTGGTCGCATGCCAGAGGGTCATGGCTATCCGAATGATCCGGGGATACCGCACGATCGCCGGCGAATCGGCCAACCTCCTTGCTGGATTGCTGCCCTGGGATCTGGAGGCGACTGCCCTCCAGCGCGTCTATGAATGGCGCGTGGAGGCGCAGCGCCGGGGCGTATCCCCGCTGCCTCGAGAAGTCGAGGCACGGCGGGAAGAGCTCCGGCGCGATCTCAGGGCAGTATGGAGGGAACGACTGTCGCAACCGACGGCCGGGCACGCCGCAATTGCGGCGGTAAGACCCCTCTTTGAGGAGTGGCTAGATCGGCGTCACGGCGTCCTGACCTACCGCATGACGCAGGTCCTCACCGGACACGGAAGTTTCGGGAGGTACCTGTGTCTGATGGGAAAGGAGGAAACGCCTGGGTGTCACCACTGCGAGGGTCGCCCTGAGGACACAGTCGAGCACACGGTGCAGGACTGCCCAGCTTGGGCAGAGCACCGACGTGTCCTCACGGCGACAATAGGCGGAGACCTCTCGCGCCCGGCCTTGGTCGAGGCCATGCTGCGGGGCGAGAGGGAGTGGGAAGCGGTCGCCTCCTTCTGCGAAGCAGTCATGCTTCCGAAGGAGGAGGCGGGCCGCGCGAGGGAGAGGATGGCGTCCTCCCTCCAGCCCAGCCGCAGTGGTAGACGCCCACGGCGTCGGACGTCGGCCGACGATCTCCGGCCACCGTAGGCGCGGGCATGCGGACAGCGAGTAAAGGGCAACTCGCTGTCCGACCATGGACCATGCCCGGGTCGACGGCGCGTCGTGTTCCACGCGCGCCTCAAAGAGCGTCAGCAACATGACGAGGCCCCCTCTGCAGAGGGCCGAAGCCTGCCGGGGTCGTGGGACTCATCCCGTTACCGTGGCCCCGGTACGTAAAGGGCTATTGAAGGAACACCGTGGATTTTAGTCAGTAAAAGTCTGACAGTCCCTCCCACCCTGCCCGGAGTGGGAGGACTTATTTGATAATTTTACCACGTTAAAAAAAAAAAAAAAAAAAACCCCCAGAAGCTCGATACGATCGGTTATCGGCACGGTTACACCCCGGAAAGTAGGAGCCGGTCCGAATTGACTCCTTTTTGCGGAGAAGAGACACGCTTGCATTAAACTTGACCAAGTTGGCATCGCCCCATTTGGAGACAGCCTTCAAGGACAAGTTCAAGCGCCCAACCATGTCCTCACGTAGAGACTGGATTTGTGACCTACCAGCTCGCGTGCTGGACACATATCTCTCAGAAACTGTGCTGTCGTCTGCATACCGAAAGGTACCGGGAATCAGCAGATCATTAATGTGCAGCAAAAACAAAGTTGCTGAGAGAACAGACCTCTGAGGAACCCCGGCATTAATTGCCAATTGGCCAAACGAGCAGCCATCAATGACGACTCGAATGGACCGATCTCTCAGGAAGTCTTCAATCCAAACGCAAAGTTGAGTGGGTAAACCGAAGGAAGGAAGCTTAGCAATAAGGCTATCATGCCAGACCCTGTCAAAGGCCTTCGAGATGTCTAGGGAAACAGCAAGTGCTTCCCCGTGCTTCTTAATGGCCTCACTCCAGGTATGAATGGCATACGCTAGAAGGTCCCCAGTTGACCGGTTTTTGCGAAAGCCGTATTGTCGGTCACTGAGGATGTCGTTGGCTTCTAGGTATGCCAGGAGCTTACTATTAACGCTCACGTCGTAAGACGTCAATAAAATAGCTTTTTTTTCTGACACATGTGGAGGCCAAAATAGAAATCAGTATGTGGCTTCATTCTTATTATGGGCGGTTCAAAAAATTGACAATTTAAATATAATCGAGCACAAATTTTTGGAATCTGGCCACTCGTATATGGAGGTCGATTCAATGCACCGTAGCATAGAGTCAGCTCAGAAACACCCGAAGATCTACTCCATGTCTGAATGGCTTAACGTTTTCCGACGAGCTCGATCTTCACGATAAAAAAGAAACAAAACTATGCCGAAACCTTATACCCGAAAGAGCTAAAATATAATGATTTCTTATATTTAAAATCTTTGGCAGGCATCATAATGAAAAACAAAAATAAAAACACAGAAGGAGACAGAGTGAACTGGTTAAAAATAAAGAGAATGAAATACGAAAAGGGTCAAAGGAAAATTTTGTATAATTATGACATGTCTGAGAATTTCTTGGATCTCGACCTTGAAATTCAGGAAACAAACGTAGAAGCTACTCCTACTGCTGGTTCCGACATTCCCGCTCATCGCTTCGAAACCAGAAAAAAAAAAGCCGTAGCAAATTCAGCAGCTGCAACTACAAATGCCATCGAGGATCCTACTAAAGCAAGCCTTCCAACCAAATTAAATCAGCTGTACAATGCACCACTGCCCATTACAAATGCAAAAAAATCCGACTTGCTAAAATTGTGCAAAAAAGGAGTAATCTCCGAAGAATACCATGCTTGGTTTGAAAATTTAGCGACTGATAGTGCTAAACTAGACCGTGTACCAGATGCTACTGTATCTGATGTATCTTCTGATGCCTTTGTGTTCGTTTTTCTTTAATAAATTTATTTTTCAACTTAGGTGTGTTTATAATCAAATTATTTCCAATTTATTAACCATCTCTAACCCTTAGAGTTTTCATGATGACGCTTTGCTAAGGAACACCGCATAGGTTAGTACAAAATTTCAACAAATATCGGAAAGTAAAACACATTTTTGCAAAAAATAAAACCGACTTCCATATCAAAATACTACAAAGCCAAAAATAATTCTAATTTCGGTAGTCGGTGTTATTGGTTTTGAATTTTCTTTTTTTTTTCACACCGCCTTCCGAAATTAAAATTATTTTTGGCTTTGTAGTGTTTTGATATGGAAGTCGGTTTTATTTTTTGCAAAAATGTTTTTATTTTCGTGCTTTTTAGTGGGTCAGTGATTTTCCAAATCGGTTCGTAAATGACGGAGTTATGCGCGAACAAAAAACGCAATGCAGAGTAAACGAAAAGATCATCAACGTAAATATTTTTTTAGACTTTTGTTGATTTTTAAGAAACGGCTTGTCCGATTTTGATAAAATTTTCATGGGACCATTTAGGAAGTATACCCTTTCTAACAAGATAAGAATTTTTCAAATCGGTTGGCAAGCGACGGACTTATGCGCGGACAAACATTAAAAAAAAAATACAAACATCCGAATTGAGAACCTCCTCCTTTTTTAGAAGTCGGTTAAAAAGCGACTAAAATTTTTTTTTTTTGCATTTTTCTCGAAATTAGCAGGATTATTATGAACAATACATTATTGTTCGATGTATATTATTGAATTATTAACTAGTACGTTTCAGAAACTCGACAGTAACGCTTAATTAAAAAAATAAAGCCATTATTTAGTAGGGAGGTAAAAGCAATTAAATAAGGGGGTTTGGGGCACAAAATGCAATATTCTGTGAAACCTTGTTACTTTTCTATCAACTGCTAAAAATAAACGCATACATGATTAAATTACAAATCAGATGCTGTTCCTTATAATAACATAATCTAAAATAGTGCATACAATTTTTTGATACAAACTTTTAAAACGACCTAGCACAAAATCATAATTTGGTCAGTTAGTTGGTTTTTGAATTAACCCGGCGATATGTTTGTAGCTGATCTTAACGCTCTGATCTTTTAATTGAAGGAAAAAAAAATAGCAAATTATAGAACCGACTTCATATCAAAACTCTACAAAGCCAAAAATAACTTTAATTTCGGTAATCGGTGTTATTGGTTTTGTATTTTGTTTTTTCACACCGCCTTCCGAAATTAAAGTTATTTTTGGCTTTGTAGGGTTTTGATATGGAAGTCGGTTCTATTTTTTGCAAAAAAAAAATTTTCACTCTTTTTGGTGGGTCGGTTTGTAGTTACAAAAGCCATAATGTCAACAACTTATCACCTTTTACAAAATATTACTTTTCCCTGTGGATAGCCGTTAATTTTTGAGGAGTTCTCCTGGTATTTGACCATCAGCTCTACATCACCATATGTATTGTGACGAGCATAAAGTCTTTAACATCTGTACTCAAGTAACCGAATCGCAATCCACGAAATACTTATTATTGAGGAGTTTCAGTGGCCATCTGTGGTCTTCATCATCAGTTCAACTTCTCCAAATGGTACTTTTCGGAAGCAACTGCTGAAATAGCCAAAACGCTATAGGTGTGCCTATAATATTTGAAGAGTTCCCTCGATTTCTCCAGGATCCCATCATCAGATCCTGATTTCGTAACAATAGGACCAACTAGAAAGTATACCCATTCAAACGCAAAAAGAATTTTTCAAATCGGTCCAGCCGTCTCCGAGTTATGAGGTAACATACAAATTCAAGACGAATTGTAAACCTCCTTTTTTTTGAAGTCGGTTATTAAGACGGATGGACAAATATAAGCCGGCCAAGTGCGAGTCGGACTCGCGCACGAAGGGTTCCGTACCATTTTCTATAAAAACGGCAAAAACTCATGTCTGTTGGCCCCCTTAAATATTTATTTTTATTTTGTTTTTAGTAAATTTTTTTATAGCGGCAACAGGAATACATAATTTGTGAAAATTTCAACTGTCTAGCTATCGCGGTTCTTGAGATACAGTCTGGTGACAGACAGACGGACGGACAGATAGCGAATTCTTAGTAATAGGGTCCCATTTTTACACTTTGGGTACGGAACCCTAAAATAGAAGTTTGTTTATGTTATAGCATCGTGTAAATAACTATGTAGTATAAGCACTCGAGAAAACTAAAAAAATTTGAAATCACAGACACTCCAATTATATTTATATTTATGTAGGTACAGAAGAATTGATAAAAACACACTAGCATTCCCATAGTAAATTCCCATACTGATAATAAAGAAACAGAAAGTAAAACGTATGTAGATATGAGTTATTTCTCATCCGGTACGAGATAAAGCTTCTCAAACCGGGAAATATAATCGTGACAACTTTATTCGATGGCCTGATAATGGAACTTTCCGTTCTCATGGTTCGCCTCAAAGACATCATTTACTTCATCGATCGGGTATAAATACGTTGACGGTAATAAAGTAGCTCTTTATATCGTAATGATTGAAATTACATTTGCAACGAAACTAAAGGATTTTGTGTGAAAAGTCGCAAGAACATCATTTAAGTCGAATTAACTAATAAATGCTTGCACTTTTTGGATAGGTCCGCTCAAATCCACGTGTTTCTTACCTCAATGGAGTACCACAGATACAAACCCACATGTTTCTCATACGATTTGGGCAACGTTTTTTTAAAGTCCATACAATCCATGTACTTTAAAAAGACGTTGACCTTTGAGTCTGTTTCGGTGTTTCTTCTCAGGGTAGTCGGTTAAGACCAGAGGTTAAGACATACCAGTCTCATTTTGTTGAAATTTACGAAAACAATGTAGTGTAATAGTGTTATATAAAACTAATTTACAAAATAAATATCATTTATATAAAAATAATGTAACAAAACCTGGATTTTCAAAACCATTTTACACTGAATTTATTTTCAAAATCCTTAGCCTCGCCAGACTTATACACTTGTACAATTCTTTTCCTGTCTACTGAAATAATAGTCGAAGCATTTGAAGTTAATCAAAAACTATATTATCCCCAATCCGATTTTCATGGATTAGCTCGTTCCACTCGCCACCTCGTAATACCGTTCTAACTATAGAAACTATCAAACTGCGGGAACGAACAAACTGACTTTTAGCTATCAATTGTGTGTACACCGTTTTATAAAAATATTTAAGTAACATTGGAAAGCATACAGATAATGTCCTTTGTGATATAATTAGGTCAGGGACCCATCATTTGTTAAACAGTACCTACTGTTAATTCAGTGTACTTGAGAATGTTTAATTTAACTACGGTTTCCCAGGTTTTAATTATTGTTCTTCCGTTTTAATCTATATTAATATTTTAAAGAGGTAATTTTTTTTATAAGTTTGTTTGTGGAAAGAAATCTCCGGAACTAATGCTCCGATTCAAAATTTTGTGTAATAAGGTGCATGGAATGAACAATATTAAATACCTATGTAATTATGTAATGAACACCTGTATGCAACACATGTATCACAAATAAACGATTTAATTTGATTTGATTTGATTAATTGGTGACTGCTATATGCTATAAATTATTTCGAAATCCACGCAGACACAGTCGCGGTCGAAGTGCTAGTATTTACTCTGTAAAATTTTCGTAAGAAAATACGTAAACACAGCTGTAATGGCCCAGTAGTTATTAGCAGATTACTATGTGTAATTTCATCATCACTCAAAACGGTGAAGAAAGTATAGTGAGAAAATCGGCATGTCCTACACACATGCAACATCCACCAAACCGACCTGGTCTCGAGTGGTGTATAATGGCCAATTCCCTCTCATAAAGAGGCCTGCGTCCTAGCAGTTGAAATGATATACGCTGATTGTGGAAAAGTTGATGAGCTGCCAATATAAACGCGGAGGTTTATTCAACAATATTTATTGCGTTTGTTGTAATAATCGGATACAGGACTACAATATGTATATTACTATACTAAATATAAAGGCCAATTTGATCCCTTTGTCACTGTGACCCGCGTACGTGTAGAACACACGTGATGAAGATGGCTACTGAGACTGGCATTGGGCGCCAGTGTTGTGCTATGCGTAGAGAAGCTGGTGTTGTGCACAGTCATAATTGACTAATCTTAGTGTTGGGATTCCAACACTGATGTTATGCATCATGTTCATAAACGACATTTTCTTTCCGTAAAATATGTTTGATGGATTTTCTTTATTTTATTTCCTGTGTTTTTCAATACTGAAGTTAGTTTTTACTTTCGCTAGAACGGCTAGATTCTAGGAAACCTTCGCGATTAAAGATAATTATGCCAATTAGGAAGGAGTAGTCTGACATTGAATTGAAATAATTGAAAAATGTAAAAGTAAAAAAGGTCGCAAGGTTGGTTCTCAGTGAGTCAAACATAAGAATGGTAAATTTTATTTTAGTTAATGATCATGATCACACATAATCTTGTTTAGGAATACTTCTGTGGGTTGCGGGGATGTTCTAACTGAAAAAATTGGCCAAGTGCGAGTCAGACTCGCCCATGAAGGGTTCCGTAGTAACGATAATAAATATAATTTAATATATTTATTTGAAAAAAAAAACTTAAAAATTTCTTAAAACTAGTTTGTTTACTATTTTTACAACTACGCCAAATAACTTTGTTTTTCATAGTGTTTGTATGAATTACATTATATTTGCAGTTTTAGAAAATATGCTGTATCTCAAAAACTGCAGACCCGATCTCGTTCAAACCATTTTGGTTGAAAGATTACATTAAGATCTATAGCATATATTTTTTTTAGATTTTCATTCTATAATTATAGAAGTTAGAGGGGACACACACACATTTTACCAGTTTAGAAGCGTATATCTTTTAAACGATTAACTTTATGAAAAAGTGGTTTTAGAAACCTCAATGTCATTTTTAAAGACCTGTCTATAGATACCACACACGCATAGGTTTCATGAAAAAATATATTTTCAGTTTCAGTTCCATGTATGGGGAGCCCCACTTTATTTTAAATATTTTTTTTTCATAAATCGGAAAGCTGTTCACAGAATCCATCTACCTACCAAGTTTCACATGTACAGTTCTAATAGTTTTGGAATAAAATGGCTGTGACATACGGACGGACGGACAGACAGACAGACAGACGGACAGACATGTCGAAACTATAAGGGTTCAGCCTCTGATCCAAATATAGCTTATACTGCTTTCATTGATTTCTTTAAGTTATTTTATGATCTTTGCTTTCCATTTAAATATATCACCATTAATATACATCGTAAAGCTAACTGGATAACGCGAGGAATCAAGGCTTGTAGTATCAAAAAACGTGATCTTTTATGGCAATACAGAAAAAACCCAGCCAAATAAATAAAACTAAACTGACACAATTTTCAAAAAGATATAAAAAAGTAATAAAATTAACCCAGCGCGTAAAAAATAATCATTTAATTAACACGTCGGATAATAAGAGTAGATCGGTATGGAAAATTATAAACGAACCTAAACAAAATTTACCAAGTGATACTATAACTAGCATTAAAATAAATAACAAATCAATAACTGATCCTTGTGAAATATCTAATGCTTTTAATAATTACTTCATCGATAAAATATTACCTAAGGATAATTCACTC
Source organism: Tholera decimalis (assembly GCA_943138885.2). Taxonomy (NCBI): domain Eukaryota; kingdom Metazoa; phylum Arthropoda; class Insecta; order Lepidoptera; family Noctuidae; genus Tholera; species Tholera decimalis. The sequence goes on along the minus strand of OW964566.2, from coordinate 6,298,278 downwards.
AACATGCAGTATAAATTTTATATGTCTACTAGGCCTAAGTCTATGTTTCTGAAACCATGCTTACCACATGATGTATTGCAGATTATCAGGAGTTTAAAAAATACGAATAGTGTAGGTTATGATGGCATATCAACTAAAGACTTGAAATACATAGTTACAAATATTTCTGCTCATCTTTCCTATCTGATAAATCTATCTATTGAAGCTGGAATCTACCCTGACAAATTAAAAACAACTGTCATAAAACCAATCTTCAAAAAAGATAACAGAGAATGTCTAGAAAACTATAGACCTATTGCCTTAGTTCCAGTTATTTCTAAAATATTCGAAAAATATATTTAGAAAGAACTTAATAACTATTTAGAAAATAACAATATTCTAGCAAAAGAACAAAAAGGTTTTAGACACAATAAATCTATAAATATGGCCATATATGACTTTCTGGATTTTGTTATGGTTAATGTTGACAAAAGAATACCTGTCTGCTCTATCTATATGGATATGACACAGGCTTTTGATTACGTTGATCATAATATATTGGTTGGCAAACTTAATGATTATGGAATAAGAGGTAATGTTCTACAATTATTTGAATCGTACCTCAAAGGCCGTCACCAGTACACTGAATTGACTAGAGTGAATATCCTAACAAAAAAAGAGGAAACCTTTAGATCACGTGAACGTCTAGTAAACTACGGTGTTCCTCAAGGAACCGTTTTGGGACCACCACTTTTTATATTGTACATCAATGACTTACCCAATGCCACTGATAATCCTTTAGCTCTTTTTGCGGACGACAGTACAGTAACGATAAAATGTAAAGACATAAATACCTATGAAGATGACATAAATAACACATTGAGCTCAGTCATGAATTGGCTTAATATTAATAATCTGAAAGCCAACTTAAGCAAAACTAAATTAATGCACTTTAGACAACGTTTACCGGCACCAAATAACCTAAATGTAAATTTTGACATGCAAACAATAGAGGAAGTAGACAATTGTAAATTTTTAGGCTTGTATATTGATGACAAAATGACCTGGAAACCGCATATTCAACAACTATGCAAGCGAGTTAGCAAATCTGCCTATGCCTTACATACACTTGCAAAAAAAATAAACTCCAGTGCCCTTTTAACTGCGTATCATGGGCTAGTGGCATCTGTTCTCAGATATGGCATAATTTTTTGGGGCAATTCCACCGACAAAGACCTCGCCTTTAAGGCACAGAAACGATGCATTCGGGCTATGTTTGGTCTCAAATCAACGGAAAGCTGTGTACCTTTCTTTAAAAAGCATGGTATCCTTCCATTACCATCAATATATATATTTGAAGTAGCAGTTTTCGTTAAACAAAATCCTCATCTATATACTTTAGCATCTATAGCTTTTAATCGGACCCAAAGGGACGAAAGTCGTCTGTGTATCCCAAAAACGAATACTGCCTTAATGTATAAAAGTATCTTTCACATGGCACCAGTTATATATAATAAATTGCCAAAAGAACTAAAAACACTACATATTAACTTATTTAAACAAAAACTGAGAAGTATGCTGTGTCAAAAATGTTATTATAGTGTATCAGATTTTTTATTAGATAAATTTTGACATTTTGTAATTGTTATTTTTGTAATGTAATGTAATTTGTTTCCTTGACTATATTGTAATCACCAATCTTAATAATTTATTTAAATCTGAATTATTATTATTTTTTTTGACATTTACTTAACAAATTATTTTGACTACTTGACTTAATCGTACTTATAATAACTTATCTTTATTTGCATGTATAAATTTTATTTATTTTTTGTATGCCTTTAATAGGCTGATCATAGCGCACTGTATATTAAAACCTGACCAACCACTGTACCTATGTATCACAAATAAACAATTCTGATTCTGATTCCGTTTTTTGCCATTTGGCTACGGAACCCTAAAAACAGGGTTGATTTTTATAATTAAATGTCTGACACTCTCTCCCACTCTGGGGGAGTCATATGATGATTTTCCCCCCGCATACATATTGGGGAATACTTTCCGAACATGCAATTAATGCAAAAAAGAAGACTCACTATTTCGCTATGATTTAGGTAAATTTTTAATTTTGCAAACTAGTAATTAGATAACTCTTTTACACGTTATTTTGTTTCGTAAATTTAAACTAGACGAAGCTGGTGTTTCCTACTGGATTTATTTAATATCATTGTCTCTCCATAGCTATTGAAAATTCTATATTTTTAACACGCTTTTATTAGGTCGAGCTGTAAGAAATTATGTAATAAAATCTATGAATCTGAATTACACGCACTTATAATAAATAGTTGTATCATCATGAAACTTGCCAATTATCTGTAGAAAAATAACAAAATATTATGGTACAATCGAGCTGGTCTGATGATGGAATTGGCAGGTGGCTGTAGGAACCTTGGATTGCCTACTAGTAAGTATAATTATTGAGTTTGGGCTCATTAGATCGTCTTAACATATTCTGTCCATTTCTCTTGTTGACGAGAACGTATGATTATTATGGTACCATTGAGCTAGTCTGATGATGGGACTGGAAGGTGGCTGATGGAATCTTGGACTGCCTACTAGTAAACATATCGCATTAGTTTTCATTACATTCGGTTTTGGCTTTTTAAGGCAGTAGGTCTGGGCACGCCACAATAGCGGCGGTAAGTCCCCTCTTTGAGGAGTGGCTAAAGAGGCATCATGGCGTCCTCACCTTCCGCCTGACGCAGGTGCTCACCGGACATAGCTGTTTCGGGAGTTACTTGTGTCGGATTCGGCGGGAGGAAACGCCCGGGTGTCACCACTGCGAGAATCGCCCTGAGGACACGGTGGAACACACAGTGGAGGTTTGCAATACTTGGGCAGAGCTCTACCGTGTCCTCGTAGGGGCGATAGGCGGCGACCTCTCGCTCCTGGCCCTGGTTCAATCCATGGTCTGGAGCGAGGAGGCATGGGAAGCAGTCACCTCTTTTTGCAAAGCAGTTATGCAAGCGAAGGAGGTGGCGGGACGCGCGAGGGAGAGGCAGGTCTCATAGCCCTTGTGCACCAGCCGCCGCAGGAGATGCTCCGGGCATCGGGAGTCACAAGGTGACTCCCAGCCACCGTAGGCGCGGGTCTGCGGCTGCGTCGTGTTCCACACGCGTCTCAAACAGTGTCAGCAAAATTGTCGGGGCCCATAAGGGGGCCGTTGCCTGCCGGGGTTGCGGAATTGTTCGAAAAACTTACCGCGGCCTCGGAACACGAAGGGCATATGATGGAACACGGATGGGTTTTAGTCAGTAAAAGTCTGACACATCCTCCCGCTTCGCTCAGATCGGGAGGCAGTCATTGGATGATTTCCCATACTTAAAAAAAGGCAGTAGGTAAATAAAATCTTGTTATTCGTTTTTTAAATTATTAGTATATTTATATTGTTACGGACTACTTCGTTAAAATAAATAACTTCTAATTCATATTTTAAATAAAAAAGAAACAAGAAACAGTCTATGCTAAGACGAAAGATTTGATTTAGTATTATTACATAATTTCCATTTCACACAAAATTGTGGCTTGTGAAAACTATAAACGAGTTGTCATCAAAAGTATATTACTGTGATGCCTAGATTCAAATGCGTCACGCCCATCGGCCTTCAGACCATCGCTTCCTACATTAATGTCAGACTCTTCGACCACAAGTATAAAGCTAGAACTATTCTCGTGTCGCCAAACGAACGATAAATTTTCTCACTCTTCCTCAATTATGTTGAAGTAGCTTCTGCTCGCGGGTTTACTCGCGTAAAAAGAAGCTTTTTCAGTAAAAAAAAGTAGACTATGTCACTTTATAGCGTTTCAACTTTTTACTGATGATAACGCTCGCGTTTGATCACCGCCTCACCTGATGGTAAGCGATGATGTGGTTGAAGATGAAGCACGCTTACCTAGAAGTAACCTATTCACTCTTGACTTAAATACCCCCAAATTATAGCTATCAAGAAACATAGAGTCCAGCAGGGAATTCCACACCCCAACTACTATCTCCCCACAAAAAAAAATCACATCGATCCATTGCTCCGTTTTGACGTAAATTTAGGACAAAAAAAAAAACAAACACACTTTCGCATTTATAATATTAAGTAAATATAGATGTGCCGCAGCCATTAACTAACCCATAATCTCTTTAATATATTGGATTGTCTTGTCACTCAAGCAGTCGAGACTGTATTTTTGTAATTGTTTTCTTGCCTTAGAACGTAAACATCAGTTGAATTATGTAAACTATTAAGAGGAGGCTCCCTAAATTGTATGTAATTTTGTATTAATATTCTGAAACAATCACGCATACAATCAAAATGGAATTAGTATATGAATTATTGGATCTTTTTCTTTACATGTCTAGACCAGTTTCGTAATTGGAACATTTTCGCTCGATTAATTTTTAAATCGAAAATTATGTCTTTTTTAAAGATTATTCAAAATTTAATCAAGATTACTCGGTTTTTATGTCTAAAATTAATATTGACAGTAAGAAAATATAGTTTATTATCCAAATGTGGGACATTTTTTCTCTAGATCAATTATTACTTTAGTTATAAATGAAATAAGAATTGAGACTTACGACATTTAGTTTCGAACCCGAATATGGTAAAAGAGCGCACGCGATATTCAACTTTATTACTGTTGCGTTAGCGTTTAGCTCACAACGGCAGTTACGAAACCGAACATGGTGAATGAGCGTACGCGATATTCAACTTTATATATACAACGGCCTAACCGGGGTCCATGGGGGCGGAGCTTGCGTGAAAATTATTTTGGACTGCCTGGTCCTCGTATTATATCGAAACTGTGTACTTTGATGTGGACCATTCTAAATGTCGCAAGTGACATGTGTACACATATATACATGACTGTCATGTACCTATTTTTTTCTGGTTGGAAAATCATCAAATGACTCCTTCTGCTGTGGGTAGAGTGGAAGGGAGTGTCAGATTTCTACTGACTAAAAACCCACGCTGTTCCTTCAGTTGACTTTGTGATCAGGGACGGTAACTCGTTACAATATTTCCGCAGCCCCAGCAGGCACTGGCCCTGTGGGGCACCGTCAAGTCATGTTACGTTGAATTATTATACCTACGTTTTGAAAAGAGTAGCCGTGGAGTTTCTTGTCTTTTCTTCTCCATAAGAAATGGCCGACCCGAACCGTGCTAACTTCTGACGTTTTTATGTGCCCATGGAGGCCTATGTGAAATAAAATATTCTAAAATTTTGATTTTTACTTACACGAATATTACAAAGCGCTTGTGATTGAATAGTTTAATTATCTTTCACAGTACTTAACGTCACACCAATTATTTAGTACTGTTTTTACGAATAATCACATGTAGCTGAATTAAACAATTGAAAAGCAATCTACATTGGTCAAATGCGTAACATCTTTTAAAATCAGTGAAAGTAACTCTGTCTGTCTGTGTGTTACCTTTTCACGCCTAAACCGTTGAACCGATTTAGATGAAATTTGGCATGGGAATAGTTTAGGACCCTGGGATGGACATAGGATAGTTTTTATCCCGAAATTCCTACGGGTTCGGGATTTACGCGGGAACCCTCTTCACCGCGAACGAAGTCGCGGGCAGAAGCTAGTAAGAAAATTTCTCACAGGAGAGAGAGAGACACAATTACAAACCATTTTATGATATCCTGGTTTCTTGTGTGACATCGAAATTTGGCCTGTTCTCCAAAAGTTGCATTTTTTTTTTAATAAAGAGAACTAGGAACCGATAGAATTCACATTACTAGCAATCTTGTTAACCCTTCAAACTGTGTTAAATATCCTTGTGTCTGGAGTGGGTGTTCACGACAATAGTGTGTCAGGTGGGGTTCGAAGGCCGACACCATAGCCATTACGCTATTGATACTTATCTATACTAATATTATAAAGCGGAAAAGTTTGTTAGTTTGTTTGTTTGTTTGTTTGTTTGTTTGCTTGAACGCGCTAATCTTCGAAAGTACTGGGTGGATTTGGATGAAATTTGGTATGGAAGTAGCTTGAAGCTTGAGGAAGGTTATAGGCTACTTTTTACCCGACTGCAAAAAAGGAGAGTTATGTTTTTACCGTAATAGAATCCACGGGAGCGAAGCCCCGCGAGAGTACTAGTTAATATATGTACGGTGGCCGGCCCATCAACCTACTCCAATCTGTCAAAATAATGTAATAGATTTACAGCTTTATTGCAACATGATTTGGATAGCTTGATGTGCTGGCGACTGTACATATATTACTACATAATTATATTACTGTATTGAGACACCCACTCAAATCTGTGAGCATCTTTCTTCAAAAGAGCGCCTCAGAATGAAACCTACAAGGGTCCCATAATTTAACCTGAGTTTGTTTCGTTGTTTCTTCTCAGGGTAGTCAGTTAGGAAACACCGGCCTCATCTAGTTAACATTTACAAAAAAAAACGTGTAAGAGTATTATTTAATAACCAATTTGCATAATAAATATAAAAAATAAAAATACCTTGTCCGATAAACCGTCGAAGATCCTTATGTGGATGTTTATCTAGACATTTTATGAAAATTCGGTTATAACAAATGGCCCGCAACATAACACAGGTGCTATTCCGATTACACAATGACGTGATCAGCTGTTATATTTGGGTCACGAGAGGAACGCATCTAGCGTTGATTCACGTTTATAACATTTGTATATATTTTATTTCGCGAGTTTCTTACGACGTTTAATGGGCAGTGTCCAGGCATCGTCACGTTTGATTTATCGCTGTATTAAAAGAAAATTTCTACGCGGATTTAGGGAGGCCGTTATGCCAATGACGAGAATCTGTAAATAAAAATGGGGGATCATTCAAGGCTAGTCTGGGTTTAAATACCGCATAGACGATCACCTTATGTTTAAAGATAAAGATAGTAATAGTCATATGATCGTAGTTATCTTAGATGTATTTTCTATCTTAGATTTCGCGGAAAATAACACATAGATTGATCGTAAAGATAAAGTATTTAAACATGCGAATAATTTAACTGACTGAACCCAAAAACTGGATGTTCTATAATCAGTGAGATCTGTCTATAGATGCCTTCTGATTAAGATTTCGTTATCAGTATTCTTATCGCCTTATGAATTTTTCCTTATTTCGTAGATAAACTTCTTAAACCTGTTCAGATTTTACACCATCTTATCCAATTTTTCTATTGTAACTATGTTTTTTTACCTACTTAATGATGTCTGTGTATGACAAAGTTTGTAGGTTGTTCATATCTTTTATGACATCAGGCATTTTTAATTTAAGCTTTACGCAACACAAAAATTACAAAGGTGGATGTCTTAGGCACTCTCAACCATGAAAGCGAAAACATGACAGGTGCATAAAAATAATATATAATATATATAAATAAATAGGTAGAAAAGATATTTCAGGTAAATTGCTAACCAATATATGAATATACATATTTATGATAACTTATAAAAAGTTTTATGAGACAACTAGCAGAATTATCTCAGAAACACTTTCTATAACTCATACTAACTTATACAACGTGTAACGGAAACCCCATATCTATCCAAAAGAGCTGAAGACAACATCTGGTATGTATAGAGTCTCTATGCACAGTTTCAGCACAAAATAACTGACTCAAAGAATTGATACCAAATTATTGGTTTCATATATTTCTTGAATACCAATCATAACAAACGTGTCACAGCACTACAAGGGTCAATAACTTTCCACGTCACTTGCCAATATCACGATAATTCTTTTCGTTCTTCTTAATTTGAAAAATTCGGTCTCTGGTATCAGTGTATTGGAATTTGTAATAAGTTCTACACACATAGACATAGGATTACAAAACCCTTGCCATATCGTTTGTTATCATCCAAAGAAGCCATGCACCTGGTATGTATATACCCTTTAAATTACACGTTGTATAGCTCTCTATTTCCAGAAAATAATTTCGTTGCTTTCGCTTAAACGCATTATATTTAGTACCTATATCCATTATTGAACTAAGACTTGTATTCTAAAGTAACGCTGGATAAAATATTTGAACTCAGTAAATATCAATTTATTTCTCCGAATAAACCGCTCTATTTCAATAACTCCTCCCATGTTGCAGAGGTCTGCAATATACCTACAGTTAAAACTTTTACCAAGCACTGCAGTGTCGCTGCAGAGTAATGTAGAAGCCGTAGATTAAGTGGCGGCCATCATGGTAAGAGCTTAACACTGTATCTACGTCGCATCTGTGTTTTACGAGCTTCTCTGTGGCCGGTCGAGATAGACTATGTACAGGACAGCAGCGCAGGAGTACGCTTTTTGAATCTAGAGTCTATTATTAGGTACCTATTTTTATTATGATTTGTTTTTTTTTTTTACTCAATACAATTTTTAATGCGTTTGCTTCTTTTTTTTTCTTTACCTAATAATAAATATATTAAGATCTCAATGTACCATATGCTTAGAAATAAATGATATTCTATTCTATTCTAAAGCCTGGCTTATTTTGCTAACCCCTCCAACTAAGCTAAATATGCGTCTGGAGTGGGTTCACGGCAATAGTGTAATGGGTGGGGTTCGAACCCGCGACCTCTCGTTCACGAATCCGACACCTTAACCTTGAGGCTATTGAAGCTTCAAATATATTGACTTTTCGTTATATTTCCGTACAAAAATAATATACAACGTGTAACGGAAACCCCATATCTATCCAAAAGGACTGAAGACAATATCTGGTATGGAGTCTCTATGCAGAGTTTCAGCTCAAAATAAGTGACTCACAGAATTGACCCCAAATTATTGGTTTCATATGTTTCTTGAATACCAGTAATAACAAACGTGTCACAGCACTATGAGGGTCATCACTTTCCACGTCACTTGCCAATAAAACGATAATTCTCTTCATTCTTCTTAATTTGAAAAAATTCGGTCTCTGGTATCAATGTATTGAAATTTCTAATATACTCCACACATGTACACATAGGATTAAAAAACCCTTGCCATATCGTTTATTATCATCCAAAGAAGCCGTGCACTTGGTATGTATATACCCTTTAAATTACACGTTGTATATTATTCCAATTTGGTATATGAAGTAAAGTTTTTGGTCGTAGAATGGATGTTTAATGGGATAGAAAGATTCTGAAAATGCAAATCTAAGACGTAAGTCGATGATACGGCAGATTTGAGACAATCACCGGACCGGTGGATAAGGCTACGTTGCTTTTAACGACACGGTAATTTGCGTCACGATTCAGTGGGAACACGCCTATATTCAACATTATACACAATACCATTTTCACAAATTTTCGCATCACTAAAAGAATACTAACATTTCACCATGTAATAAAATTTAAAACAGAGTTTGGCGTTTGAGTTTGTTTCAATGTTTCTTGGTGGATCTCACTAAAATTATTACGTAGGTATTTTGTTTTAATTCTATAATGCAATTTTTTTATGATTTAAAATTGTTTTCCTAATATCCGCACTCCCGTAATGTGCCGTATTTTATGTAAGTACAAACAATGTTCACCGAAGCAGCAGTGCTTCGGTCAGTCGGAAGATCTCGAAGGATTACAGGAGCAATGCTATCACGGCGAAATAGTTACCTAAACACTAGTTCCTTATTAATGAAGTTACCGCTTATTTTGGTAAATACTTAGATGAAAGGGTGCGGTTTGGTTGCTTTCCTGATTAAAAAAATAAGTAAACATTACACGTATGAACATAACTTCCACGAAGCGACGTACAATATTAAAAAAAAAAAATTCAGCCGAAATTTTGTGTCCCAATTTTGAATGATTTATTCGATACTAACTTTTATCCGCGACTTCGCTCTCATGAATAATATTCCACGACCTTCACACAACGCCATCTAGTCCCAAACTAAGCAGAGCTTGTGCTATGAGTACTAGACAACTGATAAAAATACATATGTATTTCTAAATACATACAGATTATAGATAAATTACACCCAGACAAAGAACAAATGATCGTGTTCATCACAAAACATTTGTCCTGGGTGGGAATCGTACCCACGACCTTGCACATACAATGGTTTAGACGTGAGATTGTAACAGACAGACAGAGTTACTTTCGCATTTTATAATATTAGTAGGAATTATTTTTGGGTTGGCACTATTCTCCTAAGTTGTAGACTCGACGATTTTGAATTTCTATCTATAATTTAAAAATCAAGGTTGCCCGTTTCAAAATTTTCTGTATGCGATAACAGATACGTATAAGCAAGGTGACATACATATTAATATATACACATATGTATGTGTGGAGGTGTTGCTACTGTTACACCGAATATATCCGGGGTAATATATCTCGCGTTAATAGCTGAATATGTTTCAAATTTATTTTTATTATGGTGTGAATGACGGTCATGTTTATTGATAGCCCTGTTTTCGGCTCTGTAATCTGTCTGTGTATTTTTGTAGTAATGAAACGTTTTTGTTTACGAATGTGTTGTTATCTGTTGAGGTTGTTCATGTTCTAGTTTCAAAGTACGCGTAGTTTAATCTTAAGATATCAGTTATATGTACTAGGTATTTTCAAGGAGCCGGAGTTGCGGAAATAGTCTAACAAGATAGGTACCGCAGTCCTGGAATGCAAGGGCAGCTGTAGGAACAGGGTGGGTTTTAGTCAGTAGAAGTCTGACACTCCCGCTCCACCCAGAGCGAGAGAAGTCATTCGATGATTTTCCCACCCGAAAAAGCAGGTATTTTCAAGTCACGTACGGATATACCTAATATCTAAGTATCAGACCAGTACCAGAATTTCGAGCACATCAAGACTCAATTCACGAAAATTATGTTAAATAATTAGGTATGTATTCAGCAATCAATGGTAACTGCGTAAAGCAGTCGATTACAGACATATAAAATGGAAGTTTTGCCAAATTTCCGCACTCCAGATAAAAATTACAAAGAAAATACACAAAAAATACAACACCCATGAAATTCCATAAATCACTTATAACCTTGAAATACTTCAGGAAGTTTCACGAATACATTTCTTTTCGGAAAGCTAACAGAGTAAAGTAATAACTTCAAATACGACGAAATTCCAACAATAATGTATACGAAACTTAGAATATGAACCAAAATAATATGAACTAGATGAAAATATTTACCAAACCCGATAGATATAACCTGGGGTCTTTAAGTCAAGAGTGAATAGGTTTCTTCTAGGTAGGTTCTCCATTTTCGGCCACGTCATCAGGTGAGATGGTGGTCAAACGCGAGCCTATTCTGAAAAAAAAAACTAGTTTCAGGAAAACTTGTACTTGGTTTTAATGTCTTTTTCTGTCGAAATTGGTATGAACGAAACGGTCAACCCATTATCAGTAAATAAGATCATTTGAAAATATTCACACAATAACAATTTCGGAGTAACAGCAATTTTTACCCGACTGCAAAGGAAGGGTTATGTTTTTCGCGCGTATCTTGTATGTACACGTATGTATGTAATATTCTTTATTACCTCATATCTCCAGAACCGCAGAACGGATTTACATTACTGAGGTATCGTTAGATTCGTCTTAGCACCCCAAGTTTTATTAGGCGACGTTAAAAAAAATCAAACATGGCGGCTGTGCGACGCCATTGTACTAAGTGAAAAAAAATAATCGAATACTACAATATGGGTATCAAATTAAAGGGCTCAACACAAGGATTTCAAAACGGTATATCATGATTATCATTACCGTAATAAGTTTTGCTTAGCCTTGAATCCTCTAAGCACACTGCTGGAGAATTCAGGCCTAGGCTATAGGTTGAAAAGAGGTGGTCAGGTTATTTCTCACCTCCTTTACATGGATGATTTAAAACTTTTTGGCGCCACTAGTCTACAACTGACGGAACTACTGAAGGTAACTGAAACTTTCAGTAGTGCCATCAGGATGAAGTTTGGTGTCGACAAATGTGCGATTATGCATGTAAAGCGAGGGGAGATTGTGGAATCCGTGGGATCTCAACCCTCGAATACCATAAACCTGAGATCCCTCTCCCCAACCGAAACCTATAAGTATTTGGGTATGTCGGAAGCGTTAGGTATCAATGTAGTTGACATGAAGCAATCGCTGAGGGAGCGCTTCTTTGGACGCCTGAAGAAGGTATTTAAAAGCCTTCTATCGGGCGGAAATAAGGTGCGTGCCTTCAACGGTTGGGTCATGCCAGTGTTGATATACTCTTTCGGCGTACTCAAATGGACTCAAATTGAACTTGACGCCCTGGATAGAAGAGTTCGTACATTGCTGACTGCATATCGAATGCATCACCCACGCTCGTCGGTGATGAGGCTGTATATCCCGCGGAAATGTGGAGGTCGAGGCTTTTTGAATGCTAAAACTCTCCACAACCGCGAGGTATACAGTCTCAGGGAACATTTCCTTGCTTCTGAAGTGGGTATGCATCGAGATGTAGTAGCAGTGGACAAGGGACTCACCCCGCTTTCCTTGGCTAATGAGAACTGGCGCAAACCTGCAGTGCTAGACACTAACGATCGAAGGGGGATATGGCAGAGTAAGGAGCTTCATGGACGTTTTTTCCGGGCACTACATGGGTCCGACGTAGACCAAGTGGCGTCCGTAGCTTGGTTGCGCTTCGGTGACCACTTTGGGGAAACCGAAGGTTTTATCTGTGCAATTATGGACGAAGTTATCATGACGAACAACTACCGGAAATTTATTGTGAAGGATGGCACGGTTGACATATGTCGGGCATGTCACCGTCCGGGTGAATCAATCCGCCACATTATCTCTGGTTGTTCTCGTCTTGCTAATGGAGAGTACTTGCACAGGCACAACCTTGCAGCCAAGATAATTCATCAGCAACTTGCTCTGAAATATTGTCTTGTGGAATCAGAAGTGCCGTACTATAGGTATGTGCCCGACTCAGTTCTCGATAACGGCCATGTCACATTATACTGGAATCGGTCCATCATCACTGACAGGACTATCGTAGCCAATAAGCCTGATATAGTGGTGGTGGACCTAATCGAGAGGCGTGCCATGATTGTCGACATAACCATCCCGCATGACGAGAACCTCGTGAAAGCTGAGAAAGATAAGCAAATCAAGTATCTTGACTTGGCACACGAGATTGTCGACATGTGGGATGTGAACTCGGCAATCATTGTACCGATAGTCATTTCAGCCAATGGCTTAATAGCCAAGAGCCTCGACCAACACCTCAGGAGGCTCTCGTTAGACGGTTGGATCAAGGGCTTGCTTCAGAAAGCGGTACTCCTGGACACGGCGCGTATCGTCAGGAGGTTCCTCTCTATGGAGCCCTGACCGCCGGTAGCTTGGACCCTGTTCCCGATACCGGTGGGCTACTATTTTTTATATTTTTAAATGTTTTTTTTTTTGAGAATATTTAAAAATGTAACTTGTATGTATATATTGGAAATAAAGACATAAAATAATACAATGAGAAAGTTTAAAAATATGCACTTTGCTCTTTCATTCACCTCCTGAATCCGGTGGGGTGCCAATGTGACACGACCGGGAAATTAAAAAAAAATGTTAATTAATATTTAAGTTAAGTATGTTTTAGTTTAAAAGCGACAAGCAGGCGGGACCCAATTGAACATATATTTTTAATGATATTGGTCCCGCCTTCTTGACGCTTTTAAAACTAAAAGTGTGCTTGTTTATTGCACTTCAGTTGAGCAGTCAGGTTTGTTTGTTGTCAAAAATATTTCTTACAATTTATTTTATTCTGACGAAAATACTATAGTTAAAATGAATAACTATAGTATTTTTGGTAGCTGAATACTACGAGTTACTATGAGATTATAACTATTTATTTCTATAGTTTTTATAGCCAACTTTTGGGCTGTATGTTGCCAAGAAATGGGTTTATTCCAGTTATTTTACATTTATTTTGATAATTAATTAGGGATTAGTTATATATTACACTGTGGTGTCTTTAATGTTTACATTTTTTCTACAAACTGGAAAGATATATCAGTGTTTCAGCAGCCAAATTGCTGTCGTATAATCATTATGTGTTTTACTTGGTAGAACAGACGATTTTTGGAGGTCAGATTTCCTAAATTTCTCAATACCTACTTTGAAAACATTAAAGTCTCCCGTCTTTACTTCCGCCATTTATAATGACGAAATTAATTTATTTGATAGCTCAAATAACTACTACTACTACTACTAGCGTACAATACAGACTACACGATAGTATAATTAAAATCTACATACAAAGATATGAAACTGAAGGGTCTGTCTGTGTTTCTGTTTCTCTCTGGAACAGCTGAACCAATTTGAATGGGCAGATAGAGTATACTGAATAGATCTGAATCAAATTTGGCAAGCACATAGTTGACATCCCGGAATAACACATAGGCTACTTTTTATCCCGGAATTCTCACGGGATCGGGATTTTCGCGGGAAATCCTTCCACACGAACGAAGTTGCGGGCATCTGCTAGTATTATATAAATCGACAATCGCGATCGCTAATATAATGGAACTTTGTCTAGACCCTCAAATGACGACGACCTAGTACATATGTATATACAACGTGTAACGGAAACCCCATATCTATCCAAAAGGGCTGAAGACAACATCTGGTATGGAGTCTCTATGCACAGTTTCAGCACAAAATAACGGACTCAAAGAATTGATACCAAAATATTGGTTTCATATACATATTTCTTGAATACCAATCATAACAAACGTATCACAGCACTACGAGGGTCAATAACTTTCCACGTCACTTGCCAATAACACGATAATTCTTTTCGTTCTTCTTAATTTGAAAAATTCGGTCTCTGGTATCAGTGTATTGGAATTTGTAATAAGTTCTACACACGTAGACTTAGGATTACAAAACCCTTGCCATATCGTTTGTTATCATCCAAAGAAGCCATGCACTTGGTATGTATATACCCTTTAAATTACACGTTGTATAGGGACGACTATTATTGTTACGTGATAGGACTTTACTATGAAGTAATCCCTCATAATTTCCGTACCAGACCAGCTTTCCATCGTACAATATTGAGGTCAACAGCATGAATTCATAAAAATACGTCAACGAGTGAAATCCTCCCTTTTACGTAACGGTACAATCAAGGCTTTCACGCTCCCAGCGTAGCGTAGGTCAAGTTTTAACAGCCAAACTTTTACGAGCAGCCACTCATAATGTAAAACCAGGCGACCACCTGTCATCACGAACAAAGCCAAAAAAATAGGTCATCGCCAGGAAATCACGAACACAACTTATTAACAACAATGGCCAAAAAAACTTAGTATTCTCGTCTCTCAACATAGTTTCTCAATAACCCTTAACTATTCGGTTCCTTAAGGCGATGACGACAAACTTACAATGAAAATATTTCTTTGACATTTTTTTATTTTGCGTGAATAATAAAGGTAGGTTTATTTTGAGCGAGTTTTTGATAAATTGCTTCTTAAATATGTTTAGAAACTAATCACTATGTTTTTATGTGAACGCTAAACTATCTTCTTACTTTAACTTTATAAAATAATAATAAGTATATTACGTAGTATGCATATATTTATTTAAAATTTATTTGTAATAGTCATCTTATTGCAACAAGGTATTCTCTACCAGTCAACCTTTGGGTTAAAAAGACCACAATGTGGAAGGTGCACAAAGATGAATAAATTATTATTTATTAAAAACGAAATTAACAAAACCTTTGAATAAATCGATAAAAAGTTTAAATTTTGAAACAAATGACAATCGTGTCATCGTGCGACTCTTTCTTTTCTAGTCAGTCCTAACGTGAGACGGCAAGCAGCGGGTTGAAGACTGATAAAACGTCACGTTGTGTACAGAGGCTCTTGTCAGCGTCTTAAGCGCTTGGTAACGCCCTTCTTTGTAATGGTTTAGGCATAAAACGTGCCTTAGAGACGAGCTATGTTGCTAGGCCCATATCATATATTCTGTAGCCTCGCGTATGCAAAGTTTGGAATCGACCTTAGATCGGCTTTTAAAAGGAGTCCTCTAGAATATATTACTTACTTATATGGTCAAATTTGATTGTGAAATAAGTATGGATCAAGTTTTACGAGCGATGTGTTTGTTTGTATAAGTTTAGACTCTGAAAAGTGGTATCAAAACTAGATTTCTTAAGTCGAATTTGTCCTGACAGTAATAAATAGTTAAATCTATATATTAATTCGTGAAGCAAAACTTTTTGCCTTTTTACGAAAATTACACAGACGGAGGTCAGTGAAATTTGGCGCAGTTAAAGTTTACATGGAGTAGGAGTGCAGAAAGATGATATTTTTTTTTTAAATAAAGTTCGTCTTTTTTAAATTATAGTCGAATTTCGACTACTGGTCGACCTCTAATTTAGGGAAATTTAGTAAGTAGATAGTTGGCATCCTGGACATAATTTTTATCCTGGAATTTCTTCGGGATCGTGATTAATGCCGGATAAACCTCCCACGCGAACAAATTCGCGGGCAAAAGCTAGTTTACATAATATGTATGTGTACTAAAAATCGCGCAGGGCTTCACTCTGCTGAACTTTATATAATGAAGAATCTTTCGAAGTCAGATAATATAAACCTATAACTTTCCGGAAGCTTCAAGCTGCTTCCATACCAAATTTCATCCAAATGCACTGAGTATCGGAGATTAGCTCATTTAAACAAACAAACAAACTTCCGCAATATCTTCTAGAAATTGCAAAATAATTGTAATCAGCAGCAACGACATTTGGTTTGAGCTTTGACGTACCTAATGCCGAAGGACTGACGTTAGTGATCCATTGTTCACAAATGTATAGTTATATTATGTACTAGTACTCTCGCGGGGCTTCGCTCCCGTGGATTCTATCACGGTAAAAACATAACTCTCCTTTTTTTGCAGTCGGGTAAAAAGTAGCCTATAACCTTCCTCAAGCTTCAAGCTACTTCCATACCAAATTTCATCCAAATCCACCCAGTACTTTCGAAGATTAGCGCGTTCAAGCAAACAAACAAACAAACAAACAAACTAACAAACTTTTCCGCTTTATAATATTAGTATAGATAGTAATAGTATATGTATAGTAATTTATTGGTATTTGGGTTTGTAAATTATTTAGTATTTTACTTTTACATATTCATGCTTTATAGTAGAGATGCGCCGAATGTAGGTTCAACCGAATACGGATGTTCGGCCGAATTATTCGGTTCAATTTTGCGCGGTATACAGGTTTCATAAATTTTATTTAGCGTAGGTATATATAGACATATATTTTAAAAAATATATCTAAATTTTATTATATACATATTAAAAAAAAATAATACTTGTGTTGGTTTCTAAAGATAGTAGTTATTGTAAAATATTATTAAAAAAAAAAAATCTGAAAAAAGTTGTTACTCAAAGCAGTGTTCTTAAAATTATTAATTTCATAGAAATTTAATTAAGTTTAATTAATCATTTGCAAAAAAAGCCAAAGTTTATTTGATTATAAAAATATTATAAAAAGAAGTCCTCCAGTCACGTCTGTCTGTCTGTCTGTATGAACGATATAAACTCAAAAACGAAACGATACCCAACGGATCTTCGTACGGTTTTCACCAATAGTGTGATTCCTAAGGAAGGTTTAAGTGTATAATTTATTATGGATTTATAAAAATTCGATGAAGTACGACGATATAAGTTAAACATGTCGGAAAAAATTAAACCGATCGGGAGCTGCCAAAACCTTTTGAGTTATAACAATACAATGTATGGTGGGATAGTATCTCTTTTATAGATCTACAAAAAATCCACGATGGCCTATGTCAATCCCCCAAGCACAACCCACAATAATCATATTTTCTTTTACAAATTACAATAAAATGATGGGTTATTTACGATGCTATTTTTAACAGTAAAGTATTATTCCTTATCGAATTAAATACGTTACGAGGCATGCCTTTTAAGTTTAGTCGTTTGAAGAAAAAAACACAACTAGAACATTATAGTACTTTTTATTGTTTTTCAAAGTATTCACCACGTAGCTTAATACACTTTTCCATTCGCGCAAACCAGTTATTATAACATGTATTCCACTCTAAAGTGGGGGTGTTCAAAATGGCTGACTTGAAAGCGTCTATTGCTTCTTTACCGGACTGGGACCTTTGATCACGAAGACTTTTCTTAATTTTAGGAAATGTTAAGAAATCGTTAGGGCTTAGGTCAGGACTGTATGGAGGATGGTCAAGAATTTCTACTTTTTCCTGCTTCAAATACTCAATCGTTTGACGAGCGCTGTGTGAGCTTGCGTTGTCGTGGTGCAGGATGATGCGTCGCTTTGAGTTAGATTTTCGAAGTTCGGCGATGACTTGTGGAAAACAAACTGTGGTATACCACTCTGCGTTAACCGTTCTACGATCTTTAAGTACAATAGTCGCAACATGGCCGGTTTTTCCAACGAACGTGGTCACCATCTTCTTTGAAGTGCTTCGAGAACGAACAACTTTAGTCGGCTTTGGCTCATCTTGAAAGACCCAGATTACAGATTGTTGTTTGGAATCAGGATCGTAGGCATAGATCCAAGATTTGTCACCACTGATGAGGTCGTAGACGTGATTTGACTCTCCTCGGTTGAACCTTTGCAGAGTTTTCTTACACCATCTGACGCGGGCCGCCTTGTGATCGTCGGAAAGCAGATGCGGTATCCAACGGCAAACTAGCTTTCTCACATCAAGCGCTTCATGCAAGATCTTCTGAATCCCTGAGATGCCTAATAGAGCCTCTATCTCTCGATACGTCACATGACGATCTTCGAGAATCAGTTGTCTCACAGCAATCATGTTATCTTCAGTGAAGGCGGATTTTGGGCGTCCTTCGTGAGATTTGTCACTAACACTAGTATGTCCACGCTGGAATTCTAAATACCAGCGTTCGACAGTCCGCAGACATGGGGCTTCATAACTAAACACAGACGTTAGCTCTTCAAAACACTCGAACATTTTCCTTAGAAAGATTCAATTTCGTACGTAACCTGACAGATTCCAATCGACGCTATGACTAAACAATAGCATTAATCCTAATAATTTCAACTATTTTGAGATTCAAAATTTAAACATATTCGAATATAGAACAGTTCCAAATTCAAAATTGCCGGGAAATATGGAAACGACAGAACTTAAACGCCTCGTAGATACGTTGAACATTTAAAGTCGATTAAAATTGCTTTTTACACTATATCAATAAAATGAATATCTTATGAGTTATCGCAAAATAAAAATTACCAGACGAGAAATTAATTAAACAAATATTAACTCTATTACCCGAGCGAAGCCGGTCCGGGTCGCTAGTTTTATTTTAATTGATTGTTAAAGTTAGTCTTTTTTATTTTGTAAAATTTATTGGTACAAAAAGTAGTGTTTCTTTTATTTACAAAAAACTATGTATCTACAACTTTCGGAATAAACTACACTTATTTAGTAATTAATTAACCTTACTGTTAATTAAAATGTTTGTTTTTAAATATTAACAATAATATAAATATTCGGTAATTATTCCGCAAATAAACCGAATATTCGGCCGATTACGAACATGAAAAAATATGCCGAACGTACCGAATATGAATATTAGGCTGAACATTCGGCGCATCTCTACTTTATAGTGTGTTTAACCTACTTATAAAACGAGTATTTAAATACTGCAAAGTTTGACGTAAGGCATAGAGAAATAAACATTTTATCACCGACGGTTGTCAAACAGGCCGAAGTACCACAAAGATAATGTATACAATACACGGAAAAAACGCAAGATTGATATTCAGAACAGCCATTAGATAGCGCTAGTAGTCCTCAAAACTTCTGAAAAATGACAATGTTTTTATTATCATTACATATAAAAAAAAAAAACAGATAAAAAAGTGTGTCTGTAGATTGAATATGTTTACAAAAAAAATCAGTAATAGAGCAAAAATTTAAAAAAAGTCTGTCAATTTGTCTGTTGTACACGCTAATCTCCGAGACTAGATACTAGACGGATTTGAATGAAACTTTTTTGGTATATAGTTATTAAATCTGGGCTATAATTGATTTTGGAAACTGGGACACCTAATGCACGTTACATGCGAGCGAAGCTACAGGCAGAATCTAGCATAATAAATTTCTTTCAGCAGACACGCAGCAGACACACATAGAAATGTAAACGCATTTATATGTATATAAATAGACAGAGAAGGAGGCATAGTAGACTACACTTACTTACAATAACTTAATAATTATTTAATTAATTAACACAAGCTCTGAATATTTACCACTTTGGAAGCGTATATCTTTTAAACGATTAAATTTATGAAAAAGTGGATTTTGAAACTTCAATGTCATTTTTAAAGACCTGTCTAAAGATACCACATACGCATAGGTTTCATGAAAAAAAAAAATAGTTTCAGTTCCCATGTATGGGGAGTCCTCTTTATTTTAAATATTTTTTTATTTTGTTTTAAAATCGGAAAGCGGTTCACAGAGTATTCTACAATTCATGTAAAATTCGGTAGGTAGATGTATATCTACCTACCGAATTTTACATGTATAGTCTTAATAGTTTCGGAATAAAATGGCTGTGACATACGGACGGACGGACGGACAGACAGACAGACATGACGAAACTATAAGGATTCCATTTTTTGCCATTCGGCTACAGAACCCTAACAAAGATGAGTTTCGAAGATGAAGCACGCTTACGTAGAACTAACCTAGTCGCTCTTGACATAAATAACCCCGAATTAAATAAATAAATCCGGCAGGGAATTCCACTCATCAGCTGTAAGCACAGTGAGAGTAAGTCTTCCTAAAACCGTAGTTCGCTTACTGTTAAGGTAAAGCCCCTCTTTCTTTTTTCCTACCAAGCCTCTGGCCGACTGTCATCTACATTCAGAATCCAATCCCAGAGTAACAATTTCCTGGGGAGACGGGGATGTTCTAACGAGATACCGCGGCCCCGAACCACGAGGGCAACTGAAGGAACAGGGTGGGTTTTTAGTCAGTTAAGTAGAAGTCTGACACTCCGCTTTACATGGAGTGGGAGGAGTAATTTGATGATATTCCCACAGAAACAAAAAGAGTTACAATGTCGCCTACCTATCTCACCTACAAACTCACCCTCCCACAAATGGTCTACACAAAAAATAATACAAAAAATTAGGTTGACATAAAATTGCGGGAATTCTAACAGTAACGCAAAATATTGTGGTTTCTGTACGGCTTATCATTTCGGGCCCAATTATTGCGATTAGGAGAATTATTTAATTATTACGCAACGCAACGAGCGCCTATTAAATTATCAGTTGAAACGTGAACAGGAGGCCATGAAATTTTCCGTATGTCTGCCCTTGAACTAGTGACGCGAGTGAAGTCGATAAACGCCGAACTGGCGCGATGGTTGCCGAAGCTGCTTTTTGGCCTACATTTTTACAGTAAAATTGTGTCTCTTGTATATATTTTTGGATTTTTAAGAAAAGGACACAAAAATCGCTAGCAGTTTTTAGAAAAAGAGCGATAGAACAATCTAAAATTCTAAAATATTTTATTTCATTTAGAGCTTATTATCTCTTTATAGTAATATCTTTCCAATTTGTAAAACTTGCGTTTAAGTAAGTATACTTAAGAGATACTTATTTTAATTTTATGTATGAATGGTGTATTATTTCTTCCTTCTCTACGCTTCTAAAGCACGTGTAATAATATAAGGTATGTTGGAAAAGAATCATGTATCAATAAGCATCGCCAAGGTGATTTAGACTAGGGGACTGTTACTATCAAAATGAGAACAAACAGACATTTTTGTTTCATTGAATTAACATTTTAACAAAAATATTATAATGTGGGACAAATTGAATTCTTAAAATATTTTATTTTCTCAGTTGGCGGTCGCAACTCGCGAGGTGTCTTTTAAAAATTTTAATAAGAAAAGATTCTTAATAATTTATGATAATGATTATCATTTAACTACGTCTCGACTTCATGATGTATATTTATAAGATACATATGTTCATCACATCATAGGCTTGTAGCAGAATTTAATTAATTATATTTTCTAATTAATTATCGCCATAAATTTTGCCACACCTCTTGGAGATGATGTAATATTGAAAAGTAAGGTTCTACAGTAGTTATGAATTTTAGGATTTACGGAAACATTTTATCAGAGTTTCGTTTTTCTGTTGAAACAGTTACATTGAGTCATCGTTATCTACATAAATCGGTACATACTTATGTAAGTATATGTCAATGGATATAATTTACTGTTAAGGTCGAAGCGAGAGGCCCTTTGTAAGCAATATTTGTTGAAGACACTAAGATTACGTGTTGTATAAAAGTAGGTAGGTATTTTAACAGTTGGTTACTTGGAAAAATATTAAAATGAAGACTTTAATAAATCAATATATATAAAACGCTTCCGTGACTGACTGACTGATAGACAACGCACATCCGAAACTACTGGGTGCAAAAAGCTGAAATTTGGCATGTATGTTCCTTGGGAGCACTAAGAAAGGATGTTTGGAAATTCTTACGGGATCGGGATTTACACGGGAAACCTCCCACGCGAATGAAGTCGCGAGCAACAGCTAGTATTCCATAAATTAAAATACTTATTGATTAAAAGTACGTTTCGCTACGTGTACTATTATAATAATTAATCCTCAAAACTTTCCCACTGTTGGTGGACCCAAAATCTGACACTCCTTGTGTCAGACTTTAACTGACTTAACCATCCTTGTTCCTTCAGTTTACCTTGTGTCTGACGCCACGGTAACTCGTTAGAACATTCCCGCAACCCTGCCGGGATATATAGAATTTATTCGTCACAAAAAAATTACTTTATGATACAGTACGGAATTCTAAAATTAATACGTAATTTTATTGATAGCAGCATTGTGGATCATCCTTGAACTCCGAACGGTAATCGAAACCGACCAATCGGCGAGCGGCTCATTAACAATTTGACATTTTTATATCGCTGTTGCCAGGTGTTGTAAATTAGAAATAATTTGATGATAAACGTATCGAATGATGTTGATAATGTGAGGCCTGTTGCTTGAATCGGTTACATTTATATGGTTAAATAAAGAACATCTATATTTCATAATTGATTCTGATATTTAACTAAATAAAACTCTAAACTGATTCACTACTTACATGCAACAAACATTAAAACAAAATGCTATCCACTGTTAGGTATTTGATAAAAATATATTTCGTCTTTTATTGGTGCCCATGATATAATTTTTACTTATCAGGCAAAAATGTATCTGGGCTGGAAGTCATATAGCCAGTGCTATAATTTTAGAAAACTAAACAACTGAGACCTAATATTTTAGACAAAAATGGCGAACGTGACTTGAATATCCTTAAAATTACGCCAGACGTGGTCTTTACAATTAAGATAAGTAAAATAATGTCAGTAAATTTTGTATTATATCGCTAAAAGAAATTAATTTTTGTTGGATAACGGATTTAAAGAAATAAATTTTTGAATAGAAAATGCAGTTAAAAATTTGCCTGGAATATAATTATAAAAAAGATCTTACCAAAATGTAAAAAAATTGTCTAGATTACCCAGACATTTTTTTTTGTTATTTTAATCTTACACCGGTACGTAATGCAATTTTTAAAAGTATTTTTAATTTAATTATTATTAATGATTATGTAATTATAAATGCATAGTTTAATTTTTTTCGTCATGAATAAAGAATATGTCGGATCAAGAATATATTGTTCTCGATGATTTTATTTTAGATGATTCAAGAAATAGTAAAGTTAGTTTCTCCAGCCTATATAAGTATTGCATAATTTGCATACACGTGTATTTTACAATTATATTAGCATGGCACAATTTTTATCAGCCGTGGGAATTGGGTGATACGCGTTACATTTTGTGGTTTCACGATAAGCTTAAATGCCTGTACATGATTATAGTTATATCTACCCATAAAAATGTCGGCAATTTTATTTCACCACTAGTTCCTATTAGGCATACCTAAATAGTCAGCCTTCTAGCTTCATATAACTATATGAAGCTGGAAGCTATCGAGGATAAATTCAAAATCAAACTACTTAATTCAGACATCCAGAGTGTTAGTAGACATAATAGCTAGTGTTAATAACAGAGGTATACAAATAATAGCAAATATAATCCTCAACTGGTATGAATTCTTATCCAGTAACGCAGCAGAGGAGAATCCCACCAGTCTAAGAACATCATCAGGAGACTCTTGATGGAGTTGGTCTCTGCTAACCATGGACGCCGTCATTTTTCTAAATAACTAAAATAGAGTATGGAATATGAAAAGGCTTATCGATACGTTTTCCTTCAATGCTATCCCATCACTATGTTACAATAGTTCGTGTAACATGGCCATGGCGCTTGGCTGTAATGAGCGGGGTGTGTAAAATGCTGCTTTAACTTTTAACAGTTTGTCACGCCTTCTAGGGCCTGATAAATTTTCAGTTACTTACCGGTTGTCATAGTTTGCATGGCTATGTTTATTAAGTCATCGTCATCTGCTTAGCCTTTTTTAACCGACTGCAAAGGAAGGGTTATGTTTTACAACTATGTTGGAGTTGGCTTCCTGTCTAATGCCGGCTCTTCACGTTGGCCAACATAGTGGCGAATGTAGTGGCCAATGCCTATTCATATGTCAGATTTTGGCCTCTGACTGGGTAGTCAGAAGTCAGAAAATCTGACACCGGTTAATGACTGTTAAAGAAGTATAAAAGAGTGCCGGGATCAACGGCTTAAGGTACTTTACGACTTGGACAGAGCTCCGCCGTGTCCTCGTAGGGGCGATAGGCGGCGACCTCTCGCTCCCGGCCTTGGTTCAATCCATAGTCCAGAACGAGGAGGCATGGGAAGCGGTCACCTCTTTCTGCGAAGCAGTTATGCAAGCGAAGGAGGTGGCGGGACGCGCGAGGGAGAGGCGGGTCTCACAGTCCTCACGCCCCAGCCGCCGCAGGAGACGCTCCGGGCGTCGAGAGTCACAGGGTGACTCCCAGCCACCGTAGGCCCGGGCCTACGGGCTGCGAGCAATGGGTAGCTCGCCGACCGACTGAAACCAGGCCCGTGTAGACGGCGCGTCATGTTCCACGCGCGCCTCATAGTGTCAGCAAAAATTGTCCCATAAGGGGGCCGTTGCCTGCCGGGGTTGCGGAATTGTTCGAAAGAGTTACCGCGGCCTCGGAACACGAAGGGCATATGATGGAACACGGATGGGTTTTAGTCAGTAAAAGTCTGACACACCCTTCCGCTTCACTCAGATCGGGAGGCAGTCATAGGATGAATTCCCACCCATAAAAAAAAAATGAGTGTGGCACTCGGGGACTGCCGCGGTAAAGCTATTGCATAGCATTTTTTATCAACTTATGCAATTATAATTATTTATTTATTTTATTTATGCAGTATTTTTTTTCTTTGATATTAATTCAAGTTACACTTTTTGAGCCTGGTGACCGATACGAAAACAATATTTTCTTTTATTGAATAAATGAGAAGTTAATATTGTTTAAAATATTTTTATTATCTTACAATACATGTAGGTTGCCGAAGTCTGCCGAACTGAAATGACGTTAGACGATGCACGGCTTTCAACGCCGCACCGCTGTGCCGGTCGGAGTGGGGGGTGTTAGATTTATTTTCGTTACGGAATTTCTTGATTCGGTCGCCGCGCTCAAAGCCCGCAATAAAAGCTATGCAATAGCTTAAACATAAAAAAGGTACTTTACGAAGCACGGGAAAATCTAGATATTATGTTCAAACGGTCACTGATCAACCATGCACGAGTTGATCTCGTCAAGCGTTACTTACCCTTGAAAGTCGACTAGAGCAGCTGTTATTATATAGCTACGTAGGTACCACGTAACTCCAAAGTATCTATCGTTAAATATTTGAAGTTCGTCCACATGATCACTAGACATATTTGATCGGTACTTAAGATGTTTCTTCCAGCTTCCAGAGTTAAAACAATTTTTTGCTAAGCAAGCAAAAGATTTTGTTGATGGTTAGAACTCTACCCATTTCACTATTACCGTGAACCCACTCCAGACACAAGCATATTTAGCTTAGTTGGAGGGGTTAACAAGGTTGCAAGTAATGTCAATTTTAACCACATTAAAAAGGGTAGTTACACAGGAAGTCGTTTCCTGTGAACTACTGTTTTCCGATGCAACTAGAGTAACTTTTGCCTAGCTATTGCTAAGCTAAGCAAATTTTTCTATGTATGGAAAAATGTGAATGATGTTATTTGCATGATTGTTTAGAGGCATATTTACAATTTATTTATTTACATCGGCAAACAATTAGTCGACTCCACAGGTGACCAGAGGGCTGGCCTTTTCTTTGGACAGAGAATCAGCATTGCCATTCAACGTGGCAATGTGGCCAGTGTTCTGGGCACTTTTTCCATTGATAGCGATGTTGACCAATTTTTCGATGCCCTATTATTTCTTTTTTTTTCACCTGTATATAATTTATTTGACTAAATATACCATTATTGTAAACATTAAAAAGATTATCAAAAGAATTTGATGTCACAATTTTAATTTGAGAGAGTAATCTTATTTAAATTAGGTAAATATCCGATCAAAAACTTCGGAGATATTCCCACTATGTGCAATTAAATGTTTGGACAATAGTTCCGGAAAGGCTGATAGAAAACTCCACACATATTGCAGATAGCTTTCATGTATATTAAGTTCCATTCACTCGTTGCCTATTACCTTTTCTTAACAATTTACTACGAATTCTATGAAGCTACCGAAATGTGGGTCCCATCAAAATATTATAAGTCTGTAAGACGTAATGACTCTAGATGTACTGATCCGATTTTGAAAAAATCCTTTCAGCAATACTAAGCTTAATTTTTCGCCGAAATAATCTTTTAGGCGACCGAAACCATTAGCAGAAACTACTGACAAAAACATTATTTACGACGGAAATGTCTGGAAAACTAAACTACGCAACATCTAAATCGGTAAGACGTAATATAACTATATCAAGACTATATCAAGAGTTGATAGGGAAGAGTGATTGGTAATCTCTAGTAGTAGGTACCTAATCCGTTATCACCAGGAAGTAAATGATAAGATTCGGAGTCACGATTCGTACGATTGCTATTTTAGAGGCAGACACGTGAGTTTTCGACTCTCGTTGGTTTGTTTGTACACAAAAACCTCACGTGGAAAAATTATGTATGTGTCTACCACGTGAGTTATTTTCAATCTGTTGATATTAAAATGTATTTCTTATTAATTCAGCTAGTTTAATTAAGTCTGACATTACAGAAAGTGATGTGAACATAATAAAAGATGTTTACATATTGTAACTGCGTAACTGTGAATTTAGTGCAGCTATTTTTATACCATTTTCTTAAATTCCGGATATAAGCTCTTAACTTTGATCTCGACTGATCATAAGCGTTAAACGAGGTCTGCGATGGAACGAGCGAGCACAGAAGTTGAAGCAAGTTGCTCTTGCTTTAAGAGCTGACGAGTCATTTGTGGTAGGCAACACAGAAGCCAGCAGAGAGTTTCACACCTTGGCTGTGCGCACTTTAAATGTGGAAAAGAAGCACTTAAAACAAGACGATATATCAACCAAGTGTAGATACCCTGCAGTACGTCTGATAGAACGGTAGTGAAAGGGAGATGGAGAGTTCAGATCGCGGAGCTCCTGCGCACACTCTCCTAAGAACTGTTAAGTGCTAGTATAATGCGCGCCAATTTTAAATTTATCTTAACTGTGGGTGTGTATTAGTAGTAGTAAAGATTCCATCTCATGTACATTCATATATCGCACCTTTAAAGTAAAACCGTTACTAAACGAAAATTTTCATGAATTGAGTTATTTATACCATCAATCTAAAATATACGTAAACTACAGGTTGAACTTGTAATTATTCCAAAATATCGTCTTTTTCGCCATCTAGCGTTAAATCATATCGTTACCAAACAAAATATAAATCTAAAAAATAGTCTAAAAAAGTAAATAAAGAAAAACTATTCTAAAGCACATGTATACAGTAAACAGATATCTATCATATAAACTCATAAGAAATCATAAAGTACTTGTACTTAGACTTACCTAGACTAAATTAAGATACTGAACTGTTTCAAATATTGGCTCTCCTGTAAAATTTGATAATTTCGTATAGTAACGGTTTTACTTTAAAGGTGCCATATGTATATCAAAATTTAAACTCAAAGAGAGGTACCGTACTCATTCAAGCATTATCTTTCTATATTTTCATTGGTATAATATTATAATCATTATTACGTGTCTCTTTGCTTTCTTTTTCTCGTCATTAAGGCGAGTCTAAGTGAATTAAATTTACTGAGGGGAACGGCGTACATTGCT
This sequence comes from Tholera decimalis, assembly GCA_943138885.2. NCBI lineage: Eukaryota > Metazoa > Arthropoda > Insecta > Lepidoptera > Noctuidae > Tholera > Tholera decimalis. Next base: position 6,269,930 of record OW964566.2, on the reverse strand, counting down.
GAAACCCAGGCTTCAGCCTAGATAGGCAGAGGGCGTTTTAAATTATTTGTCGCATTATTCTAACTCGTTTTAAGTATAGATGTGAGGCGTGCTCAAACATTACCTACGTTCAAAAGAATGGCGAAGGAGCATTACCTCTCACTATAATTTTTTTTCCCTGCCTTTCTCTATTCTCTGCCGGCTTCTGTGTTCCCTGCTACTTATGACCTTTCAACCTTTAAAGCAAGAGTAAACAGGCATCTTCTGGGCTCGCTCGTCCCATCGTAGACCTCATCTATCGCTTACCATCAGGCGAGATCGAGGTCAAGAGTGAGTCCATTCTGAATTTAAAAAAAATGAATTTGATATATATCAGTATATATTATATTGTTGTGGTATGTATTTTATATTATTATGTTCAATTAGTATTATATTGTACACTGACAGCACTAAATCTATCTCCTTTAATTTCTGTCCATCCAAAGGTTGTCTGTAAGAGATTGCCCTGTGCGACGGGCGGTCCATTGTACACTATTTTTATTATTTGTATCCTTAAATGTATTGTAAGGCGTACAATAAAGTATATAATAAGTCTGTGTACATATTCTTATTCTATATTCTTCTATATTCTTTCGATAATGACATTTATTTTACTTGTACACCTACCACATTGTGGTCATTTTAACCCAAAGGTTGACTGGTAGAGAATGCCTTGTTGCATTAAGTCCGCCCATGTACCACTATTGTGCATAAAGTTTAAATCTACACTAATATTATAAAGCGGAAAAGTTTGTTTGTTTGTTTGTTTGCTTGAACGCGCTAATCTTCGAAAGTACTGGGTGGATTTGGATGCAATTTGGTATGGAAGTAGCTTGAAGCTTGAGGAAGGTTATAGGCTACTTTTTACGCGACTGCAAAAAAGGAGAGTTATGTTTTTACCGTGATAGAATCCACGGGAGCGAAGCCCCGCGTGAGTACTAGTAAATAAATAAAACTTTGGAAAAAGATACGAGTTTATTATTATCTTATCTCCTTATGAAAGTTCAAATTGCAGTGTAGATATTTTTACAGCTTATCTGTTTTCCTTCAATTTTTGTGTGCGAGTGTACTGAAGTAATGAATAGGTAACAGCGTGGTCTGCCGGGGTTTGCGGGAAAGTTCTAACGAGATACCGCGGCCCCGGAACTTTAGGGCAGCTGAAGGAACAGGGTGGGTTTTTAGTCAGTAGAAATCTGACACACTCTTTCGCTTAACCCAGAGCGGGAGAAGTCAATCGATAATTTTCTCACCCAGAAAAAAAAGTGTGTGGCGTATTGAGGAGTCCTTAGATACATAATCTGATGTATCTAATCTCTAGAGTAGCTGGATAACACGTACCTAATAGTGTAAAGTAGTACGTACCAGTGCGCGTGAACTGTTTTTATACAATTATGCGGAACAGGGCGAGCTCGATAGCGGGTAGAGTGCGGAACAGCGGCAATATAGTCTCCTTACCGTCGTGTCGCAGACAGGGTACTAACTAGTGATGCAACGAATACGAATATTCGTATTCGCCGAATAGTAGACATTTACCGAATATTTGTATTCGGCAAATACAAATACGAATATTTAAAAACTAATATTTTTGTACGCAACTCTATTTACTGCAGATTTGAAAAATTTCCAAGTCTGAAAAAACTCTCCCAAAAATATTTTTCACTGCAGCCAAGTACAGTCGTCTCGGAAAGACTTTTTTCAACGGCTGGGAACACCCAGACTGAAAAAAGAAATCGCCTAAAACCAGAAAATCTACAAATTTTATGTTTTTTAAATAAAAAAATGCATGTTGTAAATTTTAATTATTAGAAGAGTAAACATTCATCAAATAAATAAGTCTTTTATTACCATGGCGAGATATTCGTATTCGTATTCGCCGAATAGTAGGTTTGATATTCGTATTCGTATTCGCCGAATAAAAGGTTTGATATTCGTATTCGTATTCGTAAAAGTAGTATTCGTTGCATCACTAGTACTGACTATTATTTTAATTTTGTATTTTGCGTATTATCTGTAATTTGTGTCCTTTTGTGTCATTAGTATTATGTTAATTTTATATGGATAATTTTTGTCTGCAATAAATATATACAACGTGTAACAGAATAAACGCAATTCCTGAAAGTTCAGTTCAGAATCGGCTTCTGAATCAATTTCCGTCATAAAAAATAGGTGTTAAATTTTGATGGAAAAATCTTTCATTTAACTCAAAATGGAAACACAGTATCATTACAAATTAATACAATTCTTAATTCAAGGAAATTGTGAGCGTGTCGCGTCGGCCGCTAACTCACTCTTGACTTAAAGATTCCCAGGTTATAGCGATCAGGAAACACAGACTCCGGCAGGGAATTCCACTCCTTAGCCGTACGCACAATGAAAGTACGAGTATATACAACGTGTAACGGAAACCCCATATCTATCCAAAAGAGCTGAAGACAACATCTGGTATGGAGTCGCTATGCACAGTTTCAGCACAAAATAACTGACTCAAAGAATTGATACCAAATTATTGGTTTCATATATTTCTTGAATACCAATCATAACAAACGTGTCACAGCACTACGAGGGTCAATAACTTTCCACGTCACTTGCTAATAACACGACAATTCTTTTCGTTCTTCTTAATTTGAAAAAATTCGGTCTCTGGTATCAGTGTATTGGAATTTGTAATAAGTTCTACACACGTAGACTTAGGATTACAAAACCCTTGCCATATCGTTTGTTATCATCCAAAGAAGCCATGCACTTGGTATTTATATACCCTTTAAATTACACGTTGTATATATAATTTAAAAATAACAAGCTACTGAGTTGTATCCGATAATCTCATCTGCTCAGCCTTTTCCCAACTATATCTGGGTCAGTTTCTAGTCTAACCGGATGCCAGTGTTTCACATGGAGACTACCTATCCGATTTCCACAACCCAGTAGCTGAGCAATACGATAGGTTTTGGCAAGATTGATGTCTGATTTTCTGGCTTCCGACTACCCGTAACGACTGTCAATAATGTCAATCCAGCCAGCACATCAATCTGCAACAATCTGTCAAAGGAGATGTTTCATTTTTATATGGGGCTCCGGCCATAACATGTACATTTCAGCAAAGCTGGGAAACTTACCCCTGAATAGAATAAAATAACATTTTTTTCGTAATATCAAATGGTTTTTATGTACAAAATAAAAATTAATAATGTTTGACGTTTGTCCTAAGAGTTATGACAGCCATGACAGGTTGTAGAAATGACGTTTACTTAACCTTATTTAGTTTTTATTCATCAGAACTAACCCACAGATTACTATTACCCTAGCAGGGACCTGACTGACTGGTGACTGATAGGGTTTCAAGAAAACAATAGTGGTTATTTTGAATTCGATCTGAAACACATTTCAAAAATGGACACTAAAGATTTTTGTAACGATGAAATCATCACACTTAATTATGTTTACTCAAAACTATGTACAAGAGAATAATAGTAATTTATTTTTAACACTACAAGAATACACATATTTTTTAATTATCTTCTACGTAACATTGATTTGATGAGACATGATTTCAGAACGAATGAAGTATGCAAGCAAACGAGACGCCATGTTGAATAAAACATGGCAATAATTGAAAAACTATTATTTTTTGTACACAACAAATCAGGCTCAGATTCACCAAAGAATATTTTTCCCCAATTTGTAGTATTTTTTCCTCTTTTTCGATAAATGTACATCTGATGGCCGAAAATGAAACATCTCCTTTCTTTAATAGATTTTCAATTTTATTGTTAAAGAAATTAGGTTCAAGGTTGATTGGGAAAATTTGACAGTTTTGGGTAGCTTCATGTGCTGGCGTCTGTACAAATGACTGCCGTGAACAGCGATTTAGCGTGCTCTCAATCACGGAGGAAATATGCATTTAAGAGAAAGTTGCGGGATTATTTTCTTAACAAATAGTGGAAGCAGAGTTTTCATAACCCCCTTTCTATAACTTATTATTAATATTAGTGTTGCCCAAATGCAAGACCAAGACGAGACTTAGCCAGTCTTAGAACAAGACCAAGACTGATTTTGGGCAACACTAACACTATAATATATTTTTGGTATGTATTATGATAAATATGTATGTAAGTTTATTCTAGTTATGTTTTTTTTTTATAGTTGATAGGCTTGCGTTTGACTATAATCTCACCTGATGTTAAGCAATGATGTGGTCGAAGATGAAGCACGCTTGCCTAGAATTAACCTATTCACTCTTGACTTAAATACTCCCAGGTTATAACTATCAGGAAACACAGAATCCGGCAGGGAATTCCACTCCTTAGCTGTACGCACAATGAAGATATTCCCAAAACGTTTAGTGCGTATGGGTGGGATGTCCACCATGTAACGATGGCGCATCGCCGTTTGTCTTGTAGTCCGATGATGGAACGGGCTTGGTGGATTAAGACTGTGCAATTCCATCGCACTATACCCGGAATGTAACCGATAGAAAACTGATAGGCTTGATATACACTTGTAATAAAACTTTTACTTTGAATATATTATCTACTTAGTTTATTTTTTTATGCACCTGCCATGTTATCTCTTCACCACCCATGGTTGACTGGAAGAGAATGCCTATGGCATTAAGTCCGCTTTTGTTCATCTTGTGTTGCATAAAGTTTTAATAAATAAATAAATATGTAATAAAGATGGTCACACATTATGTAGCCATGAGCTGTATCCGATAATACTCGACCAAAATAGTTGCGATAAATCTTGCAAACGATTACAAATAATAGCGTATCATACATGTTATCGATAGTAGAAAACTCAAGGCCACATCCGTCCTATTCGCAAACTAATGAATGAATGAACCTGTGTTTGTTAGACGCCTCGACGTGTTCACAGCTCGCCTCGCCACGTAACTTTACGCGTCGCCATAATGACGCACGCCACAACTATTAATTTGAGACACGCTCATAAAATGCTAATTGATTTGTACCTACTAATACCTGTGTGAAAATGTACTGGAAGGAACCAACTATAGTAAACTAACTAACTAATGGACTAAGCAATAGACTCGACAAACTGACTCGTAGAAAGGGCCAAAGCGATTGTGAGGCATAGTCCTGTCTCATACCATGCGGTTTGTGTCTATAGTCAGAATAAATATCTAATATAAAAATATCAAATCTTTTACTATTCAAGCAACTCGTTTGTGGAATGCACTACCCATAGAAGAAGTGAGACGTTTTCAAACGCTACCAACGTTCAAAAGAATGGTGAAAAAGCATTACCTCTCGCTATAGTTTTACCCCTCTGTTCTCAATGATACATTTGATATTTATTAGTAACTAGCTTTTGCCCGCGACTTCGTCCGCGTAGAATAGTTACTTTGGGCTAACGTTAAATTTAACCCCGATTTTGAAGCATTCTTCATTGGTGCTCCGCTCCTATTGGCCTTAGCGTAATGATATATAGCCTATAGCCTTTCTCTATAAATTGACTATTTAATTTAAAATATTTTTTCAATTCGAAGCAGTAGTTCCTGAGATTATCGCGTTCAAACAAACAAACAAACTCTTCAGCCTTATATTATTAGCATAGATAGCTGTTGCCCGCGACTTCGTCCACGTTTCCGTCGTTTTTCGTAAAAAAAGTAGCCTATGTCCTTCCTCACGGTTCAGTGATTTTGATGTAACACACAGATTAACTTTCGTAATTTAGTAGGGAAATATAATATGTCAATCTATAATACTGTCGAAAAATATCGCAATACGGAACCTCACCATATTATTGGTAATAGCTGTGCCCGCGTCTCCGTCAGCGTGTAACTCCTTGTGTGTTATTAAGTTAATGTATTGGTAATATTGTTTAGATCACGTTCACATGAGGCTTAAGTACCTATAGAACGACAATACTTCAGCGCAAAGCTTCCGGGTAAACTATGTTGAAAGTTGACCCGTCCGGCACGTGAACATAAAGATTTCTAGAACTGCTAACCCGGGAAAGAGCGACGTACAACTGACCATGCGAGAAACAACTGACACCGAGATCTACTCCAGCAACACAAAAAGTCTACCCTTGAGACTTATTAATTGTCATTGAATAACACACCGATACTGGGAATCGCGTTCTTTTAAATTGGAATGGAAAATTATTTGGTATTATGGGAATTCTGGGAATAAAGACGGTTTCTGCTGCACCGAAACCTGTTAAAATTTGAGCCTCGATTATATTTTGTTGCAACTGGGTTACTTTTAGCCGAGTTCCAGTGTAAAGTTGAGGTGGTTTTAAATTTCGGAGCAGAATAATAATCAGAAAGCTTCGAACTGCTAAGCTATCGGGAGTTACACGTGTTATTGTGAGTCAACCATAAAAGATAGATATATGCTGTCGTGGGATATTTGTTATATAATTTTAAGGAGAACATTTCCGTCATATATGATTTCTGTGTAGCTTTAACCATTAAGGTTGCACACGCGACGGAAGCTTAAAAAATGGAGTAACTTCTCCCGTTTTCCCAACATTTCCCTTCACTGCTCTGCTCCTATTGATTGTAGCGTGATGAAAAGTATACTATAACCTGCTCAGGAGTATGAAAAATAATTGTACCAAGTTTCGTTAAAATCCGTCGAGTAGTTTTTGTTTCTATAACGGTTATACAGACAGACAGACAGACAGACAGACAGACAGACAATAATTTTACTGATTGCATTTTTGGCATCAGTATCGATCCCTAATCACCCCCTGATAGTTATTTTGTAAATATATTTCATGTACAGAATTGACCTCTCTACAGATTTATTATAAGTATAGATATGCTTTTGATATTGTATGTATGTATTTTATATAATTATGGTTAAGTAGTATTATTTAAGATGTTTGTACACTGAATCTGTCCCCTAAATCCTTTAAGTACTGTCCATCCAAAGGTTGTCTGTAAGAGATCGCCCTGTGCGATAAGACCGCCCATTGTACACTAGTTTTACTTTTTTTTAATAAATAAATATGTTCAATTGGCACACATTTTTACTTCTTACAATACCTATATTATGTATAATAACTTTTGTTATCTGGATAAAGGACAAGGTTAGTGAACTTTGTTGCGTTTGGAGTGGAGGCTTGTTACGACGTGACATCAAGAAAATTTTCGTTTTCGTCTTTATTTTTGGTATCTTACTAATCTTTTTTACTAATATAATTGTGTTATAAATGCGAAAGTTTGTGAGGATGGAAGGATGGATTTTTGTTACTCCTAAACGCTAAAACTACTGAACGGATCTAAATGAATTTTGGTATGTAGATAGCTGAAATCCTGGAATAACACAGGCTACGTTTTGGAGCGGATTTTGCGCGGGGAAAATCTCCCACACAAGTCGCGGGCTAGTTAGTACTTGATAAAAGAAAAAATAAATTAATGTTCGATATTTCTGATAATCTAACTGTCGAAATAATTTCATTGCACCTACAGGTTTTCATATGTATCTGGACTCAAAAAGCTCCAAGGTAAAGACTAAATCAATTGTTTACGAATCTAATCTATTGTAGTGTAGATCTTCGATCATTTCCTTGTGCATTCCTCTCGATCTGCCCGCCGCTTGACTGACCATTACCTAGTTTACCTTTTAGGTAATAATTTCTGTTTTAAGGCTCACTTAGTGTGCAAATAACTTCATTATCTCCTTTTCAAGATAATCTTGTACAAAAAGGTTTATTTAAAGAAGACATCGTTTGAATTTTAGAAAGGATTGACTTTGAAATGTCCTTACATGTACTTGTTAATTACCTGCGCAGGGTGACTTTTAATGACTTGGCATTATAGAGTAAATCATAAAAATGAGTATACAATTTTAATTAAGAAACGAAATCTGAATACAAAATAAAGTAAATTAGTAAAATAACGTGTTAAAAGTAGTTTTAATTTTTTTTAATTTATCGTAACGAACCGTTTAGCCGCATATTGGATTTAGAATAATGTCCACTCAAGAATCGGTAGGGATAAATTCATTCTAATATTATAAATTCGAAAGTAAATCGGTCTTTCTGTTACCTTTTGACGACTAAACCACTGAACCAAGGGCGGATCCAGCTTTGATGCCAGGAGGGGGGGTCACATAATCGTGGTCAAGTCACAAGAAGTTATAATTTGTATTTCCTGACTCCGCTGCCACTTGGTCATCCACTGCCGATATTCGTTTACAACGACAGAAATTGGAGTATTATCTAGTAACAACGTTTAAAAATTTTAATTAGTGGTCCACCTAGGTCCTGGACCCAGCCCAGGTGGGGTCATGACCCCATGACTCCCCCTGGATCCGCCCTTGCACTGAACGGATTTCAATAAAATTTGGCAAGGCTATAGACGGTATCCTGCGGGAGGACATACTTAGGCTACTTTTTTCTCAGTATTAGGTCAAAAGTAATGAAATAATTGTTTTTACAGCTAGTTTTTAATAAATAGAATATACAGTATGTTAACTAACAGAGTGCGTTCTCGTTAACCCGCAATAGTTTAAGCACATCAATTAGATCGCCGCACACGCGGCCCGTCATTCATAAATAAATTGCGACGTTGCCGTCCTTCAAGTACGCGTGTACATAGTGTTTCTTTTACGTACCAATTTAAAAATTTTAGTGAATATTTTAATATTAAAAAAAAAATTGTTTTCGAATGGTAAGTAATTTTTTTTTTTTGCATGTAAGTCTATACTATTCCGGGTTAACGGGAACGCCCTCTGTTAATTAACATACTGTATAAAAGTTCTTCTTTTAGTTAAACGTAAATGCGATATTGTATTGGAAGACCAGTTTTATTAAGACTACCTAATATAATCTTCCCAATGGGGCCCTGTTATACTGCTCTGAGTACATGACGAAATGTTTCGGGAATTCCTATCCAAAACTAAATCAAGGTCAAGATACAGATTGGGGTCACGAGCACGACATTTGCGACAAAAACAATACCATTTAACTTGTGTGTATTTAATTAACTAATTAGAATAAAAGGAAGAATTTCTGAATGTTATGTTTGCTCGGTAAAAATTAGATTATTCAATTCCGAGAACTTAATAGTTTGTAATACTACAGTTATAAGGATACGCTATTAACTACTATAACTATTTATTCTGAACTCGATATTCTGAACTTAATTTGGAGCTTGTAGATTAAATGTCGAATTCCTTATTCTCGGAAATTAATGAACCGATTTTAATTGAACTTGTTTGGCGTATAATCAAAATCAAAAGTCATTTATTCAAACTAATTTGAAAGTTAGCTCCAAGACGGGCGCCCGTCAGAATTTCTTATTGTTGTAACTGGGAATAAGTATCAAGAAACTCATACAAAATATCTTAAAAGTTAGATTAGAAATATTTAATAGTGGAATTCCCTGCCGGAGTCTGTGTTTCATAATAGCTATAACCTAAGGATCTTTAAGTCAAGAGTGAATAAGGTTACTTTTAGGTAAGCGTACTTCATCTTCGACCACATCATCGCTTACCATTGTAACATGGTAGTCAAACGCAAGCCAATGAAAAATCTGTTTTTTTTTCTTTTGGCCGATTTAAAAAAAAATAGAATCGTTTCCAAAAAAATAAATGCCAGCAATTTAGGTGATGGCAGCCTTACAAATACATACCTAATTATGTCTGAAAGCAAAAATTTTACTTATAACAGGCTGCTCAATAATAACAACATTCTAATACCTTCAGAAACCAATAAACTGCAAGCAAGGTAATAAATATCATAATTTCCTGTTCGGGAACCATCAGTATTGAAATATTTTTGAGGTATTTGAACGTACCTACTTCGATTGTGCGAGTATAGCACGTTTAGTATAATGTCAAGAGTCAGCGTTGAGGAAAATCCGGTACAATGCCTCAGCAGCTATCTAGATTTGTGGCTAAAGTGCGTACGAAGGGCAGGAGGCAAATGTACTTAATATAATATTATTAAGGTACCATTGTCCTTAAAGTCTCGTTGTCAAGGCAAAATTGAAGGCCCCAGGTCGTGCTGTAAATCACCTATGCGATGAACTGACCAAATCAAGTCTGCTGTGGGCGGTCTATTGCAGTGTTCCAAGATGACAGCTAACAGGCAAACATGGCGAGAAACTGTGAAGATTTGACAACTGGCCGGAAAACTGGAAGTAGGTAGGTACATGATGATCACATCGGTTCTGGCAAGAGCGTACCGACTGAGATTTTTTTTATTACTCAGAATGAGCTCACTCTTGACCTTCTTCTGATGGTAAGCGATAGATGAGGTCTACGATGGAACGAGCGAGCCCAGAAGATTCCTGTTTAGTCTTGCTTTAAAGGTTGAAAGGTCATAAGTGGCAGGGAACACAGAAGCCGGCAGAGAATTTCACAGCTTGGAAGTGCGCACAATAAATGTGTCACGCAGGCCTTTGCTCCCGCGTATCACGATAAAAACATAACCCTCCTTTTTTGCAGTTGGGTAAAAACTAGCCTATAACTTCCATACCAAATTTGATCCAAATCCACTCAGTGCTTTCGAACAAACAAACTTTTCCGCTTTATTATATTAGTATAGCTGAAAGTAAAATAATCCGACCACAAAATTCTTTCCTGAAATATTTTTTTTCTATGGGCTACCATTGCTCCTCAATAAATAAAGAAAATCTATTATAACTTCAAAATACACATAAATAATATTGATATCGAACTGTAATCAACTGTAAAGGATTCCACAGGGTAGCAACAATGTAATCTAAAATGGTAGCAACATGCTTTGCTCACATCCTTTGCTAATTACTTTAATGTGAAAGCTACTAAGCTAATTCGGTTAATAAAGTACACATTGAAACCACATGTATGATGTACTAAACGGTTACATTTGAGTTGACAACGGCAGCCTAATTACGTAACAAAATAAACCGTCAAGTGCGTGTTCATCCACGCTGTGTAGGTTTCCGTGGTCACCGTCCCATTATATATTTTTGTATTCGTAAATAGGCTTACATTTGATCACTATCTCACTTAATGGTAAATATAGACTCTAGCAGGGAATTCCACTCCTTAGCGGTACACACAATGAAAGAATTTATTTATTATGTACAATAGTGGTACATAGTATTCCCAAAACGTTTTGTACTGTATATAGGTGAGATGTCCACCATGTAACGATGGCGCATCGCAGTTCGTCATATAAGCCATATGTATTCCACCGGAGGGCAAAGGTCTTCCCTCTTTCCTTCCCTGTACAAAGCTGTTCATGGCCAATTTTTCCTGGCCATCTTCACCTGGGCCTGTCACGTTACCGATTAGGCACTGCTCTTTGGGACCCACACTACGTTGATTGTAGGTAAATCTACAGTTTAATAACAAAATTATCGCCCGGATGTGATTGAATTGCGTGCATTGCAGACGATTTTTTAAACATACTTGAAAGGAATGGATTTAGAATCGCATTCAATTGTGATTGTCATTACGATTTAATTAGTTCCACAATTAGGGCGCTGCTGTTCCATCAAACCTTTTAATTAGTAGAAATTAATAGTTTCTAATTTCGTTTTGATCTCTCAGGAGCCGCGCCATTCTCGTAATATTAATTTAAAAATCGCATTAATTCTTTCAGAGGTTTACTATAAGAACAAGCTTTCACCTCTTATATAAGTTCAGATTCTTTGAATTAATTATACGCACCGGGTTTCTATTTAATTTTTACGCTATTTCTACTATTAAACTCTGGAACTTGTTACCCCTTGACATCAAGACGTCTGCGTCAAAATTTTCTTTTAAACGTGAAATTAGAAACCACTACTTAAGGGACTGTCATTCTTAGTTTGGTCTTCGTCATAATTATTATGAGCTCTCTTAATCAGAAAGATTATTATAAAGCACCGTATTTCTTAGTTTATTATTTTAGCATATACCTATATGTATTTTATTAGTATTATATACATTATTTCATTCCTTTTTCTTGTACACCTACCACAATGTGTTTTTTTAACCCAAATGTTGACTGGTAGAGAATGCCATGCCGTATTAAGTCCGCCGATGTAACACTATTGTACATAAAGTTTAAATAATTAAATTATAATAAAACTGTGATGCTTACCCAGACCCAAGGAAGTTGCTCTTAGAACGAGCTGTCAGAAGAGGGTTTTTACGGTTTATACGGAACCCTAAAATTATAAAAGACCAGTTCGTTACTGTTAAAACTACAATTTAGTAATGATGATCCATGATGATTTTTAAAGGTAACATTTTTACTAATGTACCAACAAGTGTTGAATTCGAAGAGATAACATATTATTGTTGCATTATACACCGTAAAATTTTAATGGTTGGTTTCCCACAGCGAAATGGCTTTGTCTTGGTAATACAATCGTTTTATAAACAAATAAAATATGAGAAACAATAAAGGCGCAGCGTAGTTAATGCATTATCACCATGCGTGAGAGCTTATTTTGCTCTGAACATTTATTAATCACTTTTTCCTTCGTTTTCAGCGCGCGGCGGTGAGTGTTTCGTGTAGGTACCTTTTTTTCTGGGTGGGAAAATCATCGAATAACTTCTCCCGCTCTGGGTTAAGTGGAAGGGAGTGTCAGACTTCTATCGACTAAAAACCCATCCTGTCCCTTCAGTTGCCCGTAAGTTCCGGAGCCGCGGTATCTTGTTAGTACATTTCCGCAACCCCGGCGTGCTTGTGGAGGTACCCACGTTACGTCTACTGAACTACTAATGATTCTCGCGCTTTCGAGTTTATGAATACTTTTTAATCATTTGAAAAAAAAATTAAGTTAAACTGTATGTTTCGATACTACTACTGATGGGTAACCGTCCTGCCGCAGGAAAACAACCATTTAAATTTCACGCTGTAGAGTATGCAGTAGGTATTAGAATCAAATAGTTTTTATTAAAGTGACCTTTCTCAGGTCGGATCAGGATGTCGGCTGCATAACTAGACTTGCACGTGGCTGCCTTAATTATAATAATGTAAAGCCTTTTTTTTTCTGGGAAAGAAAATCATCAATTTACCCTATGTCCTTCCGCTGGGCGTGGAGCGGAAGGGAGTGTCAGACTTCTACTGACTAAAAACCCACCCTGCTTCATCAGTTGCCCTTGCATTCCGAGGCCGCGGTATCTTGTTAGAACATTCCCGCAACCCCAACGATAATGTAAAGCCTGCAGTCAGGTTTTATAAAAAAACTTACAATCTAAGCGACTACACTCTAAGGGCATCCCCTGAGAGTCTCGGACCTCGGCTTAGGGCGTCGCGTCGCTGGGGAGAGTAGCTAGGGACATTCTGGATCAGAAAAGGAATCAAATGCTAACCAAAAAAACAACCAAACAAACCAAAATTAGAAACCAGCCAAGTGCTTTCGACCGGAAACCGAACCGATTTCGAAAACGTTTCTACTCATATTTTTTCCCCGAATAATGCACAGTAACAAGGAAGTTGTTTTAATTCAGATGACCGTACGTGTTTCTTATATAACTGTTTGTTTATTTATGTAATAATCAACACACCATGAAGATACCGTGCTCCGTAACGATGCACCGGGGAACCATAAATAATTTATTCCTAATTGGGATATTCTCACGTCAATTATAAATAATAAAAACTCAAGTTCACCGGGCATGCATTTAATTAAACAATCCCTAATATAATATTATAATACGCTTTTACATCTAAACCACATGACGGATTTTAACGGAATTTGGTGCAGAGAGACTAGATCTTGGGGAAAAACATAAGTATATATGACTTTCGCTTTAAAAAAGCTTTTATGAAAATGCTAGTATCTTATACGGGCGGGACTTCGCTCCCGTGGATTTTATCACGATAAAAACTTCTACTTTCAGTCGGGTACTCCTTCAAGGTTCAAGCAACTTTCATGCCAAATTTCATCTAGATCCACTCAGTACTTTCTAAGATTAGCGCGTTCAAAGAAACAAACTTTTCCGCTTCATAATATTATGTATAGATTCTAAATATTTATTAAGGAGTTACTTAACTAGTTTAACTTGAGCTCTGTCACCCTTTTGGAGCTAATGAATTCGTAGTGTTAAATGAGACTGATGGGTTCTTGTGTTCCGGTGGTCGTGTGACTTCCTTGGCAATGTACCGCACTTGACGGCGAGACGGCATAGACTTGTGGTAGGGCGGCCATGATATAATAATGTACCTGTTTGGTCAGACCCATTTGTTTTGAAGCGTTTAATTTATCAATTTGGTTTATTTTCTGTGTTAATTAGTGAATGGGTTGTGCTGTCAAATAGATATTAGTGCTACACAAATGATTAATTTAATGAAAATGTAATGGTAATAGGACGAGTTTGAATCAAAATTTTGATTATTCTATCTTACTTATATTGTTTTGATAATACTGCTTCAATTAGTACATTTACCTAGTATGCTTATCTTTGTAAAAATCAAACAATTAAACATTTTTGAGGCTCTAGGTTTTGAGAGCAGAACCAATCAAAGCAGAGGGATTTTGGTATTTTTCTATACACTAGGACAGTTTTGGATTTAGTTAAATAATTCATTCACCAAATTTCTCTGAAAGAAGAAAACGTTTTCATTTGAGCAAAGAAAGAAGCTAATTTTGTTAAAATATTAACAGAAAATAAACACTGAAAAAATATCGTACAAACATCACTCCAAATACCGTGAATTCACTCCCCAGAATGATAAAAATCTACGCAAGAATAACATTTTTACATTAAAAAGAGACAAAAAACAAAACAGGACTATCCCAGTTCGTACGAACCCTTGTTCACCACACACCTGTACGTCGAAGTCCTGGCTTGTCTTCAACTTAACGTAAAACTTTTAAAAGTCGCGTCGGTTTAGACGCCCGCGCATTATTGCATGAGTCGCGTTACACGTCATGCATGATGTGGGGGGCAAGGTATGAAAGAAGGGAGGGAGCTATACAACATACAAAAAGTAACGAAGCGGTAAGAAAAGATACGCAGATAAGACACTTGAAGGAACGAAATTGATTTTGAAATAATTAGGGTGTTTTTGGATATTTTGTGACATTAAAGGACTATGTTTGTATTCCTGCCGGGGTTTGTGGGAATGTTCTAACGTGATACCTCGGCCCCGAAACGTAAGGGCAATTGAAGGAACAGGGTGAGTTTTTAGTCAGTAGAAGTCTGACACTCCCTTCCGCTCCGCCCAGAGCGGGAGAAATCACTAGATTATGTTCCCATCGAAAAACAATTGGCCAAGTGCGAATGAGACTCGACACAAACTGAAAGATGCTATCTAGGTGAGAAATAAAGAAGCAAAATTATTAGATAGATGCACTAGAACGTGAAAATTGATACGAGAAATGAGAGCTCTATATTGGTGCGCGTTTGACCACCATCTCACCAGACGGTAAGTGATGATGTGGTCGAAGATGGAGCACGCTTACCTAAAATTTAAATAACCTATTCACTCTTGACTTGAAGACCCCTAGGTTATAGCTATCGGGAAACAGACTCCGGCAGGGAATTCCACTCCTTAGCCGTACGCACAATGAATTTATATTCAAAATATAAATTATTATTATTATACATATTCTTAATTGTACACCTTACAATATTCCAATAAATAAAAAAAAGAAAACTAATGTAACATGAGAGATCTTATCACACAGGGCGATCTATTTAATAAAAACTTTTTACCAAAAAATTAAACCGACTCCCAAAAAACACTGCAAAGTGAAAAATAACTTTAATTTCGGAAGTCGGTGCCAAAAACGAAAATACAAAACTAAAGACACCGACTACCGAAATTAAAGTTATTTTTCGTCTATTAAGTCGGTTTAATTTTTTGGTAAAAAGTTTTTATTTCACTCTTTTTAGTTGGTCTATTTTTAATTTACCTAGTTACAAGAGCCTAATTATCAACTACTTATAACCTTTTACAAAATATTGCTTTTCCCAATGCTGGGCCGTTAATTGTTGAGGAGTTCTCCTGGTACTTCACCATCAGCTCTACATCACCATATGCATTGTGACGAGCATTAAGTGCGTAACATCCATATTCAAGTAATCGAATCGCAATCCAATCATACTTATTATTGAATAGTTTCGGCAGCCATCTGTGGTCTTCATCATCAGTTCCACTTCCTCAAATGGTACTTTTTGAGAGCAACTGCACAAGTTACTATAATAAATACCCAAAACGACATAGGTGTGCCTATAATATTTGAAGAGTTCCCTCGATTTCTCCAGGATCCCATCATCAGATCCTGACGTTTATGAAAATGGGACCAGTATCGAAGTATACCCTTTCAATCAAAAAAAGAATTTTCCAAATCGGTTCAGCCGTCTTCGAGTAATCGATGATGATAAATTAAAAAAAAAAATATACGCATCGAATTGATAACCTCCTCTTTTTGTCGTCGGTTGAAAAAACAATGTAAATGTCAAATGTAAAACCACAGATTCTGAACAGAACAAGGAATCTGGTTTCCGCTTCTCTCTCTTGTAGCTTGTACCATAGCTGTCTGCTCACATTATTGTCTGGCATCGAAAGTCGTACTTACCGCTCGTAATAACGATGTTTCAGGGCATAAAGCACAGATATAAAGAGGGTGATTATTATATTACATGTATAGTATGTTTGTGTTTCAGTTCGGGAGCAGTTGCTGGAACGCTAAGTTCAGAGACGGTTTCTGTCGGGTTTTAGTGAAAATTCTATATCGGAGTCACGTCTAAACCACGCCATTAATTTTTGTAAAATTTGGTACATATACATATCGATAATAAGATTAAAGAATACAGCTTAAGAAATTGTACTAGATTAATTATGTATAAGGTAACTGATTGATAATGTAACCTAGATGTAACCTAGATGTTTTTGGTTTTCATTGGGGAAAATCGTCAAATTGGGTGGATAATTTGAGTGGGGTAGAAGAGGGGCTCAGACATTTACTGACTAAATTCAATTCAAATATTTTAATTCAGATAAAAATCCATATTATGTTAGTAGTAATAAAACTTAGTCTAATGTTAGTATTAAATTAAATTAATAATTATAATCAACTAATGAACCATTGAGTGGTTCGCTCACTGGTACACTAGTCTATTTGGGTAAGTGTGTCTGAACACTTACCCAGCTTCGTAAAAGAGGAGAGTCCCGCCGATCTGCAAACACATTCATGATTCCATTGGAGGAGGAGCGCAAGCGCGCCTTCATGGAAGCACATCGCTTCCGCATGATCGAAATCCATCGACACACGCTTCAGCAAACATCCCAGACGCGCTACATCGCCACGGCAACCTCAAAAACACCCTGAACGCGTTATTGTACTGTACACGCCTACCGAAAAAACCCTGTAAAAACCTACCGTTTCTTTAGTTGCCCTTGCGTTACAGTGCCGCGGTAACTCGTTGGAATACTCCCGCGGCCCCTGGGCTGGTCTGATCAAGGGGTATCATGTTACCTAGCAAATAAGTTGTGGAAGTCAATTAGGCCGTCGCTCCATGTAAAACATTTAAACCCAGCTGCATAACCAGATGCAAGCCGACCCTAACATAAACATAGTTGACAAAAGGCAAGCAAATAATAAGTGTTGCCACCTTAGCCCTTTTCGGGCTAGATCTAGCACTTTTTACTGAAGGTAAACACGTTTTTTCATGCTTTAGCCCTTTTCGAGCGATACGAAAACTTCGCACCGCGATTACCAAGTTATGAATCAATGCGCGGCCTGTAGTATAGATTTCTTCAGTTCACTATATGATCACTAATTGAGTATAGGTATTTTTAGTTTTGCTATGGTAGCATTGTTAACCCTACCTACTCTTTCTGCTTCTTTACTGGGGAATTCTCCAAGTTTGAGTATAAACCGACTAATTTAGGATGTAGATAGTTACAATTTATTCATAGTCATTTTATAATAATTAGATTATATTATATGTTTCAAATAAACAATTTGTAACTCTGCATTTGTATTTATGTTTTTAGCTCTTTCTAGTACCTCTTTCGATGGCAAAATTTTCAAAATCTAGCTCTTTCTGGTTTGGCCGGCTGCCCCTTTTCGAAAACCAAGGTGGCAACACTGATAATGATGCCGCCAGTCTTTTGGGTACAATACTAGCCAACAGCATGGAGTACGATTTTTAACCGACTTCTGAAAAAGGAGGAGGTTCTCAATTCGGATGTTTATTTGTTTTTTTTTTATGTTTGTTCGGGCATAGCTCCGTCGCTCGCCAACCGATTTGAAAAATTCTTTTTTTGTTGGAAAGGGTATACTTTCTAAATGGTCCCATGAAAATTTTATCGACATCGAACAAGCCGTTTCTGAAAAATTAACAAGTCTAAAAAAAATATTTACATTGATGATCTTTTCGGTTACTCTATATTGTGTTTTTTGTTCGCGCGTTTTTAGTTTTTTTGCAGTTGACATTTTGGCTTTTATAACTAGATTAATTACAAATTGACCCACTAAAAAGCGCGAAAATAAAAACTTTTTTGCAAAAAAATAAAACCGACTTCCATATCAAAACACTACAAAGCCAAAAATAATTTTAATTTCGGGAGGCGGTGTGAAAAAAAAGAAAATACAAAACCAATAACACCGACTACCGAAATTAAAATTATTTTTGGCTTTGTAGTGTTTTGATATGGAAGTCGGTTTTATTTTTTTGCAAAAAAGTTTTTTATGATGAAATTTACAAAATAAACTTCTGGAGAATATCGACCGTCCATCTTAAAAGTAACGTAATTGACGTAACTCTCAAATTTTCAAGCCCCGATAACCATAGGAACCGAACAAAACCCGCGACCCTCAGTAACGCGAAGCGCAGATAACTCACGACTTCCCCTTTAAGATAACCTTTAATTAGAAACAGCTCAACTTGTTTATTAATTAAAAATTATTATGTAAATCGTATAATTTTACAGTCGAGCGACCTGAGACGAATACGGGATACTTCTTGTGTAATATTTATATTAATTAGGTAGGAGATTGGCATCTGTTTAGTTTAGACATAGTTTATTACAGTTTAGTTTTGTAGGTGACTGACAGTTGGGTGTTGCTATGTAGTGATGGAACGGGATATGGTAAGATGTGGCACCCGTATTGAAGTTATAGCAAAAGTACTCTTAAGTGGGCTTTAAGATATCTAAAACCAATAAAAACTTTTTTGCAAAAAATAAAACCGACTTCCATATCAAAACACAACAAAGCCAAAAATAATTTTAATTTCGGTAGTCGGTGTTATTGGTTTTGTATTTTCTTTTTTTTTTCACACCGCCTTCCGAAATTAAAATTATTTTTGGCTTTGTTGTGTTTTGATATGGAAGTCGGTTTTATTTTTTGCAAAAAAGTTTTTATTTTCGCGCTTTTTAGTGGGTCAGTGAATTTTCCAAATCGATTCGTAAATGACGGAGTTATGCGCGAACAAAAAACGCAATGCAGAGTAAACGAAAAGATCATCAACGTAAATTATTTTTTTCGACATTTTTTGATTTTTCAGAAACGGCTCGTCCGATTTCGATAAAATTTTCATGGGACCATTTGGGAAGTATACCCTTTCCAACAAAAAAAGAATTTTTCAAATCGGTTGGCAAGCGACGGAGTAATGCGTGGACAAACATAAAAAAAAAAAAAAAATTCAAACATCCAAATTGAGAACCTCCTCCTTTTTTAGAAGTCGGTTAAAAATACGTAGAACCGTTGGCAGAAACGTTTAAGTGTGACTTTAAAAACATAATATGTTTTGGAAAATCATACGTAGAAGATTTATCTTGAAGACACACAGATTTGAGGAACTCGAAAGGGTCGATCTTCACGGTTAAGCAACGCTTGACTAGGCCGTTCCGTAGATGGGTGACCGTTTCAACATGACGAGATTCCTCCATGCCCTGGAAAACACGTTAAGGGTCAGCGTACACCAAGAGCAGAGTAGAGCAGAGCATTTTCTGAGATTAATGAAAAAAATATCTTATGATTATTATCATACATCGC